>JAXGFM010000010.1:14802500-16002500 GCA_039880935.1 Streptanthus diversifolius
TGTTTCCTCTTTCATATCTCTTCTACCGGATTTATAAAAAGAATACAAACGATAAGACCTTTTACCGCCAAAAGATCACTAATCATAAAGAAAGCTCACTAATCAAACCCATAAACTAACAACATGTTAGCAAACAGAAAAAAGATGTTGGGTTTAGCTGTTTCACTGGTTGACAAAAAAGAAAAATTAAAAGCAAACTGTTGTCATTGCTGATTTGCATGTGAGAGAGAGGAAGACAGAGAGAGCATTGGGCCAGACAGAAAATACAAGTCCCCCGAGAGATGCGCGCTACAAAAGGAGAGATGGGACATATAGACGGACCCCATGTTTTGTCAGAACTCTAATTCACATCATCATCAATTCATCATCATTTATTACAATAAAATTATTCAAAAAATAGACAAATTTGACAATTGGGAATCCAAGACTTTTTGGTGGATTTGTTTCTTTTATGTGAAGAAGTAGCTGTTCCTTGGGCTAGAATTCGATGGATGCTCATGCTCTTGTTTTGGTTATAAATGGAGTTGACATGTTCGTGTGTGTGTATATATGTATATAATATGAAAGTTATGTTATATGTACATGAGGAATGTAATTAAGAGTCCAAAAATGATGATCTTGGCTTTCTCATTTGATACCATTCCTCTTTTTACCTTTGTGCCTCTACTCCTCCTCTTGTTTCCTCATGGAACTACTCCAATATGATGTTATGATGTTTTGTTCCATATCGCACTTCATCTCAACTGGTTACTATTTATCATAAAAATACCATACTACGGTTTAAAACATTGTATTCTCAGAATCCAATATTTTTTTTTCTCTAAAAGTTATTGTAATTTCAAACGTTCGCCTAATAATCTGTTCAAATATCGAAATAACATTTAAATATTAATTTAAAAGTAATATTTTGTCGTAAATAAAGTGGTTCCACCAATTTCATTATTGAATTATAGCATCATGCATTATTTTTTTCATCTATATAACGAGAAATGCACCTTATAAAATATATACGAATAATTTAAAATCAGACAAATAAGGCAGAAAATTCGTATTTTATAAACGTTACAATATGACTAAAAAAGAGGCCACAAATGAAAACATGCTGTGTTAGAAAAGTATTGATATTGAAAATGTAATAAAATGAAAAAAAAGAAAGATAAAGTGTCGATGGATTGTTACCACTGAACATGCTGTAAAATGAATAACAAGATACAGAAGCGATGCATCGTTAATTATCACTTAGGACATAGTAAATGAAAGGAGATCATTAATTTATAACACAGAAAAGATGGAGCAACTATAAACCGACATGAAGACAAAGCCATGATGCTATTTGTCCTGTGATGCAATATATGAATATAGAATCTCGTGGAAACATATCATTCACATATTTTAGTTATCTTTTATTAGTCCATGATTTCGATCCATACAGCTGCTAAAGCATTTTATTTATTGATGTGAAAGAGAAGCTAAAACAACCTTTTTACTTTGCTTTTACTAAATTAGCTAGTCCAGCTCCTTTTGCAAAACAAACGAACTAGACGACTTATCCATAAGATATCTTTCAATCCAATATATTCGATTCAATTTGATCAGAATTTTTTTTACATCTTCATGATCCAAAACAAATAATAAAATATCATATATTTTCTTCAGAACGAAAAAAATCACCAATTTTGGATATCCTCTCCACATCTAATTTATTTAAGAAACAACTTCATTGTTCTAATAAAAAGTAATTTGACAAAAAGACCTTATAATATCTAAAGGGGATGTTACATTACATTTGCCAAAGCATGGACGTAGTAGGAAAATAATTCTTCGATAATACAATTTAAGTTATGAATATACTGGAAAGCGCATAAGTATAATTATCTGAGTATTTCAAATAATGTATAAGACATTAAAACCAATAATAATTACTAATTAGAGAATGTTATGGCTTATTGATAAATACGATAATTAATATTTTCTGAAAAGCTAATTAAAGCAGCTACATATCTTTTGGCCGACAGATCGAAACAAGGACGTAATCCTATTAGAGGAAACTCATCCTAGGGTCAAAATTATTGCTGTGTTTAAGTAAACTTTGAAGTCATTAACTAATAATGAAGACGGACTTAATAATGAGAAAAAGGCTTGAAAAAAAAAACTCAGATTTGCTAATTCTATAAGTAGTAATCAAGACCAACGACACAACATAAGACATGAATGTAAATTATAGAATGGGGTTAGGTTTAAGGAGACGAAAAAGACGAAGGGTCAATTATGAAGTGACGACAGAGATACTAACAAACTGGCATCTGAAAGTTACCAGACGAAGAAAATAAAATAGCTTTTCGAGACTGCCTCCTCTTCTCAGAACCCTCATCACTCCCATTTAGTCTAGTCCCAAGGACTGTCCTTTACTGTTCCTCTTTTTTTTTTTTTTAATTATTATTATCGCATTAATTATTTGTTATATTAAAATATAAAGATATTTGTCTAGTTAACTTGTTGTATGCAGAGATCCATTGCCCCACTTCCTATCTTCCCTTACTGAATAAGATTTAGTAAAATTTGCATTTCTAGAAAACTGCTCACGGAAAGAAAAACAAAATGCAAAATTGTTTTTTATTTTATTGAGTTTTTTTTTGTCAACATTTTATTGAGTTAATTTGGAAAATAGTATGGATATCCTTAATAGATTAAAAAATCATCTGAGTCTTACTGAAAAATGTCAGTAATTTTTTAATTAGTTTTTAATTACATAATTGTATAACACATGATTATTTATTATTTTATAATATATTATTACGTAAATGGATAATATGATAATATTTTCTTAAAATAAATCTTAACAATCTTTAAAAATTATTTAATAATTTTTAATATTGAATACAACTTATTGAAAATATTTCTTTTCGTTCTATATCGATTAAATACGAAGAAAAAAATTACAAATTTTCTTATTATAAATATATTTCCATATAGAATATATTAAAACATATAGTGCTATTGTCAGCAGAGTTATCCCTTATTCCAATAATAAAATCGTTTGTGTCAAAATAAATAAGAATGTTTACTACCAAACAATATATTATGCAACACGAATTTAAATACATATGTGTAACATAAATGAACCAAATTATACCACCGATAAAAAGATAGTGGGAAAGAAAACAAACCTTAAGAGTCTAAAGACGTCCAAGATGCAAAACAACACTCCACACGACCATTCCCATGGTCAAGATTCGACCATTATTTAGTTACACCTTTGTATGAGGAATATGTTATAACTTAAAGTGTTACTATTGGTGGAGTCATTGATATAACTGGTTTTTACATGTTTTTTTCTATATTCAAATAAAAGTTTTTCAAATAGTTTTTCGTATTTTTGCTATTTTAAAAATTTCAAGATAATAATTTCAAAATCAAATGTTTAGGGTCATTTTGATTGTATATGAGTTATTTCTCCCAAAAAATGAGAAATTAAGAGTTCATTATTGATATTTCAAATGTTATTCATTGTTTTAGTCCTTTTTACTTATTAACACTGTGTTCAAAGCATTTTGAGACTAGAAGTTCTATTTTAGATTCATATATGATTCTTTTCAGCACCAATATATTGTTTATGGTATTCTAGATTGTATATTTGTTGTTTATCCCAAAAAAGAGAAACATATAATGGATGCTTCTCATCCTTCATTTAGGTGTCCCCTAATGCTACTTCAAATGGTATTCTTTGTCTTGGTCCTTTACTCACTAAAAATGTGTTCTAAGCATATTGGGATTGAAAGTTTTACTTCAGAGCCGTATAGGACTCTTTTCAGGCCCAAAATATCATTTATGGTCTTTTAGATTATAGATTTGTTGTTTCTCTAAAAAAATGAGAAACATGTAATAGATGCTTCTCATCCTTCATTTATAAGCCCCTAATACTATTTGAAATGTTATTCCTTGTCTTGCTCCTCCTTCCTCAGTGAAAATGTGTTATAAGCATTTTGGGATTGGAAGTTCTATTTCGGATCCGAATAAGACTCTTTTCATGATCAAAATCCCGTTTATGGTCTTCTAAAATGTAGACTATTTTTTTCTCCCAAAAATGAGAAACAAGTAACAAATGCTTCTCATCCTTCATTTAGGAGCCTCTAATGCTATTTCAAATTATTTTTCTTGCATTGGTCCTTATTACTCATTAAAAGTGTGTTCTAAGCATTTTGAGATTGAAAGTTCTATTTTAGTTCCGTACTGGACTCATTTTGAGGACCAAAATCTCGTTTATGATCTTCTAGATTGTAGATTAGTTAATTCTCTAAAAAATGAGAAACAAGTAATGGATGCTTCTCATCCTTCATTTGTAAGCCTCCTAATGCTATTTCAAATGGTATTCCTTGTCTTGGTCCTTCTTACTCATTAAAAGTGTGTTCTAAGCATTTCGAGATTGGAAATTCCATTTCGGATCCATATAAGACTTTTTTTATGACCAAAATCCTGTTTATGGTCTTCTAGATTGTAGACAAGTTGTTTCTCTTAAAAAGTGAGAAACTTGTAATGGATGCTTCTCCTCCTTCATTTAGGAGCTCCCTAATGCTATTTCAAATGTTATTCTTTCCTTGGTCATTTTTACTCATTAAAAGTGTGTCCTAAGTATTTTAGGATTGGGAGTTCCATTTCGGATCTGTATATGATTCTTTTCAGGATCAACATTCCGTTTATGGTGTTCTAGATTGTAGATTAGTTGTTTCTCCCTAAAAATGAGAAACAAGTAATAGATGCCTCTTATCCTTCATTTAGGAACCCCCTAATGCTATTTCAAATGATATGCCTTGTCTTGGTCCTTCTTACTCATTAAAAGTGTGTTCAAAGTAATTTTGGATTGAAAGTTTCGAATCCGTATAGGACTCTTTTTAGGATCAAAATCCCATATATGGTCTTCTAAATTTAAGATTATTTGTTTCTCCAAAAAATGAAAAACAATTAATGGATGATTCTCATCCTTAATTTAGGAACCCCCTAATGCTATTTCAAATGATATTCATTTTCTTGGTCATTCGTACTCACTAAAAGTGTGTTCTAAGAAGTTTAGGATTGGAAGTACTGCTTCGGATCCGAATATGATTTATTTCAAGAATAAAATCCTTTTTATAGTATTCTAGATTGTAGATTTATTGTTTTTCCCAAAAAAATGAAAAACAAATAATTGATGCTTATCATCCTTTATGTAGCCTCCTAATGCTATTTTAAATGGTATTCTTTGTCTTGGACCTTCTTACTCAATAAAAGTGTGTTCTATACGTTTTGGGAATGGAAGCTCCATTTTGGATCTGTATAGAACTATTTTCAGGACCAAAATCCCGTTTATGGTTTTCTAGATTGTAGATTAGTTTTTTTTCCAAGAAAATGAGAAACAAGTAATGAATGCTTCTCATCTTTCATTTAGGATCTCCCTTATGCTATTTCAAATGTTATTTATTTAATTGGTTCTTATTCCTCATTAAAAGTGTATTCTAAGTCTTTTTGAACTGAAATTTCAATTTCTGATCCATATAAGGCTCTTTTCAGGTTCAAAATCCCGCTTATGGTCATATAGATTTTAGATTAGTTGTTTCTCTAAAAAATGAGGAAACAAGTAATGGATGCTTCTCATCTTTCAATTAGGATCTCCCTCTTATTATTTCAAATGGTATTCCTTGTCTTGGTCCATCTTACTCATTAATAGTATTTCTAAGCATTTTGGGATTGAAATTTTTTATTACGGATCAGTATATGACTCTTTTCAGGATCTAAATCCAGTTTATGGTAGTCTTGATTGTAGATGAGTTGTTTCTCCAAAAAAAAATGAGGAACATATAATGGATGCTTCTCATCATTCATTTAGGAGCCCCCATTCAAATGGTATTCCTTATCTTTGTCCATATTACTCATTAAAAGTAAGTTCAAAGAATTTTGGGATTGAAAATTTTATTTCGGATCCATATAGGACTCTTTCAAGAACAATATCCCATTTTTTGTCATCTAGATTATAGATTTGTTGTTTTTCCTAAAAAAGAGAACATGTAATGGATACTTATCATCCTTCATTTAGGAGCCCCCTAATGGTACTTCAAATAATATTCATTGTTTTGATCCTTCTTACTCATTAAAAGTGTGTTCAAAGTATTTTGGGATTATAATTTCTATTTAGGATCATTAAAGGACTCTTTTCAAGACCAAAAACCCATTTATGATCTCTCAAAAAAAGGGAAACATGTAATGAATTCTTCTTATTCTTTATTTAGGACCCCCTAATGCTATTTCAAATGTTATTCCTTGTTTTGGTTTCATGTTCCTCATTAAAAGTGTGTTTTAAGAATTTTGCAATTGGAAGTTCCATTTTTGGATCTGAATAGGACTCTTTTCAATACCCAAATCCCATATTAGACTCTTTTCTCGACCAAAATATCGCTTATGATCTTCTAGACTGTAGATTAATTAATTCTCAAAAAAATGAGAAACAAGTAATGGATGCTTCTGATACTTCATTTTGATGCCCCCTAATGCAATTTTAAATGGTTTTTCTTTTCTTGGTCCTTCTTACTCATTAAAAATGTGTTCTAAGCATTAGGGGATTGGAAGTTCCATTTCAGATCCGTATAGGATTCTTTTCAGGACCAAATTACGTTTATGGTCTTCTAGATTGTACATCAGTTGTTTTCCTATAATGAAAAACTTATAATGGATGCTTCTTCTCCTTCATTTAGGAGCCCCCTAATCCTCTTTCAAATAGTATTCATTATCTTGATCCTTCTTACTAATTAAAAATGTGTTCTAAGTATTTTTGGATTGGAAGTTTCATTTCCGATCTGAGTCCTGGTGTTCTAGATTGTAGATTAGTTGTTTCTCTTTAAAAATGAGAAACAAGTAATGGATGTGTCTTATCGTTCATTTAGGAGCCCCCAAATGCTATTTCAAATGGTATTCCTTATCTTGGTCCTTCTTACTCATTAAATGTGTGTTCTAAGCATACTGGGATTGGAAGTTCCAATTCGGATCCGTATAAGACTCTTTTAAGGACCAAAATTCCGTTTATGGTCTTCTAGATTTCGATTAGTTGTTATTCCCAAAAAAAGAAATCAAGTAATGGTTGCTTCTCATTCTTCATTAAAGAGCCCCCTAATGTTATTTCAAATGTTATTTGTTGCATTGGTCCTTCTTACTCATTATAATTGTGTTATCAGCATTTTCAGATTAGAATTTCTATTTCCGATCCGTATATGACTCTTTTCAGGACCAAATTTATGGTTTTCTAGATTGTAGACTTGTTATTCTCCCCATAAGATGGAAAACAAGTAATGAATGCTTATCATCTTTCATTTTGAGCCCCTTAATGATATTTAAATGGTATTCATTGCATTAGTCATTTTTACTCATTAAAAGTGTGTTCTAAACATTTTGGAATTGTAAGTTCCATTTTGGATATTATATGACTCTTTTCATGACTAAAATCTCGTTTATAGTCTTCTAGATTGTAGATAAGTTGTTTATGGTCTTTTGATTTATTTGGTAACCTGGTGTCAATAAATTAAAAAGTTGTAATGGAAAATAATGAAATCTAACTAAATCAAAAGGAAATAAATGTGTTTGGGTTTGTTTGTTATCAAGTTTAAAAACATCATTCAGAATTGGATAATTGGTCGAATGTTTCTAGGGAAGATATGTTGAACTCATGTTTACAAGCTTATTATTCTCAACCATAGTGATACTTATACAGATAGGCAATGTAACATGGTTAGCCCTAGATTGGCGCCGCTTCATCGATTATGGTAAGTCGTTGCAACTTCGCAACGAATTGGTAAGCCGTTGCGCTGAACTTTTTTCCTTCTTATTTTCTTCTTTTCTTCTCTATAGATTTCCTCTTTCCTTTCTTTGACTCATTTCTTTTATCTTCCGATTTTCTTCTTTTTCTTCGTCTCCTCCCTTTTCTCTCTCGATTTTCTTCATTATCTTCTCCTGCGCTTTCTTTTCTCTGAAGATTCTCACAAATCTCCTCTGGTTCATGATTTCACACACAACTTTGCCTTTTTGATCCGGTTTAGCTCTATTTTCAGTTCTCGATACAAGAACACATGTTTATGTAATATGTACACCAAATACAGTCCTAAACACACTATATTGCATTCTAAACAGACTAAATCATATCCTAAAAACTTGTAAAATCCTAAGATATCAATTCCCCCAGATTTGCCTTTTGCTTGTCCTCAAGCAAACGTAGAACAGAAAGACATCGACTAGCTAAACATAAAAAAGTTAAGACACTAAGATACTAGGACACTAAGACAAAAGAAATTTAAAATACTAATACACTATTGCACTATTGCTCATAAACCGCTGTCCTTCTTTAGATAGAACGAATACTCTTTTGTACTTTACCATGGTCATCACGTTCTCAACTATATATGGAGCTAACAGAATCAAGTCAATAATAATCCCTTACATTCATTAGCATGTATTTAGAATTCACTCTCGCTTAGGGGAGATTCAATTCTCGATCGGTTGACGGTGAAAAGGAAAAGGGCTATGTATAGGTGCACCTTTCTGGGTTAGTTCTTTTGCGGTGGTTATCTCTAAAAAAATAGTATGCTTGACATTATGAAAAATAGTCTAAGCAAAGAACAATTGATGCATATATGAGGCTTATCTTCATTCTTTTCTCACTGAGTTATGAATCCTAGTATTACCTATTTCTTCCTCTTATTCTAATCCCAAAAGCTTTTCTAAACTTGGATATTCATATCCAATAAGGCTCGTTTTCTTTTGTTTGCTCCATTCCTTTTATATATATATTATTGGGAGATTCGTTTTCCTAAAGAATTCTAACACTAGGATCTTTCTTTTATTCCCCTTACTCGTAGACTCAGTTTCCTTTTTCTTTGACCGCGGGTTACTAACCCGTTCCCAAACTTCATTTTTTCACTTTTCTCCCTCTCTTTCCTTTTTTTTTTACTTCGGGTTACTACAGTTAAACCCCGAAAAATGAATGTTTGATAAATGAATAACCTCGACAAATGAATAATTGTTTCCGGTCCTGACTTGGATTAATAGGCTAAATGAATAATTTTGCTAAATGCAGTAATGAATAATTTTTTTGAAATCTTTAAAGACCCTATGTAAATATAAATGAATAATCATTACATTTCGTTAGATTTTTTTATATATATATATTAAAAAAATTCAATCAACAATGTTCATAGAATAATTCATATATTTTTCTTTTCACCAAGATTCTTCTCATCCTTGATTTCTTATATTGCAAACAAAAGTTTATAAATATTTTACTCGTGTTGTAAAAATTAGTTTCGTAAGGTGATTGGAAGCCATCAAATCGAATGTCAAGAAAGATTATAAGAACAACTTTTCTTATTAATTTTTTATAAACTCTCTCAAAATCTTTCTTGTCTCTCTATCTATTTCTTATGTGATAACATTTATCATCAAAAATTTGTGTTTATATAGGTTATATTGAATCTTATGAACTATAAAATTTGTTTTTCATAATTCTACATCAATATAAAAAACTTTCTTTTTATAATTTTAGAAAATTTTATTTTTTCTAGTTCTATAAAATTTTTTTTTCTAATTTGCATTTGTTCAAGTTTTTATATTTTCAAAAATACTATCTAAATAAATAAAAATTCATTTTTTTGATAAATAAATATATTATTCATTTATCGATAAATAAATGTTTAATTGTAACCTGTTTTCAATCTTTCCCCCCTTTCTTAGAACCACAGATTACTAACCTGTTTTCTTTCCCTTACATAAGTGGATTTGCTCATCTTAACGATCTAACTATCTATGAAGATGAGAACTCTTGTCGTTCCTTGTCTTTGACCATTTTGCACATGTACCACATTTCACAAAAAGGTTTCACTCAAAAAATCTTTTTGGTTTAAAAGAATGGTTAAAGTTTAGGGTGGGATATTTATTCAGTTTCAAGAGAGAGGTAAAAGGGTAGAAAAAAAACCAATTTTGAAAAAAAATAAACCACGAGAAAAGAATTTCAAACCCCTAGGCGAGAAAACTAATGATTCAATTAGGTTCAAGTTCATGGGATTATTCCTAAAGTGACTAAGTGAGTTCCAAAACTAATGTTTTTTTTCAAAAGTGAGAACTTCCAAACATGGTGTTTCTGTTATTTCAACGTTTTCAAAGGTAATGAACAGTCATAAAAGAGCAAAGTGTTATCATATTCTAAATCTAATGCGTAAAATTCTAATAATGTAATTCTTTTTTTTTATGTCTCTATTCTAAAACGAGGACTCTATTCTAACTTCACACCGTTTTGATGTGTATGAGAAAGTGGCAATGACCAAAATAGACAAAAACAAAAAGCTAAATGCATTAATGTATGTACAAAGGTGTGTGTTTACTTAGGAAGAAGTGTCGTCTGGAAACTTATCATCGACGGCGGTGCACGGCATTTGCGCGTGCTGGAGGAAGCGCCAGTCTGGCAGCTCATCTTTCATCCCAACTCTCAGATGTCATTTTTTTCTGCTGAACTGCGTGGATAATATTGTTGATGCTCCGTTGTTGATACTTGCAGAACGTTTGGAGAAGGTTGATATGTTCGTGAGCTGGACTCACGAGCTTGGTAACGATTGAGTCAGTTTACTACACAAATGTGAAATGTTCAGTTTCTGAGTTTCTTACACTGTTTATGATTGCTCGATTAGCCCGAGCACTGTCCTGATCGCTCCAACTCTGTCGTAGAATGGGTTTATTGGTGGAAGGGCTTGCCTATGACATGATGACCATGGAGAAAACACGACCACGTTATACCGTTGTCATATATTTATGAGAGGACAGTGTGGGAGTAGGCTTCTTTCTGTTATTTTTCCTTAGAGGTAAAAACGGTAGACGAGCTTGTCTCTTTTTCATCCTGTTAATAATCAGAAGTTGTTAAAGGCATCCTCATTCAATGTCTTGTGGAAAATGGGTGATGATCTCCCAAATGCTCAGCTCCATTGGTTTGCCTTGGGTGTTCAAAAGCACTTCTTTTCATATTTTGATGAATTTGTGTATTAGCACTGCAGCCATACACATATTACCGCCATGTCCTTCCACTGGCCAGTTTTCATTGTATACCCTCATATAGAGTTGGATGCCTTTCATCATCCAAACTATCTCTTCCTTCGTGATGGTGTCTATAGCTGTCTGTGAGAAACAGTCAAAACGAGGACCTTATGGACATATCTTATGGCGGGATGCCTTATCCGCGAGGATCTAGTCATCCCAGGGTTGTAGTAATCTTGGGAGATGCAACACATACTTCATCCAGGTTGTTGAATCCAAGACCGTCAAATGAGAGGTCTCTTCCTTGTTGAAGGCCAGAAATATTGCAGAGCTCTGTTAATATCATCCGATAGTTTTTCCTTTCTGGAAGGAATTCAATATACCCATTAGTGACTTGGTTGTATTGTGTATCCATGCGGAAGAAGGCTTGGATAGAGGCGATGAATACGCATGTGAGTTCTCGAAATCCTGGCTGTGTTTGTAATGTTGTCGAGTCCCATGTTAGAGAATGTTGAAGTTGCATCAGGGCGTCAGAGTAATCCTCGTATGAGGCGTGATGAAGCGCCCTAACACGAGAAAACTACCCCATGTTAAAGGTTTCCTACCCGCGGTCGAACCAACCAACCGCACTTAGTAAAAATTTCTTGATTCAGATTTTTACTTAACTTTTTCTTAGCATTTTCAAATTCGATTCAGCGGAGCAGTGCATAAACGTGCAATAGATTACTTATTATAAAAACCAAGGTTCTAGTACAACGATAAGTCTGCTAATAAGCTAATACATCATTTAAGTTACTAGACCCACTTATTTCACTAAGCCACCATCACTTCCTTCCAGCCTTCGTCTCGCGTTCTAGCCACTGCGGTTACCTTCCCGAGTATTATCTAACCCTGCATCCATAAGGAGGCATAAGCAACGAATTGCTTAGTGAGACGGTCATCCCGTCTCACACAGCTATGGTCAAGTAATCGAAAACAAGCAATACAATCAATAAGTCAATCATGCAAATCAGGCCGATATCCTTTCCTAGACGTGATTCACCAACCACTATTGGATCTGAAAGAATATGAGATTGAGAGATTTGTAGAATGAGAGAATGATAGATTAGAGAGAATTAGAGAATTAGAGAAAATAATGATTTTATTAGAGAATGAGAAAAGAAGGGAGTAATGTATTTATACTAAACTAGTCTAGGCTTGTTTGGATACAAGGATAGCCTTATACATAAATGGCTTACAAGGATAACATAATTCTATAATACAAACAAGCTTTAGACACTCCCTTTTACACATATATAATTCGCCATTTAATTAGAATTAAAGGCATTCATAATTTCATCACTTCTTCTTCTTCATTCCAACACTCCCCCTCAAGCTTAAGACATAAAATGCTTAAGCTTGCAACCATGAAGTATTACCTCATTAAAAACCTAGAGAAGGAAAACCCAATTGGGACAAAACCTTTTTCTATGGAAAAAGAGTATAACACTCCATGTTGGGATCATGGGTCTGAAATGGACATGAGACCAAGTCTTGGATAGATTGATGTACCAATTTTCAGAGATGTTGCCTTGGTGAATATATCAGCTAGTTGGTCCTCACTCCTTGTATAGCAAGGTAAGATGATACCTTTCCCAATAGCTTCTCTTACTTTGTGGCAGTTCACTTCTATGTACTTGGTCCTTTCATGAAACACTGAATTGGAGGCTATGTAAATGGCGGCCTGATCTTCGCCCATTTTCCCCAAAATTTCATTTTTCCCCGCCCTTGCCAGTTTTGCCCTCGATCGCGGTCTTTACACGTGATGCGTGAGCTCTGTGTTGCCTCTGTTTTCTTCATCATTGATCTCTTCTCTGCCTTCTCCCAAGCTTTCTGCTTATGGCGAGTTCTCTTCACTAGTGTTCATGTATTGGTACACATGCTCTGGTGCTGGAGAATCTTCCTTCTCTTTTCACGCTTCTTGTGCCCGTGTCATCTGTTCTTTGCTCTGTTTTTTAAATAGTTGTGCGGCTTGGTTTTATCATATCGTAACCTGGAAATACAATCACTTAAATTTGTGATAGTTTAAAGAGAAATTATTCAACATGCTAGCATGATACATATTTATTATGCCTTATTCAATCGATTCTCTGCTCTATGGATAACCTACTACAGATTACCAATTTTGAAAGGAAAATAACATCACTGAGGTTTCTAAATTAAGAATAGTACAACAGCACATGAATTTACCTGTTGAAGCTGAGTCAAATTTAGGCAAAGAGAGATCAAAAACCGCGATAGGGAAATAGTTTAAAATATATTTTGGAAAAGAGATGACAAAAAGAGGATATCGGCTTTGCTCTTTTGAATTTATTTTATTGAACCGGAGTCATAGGTGAGAGTACCAGATGTGACTCCGGTTTATCCTAATAGAGTAACAAATTAGGTTAAACCAGTTTGCACCCTTTTAACTTACCCCAGTTTGGGACAGTTATGCTACGGGTTGGTAACACGTGTTGAAATGAAGAAGAGACAAGGAGAAACATCTGCAGTCTTGGCGCCTAGGTTTAAAAGAGAAGGAGAGTGTTTGCCTCTTAAGTTAGGCTGTCCATGTAACCAAACATGTATTAGTCTATTCTTATAGCCAAACAGACCTAGACTAGATTAGTATAGATAGCTATCTATCTCCTCATTTGTAACTAAGAAAACATATTATCGCTTTCTAATAAAAATCAAATTTTCTCTAATCTCTCTCATTCTCTCTCTCTCTGTATTCTGGCGAATTTACTCTCTAAATCTCTCAATCTCATCAATTTCATATTCTTTCATGGTATCAGAGCCTGACCATATCCATTCTTCACAATAATTCTCAAAAATTCCTTGTTCTTTCTTCATATCTAGCACAACCTTCAAAACTAGAGCCGCCAAGAAAACCACCGTGTTTCTCATATAGTCCAACAAATATCACGAGTCTTTCTTCCAAAATTAATCAAAAATATCATTGAAGCATCCATAACTTCTTCAATTATTCATAAAATCGAGCAATTACAAAGCCTAACCTCAAGAAGAATGAATCTAATTTGATGATTTGATAGGTCAGCACTCACCCTAATCAAGTTTTGGAGCTTTCTGGATCAATCTCCCTCAACGTGTCCGTTTTTGACCTCTTGGAGTATTTGTAACAAAAATTGTATCTCTTCTTGATTTCTTTCAATTATTGGATGTTAAGAAGTTAGATAAGGTTCCTGTGAAGGATTCCCAAAAGTTTCATCTCAATCTAAAAAGTTTTAAGATTTAAGAAATGTTTTCTTGAAAAGTGGTTAAAAATTTGGTTTCTTGAAAAGGTTAAGTGAAAGTTTGTTTGAAGTTGGTTAAGCAGTTTTAACAAATTTTTCTTGCTGAATAAACTTTTTCTGAGAAGTATAAAGCTGTTATAACTGTTGGCAAGTGGTTAGAAAGCGGTTGGAGTTGTTAGCAACGAAGGCTCACTCGCTCATTAAAATCAGTTGGCTCGTGTGCTTTCTTCTCTTTGGGAGGATGTGTTGTGTTGCTTGGACAGGATAATCTTTTGATTCAGCGATTGTTATTGGTCTGAAAAGTGATCAGGAGGGTGCAAGAAAATTAATCTGTGTATTGAAGGGGTTTTAATTTTTTTAAGGGTCTTCTACTAGATTTACTCATGGAGTTCAACAAGCATATACAAACTCCAGTGATTTTGAAAGGAGTGAACTATCTCCTGTGTTCAAGAACAATTAAAACCACATTATACAGAAGAGGTCTATGGCCTCATGTCTTACTCAGCAAGGCGCCAATGGTTGCTTATAAAGGAGAAGCGCAAGAAGACGAAGACAATGAGTATACTGAACTGATGGGAAAATGGTTTCAAGAAGACCAGCTTGTGATTTCCATCTTGCAGAACTCACTTGAAGGTACACTCTTATAAGCTTACTTGATGCAAGAAACATGGGGTGGGTTGTCTTTCACCGAGAAGCTCAGGTTGCTGGACAGGAAAGATGGAAGTGAAGCGTGGATCAAAGGGATCACACAAGCTGTGAAATTGGCTTGTGATACTCCAAGAACTTTAACCAAACAGGTTGATGAACACGGCAGCTGCAAGGGGAAAGCTTGGCGGTGCCAGTTGGGTCTTATCAAAAGACTTAGGTTTTGTTTTTGTTCTAAAAATGCTTGTTATTTCATTAATGTGTAGACAAAATGCTTATTTAATGCCTTATTAAACCTTAGGCTAAACAACATCATGTTTAGCCTCTCAAGGAATTAAAACAACAAGTAGTTTACTTATTGGCAATTAAAATAGACTTTGGACCCCAAATAGTCAACATGACTTATAAGCACAAATAAATACTTAGTCTAGAAAATAGAATAAAAGATATGAAAAGCCCACTAACACTTAGGCTAGAGATCGATGAGGATTTGTGAATGAGATGGAATTGTGAAAAAGTTTTCACCATCTTGCGCACTAATAGTATTGCCTCATTAAAACCTTCTTCGTAAAACCCAGTGGGACAAAACCAAAGATAGGAAAAGAGTACAATTTGCAAGCATGACTTTTGGTGTCTTTACCGGATGGTAATGGTAAAGACACCGGAGAAAGAAAAGTCTTCTAGAAGGAACCTCCATGGCTCCTTGTCCAGCTGGAACGTGTCGATTGCACTTGGGTCAGTCGGGGTGTCGTCGGACGGTTCGTGGACAATGGGTGGTCCGTGGTCGGGCTGGTTCGTGACGGTCGGTGGTCCGTGGTCGGGCTGGGTCGGAAAGGTCGGTCCAGTCTAATAGCATGCTGAGCTTGTCTCCTAACGCCTTCCTCTTGGACCGTGTGAGTGGTCCTGGGGGGATGACTGGTGCAGTGGCTTGCTCGATGAACTCATCATTCCCTCCCTCTTGAAGTGCTCTGGTCTCCAAAGCGAACTCCTTATATGCATCAAACAACTCTATGTCAGAAACATTAAACGTACTAGACACGTTATACTCACCTGGAAGTTCGAGCTGGTAGGCGTTGTCGTTGATTCTCCGAAGGACGTGAAATGGACCATCTCCCCGGGATTCAAGTTTGCTCTTTCGTCGTTGGGAAAATCGCTCTGGTCGCAGATGTAACCAAACCCAATCTCCCTCCTTGAAAACCATGTGCCTGCGGCCCTTGTTGGCGTTATTGACGTTCTGGATGTTCCGTTGCTCCAGATTTTCCTTGGTCTCTGCATGAAGACGCTTGATGTATTCCACCTTTGCTTCTCCCTCTAAGCTGATGGTTTCTCCCAATCGTATGGGTGTGAAATCGATCGGCGTGGTCGGTTTGTAAGCTAACTCAACATACGAAAGAAACTCTAACCAGTTCTTCAAAATTCTGCCAATCGTCGCTCTTAGTGTCTTGGACAATGTCCGGTTGACCACCTCTGTCTCTCCATCAGTCTGCGGATGGTATGCAGTAGAAAACAAGAGGTTGGTTCCCAATTTTCGTCACAATGCTCGCCAGAAGTGACTGAGGAACTTGGTGTCGCGGTCGGACATAATCGCCCTAGGGATGCCGTGTAGTCGTACTATCTCCTTGAAGAACAGGTCGGCAGTCTGGCTTGCGTCATTGGTATTGTTACAAGCAATGAAATGCACCATCTTGGAAAATCGGTCGACCACTACGAAGATGGAGTCCTTGTGGTTGATTTTCGCCAGGCCTAATACGAAGTCCATGGAGATGTCCGTCCAGGGCGCAGATGGGACTGGTAATGGCATGTAAGGACCCTGCAGATGCATCTTGGATTTATCCCGTTTGCAGATAAGGCACTTAGTGCAGTATGCCTCTACATCTCGTCGCTGGTGGGGCCAATAGAAGTGCTCCTTAAGCATGCTTAAGGTCTTGACAATGCTGAAAAGACCCATTAAATCTCCTCCGTGGGCCTCTCTCAAAAGCAGCTCTCGAATCAATCTTCTCGAAATGCAGAGTCGCTTGTCCTTAAAAAGGAACACGACAAACAGATAAAACCGGCTGTAGGTGCCCTTGCCGTGCTCCTGGTAGGCCTGAGTGAAGTCTGCGTCTTCAGCGTACAACTCTTTTATCATCAAAAAACCCATAACTTTTGATTCCATGACGTAAATTAAGCTTTATCTGCGAGATAAGGAGTCAGCCACAAAGTTGTCCGTTCCCTTCTTGTACTTAATACGTAGGGAAAGGTCTCGATATATTCCAACCAACGGGCATGTCTCTTATTCAGCGTGGATTGTCCTCTGATGTGCTGGAGTGTCTGATGGTCGGTGTGAATCACGCACTCCTGGGCAAGGAGATAGTACTGCCAAGTCTCTAAGGCACGGACTAAGGAATAGAGCTCCTTGTCGTAGGCCGGATAGTTAAGTGCGGCTCCACTTAACTTCTCGCTGAAGTATGCGACAAGTCTTCCGCCTTGGGTGAGGACGGCTCCGATGCGGATTCCTGAAGCATCACATTCGACCTCGAATGTCTTAGTGAAGTCCGGCAGGACTAGGACCGGGCGTGGGTGAGGCATTCCTTCAGCAGCTTGAATGATTTGTCCTGCTCGGGTCCCCAACAAAAGTCTTGGTTCCTTTTTATTGTCGAGTTCAATGGACCATCTATCGTGCAGAAATCTCAGACGAACCGTCGATAGAAGCTTGCGAGTCCGTGGAAGTTACGGACCTGGATGGCGGTCGTTGGTGTGGGCCACTCCCTTGTGGCCTTAATCTTCTTGTTGTCCATCCAAAGTCCATGGAAACTCACGACAAATCCAAGAAAAACGACTTGGTCTGTGCAGAATGTACATTTGTTGAGATTTGCGTACAACTGCTTTCTCTGCAAGGTGGTAATCACGGCCTCTAGGTGTTCCAGATGGTCTGTGTAGGTCGTGCTATAGACGAGAATATCGTCAAAGTAGACTACTATGAAGTTGCCAATGAACGGTCAAAGGACTTGGTTCATAAGGCGCATGAAGGTACTTCGGGCATTGGACAGGCCGAATGACATTACTAGCCACTCATAAAGACCCTGCTTGGTCTTGAAGGCAGTCTTCCAGTCATCTCTTTCTCGCATCCTCACTTGATGATATCCGCTTTTAAGGTCAATTTTGGAGAAGACCGCAGCTCCGCTTAACTCGTCTAACATGTCGTCCAAGCGCAGAATGGGGTGCCGGTACTTGATTGTAATGTTGTTGATGGCGCGACAGTCGACGCAAATCCTCCAGCTCCTGTCCATTTTTGGTACAAGTAGGACCGGAACGGCACAGGGACTGAGGCTCTCTCGGATGTAACCTTGAGCCATGAGATCCTGGACTTGTCGTTCTAATTCTTTAGCCTCCTCGGGATTGACTTTGTATGCAGGACAGTTGGGCAGCTGAGCTCCGAGAACAAAGTCGATGTCGTGCTCAATCCCTCGGATAGGTGGGAGGCCGGCTGGGATTTCTTCCAGAAACACGTCAGCATATTTATCTAGTAAGGCTCGGATCTCGGCACGTAAGGGTGCTGTCTCATCCGGCTCTTGGATGATGCTAAGGACCCTTCTTGTGACCAAGAGGTCTCCCACTTCAGGGTAGGCCACATCCTCCTCCTCTTCATCAGCTTCCTCAGGAGGTTCCATCTCATCTTGAGACTCATAATCACCAGTTTCTGTGATGATCATGGCCCTAGGATTTGGACAATCCCGAGCATAGTGTCCACGGCCGCGGCACTTGAAGCACATAATGTCCCTGGTTTTGGGACCAGTGGAGGCAGGTCTGTTGTCTGGCCGTGGAGCAGGGTTGGTCTCCCTGGGTTGGTATGGGGCTCTCACATCCTGAGCTAGGGCTTTGCCACGGTCGGATTGCCTAGGGAAGGCAGGCTGGGAGCTTGAAGCCTGCGGATGGGTGTTTTGGGCAGAGGCTCTCCATGGGCTGTGGACCACGGGTCTGGTTCTAGTCTTCCTCTTAAGCTGGCTCTCAACTTGGGTAGACAAGTGCAATAGCTCATTGAGGTCATTGTAGGAGTACATCTCCACCTTGCTGGCTATCTTCTCTTGAAGACCATCTAGGAATTGTGCCATGAGAGTCTCTTCAGTATCTTCCAGCCCAAGCCGGTTTCTCAAGTGTTCAAACTCTCCAAAATACTCCTCTACACTTCTCTGGCCTTGGCTGAGCTTCCTGAACTTCTTCTGTAGCTCTCTGTGGTACATAGGTGGAATGTACCTTCCCTTCATCATGAACTTCATGATCTCCCATGATCTGACCGGTTCTTCTCCTCTCCTCCTTCTCTTGGCGGAGTCTTGATCCCACCAGAACAGGGCATGGTCAGTAAGTTGGGCTGCTGCGTAGGCCACCTTCTTGGGTTCTTCAAACCCATAGACCTCAAAGATATGATCCATTCTTCTCTCCCAATCCAAGTAGGCTTCTGGATCAACCTTGCCGGCAAAAGTGGGTGGCGTGAGCTTGAGGTGTGGGGAGTGGGCTCTAGGTGGGTGGTGATGTCCCCTCTCCTCAGGAAACCTCCTCTCCCTGTACCTTGGCCGTCTGAAATGAGGTGGGAAGGCATCTTCTTCAGACAATCCCTCCATGTCTTGCTCATGCCATAAGGGTGGCGGCGCTCTTGGTTGTGGAGGTGGAGGCGCCGGTGTTGGTTGGGGTTGAGGCTGCTCTACTCGGCCTAGACGGTCTCCCAGCTGCTGGAGTTGAGCTTGGAGGCTGGTGAGGATCTCTGCTAGAGCTGGATCAGCCATCTAGCTCAAAGGGTACCTGCCAAGGAAAAGTCAACAGGTCAAAGCCAAAATACTTAAGTTAATTAACCTAGATTAATCACTAACGATCTAATTAGACTTTAATTTAAAACTTAAACTAATTTCTAGACTAATTAACAAGCAAAATTCGACTCCTAGGGTTAGCAACAAGAACCGCCAACTCAAATAACAAGGAAACATTCAAATTCAAATTTGGTCAAAGGAGTGGACAAGATGACATCAGCCGGTGAGGACCACACGGTGAGTCACCGACCAGGTCTGCCAAAAAGCAGCCGTGTCCACCTAACTCCTTCTTCCTCCTTAGGTTTTCAACAATGGCGATTTTGCAACACAGGAAAACAGATTCAACCAATCCAGCTAAGCAACCTAACACAAGTACTAAATTTACCTAATAACAAACCCTAATGAACCGTACTACTCACGCTTAGACAGAAAGTTAAAACCCTAAGTACTAGGATGGAAAGAAACAACCTTTCTCAGGAAACTTGGGCTCTGATACCAAAATGTTACAAGCCAGGGCCATTGAGCTCAAGAGACAATCGAGGAGGGTGTGTAGGCCGATGACTTGGCCGGTACGGACGGTTCTCGGCGAGGGTGAACTGGTCGCGGCTTGTAAGGGCGAGTGAGCGAACGGCTACGAACCAGGAACGGCTAGACGGGACTTGGCTTGGAGGCGTGACCTCGAATAGCCTTCTTGAGGTTCAGGGCCAAGCGACCAAGAACTGGTCCTGAGCGAGAAGGAAGGACAAGCTCGGTGAAGGAACAATGAAGTGAAAGAAGGCTGGGACGGTAGTGGACAACAAGCGATGGAACGGCTGAACCAAGGAACTAAGAAGCGGCTTAGGAAATGAGATAGGGATTTGTGGGCGATTTGAACAGGGGGATAGAAAGCAACACACCAAGCTATGACTGGCTTGGATACAGCCTTTCCAAGAAGAGAGACACACTCAATCTTCAAGGAACACTCACTCTCACTTGGAGACACACTCAACAATGAAAGAGAGAAATGACCAAGCGGCCGAGTCTAGGAATAGGGTTCATAATTGTCTGCCTTAGAAATTAGAGTGAATTTTTTATAGGCTACATGCTTAAGACATAAAACCTAGTTGACCGTGGTCAACAAAACATTCAAAACCCCAAAATAACGGCTAAGTCTAATGAAAATGCAAAGGCTAACATGTCCCTAAGATAGAGATCAAGCCTAATTGATTTAAGGGACATATCCACATTAAATCAATGGGACACTAGGCTTGATGCCTTAGATTTTCAGGTCTCATTAAAAACCTTTCCAAGAACCCATTATGGTAAACTTGGAAAGGAAAAGAGTACCCTAATCACCTAAGGTCTTTAGAAGTGCCCTTACTCATGGATAGTAAGGACACACAAGACCTTATCCCTAAGACTGTGTGCATGAGTGTCTTGGTCAGAAACACTCAGCTGAACATGATCAGGAGGCCGGTTCCTGTCTTCAATCTCCTCTCCCTCTCCAAGGCCGGTTGCATGAGCTAGAGCGGTTTCCACTTGGTGTCCTTGGACATGATCTCCTTTGCTCCTGTCTTGGACTCCTTGGGCGGCTCTGCTCCGGGTCATAATACGGTGGGGCACATAAGGAATGGTCTGGCCTTCATCCTCTAAGTATCTGGTCGGTGTAGCTTGGATGACCCCATCAGGTGCCTTGGTGCAGGACGGGTGGAAGCTTTCTCTGTAGAGCATCAAAACGAGCTGGGTACCCTTGGTACGGGTGGCTTTTCGCATTTCTGTCACGTTTATTAAAAAGTTCTCCTTATGGGCATGTTGATCTTTCGCCATCTTAGATTGTATTTCTTGAACGGCGTGTGCAGACATTGGTGCTAAATTGTATCTACGCTTGTCGTGGACAAATGAATAGATGTTGGTCTGTCCGTTGTGCGTAGTCTCTCGGTCAAATTGCCATGGTCATATGAGAAGAAGATGTCCAGCTGACACCGGGATGACATCACAGGTGACCTGGTCCTGGTATCTACCGATGCTGAATGAGACCTTAACTTGGTCCGAAATGTATAACTCAATCTTGTTGTTCAGCCATCGTAGTTTATAAGGCTTTAGGATACTTGGTCACAGGCAATCCTAGTTTCTCCACCATGTATTTGCTGGCGGCGTTGGTGCAGGATCCTCTATCGATAATCAACAAACAAACTTTCCCAAATATTGTACATTTTGTGTGGAAAATGTTTTCTTGCTGTTCTTCCTCTTCTGGCTCGAATCTCGAGCTGAGAACTCGTCAGATCATGAGCATCTCTCCGGAGTCGGTGTACTCAATCTCCTCGTCGGATTGCTGATGGGTCAGAAATGCTGGCTTCTCTTGCTCGTATTTGGACTCGTAGTCTCCTGAAGCAGTGAGTACCATTTTCCGTTGAGTGGGATATTCTCGGGACATGTGTCCTCTTCCTTTACACTTGAAGCATACGATCTCGCTGCTCCGCTGAGGCTGGATCGTGGTGGTCGTGGTACTAGGCTGCTTTGGGGCGGCTGGAGCAGGTCTGGGAGCTGAACTGCTGGCCACGGCTTTTCCCTTGAGTCGTGGGTCAATGGGCTGGGTCTTCCGACGAATGGTTTGGAGCTGGTGTTCCAGGTGTTCTTGGGTCGAGAAGGTGCAACAAGTTTTTGTTTGTGGTACTTCTCTATCTGGACTTCAAGGTGGAACAACTCGCCTAGGCTGTGGTATGGCTGCAACTCGATCTTTCTGGCGATGGACTCGTGCAAGCTGTTGATGAATTGGGCCATTAGGCTCTCCTCGGACTCGTCCACATCTAGTCGGTTGCGGAGGTGCTCGAATTCATCAAAATATTTGGACACCGTCTTGCTATCTTGGGTAAGGCGTCTGAATCGTCTCTGAAGCTTGCGGTGGAAGTGAGGTGAAACGTAGCGTCTCCTCTTAATCTGGGTGAGTTCGAGCCATGAGGTAAAGGCACCCATCCGAGCTCTCCTTCGAGCTGTTAATTCTCAATCCCACCACGTCAGTGACAGGTCAGTGAATTGCACCGTTGCTAGGGTGAATTTATGGGGATCGTCGTAGTTATAATACTTAAAGATGAGTTCTATTATCCTCTCCCAGTCTAAGTACTCGTCGAGGTCAATCTTTCCCAAAAAAAGTGGCGGGTTCATCTTCACTTCGGGATAATGCATTGGCTGTCGAGGGGGCGGCATGGACTCGTCGTAGTACTGATGTCGACCCATCTGTGGTCGATCGTGTGGGCATGGGGGGCGCGGGTTCTGGTGGAGGTGTATGATGTTTCAGACACTCGAGACGCGTCGCTAGAGTCGTCATCTGGGTCGTCAAAGCTTGCAGAAGCTGCAATATCGCTTGACCGTTTTGCCCTGATGTTGACTCGTAACTTCTGGACATATTTTCTTTTCCGAGAAAAGGAAATTTTGAAAAATGGAAAGTTTTCTGTAAAGGAAACTTGAAAATATGAAAACTTTCCTTAAATGGAAAATTTCCACCAATATAATTTTATTTTATTTTCTTTTTATTATTTATAAGTAATAGAAAACTAGCTAATTGCAAAAAGGAAACAAACAAAAAGAAAAATATCCTAAGGATAATTATTACCTAAATCTAAAAAAATAAATCTAATAAATGTAAGATCATAAAATTAATTGCCTAACTAATTAAAAAGGAAACTATATTAAGGCTAAAAGGAAAAGTTATTTAATGCTTAATTTTCCAAAAAAACAACTATCCTAAACTAGAAAGAGAAAATTAATTAAGTCTATTTCCTAAAAAAGAAAACTACCTAAAACTAAAAAGAAATCTATTAATGGCCTAATAAAAATTAGGAAAACTACCTAAGTGATTCTAGAAAACTTCCTAAACTATTTTCTAGCCTAGAAAAATTATGGATACTAACTAATTTACTGACTAATTGCTAGAGAATAAGAACTAAGAACCTAGACACTAAGGGGAACTTAGCCGCCTAATGCAACTAGGGATGGCTCGAGTGCTACGGTCCTAACACTAGGCATGGACTATGGCTAAGGGACTAGGAACCTATGCTACTAAGGGACGAACGATGGGAAGGAGCCTAGCTCAAACGCGGGAAGTGGGGTGGGCAAGCTAGCTAGCGGTTATGCAAACAAGGAGGGGGGAAAATAAACACACGCGAGACACAACACACAACCGGGACGCTAGGAGAGGATGCTGGTGTGACCTGGAACGAGCAAAACCTTCAGGAAACATCAGAAGAGGTGAAGAAGAGAGAGAGGGTTGGAACGACCTCGACCTGCCCCCCGACCAGGTCCTCGACCGAGAAGGACCCTGCACCGAACCACGCGCAAGACCCGGCGACCAACCCGACCATGATCTTGGACGCGACCTGGCCCTCGGACGTGACCTGGCCTCTGACTTCGATCCTGACCCACGCGCAAGACCCAGCGTCTAACCTGGCCCTCGATCAGGCGCAAAACACAGCGGGAAACGCGGACGACCCAACACGAACAATAGCCCATCTGCGTCCCAAGATCCTCGCCCCGACCTGGACCACAGCCCGTCCGCGACCCATGAATCCCGACCCGACCTGGAACACGATCCATCCATGAACCAAGGAACCAATCCCGATCACGACCTGACCATGTACCAAGGCTCTCGACTCGACCCGGACCATGACCCGGATCACGACCCACGACCCAGTCTCGACCCAGGGCCGACCAAACAACATCCATGGCCCAAGGATCTGCAAAACAAAGAAGGAAGCAAAGAAGAAGATGGTATGGCCCAAGCACAGGCCCAAAAAAACAAGGAATTATGGATTGACCCATTAACAAGATCAAGGAGTAAATCCCAAAGAAAGGCCCTTCATTCCTTAATTGAAATTGAAATTCTAGAGAAGGGAAAGACTGAAATTAAATCAACCAATTGATTTAATTTATTGGTTTGTAAATAGTCATTTAATTTAAACCAGAAGATTAGATTACACCAAGATATTTGTTGGCATAAAACTAGGAATTAAATAGTTAGGATATTCTTGTTAGCATAAAATTAGGATCAAGTAGTTATGATATTCCTTTTTGTAGGCATAATCTTGTTAAAGATTTATGCCTTTAAAAAGGCTTCCACCCCCTTTGTCAATGATACCAACGATTTAGTAACAAATTCATAGAACACTTTTGCTTCTTGCTTTCTCTGTTCAGCCTTAGAATATTGATCCTAATTCACTAAAGAGTACAGTAATCTACTGTAAAATTCCGTAGCTCTAAGCAGGGTGAACCTGTGCTAGTGGAATCAAGACCTATCCTCATTCACGCCTAAGTTGGAGAGCTAGTAGCCTCCAACCCTTCACTAAACCAGCCGCTGCCATAAGGAGAGCTAGTAGCCTCCTCAACTCGCCATTCCACCTTCATTCAAGTCGATCATTTGGTTTTAAAACAACCAGGGCCGCACCAAGTGGTATCAGAGCCTCTTGAAGGTTAGGGTTGTTGAAATCATTTGATTTCAAAACCATTTCACCCCCATTATCGTTTTCTTTTCATTTCATAAACAAATTCTTATCTTTCTATCTTTTGTAAGTCAGCTGAGCCTTTTCTGAATTACAAAAAAATGATATAAAGAAAGGATCTACTTATATATAAAAAAATCAATTTTTTTTTTTAAAAAAAAGAACAAAAGAGAAACCCTGCTAGGACAAGGTTAATCAGCTGACGAAAAAAATATTACAATCTTTCTATCTTTAAGTTTCAGTAGGAATTGCTCTAGATCTTAGGTGATTGGGTTTTGATCTATTCTTAACTTGGGAAATGCAAGAGGAAAATCTATTGGGAGATCACAAAAAAGAAGTGAGAGAGAGAGAGAGTTTTTAATTAACAGTTTGTTTATTTTAGGAAGAATGGAGAATCCCAATGAAGAAACCCCTAGAGGAGAAGGATCCACACGACCTCATAGGTTTGACCAATTGCAGATGGAGGTCATGATGGATGAGATAACCAGAAGGCTTCAGGCTACTTTTGAAAACAGAGCTAATCAAGCTAATGAATTTTTCTATGGAGTTGATCCCCTTGCAGAAAGACCAGCTCGTGGAGGAAGACCAATCCGAGGAGGAGGGCGCTTTGGGAGAGGTGCCAGGGCAAGAGCTAGGCAAGGAACCAGGCTAGATGAAGAGGAACCCCAAGATTACTCAGATGAAAGTGGAGATCAACACCGCTAGGATCCGAGACCAGACAACAACCTAGGAGGACTCAAACTTAGAATTCCCCCTTTTTCAAGAAAAAATGATCCAGATGCCTATCTAGAATGGGAAAAGAAGATTGAAATAGTTTTCAGCTGCCAAAACTATTATGAGGAGAATAAGGTGAATATAACAAGAACAAAATTCGATGGGTATTCCATCAACTGGTGGGAACAAATAACCACCGCTAGATGACGCAATGGTGAGCCCCAAATCACATCTTCGTATGAAATGAAAACCATGATGAGGAAGAGATTTGTTCCAATCCACTATGGGAGAGATCTACATCAGAAACTAAGGAGACTAATCCAAGGAACAAAGAGTGTGGAGGACTATCACCAAGAGATGGAGAGTCTCTTGATCAAAGCTGAAATAGATGAAACTATGGAGGCTAGTATGACACGGTTTCAAGGAGGTCTTAATAGAGACATCCATGATCGACTGGAGCTGCAAGAGTATGAGGACATGGATGAACTATTTCACTAGGCCATTCTTATTGAGCAACAAAACAAAAGAAGGAACAATACAAGGAACCCCTATGTTCCAACCTCTAAACTGCCTTACAACAAGGATGATAGGCTGGGAGGATCATCTATCAAGACACCAGTCAAGGAAAAGGAAGGCACTATCGTTCCTTCCCCACGTGATGATAAGGGCAAGGGAATTGCAAACGAAACGCCTTCACCAACAAAAACCAGGAACATCAAGTGCTTCACGTGTCAAGGATTTAGACATTATGCAAATGAATGTTCAAACAAAAGGGTTATGCTTATCTTATAGAATGGATAATTGACATCAGAAGATGACCAATCAGACACAGAAAATGAAGCTTACCTTGTCCAAGGACAACTATTGGTAACTAGGAGAACCTTGAGTGCACAACCTAAGGTGCAGGAACAAAGGGAGAACTTGTTCCATACTCGATGCCTCATTCAGGCAAAGGTGTGTAGCTTGATCATAGATGGAGGAAGCTGTACAAAAGTGGCCAGCCAAACACTTGTGGACCGACTCAACTTGGTTACCCACAAACATCCTAGACCATATCAGCTACAGTTGGTCAATGAGGAAAGAGAAATGAAAGTGACAGAACAAGTGGAAATACCTTTATGCATTGGCAAGTACCAAGACCAGATCACATGTGATGTGTTGCTCATGGAAGCCAGCCATATTCTATTGGGAAGACCATGGCAATACGATAAACGAGCCATGCATGACGACATTACCAACATACATTCCTTTATTCACAGAGGCAAATAAATCACAAGGGTCCCCCTCACACCCCAGGACGTTCACCATGATCAAATGCAATTAAAACAAAGAAGAGAAGAATCCCAAGCGGCACACAGGGATACTCTAGCCAAAGACTCCACTAAGGTAAGTCACTACAACCTTTTTGCTACTCCTAGTGATGTCAAACATGCTTTAAATGATCAACAATTTATGATGTTGCTAGTTTTCAAGGAATTACTATCTAGTAGTACTAACCTGACTCCAGGAATACCGATAGAGATTGAGATTCTTTTGCAAGAGTACAGGGATGTTGATGTAAGGCACTGTGGGTGGCTGTCTTTTCACCGAGAAACTCAGGTTGCTGGACAGAAGAGATGGAAGCGAAGAATGGATCGAAGGGACCACACAAGCTGTGAAAAGGGTTTGTGATACTCCAAAAATTTCAACCACAAAGGTTGAAGAACACGGCAACTCTCTTAGAAGAGGGTGGCGCCGATTTTTGTAAGACACATGTCTAGGTTTAATTTTCTGAAAAGTCTGTCTTATTATTACTCATAACTTAGGCTTATATAATGCCTTAAGTCTAGGGCTTATAATTATTCAGATTACAAATGGGCCAATAACCCAAAAGAATAAAAACATAATTAAAATTGGGCTTAAGGCCACAATTAACTAAAATAAAACAAATAGGCTTAAAAGCCTCTAAACCATACTTAGTTTATTTTAATGAAAAATGCCGCCTAAGTAGGAGTTTGATATAACGCCTTGAAGACTTGTGGAAGATGGAACATAGTGAACAAGTCTTCTTCGTCGTGCACACTAAGGATGTTGCCTCGTTAAAACCTTCTTCGGAAAACCCAGTGGGACAAAACCGAAGATAAGAAAAAGAGTACAATTCCTTAGCATGTCTTTTGGTGTCTTTACCGAATTGTAATGGTAAAGACACCGGAGGTGGAAGAATCTTCGAAAGGGAACCTCCAATGTTCTTTATCCGGCTTAAATGGGCCTTGATAGGCCTCTGCGTCGTCTGGTGGGCTTTTGGGCTTGGAAGCTGGATCGATGTCCTCATCATTCCCTCCCTCTTGAAATGCCTTGGTCTCCAAAGGAAACTCCTCACCCAGTCTTCGGTGAGCTGTCTTTGGGATGTCAGGTCGACACTGAGGTTGCGCAGGCTGCATCATGGCTTGATTGTTCTGCCATGATAATGATTTCTCGCTACCTGCCATGTTTCCTTTCACAAGAAAAGGAAATCTTCCAAAATGGAAAGTTACAAAAAAAGAGAGTAATATTTACAAAACCCAAAAAAGGAAAATCTATATATGGTAACAAAATTTCTAATTTCTAAATGGAAACTATCCTATACTAAAAGAAAAACTAATTAATTACTATTTCCTAAAAGTAAGCTATCCTAGACTAAAAGGAAAAATTATTTATTGTCTAATTCCTCAAAGGAAAACTATCATAATCTATAAGAAAATCTAATTAGTGCATAATTTCTAAAAAGAAAAAAATAGAATCCTAATTAATGGCAAATTGTCTAAAGGTTTTGGAAAACTTCCTAAAGTAATTCATAGCCTAAGAAAAATGGGAACTAATTAATTTTATGCCTAAGAATATTTGGAAAACTTTTTAAAACTATATGCAATGAACCTAGACAGTAAGATGCAGACCTAACCTAAACTAATGCGAGACACACATGAACAAATTGCAAATTTTGAACAACAAGAGGCAATGGCAGCATGAAAACGTGACGTAACAGTGTAACACAGTGTGAATGAAGATGGCACAATTAATTAACAAGACAAATCCATGCAACGTGAAGATGAAGACAAAGTGCATGTAAGTATGATTACTACTAACATTAATATAATGCAAGTAAGTTAGTGTAGAACCCTAGTGCAGAGCACACCCTCGTAATTATAATTAACTAAGATTCCTACGCGAGAATTATGCAGCACTAAACTCGACACGCAAACCTCAACCTAGGACTTGGATGCACACAATCAAACGACACAAAACTAAAGACCTAAGACACGCCAACAATAAAAGTACCAATGCAGACACAAACGCAGACAAATGTTTGGGAAGTTGCACTAATTAATTAAGAGACTGTAAACACGTGAATGCAGCAAGAACCCTAAACAAAACGTGAATGCAAGTATCAACAAGTTAGCAGGTGGGTTAAATTTTTTTATTATTATTTCTTTTTGTGAAATAAGAAAATTAAAGACAAGGAATGATAGAACCTGATTTTTTTTTTGTATTTTTTTGTGTTTGGGGTATGTGACTTGATTCCTCTCCTTCTTACCGAGAACCTCAGGGGAAAGAGAAAGAAACACAATCAAAGCCAAAAACTATTGCAACAAAAACAAAGAAAAATCACCAAAAACAAAAGGATAGAATCAACCTGATGAGCAGGAGCTTTAAGCTCTGATACCAGATGATGTAAGCACCGTGGGTGGCTGTCTTTTCACCGAGAAACTCAGGTTGCTGGACAGAAGAGATGGAAGCGAAGGGTTGATCGAAGGGACCACATAAGCTGTGAAAAGGGCTTGTGATACTCCAAAAATTTCAACCACAAAGGTTGAAGAACACGACAACTCTCTTAGAAGAGGGTGGCGCCGATTTTTGTAAGACACATGTCTAGGTTTAATTTTCTGAAAAGTCTGTCTTATTATTACTCATAACTTAGGCTTATATAATGCCTTAAGTCTAGGGCTTATAATTATTCAGATTACAAATGGGTCAATAACCCAAAAGAATGAAAATATAATTAAAATTGGGCTTAAGGCCACAATTAACTAAAACAAAACAAATGAGCTTAAAAGCATTTAAACCATACTTAGTTTACTTTAATGAAAAATGCCGCCTAAGTAGGAGTTTGATATAACGCCTTGAAGACTTGTGGAAGATGGAACATAGTGAACAAGTCTTCTTCGTCGTGCACACTAAGGATGTTGCCTCGTTAAAACCTTCTTCGGAAAACCCAGTGGGACAAAACCGAAGATAAGAAAAAGAGTACAATTCCTTAGCATGTCTTTTGGTGTCTTTACCGAATTGTAATGGTAAAGACACCGGAGGTGGAAGAATCTTCCAAAGGGAACCTCCAATGTTCTTTATCCGGCTTAAATGGGCCTATGCGTTGTCTGGTGGGCTTTTGGGCTTGGATGCTGGATCGATGTCCTCATCAGATGTTTTTCCAGAAGACCAACCAGTGGGACTACCTCCTTTTAGAGGAATAGAACATCTAATTGATTTTGTACCATGCGCCACAATTCCAAATAGACCGACTTACATGACCAATCCTGTGGAGACAAATGAGCTCCGAAGACAGGTCAATGAGCTCTTGGAGAAAGGACACATCCGCGAGAGCTTTAAGTTCTTGTGTAGTACCTGTCTTGCTTGTACCTAAGAAAGATGGCAGCTGGCGTATGTGTGTAGATTGCAGGGCCAGTAACAACATCACAAAGTATATACACCCTATTCTTCGCTTGGATGATATGCTTGATGAGTTATATGGATCTTGCATCTTTTCTAAAATTGATTTGAAAAGTGGTTATCACCAGATTAGAATGAAAGAAGGGGATGAATGGGTGCTTTTAAGACAAAATTAGGATTGTATTAGTGGTTAGTTATGAATTTTGGACTTACTAATGCACCTAGTACTTTCATGAGATTAATGAACTATGTCTTAAGAGCATTCATAGGGCGATTTGTGGTGGTCTATTTTGATGATATTTTGATTTACAGTAAGAACATGACAGAACATCTTGATCACTTTAGATATGTTTTAGATGTTTTAAGAAAAGAAAATTTGTATGCTAACAGAAAGAAATGCTCTTTTGGAACAAATAACCTAGTATTTTTAGGCTTTGTTGTTACTTCTCAAGGTATTCAGGTAGATGAGGAGGAAGTGAAGACAATGAGGGAGTGGCCAACGCCTAAAACAATAGAAGAGGTGAGGAGTTTCCATGGACTTGCTGGATTTAATAGAAGATTTGTAAAAGACTTCAGTACCATTGCAGCCCCACTTATAGAAGTGATTAAGAAATCCGTTGGATTCACTTGGGGACTGTCCCAGGCAGAGGCATTTGAGTTGCTGAAAGGGAAGTTGACTAATGCTCCTTTACTTGTATTGCCAGATTTTTCTAAAACTTTTGAAATTGAATGTGATGCATCTGGAATTGGGATTTGTGCTGTATTAATGCAGGAAAGGAGACCCATAGCCTTTTTCAGTGAGAAATTAGGAGGAGCAACTCTCAATTATCCTACTTATGACAAAGAGTTTTATGCTTTTGTGAGAGCCATACAGATGTGGCAACATTATCTATGGCCTAAGGATTTTGTAATTCACAAAGATCATGAATCTCTCAAACATCTCAAGGGACAACAAAAGCTGAACAAAAGACATGCACGATGGATAAAATTTATTGAGACCTTTCCCTATGTCATCTATTACAAATAAGGTAAGGAGAATATTATGGCAGATGCTCTCTCAAGGAGGTATGCTCTCTTAACTTCTATGGAAACAAAATTATTGGGTTTTGAGCATCTTAAAACTTGTTACACTAATGATCCTGACTTTGGAGAGTTGTACATAGACACTAATAACCATGCCCATGGATGATTTTATCAATTCAAGGGATTTATGTTTCGAGATATTAGATTATGTGTACCATGTGGAACGATCAGAGAGTTATATGTTAGGGAAGCACATGGAGGCGGAATAATGTGACACTTTGGTGTTGCCAAAACTTTATCCACCTTGCAGGACCACTTCTACTGGCCTAGCATGAAGAAAGATGTGGAGAAGGTGTGCTCTAAATGTATCGAGTGCAAACAAGCTAAAGCCAAGGTACAGTCCACATGTTTGTATACTCCATTGTCTATACCTGACCAACCTTGGATAGATATCTCCATGGACTTTGTTTTAGGATTACCTCGAACTAGGAAAGGAAAGGACAATATCTTTGTGGTGGTTGATAGGTTTTCTAAAATGGCCCATTTCATACCTTGTCATAAAACAGATGATGCAGTTTTAGTGGCTGACTTGTTCTTTAGAGAAATTGTTAGATTACATGGAATGTCTAGGACAATTGTATCAGACAGGGATTCTAAGTTCCTTAGTCACATTTGGAGGACCCTTTGGGGAAAGCTAGGTACTAGATTACTATTTTACACAACTTGTCATCCACAGACTCATGGTCAAACAGAATCAATAAATAGAACCCTATCCACCATTTTAAGAGCTATTATGAAACATAATATTAGAACTTGGGAGGATTGTTTACCTCATGTCGAATTTTCTTACAATAGATCAGTACACTCAGCAACAAAGATAACCCCTTTTCAAATTGTGTACCGTTTTAATCCATTATCGCCTTTAAATTTACTTGTGTTGGCTTTAAAGGGACAGACTAACCTTGATGGTCAAAAGAAGCCCGATTTTGTTAAGTCCTTGCATGAACAAGTTAAGAAAAAAATTGACGAAAGGACTAAGATGTATACCAGGAAGAATAACAAAGGTCGAAAAGAATTGGTACTGGAACCTGGAGACCTTGTTTGGATTCATTTAAGGAAGGACATATTTCCAAATGAGAGAAAATGAAAATTGATGCCAAGAGTGGATAAACCCTTTTCAGTCCTACGAAGAATCAACAACAATGCTGACCAAATAGATCTCCAAGATGAATTGGATTTGAGGTCAAATCCTTTTAAAGGAGGAGGGGATGGTGTGACCTGGAACGAGCAAGACCTTCAAGAAATATCCGAAGAGAGGGAGAATTGGAACGACCTCGACCTGGCTCCCAGCAAGGTCCTCGACCGAGAAGGACCCTTCACCGAACCACGCGCAATACCCGGTGACCAACCCGACCCTGATCCCGGCCATGATCCTGGACGTGGCCAGGCCTCAGACTTCGATCCCAACCCACACGCAAGATCCGGCGTCCAACCTGGCCCTTGACCTGGCGTAAAACACGGCGGGAAATGCGGACGACCCAGCATGGACCACAGCCCGTCCGCGACCCAAGATTCTTGACCCGACCTGGAACACGATCCATCCATGAACCAAGGAACCAATCCGGATCACGACCCGACCATGTACAAAGGCTCTCGATTTGACCCGGACCATGACCCCAGATCACGACCCACGGCCCAGTCTCGACCCAGGTCCGACCAAACAACATCCATGGCCTAAGGATCTGCAAAACAAAGAAGGAAGCAAAGAAGAAGATGGTATGGCCCAAGCCCAGGCCCAAGAAAACAAGGATTTATGGCTTGGCCCATTAACAAGATCAAGGAGTAAAGCCCATAGAAAGGCCTTTCATGCCTTAATTAAAATCGCAATTCTGGAGAAGGGAGAGACAGAAATTAAACCAACCAATTGGTTTAATTTATTTGTTTGTAAATAGTCATTTAATTATAAACAGAAGATTAAATTAGGCCAAGATATATGTTGGCATAAAATTAGGAATTAAATAGTTAGGATATTCTTGCTAGAAAAAAATTAGGATCAAGTAGTTAGGATATTTCTTTTTGTAGGCATAATCTTGTTAGAGATTTATGACTTTAAAAAGGCTTCCACCCCCTTTGTAAATGATACCAACGATTTTAATAACAAATTCATAGACCACTTTTCCTTCTTGCTTTCTTCAGCCTATGAACATTAACCCTAATTCACTAAAGAGTAGAGTAATCTACTGTGAAATTCCACAGCTCTAAGCAGGGTGAACCTGTGCTAGTGCAATCAAGACCCATCCTCATTCACGCCTAAGTTGGAGAGATAGTAGCCTCCAACCCTTCACCAAACCAGCCACTGCCATAAGGAGAGCTAGTAGCCTCCTCAACTCGCCATTCCATCTTCCTTCAAGTCGATCCTTTGGTTTTAAAACAACCAGGGCCGCACAAGACGCGGTATGGGGCAGGACTAACCTAATCTAGACGCGGGACGCTAGGGGGCAGGACGCGGTACTCTAAGGGAACCTCCTCAACTTGCCATTCCACCTTCCTTCAAGTCGATCCTTTGGTTTTAAAACAACCAGGGCCGCACCAGACGTGGTACGGGGCAGGACTACCCTAAGCTAGACGCGGGACGCTAGGGGGCAGGACGCGGTATTCTTAAGGGAATCCTAGGACTAGCGAACGGTGGAGGGCTACTCGGGACAGGATGCTACACGCGGTACACCTAACCTAGTATGACACTTGAGAGACTAAGCCAAAGACCTAGCTAACCGAACTACCTAGCGACACACAAGCAACAAGAAGCTAACTAGAAACCTAACCTAAAAGAACTTAAGAAACAAACAAGCAATACACAAGATCCTTATGGATTCCAAGTTTGGTGATGAAGGTGTTCTAGGTGAGTTTCTAAGAACCCTAGTTTGATTTTAAACAACCTAAACAATATTTTTTTTTGTCTTTTTTTAAAAAAAATTTAAACAGCAAGCAAGCAAGCAAGCAAGTAAACAAGCAATTTTTCCTATTTTTTTTAAAGTATGAAAACAAAGACAAGGAATGATAGAACATGATTTTTTCTTTTGTATTTTTTTTTCTGGTGTTTGTGGTATGTGACTTGATTCCTCCTCCTTACCGAGAACCTCAGGGGAAAGAGAAAGAAACACAATCAAAAGCCAAAAACTATTGAAGAAAAAACAAAGAAAATAGACAACTAATAAGGATAAAATCAACCTGATGAGCAGGAGCTTTAAGCTCTGATACCAGATGATGCAAGAACCGTGGGGTGGGCTGTCTTTCACCGAGAAGCTCAGGTTGCTGGACAGGAAGGATGGAAGTGAAGGGTGGATCAAAGGGACCACACAAGCTGTGAAAGGGGCTTGTGATACTCCAAGAACTTCAATCAAACATGTTGAAGAACACAACAGCTGCAAGGGGGAAGCCTGGCAGCACCATTTGGGTCTTGTCAAAAGACTTAGGTTTTGTTTTTGTTCTAAAAATGCTTGTTATTTCATTAATATGTAGACAAATGGCTTATATAATGCCTTATTAAAACTTAGGCTAAACAACATGATGTTTAGCCTCAGAAGGAATTAAAACAGCAAGTAGTTCACTTATTGGCAATTAAATTAGACTTTGGACCCCAAATAGTCAAGATGACTTATAAGCCCAAATAAATACTTAGTCTAAAAAATGGAATAAAAGATAGCAAAAGCCCAATAACACTTAGGCTAGAAATCAATGAGGACTTGTGAATTAGATGGAATTGTGAACAAGTCTTCACCGTCTTGCGCACTAAGAGTATTGCCTCATTAAAACCTTCTTCGGAAAACCCATTGGGACAAAAACAAAGATAAGAAAAAGAGAAAAATTTCCTAGTATGAATTTTGGTGTCTTTACCGGATGGTAATGGTAAAAATACCGGAGGAAGAAGAGTCTTCTAGAGGGAACCTCTATGGCTCCTTGTACAGCTGGAACGGGTCGGCTACACTTGGGTCGGTCGGGGCGTGGTCGTACGGTTTGTGGACCATGGGTGGTCTGTGGTCGGGACGGTCGGTGGTCCGTGGTTAGGCTGGGTCGGAAAGGTCGGTCCAGTCTCCAATAGCATGCTGAGTTTTCCTCCTACCACCTTCCTCTTGGACCGTGTGAGTGGTCATGGTGGGATGACTGGTGCAGTGGCTGGCTCGATGTCCTCATCATTACTCCCACTGTGTAACAGCTAAGGATATGTGGGAGACTCTCAAGAATGTCTATGGGAATACTTCTAACCTTATGAGGATTTTTGAAGTTAAAAAATCCTTGAATGACCTCAAGCAAGAAGAAATGGAGTTCACTAAACACTATGGAACATTTATAGCTTTGTGGGCAGAACTAGACATGCTAAGACCTGCTACTACTGATCCTATCACTCTCAATGAAAGAAGAGAGCAAGACAAGGTATTTGGGCTTCTTATGACCCTTAGTTCTACCTACACTGATTTGATAAAGCATATACTCAGAGAAGACAAACTTCTAAGTCTGGAAGATGTGTGCTCTAAGATTCAAAGAGAACAAGGTTCTCAAGGGCTGTTTGGGAACAAATAATATCTTCTTCTTGCACATAAGGTCTTCTACAAATCTGAAGATAAGAAAATACAAGTGTGTGAGCAATGTAAGAAGACTGGTCACTCAAAGAAGGAATGCTAGATCCTATACCCCCACTTCAAGCAACGCCATTTCAATGACAAGCCAAGGAACAATCAAAACATGAGCTCTAATCAGTTCAAGCTGCTGGCGCTTCTTCTTCAGGTGGTGCTTCCTCCTTTGTCTTCCAATACATTCTGGCTCAACACCAGCACTCTACACCAGCAGCAACAGTGGCAGCTCAATCAGGATTCATTAAAAGATTAGACCTAGAAGCTCTTATCACAGCTTTAAACTAGTAAAGTGATTGATAAATCTCTTCACGCTTCTTTTCATACTTCAGATGACTTAAAACCTTTGATAGTAGATTTTGGAGCCTCTCACCACATGATAAGTGACATAGGGCTAATAGAGAACTTAAAACCTGCTGTAGGAAATGTGTTGATTCCTAATGGAACTAAAGTGCTTATCAAAGGAATTGGGAAGTTAAAGTTGTTTGATAAGGAGTCTAAAGCATTCTATATGCCATTATTCACTTTTAATCTATTATTTGTTAAAAGAGCTATTACTGACTTGAATTGTCATGCTATTTTTGGTCCTAATGATTTCTTCTTCCAGGATATTGAAACTAGAAGAGTTCTTGGACAAAAAACAATTAGGAATGACATGTATGTGCTTGAAGATCTTCATATGACAGATGCATCCAAATAGTGTGTAGCTAGTATAGATATTAGTGTGCAAGCTGACCTATGACATGCTAGATTAGGACATCCACATATTAGAGCTTTTGAGTTGTTAATGCCTAGTATGAAATTTGGAAATGAATTGTGTGAAGTATGCATTCTTGGTAAGCATTGTAAAACAGTTTTTAAAAAATCTACACACATTTATGAGCATTGTTTTGATTTAGTTCACTCAGATGTTTGGACTTCACCTATTTTATCTAGAGAAAACCATAAGTATTTTGTTACTTTTATAGATGAAAAGCCTAAATATACTTGGGTAACCTTGATTAAATTTAAGGACAGGGTGTTAAAAGCTTTTATAAATTTTCAAATTTATGTGACTAACCAAAACAAAGCCAAGATAAACTGTTACAGATCAAATAATGGTGGTGAATACACTAGGCACAAGTTTCAAGAACATCTTCAAAAGTATGAAATCACACACCAAACAAGATGTCCATACACTCTTAAATAAAATGGAGTAGCTGAAAAGAAGAACATACACTTGATGGAGGTAGTGAGATCTATGATGTTCCACATAAAGGTTCCCAGGCGTTCTTGGGGGGATGCTCTCTTGACAGCATGCTACCTAATCAATATGACTCCAACTAAAGTCTTAGATGACTTATCTCCATTTGAGGTACTTAATAAAACTAATCCTAGTATTGAACATCTAAGAGTATTTGTGTGTGTTTGCTTTATTTTAGTACCAGGAGAAAAAAGGAACAAGTTGGATGCTAAGAGTACCAAGACAATGTTTATTGGATACTCATCAACACAAAACGGCTACAAATGCTTTAATCCAGAGAGTAGAAGAGTCATGGTTTCTAGAGATGTAAAATTCCATGAAACCAAAGGTTTCTATGAAAAAGGAACCTGGGATCAGTTTAAATATATGTCTTCTAACACTTTTGATCAAGCTGAAAACCTAAGAAGATTACTAGAAAGCTTTGGAATCATAAAGGAACATCCATTCTCTCCACACATGGCACTCTCCACCAGACCAATGCATGTCCTTGCCAGCTCCACAACCGGCTCCAGCACCAATATCAATCCGGCCTCCAGTACCAACAAGTCCAGGACCAGAGGCACGGGACGTACCGGCACCAGATCCAGCCTCGGTGCAGCACAAACCAGCCCTCTATTCAACCTTGTCACGGCATGAACCGGGCCAAGCATCTCCTCTTGATCATGAGGTGGGCCAAGAATCTAAACATGATCAAGATGATTCAGAAGGAAAAATTCTAGTATCAGCTTCAAAAAGGCAAAGGGATATTCAACCTAACATTGTACAATCTTTGGAACAAGATGACAATACAACTCAATAAGAACTGGCTGTTGTCCTTACAAGAAGCGCAAGACAGAGATTTTTCACCCAATTTTTATTACAACAATAATGCAGTACTTCACCATGATCAGAGACTATGTAATTTTAGTTCATATACCTGTGTCTCATGTTGCATTTACCCTAAGTTTTGATAAAGAGCAGATTCCAAGAAGCTATGAGGAAGCAATATAGATATAGGATTAGAGAGAAGCTATTCAAGCTGAAAGACAAGCTATGAAAAAGAACAAACCTATGCGCCAGCCACTCTGCTAAAAGGGAAAAAGGCTATAATTTCTAAATGGATAATCGCCATTAAGTATAAAAACAGCAGTGAGATAGATATATACAAAGCTAGGTTGGTGGCTAGAGGATTTACTTATGGTGAAAACTATAGAGATACTTTTGCCCTTGTAGCTAAATTACACTTTGTTAATGTTGTTCTATACCTTGCTACTAACCTTGATTGGGAATTATGGCAAATGGATATTAATAATGCATTATTACAAGGTGAGCTAGAAGAGGAGGTGTACATGATACCACCACCAGGTCTAGAAGATCAAGTAGGTGGCAGCAATACACTGAGGCTTAGAAAGACTATCCATGGCTTAAAACAATCCCCTATAGCTTGGTACCATAAGCTGAATGTGATCTTAAGGGACAGAGGCTTCAAAAGGTCAGAAGTAGAACACACTCTCTTTACACTTCAGAGTAAGGATGAAATCATTGTTATTCTCATTTATGTTGATGATATAATCATATCTGGAAGTGATAAAGCAGGAATATCATCTAATAAAGAGTATTTAAAATGTGTGTTTGATATTAAAGACCTACGAGAACTAAAATACTTCTTAGGAATTAAAGTATGTAGGTTTAAGGAAGGTCTATTTCTTTCACAAACGAAGTATGTATTGGACTTACTAATCTCTACAGGAATACTAGAAGCTAAACCAACCAAAACCTCATTGGAAGAAAGCTACAAAGTAGAACCTCAGGGGGAGCTTGAAGATGGCAATTCTAAAGAAGCAAAGCTGTATAGAAAGGTAGTTGGTAAGCTAATATATTTAACCATCACTAGACCTGATTTGTGTTTTGTAGTTAATCAAGTGTCCCAGCATATGCAAGACCCAAAAACAAGGCATTGGATTGTCAATAATGGAAACATAAATGTAGTTGTCTATTGTGGTACAGATTGGGCAGGTGATAGAAAAGACATGAGGTACACAACCGGTTATTGCACATTTATAGGTGGGAACTTAGTCAGTTGAAAGACTAAGAAGCAGAAGGTTATTTCATGGTCAAGTGCGGAAACTGAGTATAGAGAAATGAGGAAGCTTACCACTGAATGCATCTGGTTGAAGAAGTTATTACTAGATCTTGGAGTAAGAATTGAGGCGCCAATCACAATGCATTGTGACAATCAAGCAGCAATACACATAGCTTCAAACTATGTGTTTCATGAGAGAACCAAGCATATTGAGGTGGATCGCCATAAAGCGAGGGAAGCTATTGGGAAAGGAGTTATACTACCTTGCTACACTAAGAGCTCAAATCAACTAGCTGATGTGTTCACCAACGCTACTACTCTAAGGTTGGCGAGTCCATATACCCAAGGCTTGGATTTACTTCTCTTCCACAACACTGATTCTGATCATGGAATGTTATACTCTTTTCCTAGAAAATGTTTTGTCCCAATGAGTTTACCTTCTTTAATTTTTTAATGAGGTAATGCTTCATGATCCAAGCTTAGCCATTTTTCATGACTTAAGCTTGAGGGGGAGTGTTGAAATGAAGAAGAGACAAGGAGAAACATATGCAGTCTTGGAGCATATGTTTAAAAGAGAAAGTTAGTGTTCGTCTCTTAAGTTAGGCTATCCTTGTAACCAAACAAGTATTAGTCTATTCTTATAGCCTAACAGGCCTAGACTAGATTAGTATAAATAGCTCTCTCTCTCCTCATTTGTAACTAAGAAAACATATTTTCACTTTCTAATAAAAATCAAATTCTCTCTGATCTCTCTAATTTTCTCTCTCTCTATTATGGCGAATTTACTCTCTAAATATCTCAATCTCATCAATTTCATATTCTTTCAACATGTTTTCCCATGCATTTGATTTTTCTCCCTTTTGTTTTGTCCTTTTTTATTTGTTCTTGGGTACTCTCGCTCTTTCATTGTCAATCTACATATTTAGCTGTTGTGAAGTAAAAAAAATATCAAAACCTAAATAGAATTTTTAAAAAAATGAATAATAAAGGAATAATAATGGGAATGCCTTCCAAGAGCGCTTGTTTAATGTCTCAAGCTGGACATTGCCTTATCCTTTTCTAAAGGCAGATTATATTCCAGAGGGGAGCATTTGCTCCTTTATCTAGAACTTACAATACAAGAAAACACCAATTTGGCGATTACATTTATCGACTATATATTTAGTCGTCAAAATTTACGACTATTTAGCTACTACAAAGTGATTCCCTTACGACTACGAACGTTTAATCGTAACTGAGTCGCTATTTTGCGAATATATATAAAAGTCGATAAAGTAGTAATAAATTAGCGACTACTTTACCAGAATATATCAGACTGGAGACAATTGTCGGCCATTAGTAGCTAATTTGGCGACTAATATGCGACTAATTATCATATGGGTGATAATAGTCGGCTATTAGTTGCTAATTAGGCGACTAATTATATTTGGGATAATAGTCGGTCATTAGTCGCTAATTTGGTGACTAATATGCGACTAATTATCATACGGGGGACAATAGTCAGCTATTAGTCGCTAATTTAGCGACTAATTATATTTGGGAAAATAGTCAGTCATTAGTCGCTAAATTGACGATTAATATGCAACTACTTAGCGATTGTATTCAAATAAATTTATAATCTACAAAGGAAAGTTTTTCATTGGCTAATACTAAGAAATTAGGATTGCAATCTCCACCATTGATACATTCAATCCAATGGATCAAATTTTTTCTTTTTTTTATCTCTTCTTCTCTTATTCGTTTCATTCTCTTTGCTTCTTTTATTTTTGGTTTTTTGGGACAATTAATTTTATCGATCTGTTTCTGCGATGGGAAATCAACCGCAAATCCTCCTCTTCATCTTCCTTCGATTTCATGTCTTACATCGTCCGTAAAGCCGAATCGGTCAACATAGCCTTAGAATTTGTCGTTCTCCTCCACGAACCACTCAAATAGTTCCAGTAGGTGATTGGCTTCCATCGTCGTTCACCCTCTGTCGTCTTGAATCCTCTCCAGTCCATCTCCGACCCTCCGCCGATTGATTTCCCTCGTGTTCACTCGACCACCACTTATCTGGAGTGTACATTCTACTGAGAAAGTTTCAGTCGGATCATGGTTTTCATGGAATGAGACAACTGTGCAAAGAGCTATCCCGGAAAGCCTATTGTTACACCAACGTGTTTGGAGCATTGTCTCGAAGACTGATCCAACTGCTTGGTGGTTGAACCACGAAGGGACTTCAAGTCCAGGAAATCAAACGTTGAACAAAGCTCCAGAAACTACACCCTACAAAAGCAATGCAGAACAACAAGGATTAAGACTAGGGAGCCAAGAAAAAGCTAAAGAGAAACTTTTGTGGCATTTCCATGGGGCGTAAGATGAGATAAAATCACTACAAGAAAACAGAGATTTGGCGACTGCAAAAATAGTCGCTAAATAGTCGCTAAATGATAGGTTACGACTGCGTTACGACTAATAGTTGTAGTCGTAAATTCTTAGTCGCTAAATTATGTAGTCGTAAATATAGTCGCAAATTAACGACTACATTACGACTAATTTACGTAGTCGTAACTGTAGTCGTAACTGTAGTCGTAACTTAATCGTAACATATTTACGACTATACTATGACTAGTTTGTGTAGACATAATATTTAACGACTATTTGGTGATTACATACTTTAATGACTATTTGACGACTACATATTTTAGCGACTATTTAGCGACTACATATTTTAGCGACTATTTGACGACTACATAATTTAGCGACTATTTGGCGACTACATATTTTAGCGACTATTTAACGACTACATACTATAGTTATTCATACGTGATGATATAAGCTACGCGAACCACATTCTTTTATTGCTACAAAATTAAAGCCAAATTTAATATATATGCAACAATAATAACATTACTATGAATCAATTAAGAAGTATCTACATATCAAATATCATAAAAATGAAAATTATTCCACCAAATTAAATTTTTTAAAAAAGGAGAAAAAGAACAGAGTAACTTGAGGTTACGAAAAAAAAGGAACAAACATTTCTTCTCTTAATCGTACTCTCTATCCTTTGTGAGCTTATAATGGAGACCTCCCTCCTGCACCGGCATGTCACAGATGGTTTTGAATAATATCGCGGATAATTCTGTAAAACAGGAAGTGTACATTTCATCAGACATGCACTGGTGTAACCGATCCTATACGAAGAACAAGAAGAGAATACAGAGTACCCGTATCCATCAAAATATCCGCCACGCTCTTCAGTTCCAAAATCTTCCCTGAAAACAATCTGCAACAACAACACTTGAAATTTATGTTCATTCGACTGGAGTACGCAGCTCTCACCTGCACGTTCTCGATATTGTCACGGTTCCAAAGTGGCAGAAAAAAGCGATTGGCAAATCAGAGGACCAACTGCACAAGTGATGGCATAGGATAAAATGGTCATTGATTGTCCAAGAAAATAACTTGACGACTAGACTCTAGATAGTCAAGAATGTTACTTACCATGTTTTGGACCAATTCCTTCCCGAGATAATGATCAATACGATAAATCTGTGATTCATCAAACAACTCCCCAATCTGAGAACTCAGTTGCTCTGCAGATTCCAGATCCTTTCCAAATGGTTTCTCAACAACAATTCGTGTCCATCCACCAAAATCAGCTGGAAATCATGAGACAAATATTAACAGATAAATTGCAAAGAGACTGAAACTTGTATCTTTCCAAGCTGATCCTAGGTGCAAGCACGTTAAGCTTTTACATCTAAGAAAGAAACTGTACAGCTGAAAGGGAACTCACATTTGTTCATACAGCATATCTTGATCATCTTGCATACAGAAGAATAAACAGACGGCAGAAGTGCTAGGTAAAAAAGTCTCTGAGAGGAACTTTCAGCACTACTTTTGGAGATCTCGTGCTCTTAAATTGCATAGTCTAATCTCTGGAACCCTTCCTCAGAATCATAAGGGCCACTCACATACTTGATCTACAAAGATCGGAACCAAAACACATACTTTCAGTACAAAGAAACATGCCTCTATTCGTAAAAATGAACATCCAGAAAGAAATGAACTAACAAGCTGTAGAAACTTTGACAAAGCTTCTGCTTGTTCCGCGTTCTTCTCATCAACAAGGTATCTGCATAAAAGCTATTCAACGAGCGTGGATGTTCAAAGAAAACAACTCAGTGCAGCATAACCAAAACAGGTCATTGAGCTCTCTCACCCACGGATCCGATCTCTAAGCTCTTCATCAGAAAGCTTAGTCCTCGCATACCCAAAAATGTGAACTTCATCTGAATTTAGAAATCCCTGCCTCATGCAAACCAAATATCATAAGTTTTACCACAAAACAATGAGGATATTCTACATTAAACATATAGTCTAAGGGTATGAGACTAACCTGACGGTATAGGTTGAAAAGCGCAGGAAAAGTCTTCTTCTTGGCAAGATCACCAGATGCACCAAGCACTACTATTGAAAGACAACCCGTCTCTGGAACCGAACCGTATTCTTTTATAAACAAATTGTTCCTAAAAGTAGACATTTTTTCAACGTGCCATTGACCAGAAGATCCCATTTTCTAAAAAGCTTAAATTTTCCACAGACAAAAATAAATGTCAGTCTCACTATCAAAGGGGGAAACTTTGAGTAGAAAAAATATCATCAACAAAACTGAGAAACAAACAGAGAACCAACTCATGAATCTTCATTGATTCTGAGAATCGACTCTAAATAGTTAAGCGCATGAACTAAATCTCAGTGTTTTAAGTTTTGACTAAGCCAACAAAGAGATCGAATTTGAGTAGAAGAATCTAATCAGCGAAACAGAGAAGATAAGATCAAACAGATCACAGAACAAAACAATCTCAGCTGAAGTCACTACAGAATTACAATCACAACAATAAAAACGAAAATGAGATCCGAGAATAGGAGAAATCATCAACCTTGTGAAGAGGAAGAAGGAAGAGGAATCAGATTTTCTAAGGAGAAAAGGAGAAGAATAATTAGGTGAAAGCTCAACTACTAGAATTGAGGAGAGGAGAGGTGGTTGGTGGTGGTTTCGTCAGACAATTTCAATTTCAACTTTTTGGCCTTTTCAGATTTTTTTTGTTTGGGTTAAATACGTAAAGATTGAAGGAGAACAGAATAGCTAGAAGAGAAGGAAGAATAAGGCGAATGAGTGAGTGAGACAAATCTATCGAGAAAAGGTTATATGCTTCAATTTGTCCATTTGTTTGAATACAGTCTTAATTAGTCACTAATTAGTTGCTAATCAGTAACTATGTGAATAAAATCAAAATATTAAATTTGGTTCCCGGGTTTAATTAAGCAAAATTTTTGAATTTAGTCGCTAATTAATCGCTAAATTAGTTAATACTTTGCGACTCTCAAATGAATTGTATTTTAGTTGTCAATTAACGACTACTTTTATTATTGTTTACCTTCTGATATATAGTCATAAATTAGTCGATAATTTATGACTCATAACCGACTATTAACTTCAGTCGTAAATTAGCGACTGATTTATGACTAGATATTTATAGTCGTATTTAGATCGTTATGTAGTAGCTAAGTAGTCGTAAAATTTGGCGACTACATAGGTAGTCTCCATTTGTAGTCGCTAAATTCATATTTTCTTGTAGTGAATCCTTTGCATCTTGGCTAAGATTTTGTTTTTTAAATTTATTTTGTTTTAGATCATATTTTTTTGTTGCAAAATATTTGATATTTTAAGATTTTATATTAGTTTTAATTTTATTAAAAAATAGTTTCCGATTTACATAATAGAAGTTTTCTCTAGTTTTTTTTTCGTTACTCTCTTTTGGAACCTATCACTTCATAGATCTTTAAATTGTCCTTTCTCGTTATTTTTTTATATTATACTGTGTTTTTTTTCAACTCAGACTATGTTTTTAATATGAGTTGCACAAATCTATATTAATAATTTGGTTTATTTTGTTAATCATTTTTAAATTATTGAAATAGTAGATGGTTTTTTCTGCTATGTGTAAAAATAATAATTTAATTTTTTTAGAAAAATTATATCAGTTTAGCTTGATAATTTAGGTTATAATTTATGAAAGAAAATAACCACAAAAAATAAAAATAATACTCCATAAAAATCTAATTTTTCTTAGAGTCATTAAATAAATACAAAAAGCTAGTATTCTTTTTCTTATATTGAATTCAATTACTTCATTATTTATTTAATTTCATAAAAGTATTATATTTATTTAGAGAAAATTAATGATTATTTTTTTTTCCCAAAAGTTTATAGTTATGAAATATTGTTTTATGTATTTTGATTGTATTTATGAAGGTAATTTTATAATATAATTAGTGAACTTGTTTTTTACATAAAAAAAAAGAAAGTAAATTTTTTTTTCTTCGATTAGTGAAATTAAATTATTCTTTTATCCAATATTTTATTTTATTTTATTTTATCGTGTGTGTGATCCTTATTTTGGAATTATTCATGGAAATTTCTTTTTTCATTTACTAACAAAGATAAATTTATTTTTAACCAATGTCACCTTCCTCGTCCTTGTCTCTCTCAGTGTTTAGATCTCTTTGAAATTATCGTCAAACATTCTCCAAAGTTCAGCTCCCCTTCTTCTCGGCTTCATCTTCCCCAATTTAGTTACCACTCGATCTCTCCAAACCCTAATTCACCTCATGGATCTCGCGGCGGAGGAGCTTCAATATCTCAGCATTGGAGGTATATTACGGGAATCCATAACGATCCCGAAATTTTCCCCAAAGACATTCTACCTCATAACCCTAACCCTAATCTTCCCTCTCTCCTTCGCCATCCTCGCACATTCCCTCTTCACACAACCAATCCTAAACCACCTCGACTTATCTGCTCTTCCTCGCTCTCTCGATGCGGCCAAACTCGTCTTCGCCACAGAACTGGACAGCATTCTGATGTGCTTGAGAATCAGGAAAGTGAGAGAGCGTGTCGAAACCTTGAGGGAAATACAGGTTTGAGTAATTTTGTTTCATATTTTCTTAACCTATGTGTGCTATGTTATTTTATTGATTTTGTGTAGATTGATATGGTAGCTCAAATCTGATCTTGATTATGTATGTGCATCCCTTTTCTTTCTTGTTTTGTTGTATGTATGAGTGTTTTCTCTTTGTTTAGTTGAATGTCAAGTTTCAAAGTAAGGTGTTGCCTAATGCACAACGTTATGAGATTGTGAATGGAACTACTGAAGTCTAACTGACTCCAGAGGATGCTAAGATGGATGAAGGAGAGGAAAAAACTGTAGTCATTAACTTGAACACATTTTTTTTTTTTTAAACATTTTGGAAACAATCTAACATGTTCTATGGGTTCCATCGTAAAGAAAGGAGTTCCAAGTTTCTGGCAGATGGTCTTGCAAAACAATGATTTTATTTACGAGGAGGTAAGCTATATACAGTTTTGGTATTTAATTTGTATGCAACGCCAATCATAACCACAAATTTGTATGCAACGCCAATCCCTATTTCAAAAACACTGTTATTCTTTCTCTCTTTTTTCGTTTTAGCTATAGTAATTGGCCTTGAATTTGGGATTATCCATTATTAACAATCAACTTTTGTTTCTGTTGAGACAGATGTTAAGGAAGTTTGTGGGTTAGGCTTGAGGTCTCTAAGCTTGAGGGTGCAGATCCTTCTAATAAAGATAGTTTGCTAAAACAATAGGTTCACTATGAATTGTCTATATATGTACCTATTAAATTGCAATGTGCTTTTCTTGAAAATCAGAAAGTAAAGCTGATTTAGTTCCCAAACATTGTTGTCCCTCCTTGTTCATTGATACTCGTTCTCTTAATGGAAGAAGCTTATGATTGTATTGTTGCAGTAGCCCACGAGTTTCTTACAGATTCCATGATGTTTGTGAAAGTAAAATTCTATTTACATCTTGTCTCACTGGTATGTTCCACTTCTGTATATGTCTGATCTCATTATACATCTTGACTCACTGGTATGTTCCACATGTTTGTGCTGATTTCAAAAGAACATTGGCAGAAATCTAATACACAAACTTAGCTTTATCAATTGATCGCGCCGACGCGGAAATCTTTTGGTCTTTGACTTGACTCGTCACAAATCTCAATCCCTTCCTCTGCATTACATATCTTTTTTTTTGTTATTTTGTTTGTTACTTCTGCACTAAATTAATTGTTTATTTTTGTACATAGTTTTGCAAGCAGATCATGCAAACTATCATAACTAAAGGAAGCTCCTACTTAGCCACAGCCACACAAGCGTAAAGTCTCAGTCGAAGAACAGATAAGAAGTTGTATTTGATACATATGTTCAATGTTTTGGTTTCTGGAATTTTATAGCATACGATAACTTATGTGAAAGGAGATAAGTAATATGGAGCTAAGACAACTATAAATGTCTGCGAGCCAAAGATAAGCAGCAGAATGAGAGAATTATAAATTTTTGGAATATTATGTTTTTTTTTTGTTTGGTTTCTTTGTTTTTGTGATTTGTGACAATTTTAAATTTGGAATCAAATATTTTTGGGTTTGATAAATAATTATGTTTGTGTGTTTTTTGTTTTGCTTGCTTGTTCATATTAGTTTATGTATTATGGAAATTTAAGAAATTAAACCAATTCAAATTAAATTTTACCAATACCAATATGAACCAATACCAAATATTGTTTAAAAAAAATAAAAGTCATCAAATAGTCGTTAAACAGTCGTCAAACAGTCATAGAATAGTTGCAACATAGTCGCCAAATTTTTATTACTAAATTATGACTACTTCTATTCATGAAGATTAGTCAGAAACTAGTAGTAGTGTAGTCGTAAATATTTACGACTAAATTATGACTACATTTACGATTACATGATTTAGTCGTAAAATAGTCGCTAATTTACGACTATATTTACAACTACGTGATTTAGCGACTAAGAATTTACGACTACAACTATTAGTCGTAACATAGTCATAATTTATTATTTAGCGACTATTTGGCGACTATTGTTGCAGTCGTCAAATCTATGTTTTCTTGTAGTGTTAGTTTGTGCAGTGTAGTTCCAACTTTCGTCCAGTATTAGTGCTTTGTCCACCAATTTTCCTCCATGGTAACATCGCTCCATAGAACTTGACTTTCTTTATTCCAAAGGCCAAACCATTGGTACTTTTCCTTGTCATGCAAAGTCCTTGTGATTTTATTTAAAAGTAGTCGTCCCTCTCAGACAGTTGCTTTTCAAACATGGATTTGTACTTAGCCTGCATTTTCTTCTTGAATCTATCTGGGAAGGGTAATTTTGGCTCGTAAGATGATGTAGTGAGTGGTCATTGGGCTCTATTCATGGTTGGCGACCTTAGATTGATTTCATTGTTATCAACTTTTGAAGGTTTGTCCTTTGTCTTCTTGTTTTTTCGAGATTATTTACCACCCATGACCTCCTCTTGTAATGTCATGTTTTAGGGTTGGAATTGGCAATTCTTTTCCACTTCGTAAAGAGATAACATAACCGTACTTCTTAAGGTTGGTTTTTGAATTTTTCGAAAGTATGTCCATTGGCCTGGTAGATGTAGATACTTCTAAAGATCAGATTTGTGCTGCAAGATGGTCAATCTTGGAGTTCTGATCTCCATACATGTTGTCGAGTTTTGGGTGGATCTCCTTTATATTTATGTTGATGTCGATGACACTATTGGTTTATCTGTCTAGTACTTGTTTCAGCATCTTTGTAATTGTGTCTTCACGGGTGGTGTTGAGAGGATGTTGGTGAGAGCTAGTTTGATAAGACGAGAGATTGTTGCTTGTGTAGTAGGAGGTGTAGTAGCTCCTGGGTGAGTGTTGGTGGAAAGGTGTCTTGGGTTGGCGTCCCAGGTTGGTAATCCTTTCTGTTCGGATTAAAGTGCAAGTAAAGTAAAATACAAGTAAATTAAAAGACGAAATGTAAAGAAATGCAAGTATTAGATTAAATGAAAAGAGTAAAACTACTAAAGCAAAATTAAAAACTAAAATCTAAACTAATTAGAGTTTTGAATCGGAGTCTTCTCTTTCGAGATCTCTCTCTTTTCTTTTCTTTTTTCTCCTAAGGTACAAAAGTGATATTTATACAGACAGCCAAGGTAAAAGGAGTTAACACTAAATTGGCGCCGTTTCATCGGTTATGGTAAGTTGTTGTTACTCCATAACTTGTTGGTAAACTGTTACGCCGAAATTATTTCCTTCTTCTTTTCTTCTCTCTCGGTTTTCTATTTCATTTCTTTGGTTCCGTACTTTTTTCTCCCGATTTTCTTCTTTTTCTTTGGCTCCTTCCTTTTCTCTCCCGATTTTCTTCCTTTTATTCTTCTGCGTTTTCTTTTCTCTGAAGATTCTCCCATTGATGTGCAAATCTCTTCCGGTTCATGATTTTGCACACAACATAGCCTTTTTGCTCCGGTATAGCTCCATTTTCGGTTCTCGACACACGAACATCTGTTTATGCAATATATACACCAAATGCAACCATAAGCACCCTAAACGGCATCCTAAACTGACTAAATCATATCCTAAAAACCAGTAAAATCATAAGATATCAGACCCCTATTGTTATTTCAAATATTTTTTTTTTGTCTTGTTCTTTCTTACTCATGTGTGTTTTAAGCATTTGAGGATAGGAAGTTCCATTTCTAAAAAAATGAAAACAAGTAATTGATGATTCCATCCTTCATTTATTAACCCCCTAATGCTATTTCAAATGGTATTCTTTGTCTTGGTCCTTCTTACTAATGGAAAGTGTGTTCTAAGCATTTTGAATTTTGATAGACACCGTTTTTGGCGTAGTATTAATCCCTAGTTGTGTAGTATTTGAGGTGTCAATTCAAATCAGGAGGTCTTTTAATCCACTTTTGTGATAGAAACTCCTTGATTTACCACCAAGCATCTAAAAAGATCTCCGAGTTTTGGGTACTTGGCGATTAATGAGCACTAAGACTAAATATTTCTTTCTATAGCAAGACCACCCAGACGTAACTTTTGTCAGATGGATCCAGTCAAGCCCGTGTAGAGAGTGTTCAAGCGCTCAACCGTCCCGTTGAGGATCGATTGAGGCTTATGATTCAGAGCCGGGCATTAGCATCTTAGGTCTGTCATTAAGGATCTCAAGACACGATGGGGACAACGAGGGTAAGAAACTGTAAACAATCCTTGTTTTCTCCCTTTTAAAACATCCTTCTTACCCAACCCAAAAAGGTGTGGAAGTCTACTCACTAATCATTGATGGAAAGATATCATATTGGTTGATAAAACGTTAACCATAAGATTGGAATAAATAATGAAAATTAAACCAACTAAGTGCAAGTAAAAGTAAATACGAAAAATAAAGTAGTAAGAATGCTTATATTAAAATAATTTTTTTTGCAAGAAAAATTAAAACTAAACTAAACTAAACTAAAACTTAAAGGTGGAAACTCTAAAGTGGTTTTTTTTTAACACTGATGAGGACATCGTACCAGCTACTGCACCACGAGTACCACCAGGGCCTTTCACGCGTTCAAAGGCTCGAGCATTGGGAGACAAGTTCAACCAGCTGATTGAGAGAGCTGACGTCCAGGAAGTCAGGGAGGCCGGCCCATCAGGCCCATTAGTTGATCCAGAGGCCCATCAAGACCTGTTCGTGTCAGCTAAGGAACATTGGAGGTTCCTACTCGAAGATTTTTCTACCTCTGGTGTCTTTACCATCACTATTCGGTAAAGAAACCAAAAGATGTGCTAAGAAATTGTACTCTTTTTCCTATCTTCGGTTTTGTCCCACTGGGTTTTTTGAAGAGAATTTTAACGAGGTAACACTCTTAGTGCGCAAGAAGACGGAGACTTGTTCACAAATCCGCAATCCTGCACAAGTCTAAGTCAAGTCGGCCTTTTCATCATTAAAGCTTATCTATCTCATTTCTTTCTTATTTAGACTAAGTATAAGTTTAAGGCATTAAGCCCATTTTTTCTTATGTTTAAGTTATTTGGCCTTAAGCCCATTTCTGTTTTCCAGCAAAGAGAATTACATGTTGTTTTTATTTACACTACTTATTGTTTGGGTTAGACATCATGTTGTTTACCCTAAGTTGTAACTAAAGGCCTATATAAGCCTAATCACATGCCAGGAATAAGACAACACGATTTTTAAGCAAATAAACCCTAGACTCCTTTGTCTCTGACGGCAGCCACCTCCTCCATTGGAGAGCTCGTCTCGTTCTTCTTCACCAAGAAGAACAACTCAGTGTATCACAAGTCTTCTGAAACTTGTGTGGTCCTTTTGATCCATTCCTTTCATCCAACCCGCTTCTGGAGGTCTCGAGCTTCTCGAACAATAGTTGCTCTACCACTACGCTTACATAATCTGGTATCAGAGCTTAAAGCTCCTGCTCATCATGTTGATTCTATCCTTGTTATTTGGCAATTATTTTTCTCTTGTTTTTTGTTGCACTTGTTTTTGCTTTTGATTTTGTTTCTTTCTCTTTTTCCCTGAGGTTCTCAGTAAGAAGGTGAAGGAAACTAGTCTCCTACCACATAAATACAAAAAAGAATCAGGTTCTATCAATCCAAAAACTTTGTTTCTCAACTTTTTTTTTTTTAATTTAAAAAGGGAATCTAAGTACCTAAGTTTCTTGTTGATTGTTTAATCTTGTAAAAAAAAAAACTGTTTAGGTTGCTTTTAAAACAAATTTAGGGCTTTAAGAAAAACTCACTTAGAGCACTTGTTCATCAATGAGAAATCGTGAGCCAAAAACTTGGACTGCACGCGAGTGTTGTTTGATTACTAGTTAGGCTTCCTGAACCGTGAGTAGTCTAGGTTCCCTGATTAGTTTAGGGTCCTCCTCGAGTAGTTTAGGTCCTGTCCTCGTGGTTTCATTCCGCGCCGTAGCCTTAGGAGGGCCCACGCTTAGCATTTGTCCTTACCGTGCCAGCCTAGATCCATCTAGGACTGACCGCGCCTTGTCTTAGTCCAACTGAGCCAAGAACCAGCCCCCGCGTGTTCCTATCTCAGTCCCGCCCAAGAACCTTGCGGGGGCTGAGTTAGGAACACGCGGGGGCTGGTTCTTGGCTCAGTTGGACTAAGACAAGGCGCGGTCAGTCCTAGATGGATCTAGGCTGGCACGGTAAGGACAAATGCTAAGCGCGGGCCCTCCTAAGGCTACGGCGCGGAATGAAACCACGAGGACAGGACCTAAACTACTCGAGGAGGACCCTAAACTAATCAGGGAACCTAGACTACTCAAACAACACTCGCGTGCAGTAGTCTAGGTTCCCTGATTAGTTTAGGGTCCTCCTCAAGTAGTTTAGGTCCTGTCCTCGTGGTTTCATTCCGCGCCGTAGCCTTAGGAGGGCCCGCGGGGCGGGACTGAGATAGGAACACGCGGGGGCTGGTTCTTAGCTCAGTTGGACTAAGACAAGGCGCGGTCAGTCCTAGATGGATCTAGGCTGGCACAGTAAGGACAAATGCTAAGCGCGGGCCCTCCTAAGGCTACGGCGCGGAATGAAACCACGAGGACAGGACCTAAACTACTTGAGGAGGACCCTAAACTAATCAGGGAACCTAGACTACTCACGGTTCAAGAAGCCTAGCTAGTAATCAAACAACACTCGCGTGCAGTCCAAGTTTTTGGCTCACGATTTCTCATTGATGAACAAGTGCTCTAAGTGAGTTTTTCTTAAAGCCCTAAATTTGTTTTAAAAGCAACCTAAACAGTTTTTTTTTTACAAGATTAAACAATCAACAAGAAACTTAGGTACTTAGATTCCTTTTTTAAATTAAAAAAAAAAAAATTGAGAAACAAAGTTTTAGCGTGACCTACTTGTACCGTGCCCTTCCCTCCCGCACTAGTTTGAGCCGTCCCGCGTGTGTTCTTGTACCGAGCCCAAGTCCGCACGTCAACCATTTAGTCCTGCGCCGCCTAGAGTCTCTAGGTTCTTAGCATCTAGTTTAGGAAATTTCCCGTAGCATTTTAGGCATAAAATTAAATAGTTTCCATTTTTCCTTAGGCTAGGAATTAGTTTAGAAAGATTCCTAAGACCTCTGAGAAAGTTTTCCTAAAAATTTTAGGCAATAAATAGCTTTTCGTTTTTGTTTAAGATAGTTTCCTATAGGAAATTAGGCAATTAACTAGTTTTCATTTTAGTTTGGTAAAGTTTTATTTTAGTATCTAGGCAATAAATTTTAGGACATATTCCTTATTTATTAGTTTTCTTTTTGCTTTAAGGCAATATTTTTGACTTTAGGATAGTTTCCTTTTGTTTATTATTATTATTTTTTTGTTGCAATTAGGCAGTTTTCCCATTTAGAAAAAAAATTATAAAATAAAAATAATATATGTGGAACCTTTCCATAAAATGAAAGTTTCCATTTCTGCAAGTTTCTTTTCGGGAAACTTTCCATTTTCAAAAATTTTATTTTCTCGAAAAAAGAAATATGTCAGGAAGTGATGAGTCCACGTCTGCAATCATTGACTGCCCAGATGTCGACCATAGTGACTCGTCTCGAGCGATTAGAGCAGCCCGCGCCTGCACCAGCACCTGCACAGCCCAACTCACTCACAATCTAGACCTCCGACCACTTGGAGAATGTTAATGGATCCCTTATGGTTTCATCAAGACAAATAAACCAAGAAGAATCCAAAGGAGGCCTAATTTATCACTAAAATTCAACAACATGTCTACTTGGTTCCATTTAAGGGAAATGCTGAACCAGATCGGTTTAGTAGTATGCAGACCTACACTTGGAGACCAGGAGAGGCATCTAAGAATTCAGGAGAGCCATATATCATATTTACATGCACCGGAATCCAGAGAATCAGGCGAATTCTCTCTTGTTTTCACTTACCATATTTGGAGCCATCTGCATTCTTACCATTTTTACTTGTGCACGATTTGGAGGCATTCTCAACATTAAAGAAGATTTCAAGGCAACACTTATTCATGCCCAAGCTTTCCAGATATAAGGAATCACATATTCCTAAAGACATGCTAGAGAATTGTACTCTTTTTCCTTATCTTCAGTTTTGTCCCACTGGGTTTTTCGAAGAAGGTTTTAACGAGGCAACACCTCTAGTGTGCATGAAGACGAGGACTTGTTCACTAACTACCATGATTCACAAGTCCTCTAACTCAGCCAACAATGCCATTATGGTCGTGGCCCTTACCTATCTTTTGTTTAAGTCTTATTTACTTAAGCCTTAAGCCCATCTTTTATATGTTATTTTATGTTTTAGTTAATTTATGGCCTTAAGCCCAATTTTAATTATGTTTTCATTCGTTTAGGTTATTGGACCATTTTTAATCTGAATAATTATAAGCCGTAGACTTAAGGCATTATATAAACCTAAGTTAGGAGTAATAATAATAACAAGCATTTTGACAAAAACTTAAAGACCCTAGTCTAAAGTAGCCGCCAACAACTCCACTGCTTGCAGCCGTGTTCTTCAACCTTGTTGGTTGAAGTTCTTGGATTATCACAAGCCCCTTTCACAGCTTGTGTGGTCCCTTCGATCCACCCCTTCACTCCCATCGAGTTCTGTCCATTAACCTGAGATTCCCGGTGAAAAGACAGGCCACCTAAGTTCTTACATCATCTGGTATCAGAGCTTAAAGCTCCTGCTCATCAGGTTGATTCTATCCTTTATTTTTGGCGATTTTATTTTTTTCTTGTTTTTGATTGTGTTTCTTTCTCTTTCCATTGAGGTTCTTGGTAAGAAGGAGAGGAATCAAGTCACATACCACAAACACCAGAAAAAAAAATACAAAAAAATCAAGTTCTATCAATCATTTTCTTTATTTTCATATTTAAAAAAATAGTAGAAGTAATTTGCTTGCTTATTTGTTATTTATTTTTTTTAAAGACAAAAAAAAACTCACCTTTCTAAATCACTCCACCACATTGCTGCACCTCACGCTTTGGTTCATAATTAAATTAAGCAACACACTCTTGCATAAGTCTCATCTAATTGCTTCATTGGTAGCTTGCGTTTGTTGTTTGAGCCGAGTCTTAAGTGATTTGCTAGGTTCTATAGGTGTCTGTGTGTCATTAGGTGGTTAGTACATTCACGTTGCATGCGTCCTTGCTGCATGGTTCCTTGTTTTGTTTCATGCGTAGTCTTGCATTCACGTTTGCTGCACTTCCCGTTAATTATAAATACATTGGTTACTTGAATATGCTGCATGCTACATCACCTTCACGTTGCTTCATTGTTTGCATATTTGCATTAGTGTCTAGGTTCATAACATCTAGTTTTAGGAAATTTCCCCACAGCATTTTAGGCATATAATTAATTAGTTGCCAAATTTCTCTAGGCTAGAATTTACTTTAGGCAATTTTTCTTTTTTTTTTTAGGATAGTTTAGTTTTTGGAAATAGGAATTAATTAGTTTTCCTTTTAAATTTAGGATAGTTTTCGTTTTAGGAAATATGCATAATTATATTTTTCTATTTGTCTAGTATAGTTTCCTTTTTTTTAATTTGTTAGGCAATAAATTTTAGAATATCTTTCAATTAGTTAGTTTTTCTTTTTAGATTTAGGCAATATTTGACTTTTAGGATAGTTTCTTTTTTCTTTTCTTTTCCTTTTTGCAAATAGTTAGTTCTCTTATCTTTAATATATATATAAAAAATATATCTGTAGAAATTTTCCATAAAAAAAAAGAAAAGTTTTCATTTTTTTGTAAGTTTCCTTTTCAGGAACTTTCCACTTTCAAAAATTTCATTTTCTCGGAAAAGGAAATATGTCAGTGAATGATGAGTCCACGTCTGGACAGACCAATCAAACTATGATGCAACTGTTGCAAACATTGACTGCCCAGATGTCTACCCTAGCAACGCACCTCGAGCGACTAGAGCAGCCCGCGACACCCCCAGCACCACCATACATCTTTTCAGGAACTAGCAAAGACCCTGAAGTATACTGGCAGTGGGAAGCCAACATGAAGCAATGGCTGAGATCCCACGCCATTCTCAAAGAAGAGAAGTTGTCTTATGCCGTGAAAGCGCTCACTGGAGACGTTTACAAATGGTGGCTAAGGGAAAGTACTCCATGCTTTTACAACAAACTAGTATTAGATTGGGAAGCACTCAAAGGAAGGATGTACTGGGAGTTTGCGAAGAAGTATCAAAGCCGCAGCAAGCTCCAGGCACAATTGTATAAAGATTTTGTAGGAATGTACCAAGCAATGGCAGAGCAAAAGCCACCAGCGGCACCACACCAAGAAACTAAGGCTACCAAAGGAGATGATGTTCCACCTACTTATCAGTTCAAAGAGAACGACATCAACACCATCCCACCAGGCCAAAACAGAGGCGTCATCCTATCTCATCTTCTCAAAGGAGAGCCACCTGATGCACCACATCCTACAAAACCACCACCATACCAAGGTAAGACACTAGACTCCCAAAGGAGAATGGAAGCTAACTTGCTTCTCTTGGTGCAGATTATACAGTTTCGAGGTCGAAACTTTTTCAAGAGGGAGAGAATGATGAGGACATCAAGTCAATAACAACCCAGGAGCATAGAGAAGTCACCAAGGAGCTGACCAAAACCCTTGTAGAGAACCAATCTGAGCAGACCAAAGACATAGGTGTCTTCCTTGGATCATATCGGCCCAACCAGGAGGAGTTAAGCCACGAAACTACCTGTCCCAGAATCTTAACTCATCAAGTAGTCACGGACAATTTGAATCACTTTAAACCGGATTCTGAATTGGAAGTTATAGAGGATACAAGTCGGCAAACCGGTTTCAGAGTACCATCCGCGATTAGGCCAAAGATCGAGCTGCACAGCCCAACTCACTCACAATCTAGACCTCCGACCACTTGGAGAATGTTAATGGATCCCTTATGGTTTCATCAAGCCAAATAAACCAAGAAGAATCCAAAAGAGGCCTAATTTATCACTAAAATTCAACAACATGTCTACTTGGTTCCATTTAAGGGAAATGCTGGACCAGATCGGTTTAGTAGCCTTCAGACCTACACTTGGAGACCAGGAGAGGCATCTAAGAATTCAGGAGAGCCACATATCATATTTACATGCACCGGAATCCAGAGAATCAGGCGAATTCTCTCTTGTTTTCACTTACCATATTTGGAGCCATCTGCATTCTTACCATTTTTACTTGTGCACGATTTGGAGGCATTCTCAACATTAAAGAAGATTTCAAGGCAACACTTATTCATGCCCAAGCTTTCCAGATATAAGGAATCACATATTCCTAAAGACATGCTAGAGAATTGTACTCTTTTTCCTTATCTTCGGTTTTGTCCCACTGGGTTTTCCGAAGAAGGTTTTAACGAGTCAACACCTCTAGTGTGCATGAAGACGAGGACTTGTTCACCAACTACCATGCTTCAAAAGTCCTCTAACTCAGCCAGCAATGCCATTATGGTCGTGGCCCTTACCTATCTTTAGTTTAAGTCTTATTTACTTAAGCCTTAAGCCCATCTTTTATATGTTATTTTATGTTTTAGTTAATTTATGGCCTTAAGCCCAATTTTAATTATGTTTTCATTCGTTTGGGTTATTGGCCCATTTGTAATCTGAATAATTATAAGCCCTAGACTTAAGGCATTATATAAGCCTAAGTTAGGAGTAATAATAATAAGCATTTTGACAAAAACCTAAAGACCCTAGTCTAAAGTAGCCGCCAGCAACTCCACTGCTTGCAGCCGTGTTCTTCAGCCTTGTTGGTTGAAATTCTTGGAGTATCACAAGCCCTTTTCACAGCTTGTGTGGGTCCTTCGATCCACCCCTTCACTCCCATCGAATTCTGTCCATTAACCTGAGATTCTCGGTGAAAAGACAGCCCACCTAAGTTCTTACATCATCTGGTATCAGAGCTTAAAGCTCCTGCTCATCAGGTTGATTTTATCCTTTATTTTTGGCGATTTTATTTTTTTTCTTGTTTTTGTTCAACAGTTTATGGCTTTTGATTGTGTTTCTTTCTCTTTCCCCTGAGGTGAGAAACTAAGTGGAGCGGCTTTAAATTATCATACCTACGATAAGGAGTTCTATGGGTTGATCCGAGATTTGCAGACTTGGTAGCACTATCTGCTCTCAAGAGAGTGTGTCATACATACCGACTACCAAACACTTCAGCACCTTAAGGGTCAGAAGAGGCATGCTCGATGGCTGGATTTTATTGAAACTTTTCCTTACGTTATCAAGTACAAGAAGGGTGCAAACAATGTTGTAGCTGATGCATAGTACAACCTTATTTCAGTGATGGAGTCAAAGGTTTTGGAATTTGAAATGCTCAAGGAACTTTATGCTGAAGATAACGACTTTAAGGAAGCTTTCATGGAACATTGTCAACTCGGTTCTACTTGTTTGATGTATTTTTTTTCAAGGACAAGCGACTCTGCATTCCCAGAGGATCAGTTCGTGAGCTTCTGCTAAGGGAGGCATACGGTGGCGGCTTGATGGGACACTCTGGTGTCGATAAAACACTGAGTTTACTTAAGGATCACTTCTATTGGTCTTGCCAACATCGAGATGTTGAAGCCCATTGTGAGAAATGTCTAGTTTGCAAGATGGCTAAGTCTAAGATGCATCCCCAAGGTCCATACATGCCACTACCGGTTCCATCATTGCCGTGGACAGACATTTCAATGGATTTTGTGCTCGGTATACCTCAGATTAATCACAAGGACTCCATATAAGTCGTGGTTGATTGATTTTCTAAGATGGCACACTTCGTACCATGCAACAAGACGAACGATGCGATTCAAACTACGAACTTGTTCTTCAAGGAGATAGTTCGACTACACGGCATTCCGAGAACAATTGTGTCTGACAGAGATACCAAATTCCTTAGTCACTTTTGCAAGTTATATGGAGAAACTAGGCACCAATTTACTGTTCTCTAATGCGTATCACCCATAAACTGATGGTCAGACAGAGGTCGTTAACAAGACCCTATCACAGATGCTGCGAGCGACAATTGGTCGCAACTTGAAGAATTGGTTAGAATGTCTTCCCTATGTCGAGTTCGCCTACAACTGAGCGACACATTCTGGGACGAAGAAGACACCCTTCGAGATAGTCTATGGATTCAACCTCACTACCCCTATTGAGTTTGCACCTATACCACTGTGAGATGTTGTCAGTTTGGAGGGAGAAGCAAAGGCAGAGTATGTAAAGCACCTACACCAGGAATTCAAGGAAAGTTTTGAACAAAAGAACTCTCAGACAGCCAAACACGCCAACAAGGGCAGAAGACATGTGGTTTTTAAGGAAGGAGATTGGATTTGGCTTCATCTGCGACCAGAATGATTTCCCCAACGAAGAAAGAACAAGATATCACCGCGAGGACATGGTCCATTCCGAGTTCTGCGTCGAATCAACGACAACTCCTATCAGCTAGAACTTCCAGGTGAGTATAACATTTGCACTACATTTAATGTTGATGACTTAGAATTGTTTGATGTATGGGAGGAGTTTAGTTTGGAGACTAAAGCACTTGAAGAGGGAGGGAATGATGAGGACATCGTACCAGCTACTGCACCACGAGTACCACCAGGGCCTTTGATGCGTTCCAAGGCTCGATCATTGGGAGACAAGTTCAACCAGCTGATTGAGAGAGCTGACGTCCAGGAACTCAGGGAGGCCGGCCCATCAGGTCCATTAGTTGATCCATAAGCCCATAAAGACCTGTTCGTGTCAGCTAAGGAACATTGGAGGTTCCTACTCGAAGATTCTTCTATCTCTGGTGTCTTTACCATCACCATTCGGAAAAGACATCAATGAACGTGCTAAGAAATTGTACTTTTTTTCCTATCTTTGGTTTTATCCCACTGGATTTTCCGAAGAGGGTTTTAACGAGGCAACACTCTTAGTGCGCAATAAGACGGAGACTTGTTCACAAATCCGCAATCCTTCACAAGTCTAAGTCAAGTCGGCCTTTTCATCATTAATGCTTATCTATCTCATTTCTTTTTTATTTAGACTAAGTATAAGTTTAAGGCCTTAAGCCCATTTTTTCTTATGTTTAAGTTATTTGGCCGTAAGCCTATATTTTACAGCAAAGAGAACTACATGTTATTTTTATTTACACTACTTGTTGTTTGGGTTAAACATCATGTTGTTTACCCTAAGTTGTAACTAAAGGCTTATATAAGCCTCATCACATGCCAAGAATAAGACAACACGATTTGTAAGAAAATAAATCCTAGACTCCTTTGTCTCTGACGGCAGCCACCTCCTCCATTGAAGAGTTCGTCTTGTTCTTCTTCACCAAGAAGAACAACTCGGTGTATCACAAGTCTTTCGCAGCTTGTGTGGTCCTTTCGATTCATTCTTTTCATCCAATCCGCTTCGAGAGGTCCTGAGCTTCTCGACCAATAGTTGCTCCACCACTACTTTTGCATCAAACACTCTTCGGTCTTTCCCTTTTGCGAGTACAATTGGGAGTGTATATATAAGTAGAGAAGAAGAGTTTGCCCCAAGAGGAAAAACACAGCTTCATCAGATTTGGTAAGTCATAGCTCATACAAAGGGTTAGTAATCCATTGTGTGTATATTGTGGTAGCCTTATACCTTTTTCCTTTTATCCTCAGTTTCCTTTCTTCTTCTTCTTCTTCTTCCTTTCTTCTTACGAGTTCTTTCCTTTCTTCTTGCGATTTTTTTCCTTTCTCCTTGCAATTTTGTTGATCTTTTCTTTTTTTTTTTCTGCTTCTCCAACTTCCTTTTCTCTGATGATTCACCCCTTGATACATAATATTCCTCTGGTTTATGCTTCCACCTTTTTGCTCCGGTTTAGGTCAAGTTCTGGTTTTGACACACAAACAACTGTTTATGCAATATGTATACAAAATGCAATCCTAAAACGTCTTAAAATGCATCCTAAATGGCTAAAATCATAAGCTAAATATTAGTAAAATCCTAAGCTATCAATTCCCCCAGCCGGAAGAGGTAGAGCAACGAGATAACATTTTCTATTCCAAATGTACCATCTTTGAGAAAGTGTGCTCATTGATTATAGATAGAGGGTCCTGCACCAACACCGCAAGCAAATACATGGTTGAAAATCTTGGACTGTCTGTGACCAAGCATCCTAAACTTTGCAAAATGCGATGGCTGAACAACAAGACGAAGTTGTATATTTCTGACCAAGTTAAGGTCGGATTCAGCATTGGTAGATACCAGGACCAGGTAACCTGCGATGTAGTCCCTATGTCAGCTGGTGTTCTCATATTAGGACGATCTTGGCAATTCGACCGAGAGAGTACACATAATGGACGGACGAACTTTTACTCATTTGTCCACAACAAGCGTAGATACAACCTGGCACCAATGTCTCCACACGCCGTGCAAGAGATGCAATCTAAAATGGCAAAAGATCAACATGCAGAGAACTTTCTCATCGACGTTGCTGACATGAGGAAAGCAGCTCGCACGGAAGGTACTCAACTCGTCCTAATGCTCTACAGGGAAATTCTAAGCACGTCAGGCCGAGACCAGCCTACAAGCCGAGGTCTTGACCCTACTAGAGAGTTACGAAGACGTGTTCCCAGACGAGATCCCAGCTGGCCTTCCAACCATTCGAGGTATTGAGCACCACATCTACTTCATTACAGGAGCTCAACTGCCTAACCGACCTGCATACCAAGTCAACCCTGAGGAGGCTAAATAACTAAAAAGGCAAGTCTAAGATCTTATGGCTCAAGGCTACGTCAGAGAGAGCTTTAGTCCCTGTGCCATCCCAGTCTTACTTGTGCTGAAGTAGACAGGAGTTGGAGAATGTGTGTCGATTGTCGCGCCATCAACAACATTACTATCAAGTACCGACACCCTATTCCACGTCTGGATGACATGCTATATGAGTTAAGCGGAACCGCGGTCTTCTCCAACATTGATTTAAAAATTGCATATAATCAAGTCAGGATGCGAGAAGGAGATAAATAATAAACTGCTTTCAAGATCAGGCAGGGTCTTTATGAGTGCCTAGTAATGTCGTTCGACCTGTCCAACGCCCTAAGCACTTTCATGCGTCTTATGAACCAAGTCCTTCGACCGTTCATTGGTAAATTTTTGGTGGTCTACTTTGACGACATTCTAGTCTACAGTACGACTTACTCAGATCATTTGGAGAACCTTGAGACAGTCATCGTCATACTCCAAAAAGAGCAGCTATACACAAATTTTAAGAAGTGTACGTTCTGCACAGACCAAGTCGTCTTCCTTGAGTTCGTCGTGAGTTTACAAGGACTCAGGGTGGACGACGAGAAGATCAAGGCCATTGAAGATTGGCCAACACCGACGAATGTAAGCCAGGTCTGTAGCTTCCATCGGCTTGCCAGTTTCTATCGTCGGTTCCTCCGGGATTACAGTACGATCACTGGTCCGTTGACATCTACGATTAAATAGAACCAGGAATTTCGATGGGGGCCGGACCAGGACATGTCATTTAAGCTGGTAAAGGAGCGCCTCACCCACACCCCAATCGTAGTTCAACCCGAATTTAACCAGACTTTTGAGGTAGAATGTGACACTTCAGGGATCGACACAGGAGCAGTCCTGACCCAAGGCAGAAGACATGTCGCTTATTTCAGCGAGAAATTGAGTGGAACCGCTCTTAACTATTCCACCTAAGATAAGGAGCTCTACGCATTAGTCAGAGCCCTAGAGACTTGACAGAACTACCTACTTGCCAAGGAGTGTATGATTCACACTAACCATTAAACACTCTAGCATCTTATAGGACAACCCACAGTTAAGAGGAGGCATGCTCGGTAGCTTGAGTATATCGAGACCTTTCCCTACGTCATTAACTACAAAAAGGAACTGACAACGTTGTGGCTGATGTCTTATGTAGGAGATACAGTCTCATCTTTGTTATGGATTCAAAGGTTATGGGATTTGAGATGATCAAAGGATTGTATGCGGAGGACGCCGACTTCACTGAAGCCTACCATGGGCACGACAAGGGGGCTTATAGTAACTTCTACTTGTTTGACGGAATCTTTTTTAAGGACAAGCGTATTTGTATTCCAAGAGGGTCAATTCGGGAGTTACTTCTGAGAGAGGACCACATAGGAGGTTTAATGGGATACTTCGGAGTCGACAAGACGTTGAACATGCTTAAGGAGCATTTCTACTAGCCTCACCAACGTCAGGATGTGGAGGCCCATTGTGCTAAATGTCTTATCTACAAACGGGCTAAATCTAAGATACATCCGTAAGGTCCTTACATGCCATTACCGGTTCCTTTTGCACCATGGACCGATATCTGTATGGATTTTGTGCTAGACCTGCCTAAAATCAATCACAAGGTCTCCATCTTCGTCGTAGTTGATCATTTTTCTAAGATGGCGCACTTCATTGCATGTTATAAGACGAATGACGCCAGCCAGACTGCTGACCTGTTGTTCAAAGAGATAGTACGAGTGCACGACATTCCCATGGTAATTATATCAGACAGAGACACCAAGTTCCTCAATCACTTTTGGCGAGCATTGTGGCGCAAGTTAGGGACCAACCTTTTGTTTTCTACTGCGTATCATCCCCAAACAGACGGACAGACAGAGGTGGTCAATAGGACCTTATCACAGATTCTGAGAGCAACGATTGGACGGAATCTGAAGAATTGGTTCGAATGTCTTTCGTATGTCGAGTTTGCCTACAACATGACAACACACTCTGGCACGAAATGGTCCCCATTTGAAGTGGTCTACGGCTTCAACCCTTCCACACCTATTGAGTTCACACCGATTCCTTTAGGAGACGCCATCAGCCTAGAGGGAGAAGCAAAGGCCTAGTATATCAAACGCTTACATGAAGAGACCAAGGAAAATTTGGAGCAACAAAACATCCAAAAAACTAAGAATGCCAACAAGGGACGATGACATGTATTGGTCAAAGAGGGAGACTGGGTTTGGCTACATCTGGGACCTGAGAGGTTCCCCCAGTGTCGAAAGAGCAAGCTTGCACCCCTGGGAGATAGCCCATACCGAGTCTTAAGGAGGATCAATGACAACGCCTACCAGCTTGAGCTTCCAGGTGAGTATAATGTCTCTAGTACGTTTAATGTTTCTTACTCAGAGTTGTTTGATGCAGGTGAGGAGTTCGCCTTGGAGACCAAAGCACTTCAAGAGGGAGGGAATGATGAGGACATCGTCCCAGATACTGCACCGGTCATCCCACCAGGACCTCTCACACGATCCAAGAGAAAGGCTTTAGGAGACAAGCTCAGCATGCTAATGGAGAGTGGAGCCTGTCTGGAACTCAGACCGACCGTGCCAGAACCTTGACCGACCGACCTTGGTCCATGCGTGGTCGACCACGACCCCTTCAAGCCGAATAAGGAACAATGGAGGTTCCTTCTCGAAGATTCTTCTTCCTGCGGTGTCTTTACAATTAAAATCCGGTAAGGACACAAAAAGTCGTGATAGGAAATTGTATTCTTTTTCCTATCTTTGGTTTTATCCCATTGTGTTTTCTGAAGAAGGTTTTAATGAGGAAATACTCTTGGTGCGCAAGACAGTGAAGACTTATTCACAATTCTATACCATTCACAAGTCTCTACCAAATTCGCTTAAGTGTTGATTTGGGCTTTTATCCTTTTATTTATGTATTTATAGACTAAGTACATTATTTGGGCTTATGAGTTATGTTAGCTACTTAAGCCAAAAGTCCCTTTTAAAATCGCCACAAGTTAGTTGATACAGGCCAAGCCGTTCAGGACAGGGACGCGGTCCAAGGGATGCGAGTCACGGCCAGGACGAGCGTTGGTACGGACGGAACTTGGATGAGCATGTTCGTTCGCGGATTGAAACTGGAACGGTCAAGCGACTGGCCCGGGACGGGACAACACCAAAAACTAGGCTCCGGCTTAGGACACGACCAGGAAGCGGCCTTGAGTGCAAAGCCGGGGACGGCTGGACAAGATCTTGGTCGAAGAATGGGGGAAAGAGCGCGGCTGGTACGGTATGGAAGCGAATGGATCGATAAGGAATAGAACGTGGCTGGAACGAGGATAAAAGGGGTTTGAACGAGCTGGAAAGTGGATTGTAGGCAACACACCAAGCTGTGACAGGCTTGGATACAGCCTTCCAAGAAGGGAGACACACTCAACCTTCAATGGAACTCTCTTCCTCACTTGGAGACACACTCACATACAAGGGAGAAAGATTAGACCTAAGCGGTCGAATACTAGGGTTTTGGGTTCTCTAATGTCTGCATAGAAATGAATAAGAGTTTGCCTTTTATAGGCTACACACATGTGACCTAGTTGACCACAAGACTCGTGGTCAACATTTCTAAAAACCCAAAATAAGACTAAGTTAAAAGGAAATACAAACCATAATGCAAAGGTTAAACAATGCCTAAGATAGGATCAAACCTAATTGATTTTAAATGGACATATCCAACTTAAAAATCAATGGGACATTAGGCTTGATGCCTTAGACTTTCAGGTCTCATTAAAAATCTTTCCAAGAATCCATTATGGTAAACTTATAAAGGAAAAGAGTACCCTAATCATCTAAGGTCTTTAAGGGTGCCCTTACTCAAGAATAGTAAGGACACACAAGACCTTATCCCTAAAGCTGTATGCATGGATGTCCTGGTCAGGAACACCCAGCTGAACATGGTCAAGCGGCTGGCTGGTGTCTTCAATCTCCTCTTCCTCTCCATGACCGGATGCATGAGCTAGATTGGCTTCTGCTTGGTCTTCATGGGGTTGATCATCCTTGCGCCTGTCTTGAGCTCTTTGGGCGGCCCTACTCCTGGTCATGATGCGGTGGGACATGTATGGAGTGGTCTGAACCTCATCCTCCAAATACCGGATCGTGTGGCTTGGATGACCCCATCATCCCCACCCTCTTCAAGTGCTTTGGTCTCCAAAGAGCCAACATCCTGTGCATCAAAGGGAGATAAATCAGAAACATTAAAGGATGAAGACACATTATACTCACCTGGTAGCTTGAGCCTGTAGGCATTGTCATTGATGCGTTCCACCACTTAGAATGGCCCATCTCCTCTGAAATCCAGCTTGTGCTTGTGCTTGTTGGGAAAGCGCTCTGGCCTTAGGTGTAACCACACCCAATCTCCTGGTTGGAACACCAGCTGTTTCCTCTTCTTGTTGATCCTAGATCGGACTTGGTCGTTCCTCTTCTCAATCTTGCCGTGCACTTGCTCAAATATCCTCTTTATGGCTGCGGCTTTAGCTTCTCCTTCAAGATCCATGGTCTCGGTCGGTGGCAGGGGTGCCAAGGTCAAGGGAGTGTCTGGGTTGCGGCCATACACAGCTTCAAAAGGGGACATGCCTGTGGTAGAATGCTTGGCCGAATTGTAGGCAAACTCCACCAAGGGAAGGCTCTCCACCTAAGTTGTTAGATGACCTCCAATTGTTGACCTCAAGAGTGCTCCTAAGGTGCGGTTAACCACCTCGGTCTGCCCATCTGTTTGAGGATGGCACGTGGTAGAGAACAAGAGCTTGGTACCAAGATTCTTCCATAAAGTCCTCCAGAAGTGGGACAAGAACGTTGTGTCCCTATCCGACACAATGGTCCTTGGAATGCCATGAAGTCTCACCACCTCTCTGAAGAATAGGGTTGCGGTCTGAGAGGCATCATTGGTCTTTGAGCAGGGTATGAAGTGAGCCATTTTGGAGAAACGGTCCACCACCACAAACACCGAGTCCTTGTGTTGAATCTTTGGCAACCCCAAAACGAAATCTATGGAGATGTCTACCCATGGTAGAGTGGAGACTGGCAGGGGCATGTACAGGCCATGGGGGTGGAGTCTGGACTTTGCTCTCTTGCAGGTGATGCACCGGTCACAGTGGGTGGCTACCATCTTCTTCATCTTTGGCCAGTAGAAATGTTCCTTAAGAACACTGAGGGTCTTCTCAACTCCAAAATGACCCATAAGGCCACCACCATGATCTTCCTCTACAAGCAACTCCCTCATTGAGCATTGGGGAATGCACAACCGTTTATCCTTAAAAATGAACCCATCATGGAGAAAGAACCGCGTGTATGCTCCTGTTCCATGCTCTTCATAGGCTGTCTTAAGGTCTGGGTCTTCAGGGTACATGGTCTTCAAGTGTCCAAATCCCAAGACTTTAGCATCCATTGTAGATATCAAAGCATGCCTCCTTGACAAAGCATCCGCCACCACATTTTCCTTTCCCTTCATGTATTTGATCACATAGGGAAAGGTTTCTGTATACTCCAGCCATCTAGCATGCCTCTTCTTCAATACAGTTTGGCCTCTAAGATGTTGCAAAGTCTCATGGTCTGTATGGATCACACACTCTCTAGCCAAGAGGTAATGCTGCCACGTTTGCATTGCCCTGACCAATGCATACAATTCCTTGTCATAGGCTGGGTAGTTCAGGGTAGCACCGGTTAGCTTCTCACTAAAGTAGGCCACTGGTCTTCCCCCTTGAGTAAGAACCGCCCCTATGCCTACTCCTGAGGAATCACACTCCACTTCAAAAGTCTTCTCAAAGTTGGGTAAGGCAAGGATAGGTGCATGGGTCAGCTGGTACTTGAGCTCCAAAAAGGCTTGTTCTTGCGTCTCTCCCCATTCAAAACCCGTGTTCTTCTTGATCAGGGAGGTTAACGGTGCAGCCAAGGTGCTGAAATCCTTCACAAAGCGCCGGTAGAAACTGGCCAATCCATGGAAACTTCTAACTTGACTGATGGAGGTCGGTCTAGGCAAGCCAAGTATGGCTTCTATCTTCTCCACATCCACCCTGAGTCCCTGTGAGCTGACCACAAAGCCAAGGAAAACAACCTCATCTGTGCAAAAGATGCATTTAGACAAATTGGCAAACATGCATTCTTTCCTAAGAGTCTCTAAGACTTGTTCTAAATGCAGCACATGATCAGACAAGCAGGAGCTATATATCAAAATATTATCAAAATAGACAACTAAGAACTTGCCCATAAAAGGTCTAAGGATATGGTGCATGAGGCGCATGAAGGTGCTTGGGGCATTGGAGAGGCCGAATGGCATGACTAGCCACTCATACAAGCCATGCTTGGTCTTGAAGGCGGTCTTCCACTCATCCCCTTCTTTCATCCTCACTTGGTGATACCCACTCTTCAAATCCAACTTAGAAAAGATGGTTGCCCCACTCACCTCATCCAACATGTCGTCTAGCCTTGGGATTGGGTGGCGGTATTTGATGGTGATGTTGTTGATGGCTCGACAATCAACACACATCCTATAAGAGCCATCTTTATTGGGCACAAGAAGCACAAGAACGGCACATGGGCTTAAGCTCTCCCTCACATATCTCTTGGCCATGAGGTCTCGGACCTGAGCTTCAAGTTCCTTGGCCTCCGCGGGATTGGTTCGGTAGTCCGGCCTGTTTGGGAGTTGGGCTCCAGGGATGAAGTCAATCTGGTGTTCTATGCCTCTCAAAGGTGGTAATCCAGCTGGTATCTCCTCAGAAAAGACATCCTTGTACCTGTCAAGTAAAGCTCGGATTTCCCTCGGCAAGACCACGTTAGTATGCCTAGCATTCAGTAGATCCTTGTAAACAATAAAAACAACCTGACAAGTTGGATCTAAGAGGGAACGTCTCACTAGGTGTAATCAAGAAATTAGTTTTAGACATGCATTTCTCTTTGGCTAACTTGACTTGCATCTCATGAACTTGGGCAGGCAACAATGGTGCTAAACTAATCCGTTTCTTATTCATCATAAGGGTATACTTATTAGTCCTACCATCATGCACAATGTCCCTATCAAATTGCCAAGGTCTGCCTAACAAGATATGAGTGGCTTGCATAGGAACTACATCACAAAGGACCTCATCAACATACTTGCCTATGCTAAAAGAAACCTTGACTTGTTCACTAATCTTCAATTCGGTTTTATCATTAAGCCACCTTAGTCTATAAGGCCTAGGATGTTTAGTAGCTACCAGATTCAATTTCTCAACCATGTAAGTGCTAGCCACATTAGCACAAGATCCACCATCAATTATCAGAGAACATACCTTACCACTTACCATGCAACGGGTGTGGAAGATGTTTTCCCTTTGGGCTGTCTCATCCGGCTCTTGGATGGTGCTAAGGACCCTTCTTGAGACCAGGAGGTCTCCCACTTCAGGGTAGGCTACATCATCATCCTCTTCATCAGCTTCCTCAGGAGGCTCCATCTCATCTTGAGATTCATAGTCACCAGATGGGGTGATGATCATAGCCTTGGGATTTGGGCAATCCCTTGCATAATGCCCTCGGCCACGACATTTGAAGCACATGATATCCCGGGTTTTGGGACCAGTAGGAGTAGGTCTGGTGTCTGGTCTTGGGGCAGGGGTGGTCTCCCTGGGCTTGTATGGAGGTCTCACGTCCTGGGCTATGGCTTTGCCTCGGTCAGATTGCCTAGTGAAGGCAGGATTAGAACTAGAAGCATGCGGATTTGGGTTTGGGGCAGAGGATCTCCATGGGTTATTGACCACAGCTCTGGTCCTGGTCTTCCTCTTGAGCTGGCTCTCTACTTGGGTGGAAAGATGTAGTAACTCATTGAGATCGTTGTATGAATACATCTCCACCTTGCTAGCAATCTTCTCTTGGAGACCATCCAAGAATTGAGCCATGAGAGTCTCCTCGGTGTCTTCTAAGCCAAGCCGGTTCTTCAGGTGTTCAAACTCTCCAAAATACTCCTTTACACTCCTCTGGCCTTGGCTGAGCTTCCTAAACTTCTTCTGAAGCTCCCTGTGGTACATAGGTGGAATGTACCTTCCTTTCATCATGAATTTCATGATCTCCCATGATCTAACCGGCTCCGCTCCTCTCCTTCTCCTTTTAGCCGAGTCTTGATCCCACCAGGACAGGGCATAATCAGTGAGTTGAGCTGCTGCATAAGCCACCTTTTTGGGTTCTTAAAACCCATAGACATCAAATATGTGATCCATCCTTCTTTCCCAGTCCAGGTATGCTTCCGGATCTACCTTGCCGGCAAAGGTGGGGGGTGTGATCTTGAGGTGTGGGGAGTGAGCTCTAGGTGGGTGGTGATGACCCCTTTCCTAAGGAAACATCCTCTCTCTGTGTCTTGGCCTTCTGAAATGGGGTGGGAAGGCTTCTTCCTCAGACAAACCCTCCATGTCTTGCTCCGACCAAGGTGGTGGTGGCGCTCTCGGTTGTGGAGGTGGAGGCGCTTGTGCAGGTTGTGGTTGAGGCTGCTCCACTCGACCAAGCCGGTCTCCCAGCTGCTGAAGCTGAGTCTGAAGGCTACTGAGTATCTCTGCTAGGGCTGGATCAGCCATTTAGCTTAGGTACCTTGCAAAACAAGAAAGTCAACTAGTCAACGGTTTCTCAAATTAATTAACCTAAGATTAGCTATACCTAAGACATATAAGTTTAAAATTCAATTCTAGAACCGCCTAAACATGACCAAATTCGAATTCAAATTTTAAAAACATGCAGGGGACAGGATGACATCAGCCCGGGTGGACCACTTAGTGAGTCACCGACCAAAGGACGGTACGGTCCTGGTCAAAAGCGGCCTTGACCGCGCCTAACTTCATCTTCCCCACTCAAGCTCTAACAATGGCGGTTTCTAAAACAAATGCAACAAACCCTAATAACCAAACTAAACAACCTATTTCACGAAATCTAACAAACCTAAGCAAGATTCACAAGCACGCAACAAAACCCTAACAACCGCTTTCAACAAACCAAAACCCTAAAGTGAAAGAGTGGAAAGATGCAACCTTTCTTAAGGAACTTGGGCTCTGATACCAAAATGATACAGGCCAAGCCGTTCAGGACAGGGACGCGGTCCAAGGGATGCGAGACACGGCCAGGACGAGTGTTGGTACGGACGGAACTTGGATGAGCATGTTCGTTCGCGGATTGAAACTGGAACGGTCAAGCGACTGGCCCGGGACGGGACAACACCAAGAACTAGGCTCCGGCTTAGGACACGACCAGGAAGCGGCCTTGAGTGCAAAGCCGGGGACGGCTGGACAAGATCTTTGTCGAAGAATGGGGGAAAGAGCGCGGCTGGTACGGTATGGAAGCGAATGGATCGATAAGGAAAAGAACGTGGCTGGAGCGAGGATAAAAGGGGTTTGAACGAGCTGGAAAGTGGATTGTAGGCAACACACCAAGCTGTGACAGGCTTGGATACAGCCTTCCAAAAAGAGAGACACACTCAACCTTCAATGGAATTCTCTTCCTCACTTGGAGACACACTCACATACAAGGGAGAAAGATTAGACCTAAGCGGTCGAATACTAGGGTTTTGGGTTCTCTAATGTCTGCATAGAAATGAATAAGAGTTTGCCTTTTATAGGCTACACACATGTGACCTAGTTGACCACAAGACTCGTGGTCAACATTTCTAAAAACCCAAAATAAGACAATGTCCTTTAAAAGGAAATACAAACCATAATGCAAAGGTTAAACAATGCCTAAGATAGGATCAAGCCTAATTGATTTTAAATGGACATATCCAACTTAAAAATCAATGGGACACTAGGCTTGATGCCTTAGACTTTCAGGTCTCATTAAAAACCTTTCCAAGAACCCATTATGGTAAACTTAGAAAGGAAAAGAGTACCCTAATCTTACTCAAGAATAGTAAGGACACACAAGACCTTATCCCTAAGGCTGTGTGCATGGATGTCTTGGTCAGAAATACCCAGCTGAACATGGTCAAGCGGCTGGCTGGTGTCTTCAATCTCCTCTTCCTCTCCATGACCGGATGCATGAGCTAGATTGGCTTCTGCTTGGTCTTCATGGGGTTGATCATCCTTGCACCTGTCTTGAGCTCCTTGGGCGGCCCTACTCCTGGTCATGATGCGGTGGGATACGTATGGAGTGCTCTGAACCTCATCCTCCAAATACCGGGTCGGTGTGGCTTGGATGACCCCATCATTAGTAGACTTCTTGTTGACGCCGCCTCCAATCCTCCTTGGTGAGCTTTGCCGTGTTCTTCAGCTTCTTTGGTTGAAGTTATTGGAGTATCACAAGCCCTTCTACAGCTTGTGTGGTCCCTTCGATCCACCCACTCGCTTCTCCTCTCCTCTGTCCAGCCGCCTGAGTTTCTCGGTGAAAGACAATCCAACAACTTTCTTACATCAGTAGTCCTGACATACTCTCAGATAGGATTGAATGCCTTTTGTTAGCCATAATATTTATTATCTTGTGACCCTCTCATCTCCCGTCCACGAGAAGATTATTGCCACTATAATTTTGTGGACATATCTTATGGCAGGGTGCCTAATGTGCGAGGATTGACGTACGCCTAGGTTGTAGCCTTCGTTGGAGATGCAATGCCACACGTCACCTAGGTTTATGGACCTGAAACCTTCGAATGAAAGGTCTCTTTCTTGCTGAATTGTGAAGATGTTGCTGATTTCGTTTATCTACAGGCGGTAAATTCTCCCTTTCCTAGGAATTTGATGTAGCATGCAACAACTCGTTATTGTACTATCGGTTAGTGGTGGTGTAACTGGACTGAGGCAAGAAACTCACAAGTGAGGTTGCGGAATTCAGGTTGTTCCTGGAATGGCAGGTGTCTGAGTCCCATGCCGCGCATAACTGTTTTGTCAGTAAATGCCGTGGGGACAAACTGAAGCTGCATCAGGACATCATAGTAGTCTCGAGGGAAGTGTAATGTATGCGCCTGTTTCGCCTCTGATTTCTTCATCAGAGCTCTCTTCTTTCTCTTATTTTGACCTCTCTAACTCTTGTTCTTGTTCCTCGTCACTGGTGTCCATGTATTGATATCATGGCTCCGACACCGAAGATTCTTCCTTATATTTCACGTTCTTCCTTTGCCAATGGCATCAGGTTTCCCTCTCTGTTTTGTGATCTCGTTGTGCGTCTTAGATCTACCATACATTAACATGGAATAGCAATACATTCTGTTATTCGTTTGTTCCGTTTTATGAAAAAAAAAATTCCCTTTTCTATGCAGATAGAAAGAAAATCCAGCATAGTCGCAATTCGATCTTCATATTTCCAACTGCATATTTCCAACTCCAGAAAACAACAGTGCCGAAGTTTCTAATTTAAGAACAGTACAAAATCACATAATTTTATCTCTTGAACTGTGTTTAAGACAGGAAAATTGCAAAATGAGATTGAAAAGTCTAGGTAGTTATCGAGATTTAATTTTTTTGGGAAAAAGACAGAAAAATAATTTCGGTTTTGCTCTTAAAATGTTTAACTGAATTGAAAACTTGGAAGCATCTAAGAAAGGTGAAGAGGTTAAAAAGGAAGTGAGGGGACCACGTGTGAATCCGGTTTGCCCTAATAGAGTAACTGATCAGGTTAAACTGATTCACACTTGTTTAACTTACCCGAGCTTGGGATAGTTATGCTACAGGTTGGAAATCCGTTGTCCTAAGCGTTTTCCAAATCCGATGAGTGCTTTTTTTTTTGTGTTAATTCGCCTTTTTTCTCTAAAAAAATTAAGCTAGAATAATAAAAAAATGATAAAGTAAAATTAGAAATAGTGTAAATAATTATCAAAAACTAATATATATGGGAATGCCTCACAAGCGCGCTTGTTTAATGTATGAAGCTCGACATTGCCCCTTTCTTTTAAAGATTGATCAGGTTCTGAAGAAGAGCGGCTGCTTCCTCTTCAGCGCACTGCTGATACTCATTCCTCGGTCAGGTTGCCGCCTTCTAGTTCTTTTCTCTCAGAAGATCGCAATAAGAGTTCTAATTTTCTTTCGTCCAAAGGGGTTAAACCAACGCCTCTTCTGCTTGCTCACGAGTGTCTTCTTCTGGTCTCCTGGTTCAAGTTCTTGTTCCAACATTCTTTGCTTTTCTGGTTTGCTTTTGCCGTTCCCTGGGTCGTCTTTGACTCAAGCAGCTCTCAGATCATGTTCCAGCTTTACAAATCTTATGTTCTCTTTGCGCCTTTTTTATTCATTCAATAGTTCTTAATCATTTTTTATCTCGGAACTCAATGGTTTGTGCTCTCTTTGCTTCTCATTCAGGGTGGTGTGCAGATGTTCTTCTATGGTTTTCTCCTCAGGGGGTGGTATGTGATTACATTTGGTGGATCAATGCAAAAGAGTTTGCCGCCTATTGTTGGCTTCTTCGTGACCATATCTATGTTAAATTTGAGGTTTTTCCAGCATAGTCGCAATTCGATCTTCATCTTTTTCAAGTCAATAAGTTATGTTATGGTGGCTAAGAATGGATTCCTAAGATGATAGGATCGTCTGGTTCTTCTTCCATTTTCAATACTACAAAATCTGTAGCGGTTGCAAAGTTTTCTACCACGATAGGTAGATCTCTAATATTCCGGCGGATTCTCTTGTTGAGCTATCAGCAAGGACACAAGAAAGATCATGATTTTATTAAAGCTTTTGAAGCCTAGTTTTTGGCTATGGATAGCGACATCAGATTGATACTTGCTCTTAAGTTGCAAAGATATTTGGAGAAAGTGAGTTGCTCTATTGTGCAAGATAGTGTTAAGCTTCTTGGATAGTATATTTTTTTCTTGATATGTTGGATATTAATGCGATCTCGGTAATGAGATCACCAGCCAATACCGTCACAACAGGGAAGAACTCAGAAAGATGCGAATATATGGACTTTGGAATGATGGCGAGAATGGAATCGGGCCTTTGAGTTAGTGGATCGAACGAAACTCACAAGGATTGCGGATATGACCCTTGATATATCGGCTTGATCTTCTCCAGGATATGACACACCAAGAGAAGAAAAAGGATTTTGTAAAAAAAGGATATTACACACCTAAAAAGGTTTTACAAGAGACAAATATTACCCACTGCAAATGATCAAATTTCTTTGAATAAACAAAGAGAGATTTTAACTCAAAAATTCGATAAATAAGAAAGGTACAAATGAGGCCTAAGGCCGAATTTATAGGCAAGGAAGCATTTAAAGAAAATTATGAGTCAAAGCCATGCATGGCTGGCAAACTTCCAAGGCCATGCATGAGCATGCAAGAAACTTTGACTACATAATTCAAGAAGTCAAAATTGAATTTTATGGCTGATTAAAGAAGAAATTAGGCCGGGCCTTGAAAAGAATTAATTGCCAACGATCCAAGTGTTGGAATGAAGAAGAATGATGAATGAAGAAGAAATGATGAAGGAAGAAGGCCTTTAACTCTAGTGTTAAAGGTGTGTGGTCTAAGTCTAATGGGAGTGTCTAAGGCTTGTTTGTGTTTTAGTATTATGTTATCCTTGTAGCCATTCATGTATAAAGCAATCCTTGTAACTTAGAAACTATCATTCTCATTTTCTTAATACAATAATTCTTCTCTAGTCTCTCTAATCTCTCATTCTCTCATTCTATAATTCTACAAATCTCTTAATCTCATATTCTTTCATGGTATCAGAGCCAGGTTACAACAATCTGGGTAAAATTCATCATTAAATCTTTGAATCAAGAAGAAATCATCATCATCATAATCTGTTTTCATTCCTATTTCTTCCGTCAACTTTTATCGCGAATTCCAGTCAAACCATGGCATCTTCTGACAATCTGTTTTTTTAGGGATCTTTCTCCGGCGAGTTCTGAAGGCACGCCAATTGGATTTGCATCATTTGACCACGAGAATCAAAAGATACGATTTTTCTTGCATCGGAAATCCGCGATTGCCTCCGCCGCGAACCTCCGTGTTTCTCTGAACATTCCGTCATCAAATCTTCACCAAATTGTGATTTTCCAAATCCTAAAATCATTCCCATCGAGTTTAGTTTCTGTTTAAAGAAAGCAGAACTCAGTTCTCCTACGTTTGAAGTAAGTTATTGAAGTTTTTCCTCAAGACGTCAGAAATCGCCTCTCACAAGAATATGGTGATAAAACTCTTTTACTTTCTCAGTTTTCTTCAAATATTTGAATCTGGAAAGTTAGATAAGTTTATTTTGAGGGCCTTCAAGAATTTTGGTTTCATTCATAAGGTTTTAAGTCTTCAAGATTAATTTTCTTGATTTTTTAATTAAAGTTTGAAATTCTAAAAAAGGAGGGAAACTTGAATTTTTGGATTGCATAATTTGCAAAATTTGAAATTGTGCTGGATCATCATTGGTTGTGAAGATAAGGACTGTTAGGAGTTGATCTTGTTTGTTGGAGTTAGTTCAATTCTGTTGTAGGAGTTACAGAAGTTAGTTGGTTGGAGTTGGTTCACGCGCTTGCAAGGTACACCAGGGTTCGAGTAACACGCCTTGAATCACACACAGCATTGGAGTGGGTATCACGCGTCCTTGGTCACACGACTTCTGATCACGCTCCTATCCAGTATTACACGGCCTTGGATCACACGACCATAAGTCACGCTCCTGCCGTGGCTGTAGTGACTTCACGCTCCGCGAGTTCTGCAGTTCCCGACCAGCTACGCTCATAACAGCTTCGTCATGACCAGCTACACAAGCCAGCTCCTGTCAGCTTCTAAATCATGGAGATTTAAGCTACATTCAGAGCTCCAGTTATTCTACACGGAGCAAATTATCTCTTATGGTCTAGGACCATGAAAACCACATTGGGTGGTAAAGGCCTTTGGAATCATATTTCAACCAATGGTCTTGAAGAAAATGAAGTTGCTGAAGTTAGTGAGGCTGTGGCTGCTCAAGCCAAATGGTACCAAGAAGACCAGTTGGTACTCTCTATACTTCAAAACTCTCTTGCTAGTGATCTCTTAGAGGCTTATTCATTTTGTGAAAATGCTAAGGAACTTTGGGACACTTTGAAAAAGGTATATGGAAACACCACTAACCTCTTAAGAATTTTTTAGGTGAAAAAGTCTTTGAATGAATTGAAGCAGGAGGATGCAGAATTCATAAAGCACTATGGCTCATTTAGAGCATTGTGGGCTGAGCTAGAGATGCTAAGGCCAACCACAATTGACCCAATTGTTATCTTAGAAAGGAAAGAACAAGATAAGGTGTTTGGGTTACTATTTACTCTTAACACAACTTACTCAGATCTTATTAAGCATATTCTCAGGTCTGATAAGCTTCCTAGCTTGAAAGATGTTTGTGCTCAAATCCAAACGGAGTAAGGATCCCATTGACTCTTTGGCAACAAGGCTGAATTGGTGCCTGTACACAAGAGTTTCTTCCAACCAACAACAACTAATGAACATAGGAAGAAGAGACCAACTTGTGACCATTGAAAAAGGAGTGGCCATACAAAGAAGGAGTGTTGGGTACTCCATCCTGATGTAATAACTTGGGTAGGCTGTCTTTTCACCGAGAAGCTCAGGATAATGGGACAGAATTCGATGGTAGTGAAGGGGTGGATCGAAGGGACCACACAAGCTGTGAAAGGGGCTTGTGATACTCCAAGAACTTCATCCAGATTTGGTTGAAGAACACGGCTGCAAGCAAGGGTATTGCTGGCGGCTACTTTAGACACTAGTCTTTTAGGTTTTGTCAAAAATGCTTGTTATTTCATTAAGTGTAAACAAGAAGGCTTATATAATGCCTTGTTACAACTTTAGGGAAACTACAAGGCGTTTAACCTTTCAGGGATTAAAACAACATGTAGTTCACTTATTGGCAATTAAAATAAATACTGGGGCCTAATAAGTCAACATGACTTAAATCAATTAAAACACTTAGACTAAAAGAAATCGAAAACAAGAGAGAAAGCCCAACAACACTTAGGCTCAGAATTCGCCTGAAGACTTGTGAATGAGATGGAATTGTGAACAAGTCTTCAACCCCTTGCGGATTAAGAGTATTGCCTCAATTAAAACCTTCTTTGGAAAACCCAGTGGGACAAAACCAAAGATAGGAAAAAGAGTACAATTTCCTAGAACAACTTTTGGTGTCTCTACCGAATGGTAATGGTAAAGACACCAGAGGAGGAAGAGTCTTCTAGAAGGAACCTCCATGGTTCCTTGTCTTGCTGGAATAGAGGTCCGGTCGTGGGTGCAAGGACCGGACCGGTCTGGTCGGGTGCGTGAGCCGGTCTGCTTGTCTGGACGGCTGGTCGTGGACTGGTCGTCTGGGTCAGCTCAGGGCCACTACCCAATAGCATACTGAGCTTGTCTCCTAAGGCTTTCCGCTTGGACCGCGTAAGGGGTCCAGGTGGAATGACAGGTGCAGTGGCTGGCTCGATGTCCTCATCATTCCCTCCCTCTTGAAGTGCTTTGGTCTCCAAAGCAAAATCCTCACATGCATCAAACAACTCTAAGTCAGCAACATTGAAAGTACTAAAGACGTTATACTCACCTGGAAGTTCGAGCTGGTAATCGTTGTCGTTGATTCTCCGCAGGACGCGGAATGAACCATCTCCCCGGGGTGCAAGCTTGCTCTTCCGTCGCTGGGGAAATCTCTCTGGGCGCAGGTGTAGCCAAACCCAATCTCCCTCCTTGAAGACCATGTGCTGGCGGCCCTTGTTGGCATTTTTGACGTTCTGGAGATTCCGTTGTTCCAGGTTTGCTTTGGTCTCCTCAAGAAGCCGCTTGATGTAGTCTGCTTTGGCTTCTCCCTCCAAACTGATGGTGTCGTCCAACGGGATGGGTGTGAAGTCAATTGGAGTTGTCGGGTTGAAGCCGTAGACAACTTCAAAAGGTGAACACTTCGTGCCGGAATGCGTAGCTCTGTTGTAGGCAAACTCGACGTACGGAAGGCATTCCAGCCAATTCTTCAGATTGCGACCGATCGTTTCCCTCAAAGTCTGGGACAATGTCCGGTTGATAACCTCAGTCTGTCCGTCTGTCTGTGGATGATATGCTGTGGAGAACAGTAGGTTGGTGCCCAATTTTCGCCAAAGAGCTCGCCAGAAGAGACTCATGAACTTGGTATCACGGTCAGAAACAATCGTTCGGGGAATACCGTGAAGTCTGACTATCTCCCTGAAGAACATGTCGGCGATCTGGCTTGCGTCGTTGGTTTTGTTTCAAGCGATGAAATGTGCCATCCTGGAAAATCTGTCGACCACGACGAAGATGGAGTCTTTGTTGTGTAATTTCGGCAGGCCTAAAACAAAATCCATGGAAATGTCTGTCCAAGGCGCGGATGGGACGGGTAATGGCATGTAAGGGCCCTGTGGATGCATCTTGGACTTAGCCCTTTTGCAGATAAGGCACCGGGCGCAGTGCGTCTCGACATCCCGGCGCTGATGAGGCCAATATAAGTGCTCCTTAAGCATGCTTAAGGTCTTGTCAATTCCGAAGTGGCCCGTGAGGCCTCCGCCGTGTGCCTCCCTGAGAAGCAGCTCTTGGATCGATCCTCTCGGAATGCATAGTCGCTTGTCTCTGAATAGGAATCCGTCGTGCAGGAAGAAACGGTTGTAGTTTCCTTTGCCGTGCTCGAGGTGATCCTGGGCGAAGTCGACATTGTCGGCGTACAGCTCCTTGATCATATCGAAACACAGAACTTTGGATTCCATGACTGATATGAGGCTGTATCGATGAGATAAAGCGTCAGCGACAACGTTGTCCGTTCCCTTCTTGTATTTGATGACGTACGGAAAGGTCTCGATGAACTCCAACCAACGGGCATGGCGTTTCTTCAGCGTGGACTGTCCACGGAGGTGCTGGAGCGTCTGATGATCGGTATGAATGACACACTCTCGGGTAAGCAGATAATGCTACCAAGTCTCTAAGGCACGGACAAGGGCATAGAGTTCCTTGTCGTAGGTCGGATAGTTTAGTGCTGCTCCACTTAACTTCTCACTGAAGTAGGCGACTGGTCGTCCGCCTTGGGTAAGGACGGCTCAAATGCCTACACCTGAAGCATCACACTCGACCTCGAATGTCTGCGTGAAGTCTGGTAGCACGAGGACTGGTGCGTGTGTAAGGTGTTCCTAGAGGAGCTGGAAAGCCTTGTCTTGCTCGGGTCCCCAACGGAAGTCCTGGTTCTTCTTGATCGTCGAGGTCAGTGGACCATCTATCGTGCTGATGTCTCGGACGAACCGTCGGTAGAAGCTGGCAAGTCCGTGGAAGCTGCGGACCTGACTGGCGGTCGTCGGTGTGGGCCAATCCTGTATGGCCTTTATCTTCTCGTCGTCCACCCGAAGTCCCTGGGAACTTACGACGAAACCAAGGAAAAAAACTTGGTCGGTGCAGAATGTACATTTCTTGAGGTTGGCATATAGCTGCTCTCTCTGCAGGGTGGTGATCACGGCCTCCAGGTGCTCCAGGTGGTCTCGGTAGGTCGTGCTATAGACGAGAATATCGTCGAAGTAGACCACTACGAACTTGCCAATGAACGGGCGAAGAACCTCGTTCATAAGTCGCATGAAGGTACTGGGCGCATTTGACAGGCCGAATGGCATCACTAGCCACTCATAAAGACCTTGCTTGGTCTTGAAGGCAGTTTTCCATTCATCTCCCTCTCGCATCCTCATCGTATCCACTTTTCAGGTCGATTTTGAAGAAAACTGCGGCTCCGCTGAGCTCGTCTAGCATGTCGTCCAGACGTGGGATGGGGTGTCGGTACTTGATAGTAATGTTGTTGATGGCGCGGCAGTCGACGCACATCCTCCAGCTTCCGTCCTTCTTGGGTACTAGAAGAACCGGAACGGCACAAGGACTGAGGCTCTCACGAACGTACCCTTGAGCCATGAGGTCCTGGACTTGTCGTTATAATTCTTTAGCCTCCTCGGGGTTTACTCTGTAGGCTGGACGGTTGGGTAGTTGAGCTCCGGGAAAAAATCGATGTGGTGCTCGATCCCTCGGATAGGTGGGAGGCCGGCTGGGATCTCGTCTTGAAAGACGTCCGCATACTTGTCCAATAGGGCGCGGATCTCGGCAGGCAGTGAAGGCTCAGTGCCAGCCGTATGCAAGCTCTCTCTGTAGAGCATCAATACGACCTGGGTGCCTTCGGGGCAAGTGGCTTTCCGCATGTCTGCCTCATTTATCAGAAAATTCTCCTTTCTGGCATGCTGATCTTTTGCCATCTTTGATTGCATCTCTTGGACAGCGTGTGCAGCCATTGGGGATAAGTTGTATCTACGTTTGTCGTGGACAAAAGATTAGAAGTTGGTTCGTCCGTTGTGCGTAGTCTCTCGGTCGAATTGCCAAGGTCGTCCGAGCAGAAGATGTCCAGCTGACATTGGGACGACGTCGCAGGTGACCTGGTCCTGGTATCTGCCAATGCTGAAGGAGACCTTAACTTGGTCTGAGATGTAAAACTCCGTCTTATTGTTCAGCCATAGGAGCTTGTAGGGTTTGGGATGCTTTGTCACGGACAATCCCTGATTTTGCACCATGTATTTACTGGCGGCATTTGTACAGGACCCTCTGTCGATTATCAAAGAGCACACTTTCCCAAGTATAGTGCATTTGGAGTGGAAAATGTTTTCTCGTTGTTCTTCTTCTTCTGGCTCGAATCTCGAGCTAAGAACGCGTCGGATCATAAGCATTTCTTTGGAATCGGCATACTCGATGTCTTCGTCGGACTGGTGGGTCAGACGTTCTTGCTCCTCTTGTTCGTCTTCGGATTCATAATCTCCGGAAGCAGTAAGTACCATTGTCTGTTGAGTGGGACATTCCCGGGACATGTGTCCTCTGCCTTTACATTTTAAGCAGACGATCTCGCTGCTCCGCTGAGGCTGGGTAGGGGTCGTGGTACTGGGTGGTCTCGAAGGCTGAAAGGGCCGGTCTGGGGGCTTAGCTGGTGGCAACGGCTTTGCCTTTGAGCCGTGGGTCGATGTGCTGAGTCGTCCTCTCGAAAGGCTTGGAACCAGTGTTCCACGTGTTCTTAGGTGGAGAAGGTGCGGCAAGCTTCCACTTATAGCATTTCTCGATCTGGACTGCTAGGTGGAACAGCTCGCCTAGGTCATGTTAAGGCTGCAACTCAATCTTTCGGGCAATTGACTCCTGCAAGCCGTCAATGAATTGGGCCATAAGGCTCTCCTCTACATCGAGTCGGTTGCGGAGGTGCTCGAATTCATCGAAGTATTCGGACACCGTCTTGCTTCCTTGAGTGAGACGTTGGAAACGTCGCTGAAGCTCTCGGTGGAAGTGGGGTGGGACGTATCGTCGTCTCATGATCTGGGTCAGCTCGATCCATGAGGTCACGGAACCCATACAAGCTCGTCTACGAGCGGTGACATCTCGATCCCACCATGCCAGTGCATGGTCTGTGAATTGTGCTGTCGCAAGAGTGACTTTACGGGGATCATCGTAGTTGTAATACTCGAAGAGAAGCTCCATCCGTCTCTCCCAGTCTAAGTATTCTTCGGGATCAAGTTTACCCGAAAAGGGAGGTGGGTTCATCTTAACCTCCGGATAGAGGGTTGCTGGACGAGGTGGTGGTGGTGGTGGCTCGTCGTCATAGTACTGATGTCGACCCATGGGTGGTCGATCCTGATGATAGGGAGGCGCGGCAGGTGCTGCAAATGGTGCCGGTGCGGTTTGCCCTAACCGCTCGAGGTGAGTCGTGAAAGTAGACATCTGGACCGTCAAAGCTTGCAATAGCTGTATCATGGTTTGGTTGGCTTGCCCTGACGTAGACTCGTCCTGTCCTGACATATTTCCTTTTCCGAGAAAAGAAAATTTCTAGAAAAGGAAAGTTTCCCGAAAAGGAAACTTGCAAATTATGGAAACTTTCCTTAATTGGAAAATTTCTACAAATACTTTAATTTTTAATTATGGAAACAATGAAATAAAAAAAATATCCTAAAGGATTAATGCCTAATCTAAAAAAAGGAAACTGTATATCTAGGTCTAGGAGAAAAACAAAACTGTATATCTAGTGTACAAACTGGTCACTAAGCTAACGAGTGGTACACGGGGGAGAATAGCGACACACGCAACCTAAACGCGACCCAACACACGCGGGGTAAGACACAAGACCTAGACACAACACGTGCAACACGACCTAGGAACTAATGACGCGGGAAGGAACACACAGCTTGGTACACCGGCTGGCCTAAGGAACACACGGCTTGGTACACCGGCTGGCGTAAGGACGCGTGACACAAATACAACCGAGGGACTAAACTAAGGACTTGACCTAGCTAGCTACACGGGCAGGAAACGGAACACACGACCTGACTTAGACTAGCACTTGACACGGACGCGGCAAGCAAGAACAAGAACCCTAGACCTAGACTAACAAACGCACGCGGACACAAGCAACCTAGGGGTTTAAGGGTAACCTAGCAAGGAAAAAAGCAAGACACACAACTCCTTATGGAATTCAGGTATATGAAAGGTGTTCTAGGTAAGTTTTCTAAAAAGTTATAGATTATTTTTAAACAACCTAAACAATGTTTTGTTTTCTTTTTCTTCAAAAAAAAAAAAATTCTAGCAACAACTAAACAATGAAACAAACAAATTATTCTATTTTTTTTTTTGAATTTAAGAAAAATAAGAACAAGGAATGATAGAACCTGATTTTTTTTTTTTGTATTTTTTTTGTAGGGTGTTTGTGGTATGTGACTTGATTCCTCTCCTTCTTACCGAGAACCTCAGGGGAAAGAGAAAGAAACACAATCAAAAGCCATAAACTGTTGAACAGAAACAATGAAAAATTGCCAAAAACAAAAGGATAGAATCAACCTGATGAGCAGGAGCTTTAAGCTCTGATACCAGATGATGTAAGAACTTGGGTACGCTGTCTTTTTACCGAGAAGCTCTGGATAATGGGACAGAATTTGATGGTAGTGAAGGGGTGAATCGAAGGGATCACACAAGCTGTGAAGACTTGGTTGAAGAACACGGCTGCAAGCAAGGGTATTGCTGGCGGCTACTTTAGACACTAGTCTTTTAGGTTTTGTCAAAAATGCTTGTTATTTCATTAAGTGTAAACAAGAAGGATTATATAATGCCTTGTTACCACTTTAGGATAAACTACAAGGCGTTTAACCTTTCAGGGATTAAAACAACATGTAGTTCACTTATTGGCAAATAAATAATCATTGGGCCCTAATAAGTCAACATGACTTAAACCCAATTAAAACACTTAGACTAAAAGAAATCGAAAACAAGAGAGAAAGCCCAACAACACTTAGGCTCATAATTCGCCTGAAGACTTGTGAATGAGATGGAATTGTGAACAAGTCTTCAACGCCTTGCGCACTAAGAGTATTGCCTCATTAAAACCTTCTTCGGAAAACCCAGTGGGACAAAACCAAAGATAGGAAAAAGAGTACAATTTCCTAGAACGACTTTTGGTGTCTCTACCTAATGGTAATGGTAAAGACACCGGAGGAGGAAGAGTCTTCTAGAAGGAACCTCCATGGTTCCTTGTCTTGCTGGAATAGAGGTCTGGTCGTGGGTGCAATGACCGGACCGGTCTGGTCGGGTGCGTGAGCCGGTCTGCTTGTCTGGACGGCTGGTCGTGGACTGGTCGTCTGGGTCAGCTCAGGGTCTTCTCCGATTCCACTACCCAATAGCATACTGAGCTTGTCTCCTAAGGCTTCCCGCTTGGACCGCGTAAAGGGTCCAGGTGGAATGACAGGTGCAGTGGCTGGCTCGATGTCCTAATAACATCCTTAGCTGAAGCCAAGCTGGACTCTTGAGAGACAACAGCACACAGCCGGCCACACTCAGCTGCAAGCTGCCGGCCATGGTGTGTACCAGGTCCCGGCTTCTTCAAAGGTGTGTACGAGCTCCCATTGTCACTCAGCCCCAACTAGTTCAATGTCTTCAGCATCTGAATTTGTGACAAAATCAGATCTAGAAGCTCTTCTCAAAGCAATTAAGGATGGTAATGTGTTGGGTAAAACTTTTCATGCTTATTTTCAAACTTCTTTTACTCCTAATGCCTCTAAATCATTGGTTGTTGATTCTGGTGCTTTTCATTATATCATTAGTGATTTAGGATTTCTGGAGAATATAGAACCTGCCTTAGGTAATGTTGTCATTGCTAATAGAATTAAAGTACCAATTAAAGGCATAGGAAAGCTTAAGTTGTATTATAGAGAATCTAAAGCCTTTTACATGCCATCTTTTACTTTTAATTTGCTTTCAGTTAAAAGAACTACTACTGATTTAAATTGTCAAGCTATCTTTGGTCCTAATGATTTATAATTTCAGGATATTGAGACTAGTAGGAGATTTGGACAAGGAACTACAAGAAATGACTTGTATGTGCTTGAAAATATGACCAATGCAAGGGGGTTAGAACCGGTTGCTAGTACTAGCTCTTTTAGTGATGATTCTGATCTTTCGCATGCTAGATTAGGACATCCTCATCCTAGAGCATTAGAACTAATTGTTCCTGGTTTAAAAATGCCAAAGGATATGTGTGATTTTTGTATACTTAGAAAACATTGCAAAACATTTTTTGAGAAATCTTTGCGTACTTATGATAATTGTTTTGAGTTGGTGCATTCTGATGTTTGGACAATTTCATTCCCATCTAGAGAAAACCACAAGTATTTTGTGACATTTATTGATGAAAAGTCCAAATATACTTGGGTCACTTTGCTTAGTTCTAAAGATAGAGTATTTGATGCAATTATAAATTTTTAAGCATATGTTACTAACCAATATAATGCAAGTATTAAATGCTTTAGAACAGATAATGGAGGAGAATACACTAGCACCAGACTTCAACAACACTTGGCCAAGCATGGCATTGAATATCAAACCAGCTGTCCTTACACTCCACAACAAAAATGGAGTGGCTGAAAGGAAGAATGACATTTGATAGAAGTTTTGAGAACAATGATTTTCCACATGAAAGTTCCCAAAAGATTTTTGGGGGATGTTCTTGTAGCTGCATGCTACTTGATTAATAGGACTCCTACAAAATTCCTAGATGACTTGTCTCCATTTGAGGTACTAAACAAAATCAGACCTAACATTGACCTCTTAAGAGTTTTTAGTTGTGTTTGTTTTGTATTAGTTCCAAAGGATCAAAGGAACAAGCTGGAACCAAAGAGTTCAAAAGCTATGTTCATTGGGTATTCCTCCACTCAGAAAGGATACAAATGTTATGATCCAGAGACTAGAAGAGTCTTAGTATCCAGAGATGTCAAATTCCAAGAATCAAAAGGTTTCTATGAAGGAGGAACTTGGGATCAATTCAAAGACATCTCCACAACAAGATCAGACCAAGATGAGAAATTGAGGAGGTTTTTGGAGAGCATTGGAAAAGTTTCTCCTCCTTCTCAGCCCACGGTCACTGCTCCTCAGCCTGTACCAGCAGCGCCAAGCCCCAGCACAGCAACGGACCGGCACGGCAGGGTGGGCCACGGCCATCCATCCCAACCGGTCCATCCAATTCGCGGTCTGGTCTTCCCTTCAGCTCTCCTGGTCTTCCTCCTCTTCCACATGGGGGGGGGGGAGAAGCATCTACTCATTTCCAACAAGACTCAGCAGGAGATGAATCAATTCTAGTCTCAGCTTCCAGAAGATCAAGAGATGTGCCCACTTTTATTGAAGTTTTAGGTGAAGAGGAGGAGCCTATCCAAGAAGCTCCACCTACAGTGTTAAGAAGGAGCACAAGACAAAGAGAGTTTGTAACATTGCTCACTTACCTACTAACCATGTTGCATTCATTTCAAGTCTTGATAAGGAACAGATTCCAAAGACATATGAGGAAGCTATGACTAAGAAGGAATGGAGAGAAGCTATCCTAGCTGAGAAACAAGCCATGGAAGTAAAGCTAGGTTGGTGGCTAGAGGATTTACTCCGACTTATGGTGAAGATTATAGAGATACATTTGCACTTGTAGCTAAGTTTCATTTTGTTAATGTTGTTCTCTCACTTGATACTGACCTTGATTGAGAATTATGGCAAATGTATGTTAAGAATGCATTCTTATAAGGTGAATTAGAAGAAGAGGTATACATGTCACCTCCACCAGGTCTAGAGGAAGAGGTAGTGGTCGGCAACATACTCATGCTGAAGAAGGCCATCTATGGCCTTCAAAAGATCTGAAGTTGAACATACTCTTTTTACACTACAGAGTAAGGAAGGTACTGTGGTAATTCTCATTTATGTAGATGATATAAACATATCTGGTAGTGATAGTTTTGGTATTGCATCTAAAAAAGCATATTTGAAGAGTGTCTTTGATATTAAGGATTTAGGAGTACTTAAATACTTCTTAGGAATTGAAGTGTGTAGGTTCAAGAAATGTCACTTTTATCTCAAAGAAAATATGTTGTAGATTTACTAACCTCTACAGGTATGATGAAGCTAAATCAGCCAAAACACCCTTCAAAGAATATTATAAAATAAAAAATAAGGGAGAGCTAGAGAAAGAAATAGATTTTTATGATCCTAAGCTTTATAGGAAAGTGGTTGCTAAGCTTATTTATCTAACCATCACTATACCAGATTTATGTTTTGTTGTGAATCAGGTATCTCAACACATGCAAGTTCCAAAGATGAGACATTGGGAGATGGAAAATCGAATTTTGAGATATCTAAAAAACACTCATGAACAAGGTATATGGATGGGTTGTAATCGAAACATAAATGTAGTTGGTTATTGTGATGCAGATTGGGCAGGAGATAGGGAGGATAGAAGAAGTACCACAAGCTATTATACTTTCATAGGAGGGAATCTTGTGACTTGGAAAACCAAGAAGCAAAAGTTGGTGTCATGCTTTAATGCATAATCAGAATATAAAGCCATGAGGAAGCTTACAACTGAATGCATTTGGCTGAAGCAACTGCTTGAGGACTTAGCCGTAAGCTTTGATGATCCTATCACCATCCATTGTGACAATCAGGCTGCTATACACATTGTCTCCAACTCTGTGTTTCATGAAAGGACCAAGCATATAGAAGTAGACTGCCATAAAGTAAGAGAAGCTATTGGAAAAGAAATCATCTTGCCTTGCTATACAAGGAGTGAGAATCAACTAGCTGATGTGTTCACCAAGACATCAACTTTGAAGAATGACGCCTCCATCTATCCAAGGCTTAGCCTTATGACCATTCCATAACAATGATCCCAACATGGAGTGTTATACTCTTTTCCCTAGAACATGCTTTGTCCCAATTGGGTTTTCCTTCTTTAGGTTTTTAATGATGTAATTCTTCATGGTTACAAGCTTAGGCATTCTTCATGTCTAGTATTAAAGGCGTGTGGTCTAACTCTAAGAAGAGTGTCTAAGGTTTGTTTGTGTTTTAGTATTACGGTATCATTGTAGCCATTCATGTATAAGGCAATCTTTGTATCCAAATAAGCTTAGACTAGATTAGTATAAATAGCTATCTCTCTCTTCATTTGTAACTTAGAAACTATCATTCTCATTTTCTTAATACAATCATTCTTCTCTAATCTTTCTAATCTCTCATTCTCTCATTCTATAATTCTACAAGTCTCTTAATCTCATATTTTTTCACCAAGATTGCTAAAAGACTTAGGTGTTGCACATATGGAAAATCTTTCAAAGCCTCATTAAAAACCTTGGTAGAAAAACCCATTGGGACAAAAACCAGCCAAGGAAAAAAGCAGTATAAAGAAAATCCTTCACAAACACTTTATTCAAGGAGCTTCAATCAAATTTGTAAGACCTTGAGTTTGATGATCTTGAGCTGAATCTCGAGCAAGTAAGGCGCTAAATGCTTGTTGAAGGGTCTAGGATATCGAACGCGTCATTGGACAGGTTGGAATGGTCAATGGGTTGTGGTCGGTAGTTTGATCGGCTGAAAGCTTGGGACCTTGGTCGCAGTCAAAAGCCATATGCTGATTGTGGTCACGAGACGTCCATAGGTCAATGACGCGGGTCGTCCGTGGGTCAGGAGTTGGGTCACCCAAGGGGTTGTTCGTGCGATCGTCCGTAACCTCAATCCGGGGTAGGGCTTGGATTGGTTCTTGTTCGTGCCGTTCGTTTGTCTGATCATCCGTGGTCGAACCAAGGTTGTCCGTCTCAACCTGGATCGCATCATTCCCTCCTTTTTGAAAAAGTTTTGCCCTCAAATCCTGCTCATCTGCACAATAAGGGAGCAAGATAGGTATTGTTGTTGATGTGTTTCACAACGGTAAATGGACCATCCATCCTAGGCAACAGCTTGGATTTCCTTTCGGTTGGAAACCACTCTTTTCTCAAATGGATCCAGACTTGTTCTCACGGCTCAAAGATGATCTCTTTTACGGTTTTTGTTGGCCTTCTTAGCATATAGATTGGTCTTGGCCTCAATATTATCACGGGCGTCCTTGTGCATCTTTTTAACAAGTTCGGCCTTTTGTTTACCGTCCAAGCTAGTTCTTTCACTCACAGGCAAAGGCATTAGATCCAAAGGTGAAAGAGGACTAAACCCATAAACAATTTGAAAAGGAGAGTATTTGGACGCAGAATGAAACGAATGATTATAAGCAAATTCTACATGCGGTAAGACTTCTTCTCATGTCCTAAGATTTTTTCTAACAAATGGAAGCAACAGGGTTCCTAAAGTCCTATTAACGACCTCGGTCTGTCCATCACTTTCGGGATGACAAGTGGTCGAAAAGCACAACCTAGTTCCTAACTTAGACCACAAGGTCTTCCAAAAGTAACTAAGGAATTTCATAACTCTATCAGACACGATGGACCTAGGCATGCCATGAAGACGCACTATCTCCTTAAAGAACAAACTAGCAGTGTGAGATGCATCATCGTTTTTATTACATGCAATAAAGTAAGACATTTTCGAAAACCAATAAACCACCACAAAAATAAAATTCTTTCTTGTTCTAGTCCTAGGAAATCCTAAAATGAAGTCTACTGATAAATCTATCCAAGAATGCTGAGGAATATGTAAAAGATGATACAAACCGTGCGGCAAAGCCGTAGACTTGGCCATTATACATGTGGTACAACGACTACAGATACGTTCCACATCTCTCTTCATGTGAGGCCAGACAAAGTGTTCACTCATAATATTCATGGTCTTAGTGACACCAAAATGTCCCGTGAGACCACCAGCATGAGACTCTCTAACAAAGAGCTCTCGAAGAGAACAATTTTGAACGCACAACCGGTTTTCGTAGAAAAGGTATCTGTCCTGCATGAAGTAGTGACCTATGACTTATAGATTTCTCCATAGTCCGGGTCAGTGATATACAATTCTTTAATCTGCTCAAAACCCATAAGTTTAACTTCAAGGGTGGAAACAAGAGTATACCACATTGTCCTTACCTTGCTTATATTTGATGACGTATGGGAAAATTTCAATAAACTGAACCCACTTAGCGTGTCGCTTGTTAAGCTTCTGCTGGCCTTATGATATTTTAACGACTCATGGTCGGTATGGATAACAAATTCTTTGGGCTAAAGATATTGTTGCCATGTTTGAAGAGCTCGAATGAAAGCATAAAGCCCTTTATCATACGTTGGGTAATTTAAAGTGACGCCTCCAAATTTTTCACTAAATTAGGCAATCAACTTGCGATCTTGCATGAGGACGGTTCCAATGCCAATACCTGAGGCATCACACTCGATTTCAAAGGTGTTAGAAAAGGTTGGTAACACCAGAAATGGGGCATGAGTGAGTTTGTCCTTTAGCATTTGGAACGCTTCTTCTTGGGTTTGTTCCCACTTGAATCCAACGTCCTTTTTAATTACTTCCGTCAAAGGGGCGGCTAAAGTACTGAAGGCCTTGACGAAACAACTGTTCATCGAAATAGATTATAATAAAATAGCCTATGAAATCTCTAAGAACATGTTTCATCAGCCTTATAAACGTACTAAGCGCATTGGTTAAGCCAAAATGCATTACTAACAATTTATAAAGACCAAGTTTTGTCTTGAAGCGGTTTTCCATTCATCACGTTCCTTCATGCGGATTTGGTGATAACCACTTTTAAGATTAATCTTAGAGAAAACACTAGACCTGTGCATTTTGTCCAACACATCATCTAACCTTGGGATTGGATGGCGATACTTTACCATAATATTGTTGATTGCTCGGCAATCAACACACATACGCCATGAACCATCCTTCTTTGGAATCAGAACTTGTACAACACATGGACTTATTTTCTCACGGATATGCCGTTTACGCATTAGCTCGTCTAGCAGCTTCTGGAGTTCCTTAGTCTCCACTGGGTTAGTTCGGTATGCTGGTCTGTTTGGTAGATTTGCTCTGGGGACGAAGTCAATTTGATGTTCAATGCCGCGTACTAGAGGTAGACCTTCGAGGCATTCTTCGGGAAAAAAGTCTTCAAAATCCTGTAAAAGATCATTCATCTTGCTCGGGAGGAACGGCTCATGGTTAATGGCTGTTAAACAAGCTTCTTTATAAACAAGCATGAGGGAAGGCATATTAGCCGTCAAGGTACGTTTTACCTCAACATATTTAATAAAGAAGTTTGATTTACTCTTAGGAACATTGGCCTTATCGGATTCTTTCTTCTGTTGTTTTAATTGAATCTGGTCGAGGTATACCTCATGAGGCGTCATGGGAATGAGTGTGGTTTTTCGGCCCTTGTAAGTGAAGTGATGGCAATTAGTAAATCCGTCATGCCTCACTTTTTGGTCAGATTGCCATGGTCTTCAAAGAAGTATGTGACCGGCTTCCATAGGTAGCACGTCGCAAAGCACCTCATCTTCATATTTGCCGATCTTCAATGGTACCATTACTTGATGAGTAACCCGTAATTCTCCGGAATTATTAAACTATTGAAGCGGATACGGCTTTGGATGTTCCATTTATTTAAGGCCAAGTTTCCTAGCCATAGTATCACTGGAAACATTAGTGCAGTTACCACTGTCTGTAACTAGACTGCATACCGTGCCTTTGACCATGCATTGGGAGTAGAACAGGTTTTATCGTTGTTCTTACTCGTTGGTTTTGGATTGAACGCTTAGGAAACGTCTAGCAACTAAGAGCTGACATGGACTGGCAGCTCTTCTCCTTCATCATACATTGGTTCCAAATCCTCCTCTTCCTAAGTCTGGACTTCTCCATTCTCCATGAGGACCATGATCTTCTTGTTGGAACACTCGTTGGCATAGTATCCTAGTCCTTGGCATTGAAAGAATATGAGATTAAGAGATTTGAGGATTTAAAGAATGAGAGAATGAGTTATTATAGAGATTAGAGAGAAAAAATGATTATATTGAGAAAATGAGAATAATGTTTCTAAGTTACAAATGAGGAGATAGATAGCTATTTATACTTTTCTAGTCTGGGCTTGTTTGGATACAAGGATTGCCTTATACATGAATGGCTACAAGGATAACATAATACTAAAACACAAACAAGCCTTAGACATTCCCCTTAGATGACTTAGACCACATGCCTTTAAGCAAGAGTTAAAGGCCTTTTTCCTTCATCATTTCTTCTTCATTCCAACACCCCCCCTCAAGCTTAATGATAGATCTCCACGAGTTTTACCTGAGTATACCGAATAGTATCCTCAAGAGTTTACCCAAGTTAGTGACTGCAAGTGCACAGTTAGTGCCTCTCGTAGTATAAACGGGATCGATCCTCTCGTAGACTTATTATGTTCGAACCGACAAAAAGTTAAACTAATTAGTAGCAAACTAAATAAAGTTGCGATTAAATTAAACTAGGAATAAGCTAATAAACGAAACAATGCAACCATGGATTAGGCATTAGAATGACTAAGGGTAAGATCAAGATATGGTTATAAATCATGAATGTGTAATTTTTATTTCCAGACAATGAGATTATGAATAGAATAATACATTCCTATGTAGAAACTCCTATGCTTAGAACTGAATTTGATCAATTCCCATTGCAAACCCTAAAACTAAATATGCTTTGATACCTATCTCAATTTTCATCAAATGTCTAGACAACTACTTCCGCAGGCTAGAATCATAAGACTCACTAGTTAGACCATCTTATGGATTCACTATCCAAGATCAACCTAGCAAAAACGCATCTAATAGAGATGGATTACACAATCCTAGAATTAAATATCATCTCATGATCTCAATTCTCCTAATCATCTATCCTATCCATGGTTGAATCTATAGATCTACTCAGACATAATAGAGATTGAAGAGAAAACAATAAAAGATGAGAAGAACATAATTAGATTGCAGAGATGAAATAATACAAGAATTGTTAATGAAAATAACTATTGATTTGTCTTACTAAACACCATATGTTGTTCAAAGAAGATGATGAGATCTTCCTAAGGAAGGATACTCAACCCAAGACCGGAAACAGGGGGTACTCGCGGAATATAAATGGGATTGGAAGAGATCGTTTGTACATGAAGGAGAAATGGAGCAAATGGAATCCAACCAAGGAGATGACAAGCCTTGATTATTCCAGCTTGGATTTGATAGGATATGACACACCAATCAAACCAAAGATTTTACAAACTAGCAATCTAGATATTACACACTAGAAAGGGGTTTGCAAGATTTGAATCGATCAAGAATATTTTCAGAAAGAAAAGTTCTTAATTCAAAATCGATTGCGTTCTTACAATGTCCACAGCCAAAAGATATACATGCCAAAGACTGAATTCGAAATGCGTGGTCAACGGGTCATGGGACCAGGTGGAACGGTCCATGGCTCCGGGTCAAGGCTGGTCAAGGTGTTGGTCGAAGGACAGGTCGACGGGTCATTGCTGGTCAAAGTCTTGGTCGGGGCGCAGGTCGAGGACATGGTCGAGGCGCCGGTCGAGACCTTGGTCGAGGATATGGTCAAGGCCTTGGTCGAGGCGCGGGTCGATGGTCGGGTCGTCATACTCGTCGGTCCTTTGGTTGAGGTTCGGACGTCCTCATCATCCCGATCGTCCATCCGGCTACGTATACGTCCGGGGTCAACCTCCATGCACTCGTCCATAAGTTCAAGGTCTTCGCCCAGGCCTGAATGCGTGTGTCCGTCCCGATCAGCGTCTAGTTCGTGGTCCGGCTGGTTAGGGCCAGCGTCCATGCTCACATCAGAAGACCTAGGACTCTTCTTCTCTTTTTCTCTCCGGGTGGCTGAATAAAACGTGCTCCCTAGGTTTTCCTTAAACAACCTATTTATAGGTTCTAAAAACCTTATTTTTTTTTACAAAAACGACATAAAAAATGAAATATTTACACGGATCGATCAATCGGACAAAGGGAAGGATCGATCCTGTAATCTGTATTAGGCAATTTGGGCAGGTAGACCTATCGGATATCGATCGATCTAAACTGGTTCGATCGTTCTCCTCCTCCTCTAGTCGGTCTTAAAGATTGATGAAGAATCGGATATGTATACCATCGATCGATCTCTGAATGCACGATCGATCGATCTCTTCACTTCAAAGTGTTACGCAGGTTTGATCATCATTTGAGCTCATTTCTCCAAGCGATACATTCTGATTATTCTCGCATCATTGCACTAGCCACCGGTGTCTTCATAAACTCCGAAAAATGTTCCTAACTTGCTTTGTATACTATGAAAAACAATAAGTGGAAAATATCCTAAAATTCTAATGCATATGAGCCTAAATGTGTCCTAAAATATTAAATCTAATGGTTAATTCATGCAAGTTATGTAAAAAATGATCTATTAAAACTACCAAAATATGGGTTTATCAACTCCCTCAGACTTGTCTTTTTGCTTGTCCTCAAGCAAATGACTAGAAATAGGAAAGATAATAAACCTCCTGGAACTCAGAGCCAAGCCACATTGGTCAAATATCCTGTTCAACATCAAAGCTAATAGTTTTTGAATGCAAAGTTTGCAAGTTTACTTGAAAAAATTTAGTCATGCCCATCACAAATCATCTCAGATCAAACTCAATCTACACAATGCATTCAGATCAACCAACTTTTTTAACATTCATTAAACTTGAAACTCGTGAATCATGCTAGACACTTTCAATGAACTTATTTGGCTAAAGGTAAGGTCAAGAGATAAAAATGATCTCTTCTTCCATAGGTTTTGAAAGCTAAATGTAGGGATATCTCAAAAATGGAATGAACTTTAGAAAAATGCTAAAGGTAAGCTCCAATAGATGCATACAAGACTACATTCTCATCTGCCCGAAGTATACTACTCACTGAAAATCTATACCCAAGCAAACATTATTCCCCAGAATGATCGTAATTCTACCATTAGAAAGGCATTGCTAACTTTTGTACTGCCTTTAAGATAAATCATAAAATCTTCATTCAACTTTTCTTTCTAGGAGAGGGGTTAATTCTAATCTGTCTAGCAGGTTTGGATTCTCTTATGGCTGGTTCTTGCCTTTTCTTTTCCTTTTTTTAACGGTTTTTTACTTCTTTGCAAGAACTTTTTTTCTAATCCATAAATTTTGTCACTATTTCAAATACCCTTTACTAGACCTTTGTCTCTTTCATTTTTCTTGTATCCCTTTATCTCCTGAAGTGTTTACCCTTATTAGCTTCCTTTTCTATTTCAAAATCCATTGGTTATCCATTCCTTTCTTCCTTTCAAGCATCTACTTAATCCTAGTTGGCTCAAAAAGAGTGAACCAAAACTATATAAGAAACTAATCATGTCGGTTCGTACCTAACACGTTCTACCAAGTTCATTCCGAAAAAGGCCTAAAGCACTCATTAAACGATAATGTGGTTTGAACAAACGTTAGGCTGAAGGTAGGATAGTCTACTCGGATCACAAAGATTGGTGAAAAGGTAAAAGAATTCCAAGTATGTATAGGTAAAATCCATGAGTTCAAATCCGGTTAGCTAACCTTATAATTCTAAATCCATATTATGTTCCAGTAAATAAGAGATGGCATCAAGTCAAGCATGTTTCAACTAAGGATAATCAAAAGACAAAAATTCTAGGCATGGATCAATCTTATGTTTCAACAAGCAATTTATGCATCAAATAACCGATAACTCATCAATTAAAGCTAATAAAATGAACAATAAACTATATTAAGGCAATTTCATCATGGTTCCTTATGCTTGTGCAATGCAAAACTAAATGAATAATGAAAAATAAGTCATGAAAACAAGAATGAATGCAAACACAAATATCCTCCCCCAAACTTATTTTACACTGTCCCGGTGTAAAAATAAAACTAAAGGAAGATACAACACAAAGTACAAATGGTAGCAAATACAAAGGAAACTAAAGAAAGAAAGGTTACTAAATAAATGGTCCTCGGGGCTAACGCTGCGACTCTGTCCTGCACCACTTCTGCGCCTGGATAATCGAGCCTCGGAATCTGACTATGTGTCCTCTATATCGGCTCCTGTCATGTGTCCAGGAACATCAGGAATATCGTCTGCAGCTCCGGAAGGCTCACCCGTATCACTAGTCCACGATCCCCTGAAGCAGGAAGGTGGTTGTAGGCATCTGGTCCAAGCTGTAGCTTCCCACATCCGTCGCATCATCGAATGGGACCTCCTGTGAGACTCCACTACCCAATCTCGGAACTTAGCATCGGTGGCACTGCAGGAATATGGTGGAAGGTCATACTCTCCCGAATATGGAGGAAGAGAATACGCATCCCCATACGTCTCCTGGGTCTGAGGCGGGTAGTAGTCGGGGACTCTGTCGTCCTCCTGGTGGGGCTGAGAAGCATATGCCCTGGATGAGCTGCCCCGTCGTCGCGACCCGGTGCTAGGCTGATGTAGGCCCTCCGGTGGAATGGTGAACTCCAGATTCGCCTTAAAACTCAGGGCAGTAAAGTCGCAGAGAGGGAGCTTGCAGAACTGGGTGGCTCCTGTGCGATCATGGAACTGATAAATGTAGCCCGACTGAAGGATGCCACTGTTCCGAAAGTAATGCTCGTCGAAGAGGGCAATCTTTTGCTCGCTGGGTGTGGATCCAAGATCAATGCCATGGTGCATAAACAAAGGAGTCAGGAGGCTCCAAATCCGCTCAACCTTCTTGTTCACCATGTTGAGGCCGCGGGCTTTCTCCAGATTCGTCCTGCTCATCGCCCAGATAGAATGGTGTGTTATCTGGGAAAGGCCACATATACGGTGTCGTCGCAGGAATATCTGAGTCGGGTTGCTGAGATGAAGTGGATACGGTAGACCTGCCCCGTATCTTCCGTGTCTGATCACCTCTAGCCATATTTGCAAAATTTGTAAACAAATTTAAGGTTAGTCGAAGCAGAGGACTACACGATCGATCGGTCTAAAACATGATCGATTGATCCCAAGTGATGACGGTTTAATGATGTTAATCGATCGATCGATTAACGAATGGATCAATCGATCCCAAATTATCACGATATCTTTCAATTAGATGATTAATCGATCCTATTTCTATTGATCGATCCCATTTTGTTACGGCTATCGGCGAAAAACAATACTATTGAAACATGATCTATCGAACGCAAAAAGGATCGATCGATGGCATGACGAACGACGAATACGATTCTCGGGTTTTGTCAATCCGATCCCAAATTTCATAAACTAAGCACGAGTTTTGTTCCAAACAACCTAATAAACTTCTATTCAACACCCATTTCGCTTAAACACCCTAAATGTCTAGATTTGGTTGATTTTTTTTCCATTTGAACCGATTTGAAAATAATTGAGATTGAGAGTCGTACCTTTGCAGATCGAATTCGATAGTTGTATAAATGTGTAGAGCTTGAAAGATAATCGAATTATACCCAAAAGTTGTTCAAAACGGTTGAGAAATGAAGAATTTAGATTGAAAAGGGTTTTAGGATTTGAGGAGTTTATGTCGCGAGGGAGTTGAAGAAATTTTAGAAAACTTCTGTTTTTGATCCTTTGTGATCGAAGAAATCATATTTGAAACTTGTTTTTCCGGTTCGATTTTAGTAAAATCAAACCCAGTTTACTTACCTGGGAATTCGATCGATCGATTGATCGATTATGTTCACGACATATGTCGATCGATCGGGTGATTGGTCGATCGTAAGGGTTTCAAACGATCGAGTTATTTCACGGCATTTGTCACTCTCCTGACGATCGGTCGATCCTGGAGTGGCTCTTATGTAGCCATTTCCATCTTCATTCAATCGATCGAGGTCATTTACCCGGTCGATCGTGTTCATGACCGCAAAATTTCAAATTTACGCGATCGATCGATTGTCTGGAAGATCGATCGATCGTCTAGCCTTAACTACATATCAAATGAAACATAAACTATGTCAGCACAACTAAATCCTAAAAATCATAAGTATTTACATAAAGATACATGGGTTGCCCCCAAGAGTGCTTGTTTAACGTCACTTAATCTTGACGACCTGAGATTCAAGCTTATTTAATGAGAGGTTCTGAGAGAGAAAACTTGTAGGTTCTCTTTCTTGTCTTCAGTTACCAAGGAAGGTTTGCATCTCTGCCCATTGACTGTGAACTCTCCCCCAGACTTATTCCAAAGGACTACTGCTCCATAAGGTCTGACTTTTTTGATAGTGAATGGTTCAAACCATCTTGATTTTAACTTTCCCGGAAAGAGTTTCAGTTTGGAGTTGAAGAGCAGGACTTGGTCTCCTTCTTTGAAAATCCTTTTGTCATGGAAGGCCTTTGTTTTCTCCTTATAGATCCTTGAGCTCTGGTATGCTACTTGCCGTGTCTCCTCAAGTTCTTCCAGAATAATCAGCCGTTTATCCGAAGCCGTCTTGATGTCAAAATTTGCAACTTCGTAACCCACAATGCTTTGTATTCCAGCTCTACCGGGAGATGACAGCTCTTTCCATACAGTAGATTGAATGGAGTGGTGCCAATGGGGGTCTTATAAGCAGTTGTGTATGCCCATAGAGCATCATCGAGTTTGGATGCCCAATCCTTCGTAGATTTTTCGACCCGTCTTCTCAAGAATTTCTTGAATGTGCCTGTTCGAGACTTCCACCTGTCCAGATGTCTGAGGATGATAAAGTGTAGCCACTTTATCTTTAACTCCATGCTTCTTTAACAAGTTTTCAAAAATTTTGTTGATGAAATGGCTTCTTCCATCACTGATCACAACTCTTGGAACCCCAAATCTAGGAAAGATTATGCTCTTGAACTGCTTGATGACCACTTTCGCATCGTTAGTAGGACTGGCAACGGCTTCCACCCACTTAGTGACATAATCAACTGCCACTAAAATGTATTTGTTGTTGTAGGAGGATGGGAATGGTCCCATGAAGTCAATCCCGCACACATCAAATATCTCAACCTCAAGAATGGGATTTTGTAGTATTTCATTTCTCCTGCTCATGCTGCCTTTCCGCTGACATTCATCACATCTATTAATATGTTCATGATCATCTTTAAACATCGTAGGGCACCAGAAACCAGCATGCAATATCTTCAGGACAGTCTTTAAAGTAGCAAAATGTCCACCTTTTTCAGAACCATGACATTGTGTCAAGATTCCTGCTACTTCTTCCTCTGGAATATATCTTCGGAAAAGATGGTCCTTGCACTGCTTGTAGAGTTATGGCTCATCCCAGTAGTATTGTTGGACATCCCGAAAAAACTTCTTCTTGTTTTAGCCTTAAATTTCTGGTGGTGGGATTCCGCAGGACAGGTAGTTCACAAAGGCTGCATACCATGGATGACTCAGCTCTACGACATTAGTCTCTAAAATGTTGTCCAACTCGCTGTCTACAATCTGAAGTATCTGAATTGTGTAATCTGCTCGTCAGGTAACGACTCATTGATAGGCAGAGTCTCTGGAATCCTCTTTCGAGATAGATGATCAACAACTCCATTTTCTATTCCTTTTTTGTCTTTGATTTCCAAGTCGAACTCTTGCAGGAGTAGTATCCATATCAACAGTCTCGGTTTGGCATCCTTATTAGCCAATAAGTGTCTCAATGCAGCATGATCTGTGTGTACTATCACTTTAGAGCCAACCAGATATGTTCGAAACTTCTCAAACGCATACACATCGCTAGTAGCTCCTTCTCAGTTGTAGCATACTTTGTCTGTGCATCTTCTAGGATTCTGCTGGCGTAGTAAATCACATTCAGCTTCTTATCTTTCTTCTGTCCCAAGACTGCTCCCACTGCATAAACACTTGCATCACACATCACCTCAAAGGGGAGATCCTACTATGGTGGCTGCACTATCGGGGCACTTGTCAAGGCTTCTTTCAGCTTCAAGAAAACTGTCATGCACTCCTAATCAAACATAAACTTTGTATCCTTCCACAGAAGTCTTGTGAGTGGACTGGCAATGCTAGAGAAGTCTTTAATAAATTTTCTGTAGAAACCAGCATGCCTGAGAAAACTCCTAATTTCTTTGACAGATTTCGGAGGTGTGAGTCTGGTCATGACATCAATCTTAGCTTTGTCCAGTTCCATCCCAGCTTTTGAAATCTTATGACCTAGTACAATTCCCTCCTTGACCATGAAGTGGCATTTCTCCCAATTCAGAACTAGGTTTTTCTCTACGCATCTTTTTAGTACCCTGCACAGATTCGAAAGACACAAAGAAAAAGAAGATCCATACACAGAGAAATTATCCATAAATACTTCTATTATCTCCTCAATCATTTCAGAGAAAATAGACATTACACATCTTTGAAAAGTCACAGGAGCGTTACATAGTCTAAATGGCATTCTCATATAAGCGAAGGTACCATAAGGACAAGTAAATATCGTCTTTTCCTGATCCTGAGGATGGATGGGTATTTGAAAGAATCCAGAATACCCATCTAGAAAACAGTAGTATGAATGATTAGCTAATCTCTCTAACATCTGATCAATGAATGGCAATGGAAAATGATCTTTCCTAGTTGATGCATTCAGTTTTCTATAGTCTATCACATTCTATGACCAGTGATAGCTCTCGTGGAGATCAATTCAGCTTTCTCATTTCTAATCACAGTGATACCTCCTTTTTCGGAACTACATGCACAAAGAAGACCAAATTGCTATCTGAAATGGGATTAATGATTCCTGCTCCTAGCAATTTCAAGATATCTCCTAAAGAGTAACTTAAGGCTTTCCTATAATTTTTAAGTTCAAGCAATAACATAGATGTTTCATTATCAGGCATAGAAGAACTAACTATCACCGGGTAAGTAGAGTTTGTTCCAAGAAAAGCATACCTTAGCCCAGGTGGTAGTGGTTTGAGTTCCAGCTTTGGTGCATTCTCCTCACTCCAATCGTCATTACTGCTAGTCTTACCATTGCTAGCTTCTGAAACTTCCAAGTTGGATTTAGCCTCTCCTCTCAGTGGCTTGTGAGAATCCAGAATCCACTCATACTGCTCTACTTCCTCGTTACTCTTGATTGATTTCACAGACTCCTTGGTGAGAGCTAATTGAAGTGAGTCTTCAACAGCTAACTCCTCCAGATACTCTTCTACCATATCTTCCAGCATCTTAATGTAAAAAGACTTTATTCTCTATTATAGGCTTCTTCATGACCTCCAGTATGTCGAACTTGAGTACTGAGGATCCCAAGTTCAGGTCAATAATCCTCTTCTTCACATCAATAATTGCTCCAGCTGTGGCTAGGAATGGACGTCCAAGGATGATTGGGTCTGTAGGTTCTTCATCCATTTCTAACACCACAAAATTGGTGGAGATTATGCAGTCTCCTACCTTTAGAGGCAAGTATTCTAGAATACCAATGGGATACCGGTAGACCTGTCTGCGAGTACCAGTGAGATCCTGGTCTTCTTGAAATCTGTCAGCCCTAGTTTCTTCGATACAGTCAGCAAGGCAATGTAATGTAAAGTCAGTAGGTGTGTCTTCACCAACTATCTCCTCTACTGCTATTTCAGTAGGTGTGTCATCCAATCCAGATTTCTTCCCTGTTGCTCCTCCACTAGGCAATTCCTTTCCACTTCTCAGTGTGATGGCTTTGCATTATTCTTTAGGATTAGGCTCTGGGTGTCCAGGTAGAATCCTTTTTCTATTGCATCTTGAGAATGAAGCCACCTAAGAAATCTGATTTTCCAGCAGTTGCTTCAGCATGATCTTCACTTCATCATCCTGAGGAGGTTGATTCGAATTACCTCCCTTCTGCTGGAAGTTGCTGAGTTGTGGTCTTGGCACATAGTTATTGTTTGAATGGGCTTGGTTGCCAAAACTTGAGTAACCTTTGGATTGGTTATTCGCTTGACCTTGATAGCTCCCTTGGTTGCTATAGTTGTTCCTCTGGAAGTTTCCTTGACTTTGTTGGTTGAAAGGTCTAGGTTGGAAGCTGTTTTTTCCTTGCTGGTTTGGTTACTTGGACTGATAGCTCTGACCTTGATTCTGATACCCCTGTCCTTGCTGCTTCAGGATCGGTGGATAGACCTGGTCTTGTGAGTTCTCCACATTATGGCTCCTGTAGGACAGGTTGTTGTTGTAAAGTTTATACTGATAGCCTCCCTGATTTCCCACACAGCTGACTTCTTCAGGGTTTTCTTCCAAGGTTTCCATTGTAGGGTCTTGATAGTCTGGTTGGTAGGTATCTTGTTGATCCACAAAGTAGGTTTGTCTCTGGTTCAAGTGTAGAATCTTGTCCAGCCTATCAAGCTCTCTGTTGATCTCCTTAAGCTTCTGATATTCCAGCTTCACACCTCTTGGTGACCTATCATAGTCCTCACTGTAACATTAGTTACTTTGAGCTAGGTTCTCATTCAGCTTCTCTCCTTGGTCAACATCTAAGTTAGCAAAACTCCCATAGCTCGCTGTGTCTAGAGCTATTATGAACTTCTCATGAACTCCTCCATGAAAAATTCCCATCAGTGTATCTTTCTCTACCCCATGATGAGGACATGCTCTGGTGTATCCTTTCAGACGATCCCAGGCTTCATAGAATGACTCATTTGGTCCCTGTCGGAAGGTAGTGATGTTATTCTTGATTTTTGATGTCTTCTGCTTGGGAAATAATTTATTAGTGAATTATATCTTGCACAAAGCCCATGTAGAGACCAATTCTGAAGGCACATTGTGTTCCCATTGAACAGCTCCGTCTCCCAAAGAGAATGGGAATAACATCATCTTAATTGCATCCTGAGGAAAGCCATTTATCTTGACTGTCCTGCAGAGCCTCTCAAAATCATCAAGGTGATGAATTGGGTTCTCACTAGGCAGACCATAAAACTTTGAACCTTGCACCATGTTGATCAAACTCGTTTTGAGTTCATAGTTGTTGTTGGCAACAGTTGGTGTTGGAATGCCAAGACTTATGGTCCTTTCACCAGGCTCATTGAAAGCTCCAATGCGCTTGCGAGGAGCTCTCGCATCCACTTGTGGAATAGGCAATGCGCCTAACCCACGACCTTGGTGTTCATCTGGTTGAAAATGTTGAGTTTCTCCTCCGTGATCCTCCATGTTTGGATTGGGAGATTGTTCCAGTCTTTCTCTTAGAGTTCTCAAACGGTTTCCTCTCTCAAAGTGTCCTATCTCGTGAATCAGTGGTTGCAGGTTTTGTTGTCCTTGACTTCTCAAATTCATGAACCTGCAAAACAAAAAAAATCTCGAGTTTAAGTCAGCGACAAGAGGATTACAGTAAACATAACAATCTTTAGATTTTTTTTTAAACATCTATTGCTAAATTGCTTCCCCGACAATGGCGCCAAAAACTTGATAGAGATTTATTTATCTCCACGAGTTTCACCTGAGTATACCGAAAAGTATCCTCAAGAGTTTACCCGAGTTAGTGACTGCAAGTGCACAGTTAGTGCCTCTCGTAGTATAAACGGGATCGATCCTCAGGGAAGACTTATAACTCAATAGATTTTTATGCTAAGCTAAGAGGCTTAGAGTTGATTATGTTAGAACCGACATAAAGTTAAACTAATAAGTAGCAAAGTAAATAAAGTTGCGATTAAATTAAACTAGGAATAAGCTAATAAACGAAGCAATTCAACCATGTATTAGGCATTAGAATGACTAAGGGTATGATCAAGATATGATTATAAATCATGAATGTGTAATTTTTATTTCCAGGCAATGAGATTATGAATAGATTAATACATTCCCATGTAGAGACCCCTATGCTTAGAACTGGATTTGATCAATTCAATTCCCATTGCAAACCCTGAAACTAAACATGCTTTGATACCTATCTAAATTTTCATCAAATGTCTAGACAACTACTTCCGCTGGCTAGAATCATAAGACTCACTAGTTAGACCATCTTATGGATTCACTATCCCTTTTCCAAGGGGTGAATCCTATAAACCCTAAATTGACTTTTCCAAGATCAACCTAGCAATTAACGCATCTAATAGTGATGAATTACACAATCCTATACTTAAATATCATCTCAGGATCTCAATTCCCCTAATAATATATCCTATCCATGGCTGAATCTATAAATCTACTCAGACATAATAGAGATTGAAAAGAAAACAACAAAAGATGAGAAGAACATAATTAGATTGCAGAGATGAAAGAATACAAGAATTGTTAATGAAAATAACTATTGATTTGTCTTACTAAACACCATAGGTTGTTTAAGAAAGACCTAGGACTGTTCTTCTTTTTTTCTCTCTGGGTGCCTGAATAAAACGTGCTCCATAGATTTTCCTTAAACATCCTATTTATAGGGTCTAAAAACCTGATTTATTTTACAAAAATGACATAAAAGAAATGAAATATTTACACGGATCGATCGATCAGACGAAGGGATCGATCGATCCTGTAATCCGTTGTAGGCAATTTGGACAGGTAGATCGATCGTTCTTGACGGATATCGATCGATCTAAACTGGTTTGATCGTTCTCCTCTTCCTCTAGTCGGTCTTGAAGATTGACGCAAAATCGGACATGTATACGATCGATCGATCTCTGAATGCACGATTGATCGATCTCTTCACTTCAAAGTGTTACGCATGTATGATCATCATTTGAGCTCATTTCTCCAAGCGATACGTTCTGGTATTCTTTGCATCATTGCACTAGCCACCGGTGTCTTCATAAACTCCAAAAAATATTTCTAACTTACTTTGTATCATCTGAAAAAACAAAAAGTGGAAAACATCCTAGAATTCTAATGCATATGAGCCTAAATGTGTCCTAAAATGTAAAATATAATGGTTAATTCATGCAAGTTATGTACAAAATGATCTATTAAACTACCAAAATGTGAGTTTATCACTTAAGACATGGAGAATTTCTAAGCTTGCAACCATGAAGCATTACCTCATTAAAAACGTAAAGAAGGAAAACACAATTGGGACAAAACCTTTTCTAGGGAAAAAGAGTATAACACTCTATGTTGGGATCATTGTTGTGAAATTTTCATAAGACCAAGCTTTGGATAGATGGAGGCGCCATTCTTCAAAGTTGTTGCCTTGGTGAACACATCAGCTAATTAATCCTCATTCTTTGTATAGCAAGGCAATATGATTCCTTTTCCAATAACTTGTCTTACTTTGTGGTAATCTACTTCTATATGCTTGGTTTTTTCATGAAATACAGAGTTGGAAGCAATGTGTATAGCACCCTGATTGTCCCAATGAATGGTGATAAGATCATCAAAGCTCATGGCCAAGTCCAAAAGAAGTTGCTTCAGCCAAATGCATTCAGTTGTAAGCTTCCTCATGGCTCTATATTCTGATTATGTACTAGAGCATGACACCACCTTTTGCTTCTTGGTTTTCCAAGTCACTAGGTTCTCTCATATGAAAGTACAATAGCCTGTGGTACTTCTTCTATCATCCCTATCTCCTGCCCAATCTGCTTCACAATAACCATCCACATATGTGTTGCTATTGCAACCCATCCATATACCTTATTCATGAGTGCCTTTTGGATATCTCAAAATTCGATTTGCCATCTCCCAATGTCTCATCTTTGGACCTTGCATGTGTTGAGATACCTGATTCACAGCAAAACATAAATCTGGTCTAGTGATGGTTAGATAAATAAGCTTACCAACCATTTTCCTATAGAGCTTAGGATCATGAAAATCAATTTCTTCCTCTAGCTCCCCCTTAGTTCTGATTTTATAGTCTTCTTCTAAGAGTGTTTCGGCTGGTTTAGCTTCCATCATACCTGTAAAGGTTAGTAAATCTAGAAGATATTTTCATTGAGATAAGAAGAGACCTTTCTTGAACCTACACAGTTCAATTCCTAAGAAGTATTTAAATTCTCTTAAGTCCTTAATATCAAAGACAATCTTCAATTATTCTTTTGTAGATGTAATACCAACACTATCTTTTCCATGGCATGCTTCTCAGCTAGGATAGCTTCCCTCCATTCCTTCTTAGTCATAGCTTACTCATATTTCTTTGGAATCTATTCCTTATCAAGACTTACCGTGAATGCAACATGGTTAGTAGGTAAGTCAGCAATGTTACAAACTCCCTGATCATGATGAACCACAGCATTCCTATTGTAGAATACTGGTGGTTTTCTTTGTCTTGTGCTCCTTCCTAACACTGTAGGTGGAAATTGTTGGATAGGCTCCTCCTCTTCACCTAAAGCTTCAATGAGAGTGGGTACATCTCTCGATCTTTTGGAAGCTGAGACTACAACTGATTCATCTCCTTATGAGTCTTTTTGGAGATGAGTAGATGCTTCCCCCCCCCCATGTTCAAGAGGAGGAAGGCCACAAGAGCTGGAGGGAAGACATGAAGATGGCCGCGGATTGGATGGTCGGCTGGAATGGATGGCCGCGGCCTGGCTGGCCATGCTGGTGTTGTGGCCGTGCTGGGGCTGGACGCCGCTGGTGCAGGAGGCTGAGGTGAGGTGACCGTGGGCTGAGGATGAGGAGAGACTATGCCAATGCTCTCCAAGATTCTCCTCAAGTTCTCAGCTTGGTCTGATCTTGTCGTGGATATGTCTTTGAATTGATCCCAAATTCCTTCTTCATAGAAACCTTTGGTTTCTTGGAATTTGACATCTCTGGATAATAAGACTCTTCTAGTCTCTGGATCATAGTATTTGTATCCTTTATGGGTAGAAGAATACCCAATGAACATAACTTTAATACTCTTTGGTTCCAGCTTGTTCCTTTGCTCTCTTGGAACTGATACAAAACAATCACAACCAAAAACTCTTAAGTGGTCAATGTTAGGTCTAATTTTGTTTAGTACCTCAAATGGAGACTAGTCATCTAGGACTTTTGTAGGAGTCCTATTAATGAAGTAGCATGCATGTGGAACATCATTGTTCTCACAACTTCCATCAAATGCCTATATTTGGACTTTTCATCAATAAATGTCACAAAATACTTGTGGTTTTCTCTAGATGGGAATGAAGATGTCCAAACATCAGAATGCACCAAATCAAAACAATTATATAGGTACGCAAAGATTTTTCAAAAACTGTTTTGCAATGTTTCCTAAATATACAAGAATCACACATATCTTTTGACATTTTTAAACCATGAACAAATAGTTCTAGTGCTCTAGGATGAGGATGCCCTAATCTAGCATTCCAAAGATCAGAATTATCACTAAAAGAGCTAGTATTAGCAACCGGTTCCACCCCTCTTGCATTGGCCATATCTTCCAGCACATACAAATCATTCCTTATAGTCCCTTGTCCAAATTTTCTACTAGTCTCAATATCCTGAAAGTAGAAATCATTAAGACTAAAGATAGCTTGACAATTCAAATCAGTAGTGGCTCTTTTAACTGAAAGCAAATTTGATGTAAAAGATGGCATGTAAAAAGCTTTAGATTCTTTATCAAACAACTTAAGCTTTCTCATGCATTTGATTGGTACTTTGATTCCATTAGCAATGACAAAATTACCTAAGGCAGGTTCTAAATTTTCTAGCAATCCTAGATCAGTAATAATATGATGAGTAACAATCCCAACACATTACCATCCTTAATTGCTTTGAGAAGAGCTTCTAGATCTGATTTTGTCACAAATTCAGATGCTGAATACATGAAACTGGTTGGGGCTGAGTGACAATGGGAGCTGGTACACACCATAGAAGGGGCCGAGAGCTTGTACAGGCCATGGACGGAAGCTTGCAGCTGAGTGTGACCGGCTGTATGCTGTTGTTTCTCAAGAGACCAACTTGGCTTCAGCTCAGGATAGAGTACCCAACACTCCTTCTTTATATAGCCACTCGTTTTGCAATGGTCACATATTGGTCTCTTCTTCCTTGTTTCATTTGTTGTTGTTGGTTTGAAGAAACTCTTGTGTGCAGCCACCAATTCAGCCTTGTTACCAAAGACTCCATGGGATACTTTCTCCTTTTGGATTTGAGCACAAACATTTTCCAAGCTAGGTAGCTTATCAGACCTGAGAATATGCTTAATAAGATCTAAGTAACTTGTGTTAAGAGTTAATAGTAACCCAAACACCTTGTCTTTTTCTTTCCTTTCTAGGAGAACAATTGGATCAATTGTGGCTGGCCTTAGCATCTCTAACTCAGCCCACAATGCTCTGAATGAGCCATAGTGCTTTTTGAATTATGCATCCTCCTGCTTTAATTCATTCAAACACTTTCACCTCAAAAATTCTTAAAAGGTTAGTGGTGTTTCCATACACCTTTTGCAAAGTGTCCCAAAGTTCCTTAGCATTCTCACAAAATGAATAAGCTTCTAAGAGATCACTAGCAGGAGAGTTTTGAAGTATAGAGAGAGTTAATTGATCTTCTTGGTACCTTTTAGCCTCATTAACTTCAGCAATTTCATTTTCTTCAAGACCATTGGTTGAAATATGATTCCAAAAGGTTTTACCATCCAATGTGGTTTTCAAGGTCCTAGACCATAAGAGATAATTTGCTCTATGTAGAATGACATGAGCTCTGATAGTAGTATGAATATCCATGCTTCAGAAGATGGAAACTCAGGTTGTTCGGACAGGACACGGTCAGCTAAAGCTCACGGTCGGGAACGACTTGTAAACTGAGGGTCTGTGGACACCACAACTTGTTTATTAGAATGGCAGGCGCATGAAACTCCTGCAACAACTCTTGCAATAGGAAGAAGGCTCGGCTTGTTCGGACAGTGTAGGGAATGACTGGTCAGGAAGAGCTTGGGATGCTCTCGGATGTGGGACAGGGTAGGAACGCGGGCGTGTGGAACAAGGCCAGCCCAAGAACACCTTCAACCAACTCCAACCAACTCCTGCAACAGAATTCAACCAACTACAACCAACAAGAACAACTTCTAACAGTCCATAGTTTCACAACCAATGATGATCCAGCAGCAAAAAAATCTAATTTTACTAATGTACCAATCCAAAAATCAAGTTTCCCTCCATTTTAAGATTCTATCTTGAAGACTTAAATCCTTCTGATTGCAACACAATTTCGTGGAGACCCTAACAAGATACTTATCTAACTTTCCAGATTCAAATATTTGAAGAAAACTGAGAAAAGATAAGAGTTTTATCACCAGATTCTTGTAAAGGACGATTTTAGACATCTTGAGGGAAAATTTCAAGAACATCCTTAAAATTAGGAGAATTAAGTTCTTCTTTCTTTAAACAGTAACTGGAATTGAATGGCTTGGTCTTAGGATTTGGAAAATCACGATTTGGTGAAGAGTTGACGACAGAATGCTCAGAGAAACACGGAGGTTCGCGGCGGAGGCAATCACGGAGGTCCGATGCAAGAAGAATTGTATCTTTTGATTCTCGTGGTCTCATGATGCAAATGCAATTGGTGTGGCTTTAGGACTGGCCGGAGAACAATCCAGAGAGAGCAGATTGTCGAAAATTTCTGTGGTTTAGCCGGAAGTTGTGATTGAAGATGACAGACGAAATCAGAATGATAAATGAAGAATGATTGTATTGAGAAAATGAGAATAATGTTTCTAAGTTACAAATGAGGACAGAGATTGCTATTTATACTATTCTAGTCTAGGCTTTTTTGGATACAAGGATTTCTTTATACATGAATTGCTACAAGGATAACATAATACTAAAACACAAACAAGCCTTAGACACTCCCCTTAGATGACTTATACCACACACTATTAAGCTAGAGTTAAAGACCTTTTTCCTTCATCATTTCTTCCTCATTCCAACATTCATTTGAAACATTGTATGTCCCTGGTTCTGGTGGTTCGTTCCACAGATTTTCCTTTGTCTAATCTGGAAGCAATTGGATTAATGTCAGGTTTTGCGAAGACGTTTTGTCCCAGCGCTGGTGGGTTTGAAATCTCGTTGAATCGGTGGCTTGTAACCTACGGTACCTGTGCCAAAAGTAGAACGAGTGTGAGATTTTCTCTTAGGTTGTTGTTCTATAAAAATAATTTTATGTAGTGTTTCGTATAGTTCAACAAAATGCTGCATCTCAAGCCGATCTTGGATGTCCCGCTTGAGACCATCCAAGAACCGAGACATGGTTGCTTTACGGTCCTCGGTCACGCTTGCTCGGATTATAAGTATTTCCATTTCTTGGAAATATTCTTCTACACTATAAATGCCTTGGTTTAATTGCCTAAGTCATTGGTGTAGATCAGACCGTCTTCGCATAACCATATTTAGTTCGTTCCAGGTCTCTATGGGGTATTCACCATTACGTCTCCTAGAAGTCACCATTTGATCCCTCCAACTAAGAGCATAGTCATAGAATTTTGTCACAGCAATATTAACTTTGTTAATTTCAGAATAAAATTGACAATTGAAAACAAGTTGAATTTTCTGCTCCCATTCAAGATAGGAGGTCGGATCATTTTTGCCATGGAAGGGAGGAATTTCGAGCTTCAGGTTGCTGATGTTGTGTTCGGAACTCCCACTCTGGTTAAACTGAGCTGCAGCCTCATCACAATAAAAAACTATGGCGTCCTATACATCCCATGACTGAAGCCTCATCACGCCTTTCAGTGGTGTGTTCACACCGGTCAGATGATGGAATGCGCCTTTCATGCCTAGGTTGCTCAGGAAACAAAAAGCGTTGACGGTCTGGTCTAGGTTCTGGTATAAGGCGCCTTAGATCCTCAAGAATTCCTTCACGCATTTTGGCTTGTATGGAATTGAACCGAGTGTCCATTATCTGATTAATCCGGGTTGTGAGTTTCTCCATTAGGCGATGTGATTGGATTCTACATCTTTTGAATCGCCCATTGGATCCTGAAAAATATTAAAGTGCCAATCGGCCAGTTAAAGTCCTTTGGAATGTATTAAACAACAACAAAAGGTAGGATTCAAGAACCGGATTAATCAAAAAATTCTTAAACTTAGAACAAATCGCCAAATAACCAAACTTAAAGGGTATTGAGTGAAAAACAAAAGATAAATGAAAAGGATAGAGAGTCGTTAGCCTGGTGTAGATATCTGATACCATTTGAAGTGATCTCGGTAAGGAGATCACCTGCCAAGACAGTCAAAACAGGGAAGAACTCAGAAAGATTTGGATAGATGGACTGTGGATAGATGGACTGTGAATTGATGGCGAAAATTGAATGGGGCCTTTGAGTTAGTGGATTGAACGGAACACATAAGGGTTGCAGATATGACCCTTGATATACCGGTTTGATCTTCTCTTGGATATGAAGCACCAAGAGAAGAACAAGAATTTTTTAGAATGGCTTAAAGGATATTACACACCTAAAAGGGTTTTACAAGAGACAGATATTACACACTGCCAATGATCAAATTTCTTTGAATAAACATAGAGAGATTTTAACTAGAAAATTTGATATAAAAAGAAAGGAACAAATGAGGCCTAAGGCCGAGTTTTATAGGCAATGAAGCATTTATAAAAAATTAATAAGTCAAAGCCATGCATGGCTGGCACAACTTTCAAGTCCATGTATGAGCATGTAAGAAACTTAGACAAAATAATTTTAGAAGTCAAAATCAAATTTTATGGCTAATTAACAAAGAAATTGGGCCGGGCCTTGAGAATAATTAATTTTCCAAATTCGATCTAAGATTCCTAAAGGCTTTAAGTGTTGCACATATGGATAATCTTTTGAAGCCTTATTAAAAACCTTGGTGGAAAAACACATTGGGAAAAAAACCAGCAAAGGAAAAGAGCAATAGAAAGAAAATCCTTCACAAACACTTAATTCAAATAGTTTGAATCAAATTTTGCAAACCTTGAGTTTGATGAACTTGAGCTGAATCTTGAGCAAGTAAGGCGCCAAATGCTTTTTGAAGGGTCTTGGATCTGGAACACGTCATTGGACCGGTAGGAATGGTCCATTGGTCGCGTTCGGTAGTTTGATTGGCTGAAAGCTTGGGACCTTGGTCGCGGTCGATAGCCGTACACTGGTCGTGATCGCAGGACGTCCGTATGTAGATGGTGCGGGTCGTCCATGGGTCGGGAGCTGGGTCGTGTAAACTGTCGATGAATTAGGCCATTAGACTTTCCTCGGACTCGTCTACGTCGAGTCGGTTGCGGAGGTGCTCGCGGTGGGACGTAGCGTCTCCTCATATTCTGGGTGAGTTCGACACATGAGTTCAATGCACCCATCCGAGCTCTCCTGCGAGCCGTTACTTCTCGATTTCACCACGCCAGTGCATGGTCAGTGAACTGCGCCGTTGCTTGGGCGACTTTATGGGGATCGTCGTAGTTATAATACTCAAAGAGGAGTTCCATTCTTCTCACCCAGTCTATGTACTCCTCGGGATCAACCTTTCCCGAAAAGGGAGGCGGGTTCATCTTTACTTCGGGGTAGTGCATAGGCTGTCGAGGTGGTGGTATGGGCTCGTCGTAGTACTGATATCGACCCATTCCTTGGTGGGCCGTCTCTGGTCGGTCGTTTGCAGAAGCTACAATATTGCTTGACTGTTCTGCCTCGATGTCAACTCGTCACTTCCTTATACATTTTCTTTTCTGAGAAAATGAAATTTTGAGAAATGAAAAGTCATCCGAAAAGAAATCTTGCAAGAATGGAAAATTTCTTTAAATGGAAATTTTCCACATGTATGATTTTTTTATTACTTATAAGATAAAAAGGAAACTAACTATTGCGAAACAGGAAATAAAAGAAAAAGGAAATAAAGGAAAAAGGAAACTACCCTAAAGGACAATTATTGCCTAAATATAAAAAGGAAAACTAACTAAATGGAAGATATTTTAAATATAAATATGACCCAAAACTAAAAAGGAAACTAACTAAATGGAAAAGATCCAAAAAAATTATTGCCTAATTAACTAAAAGGAAAATATACTTAAAATAAAGAGTAAAGTAATTAATTCCTAATTTTCTAAAAGGCAACTATCTTAAACTAAAAGAGAAATCTATTAATGGCCTAAACATTCTAGGAAAATTACCTAAGGGATTTTAGAAAACTTCATAAACTATTTCTTAGCCTAGAAAAATTATGAAATCTAATTAATTTTCTGCCAAAACTAAAGAGGAAAACTACCTAAAATCTAAGGTGAAGAATCTAGACACTTAGGGATTTTGCAAACCTAGCCGCCTAATGCAACTAGGGACTTGACATGCAGATTGGCTCGGGCTAAGGGAGGCGGCTCGGCTATGCGGGTGCTAGGGAAGGATGCAGTACGGGTATGGGCTAGCGAGGGGCTAGGGTGAGCGACCGTGGGACTAGCGACCGGAACCTAGTACTAGCGAATGAGGGAAGGCTACTCTGGCTAGAGATGCTGCACGCATTACAGCCACGTGAGACACAAGGAGTAGTCAATGAGAAACCTAGATGCGGCATGGGACACAAGCACAACACAATACAAGGCTAAAACCTAGCTCGGCACCTAACTAGCTACCGGCTGGTGGAGCAACTACCTAACTCGTCAAGGGACACAAGCAACAGACAACTACCTAGAAACCTAGCCAAAGAGGAACCTAAGGAAACAAGCAAGCAATACATGTACCCTCTCTGCACACACGTGTATTCCAAGGAACCTTGGGCTCACAATTTCTTCAAAACTTGGAACTGGTGTTCTAGGTCAGTTTATAAAGACCCTAGTTTAGTTTTAAACAACCTAAACACTTTTTGTCTTAAAAAAATTAAACACCAAACAAGCAATCAAACTCTTCTCTTTTTTTTAAAAAAAAAAAGAAACAAGAAACAAAGAAAGAATTGATAGAACCTGATTTTCTTTTTGTATTTTTTTGTGTTTGTGGTATGTGACTTGATTACTCCTCCTTCTTACCGAGAACCTCAGTGGAAAGAGAAATAAACAAAATCAAAAGCCAAAAAATATTGCAATAAAAACAAGAATTAATCGCCAAAAACAAAAGGATATATTCAACATGATGTTCAAGAGCTTTAAGCTCTGATAACAGATGATGAAAGAATTGTAGGTGGCTGTCTTTTCTCCGAGAAGCTCAGGTTGTTGGATAGAAGAGTGGAAGCGAATGGTGGATCAAAGGGACCACACAAGCTGTGAAAGAAGCTTGTGCTACTCCAAGAACTTCAACCAAATAGGCTGAAGAACACGGCTTCTACCAAGCTTACAGGCGGCGCAGGACTTAGACAATAGTCTTAGATTTTTGTTTAAAATGCTCGTTGTCTTATTAATGAGTAGACAAGAGGCTTCTATAATATCTTATTACAACTTAGGCTAAACAACATGATGTTTAGCCTCTCAAGGAATTAAAACAGCAAGTAGTTTGCTTAATGGCAATTAATATAACTTTGGGCCCAAATAGTCAACATGACTTATAAACCCAATTAAAATACGTAGTCTAGAAATAGAATTAAGGATAGAAAAGCCCAATAACACTTAGGTCAGAAATAGATGAGGACTTGTGAATGAAATAGAATTGTTGACAAGTCTTCACCGTCTTGCGCACTAAGAGTATTACCTCATTAAAACCTTCTTCGGAAAACCCAGTGGGACAAAACCAAAGATAGGAAAAAGAGTACAATTTCCTAGCACGACTTTTGGTGTCTCTACCAGATGGTAATGGTAAAGACACCGGAGAAAGAAGAATCTTCTAGAAGGAACCTCCATGGCTCCTTGTCCTGCTGGAACGGGTCGGATGGTCTTGGGACGGTCGTGGCTTGATCGGGTGGTCCGTGGTTGAATGGTCCGTACGGCATGAACGGCACCCTCGGATCCAGCTGGGTCGGCACAATCGGTTCAGTCTCTAATAGCATGCTGAGCTTGTCTCCTAAGACCTTCCTCTTGGACCGTGTGAGTGGTCCTTATGGGATGACTGGTACAGTGGCTGGCTTGATGTCCTCATCATAAGGTGACAGCCATTTTTTAGTAGTCAAAGACTTAGAGTTATCTGCATAAGAGTTGTGTCCCACATTAAACAATGGGTGAGGCCTAAAATAGCCTAGGTTACAACTTAATGACCAAATGATAATGGGCTGGCAATTTTTAAGTCTAAAAAAATAAGGCCTTGCCAAAATTAAACAACAAATAAAATGGGCCTTAAAGCCTAAAAACTTATACTTAGTCTATAAAAGAAGTATAAATGGTAGAAATGGCCTCTCAACAAGGGGAGTTGTCTAGTATTAGACGAAGTCTTGTGAATGATGAAGGTGAGTGAACAAGTCTTCATCTTCATGCACACTAAGGGTGTTGCTTCATTAAAACCTTATTCGGAAAACCAGTGGGACAAAACCAAAGGTAGGAAAAAGAGTACAATTCCTTAGCACGTCTTTTGATGTCTTTATCGAATGGTAATGGCAAAGACACCGGAGGAGGAAGGGTCATCAGACAAGAGTTTCCATGGCGTCTGATCGAGCTTGAATTAGACTTGGGGCTTCTCTGGTGGGCCATTGGGTTGAACCTGATGAATTATCTGTTTTGCGTGCTCCACGTATTGGATGAACTCGAGATCAATGGTTTTGGCCTTGGTTCGCGTTACTGGTCCTTGCACGAACGACACTGGAACCTCCGATCCGTCTGGTGGGTTGATGTCCTCATCATTCCCTCCCTCTCGAAGAGCATTGGTCTCCAAAGCGCCGTCATCACCTGCATTAAATAAAGTTGAAATGAAGAATAAAATAAGTAGACTAAGACAAAGAGAGAGTATGAAGTGTTATAAAGAAGAAGAGAGTAAATACTCTAAACCAAAGGGAGAGTATGAAGGAACTTCTAAACCTATAGCCATACAAGGGCATTCGGCGCCTAATAGGGTGTGTTTGGACACAAGGATTGTAAACTCTCTATATAAACACTTGTACTCTTCATTTGTAATCAAGAATAATCATTCTTTCATTATTAATAATAAATCCTTTCTCTCATTCTCTCTTCTCTAAAACTATATCTATTCTCCAATGGTGAATCTAAATATTTCATTATAACATGATATTTGAGCAAGAATCATTCATATAATCCGTAAATTCTGGTTAGTTTCATCATCTTTCCATCATACTGCATGTGATCATCCAAAAGAACACCATCGAAAGTCACCATCAATTTGTTGGAATGAAGAAGAAGTGATGAATTTATGAAAGCCTTTAATTCTAATTTAATGGCGAATTATATGTGTGTAAAAGGGAGAGTCTAAAGCTTGTTTGTATTATAAAATTATGTTATCCTTGTAAGCCATTTATGTATAAGGCTATCCTTGTATCCAAATAAGCCTAGACTAGAATAGTATAATACCTTATTCCCTTCACATTTTGTAAAGAAGAATTCATAATTTTCATTTTGTAATAAATCATTCTTTTCTATAATTCTCTAATTCTCTCTAATCTCTCATTCTCTCATTCTACAAATCTCTTAATATCATATTCTTTCATGGTATCAGAGCCAGGTTACATCAAATCTGGGAAAATTTCATCATTCTTTCATTGATTCAACAAGAATCCATCTTGTTCTTCATCTGTTTCTGGATCAATTTCGAACGTTATCTTGTAATTCAAATTCCGGCCAAACCACAACTCCTTTTGTTGATATGATTTCTTTGGATTGTGCATCGGCTAATTCTGAATCCACGGCCGTTTAAATCGCATCAATTGGCCCAGGGAATCAAAAGTTACGAATTTTCTTTCAAGAGGTGTTCGCGATCGCGTTCGTTTCGAACCTCTACATTTCCCAGGTCATCACGACGTCAATTTTTCTTCAAATCGTGATTTTCAAAAGCCTAAACACAAGCCCTTTGAGTCTAGTTTCTGTTTAAAGAAAGAAGAACTCGATTCCATGGATTTTAAAGGGGTTACTTGAAGTTTTCCTCAGAGACGTCCGAAATCACCTGTATCAAGATCCTGGTGATATAATTCTAATTCTTTCTCAGTTTTCTTTAATTCTTTGAATCTGGAAAGTTTAATTAGTGTCTTTTGAGGGTTTCTACGAAAATTCAGTTCAATCCAATAGGTTTAAGGTTTCAAGATTGATTTTCTTGAATTCCTTGTTCAGTTTTAAAAAGCTTTTAAATTGATTTCTTGAATTCATAAATTGTTTTAGTTGATTAAATTCAAATTTTGGTTGTTGAATCTTGATAAAATCGAATTTGGTAGTTTTTAAACTGTTACAATTCTTGTTATTTGAGTTGTTAGGAAAGGTTACAGGTTGTTTTAGGTATTTAGTGGTTGTTCTTTTTTTTTTTGGCGCCAATTTTTTTGGTGGTGAAGATTTTTACTAAGCAATTTTTAATTGTTCTTGGTTGATTTCATCCCTGCCTGGCATATAATCTCTTGTTCTTCCAAGTTGTATTGCTTACCTGTGCAGGAATCAAGGCACTCTGTTCCGACCAAGAAGCAATCGGATTGGGACAGGCCATGTGTGTTTAGTTTGTCCCGACCAGCAGCCTTCCGACCAGCCGTGATCAACCACAAACAGCCTAGTATCTTGTCCGTGATCAAGCGACCGAGCAAACAGGGGATCAAGTAACCAAGCGACCACTTGATCTTTGTAACCAAGGCTGCCTACAATGGAGATTCAAACATCTCTTAGAGCTCCAGTGATTCTACATGGAGCAAACTATCTCTTGTGGTCCAGGACCATGAAAACCACATTAGGTGGTAAAGGTCTTTGGAACCACATTGCCACAAATGGCATTGAAGACAATGAAGTTGATGAAGTGAGTGATGCAGCTCAAGCCAAATGGTACCAAGAAGATCAGTTGGTACTTTCTATATTACAAAATTCTCTTGCTAGTGATCTTTTAGAAGCTTATTCTTTTTGTGAAAATGCAAAAGATCTTTGGGACACTTTGCTTAAGGTGTATGGAAACACCACTAACCTTTTGAGAATTTTTGAAGTGAAGAAAGCTTTGAATGAATTAAGGCAGGAGGATGCTGAATTCACAAAGCACTATGGCTCATTCATAGCTTTATGGGCTGAGCTAGAGATGCTAAGGCCAGCCACTATTGAACCCCTTGTACTCCTTGAAAGAAAGGAACAAGATAAGGTGTTTGGGTTACTTTTAACTCTTAATTCTACTTACTCAGATCTTATTAAACATATTCTCAGGTCTGATAAGTTGCCTAGCTTGGAGGAAGTGTGTGCTCAAATTCAAAAGGAGCAAGGATCACATGGATTGTTTGGCAACAAAGCTAAACTAGTTGCTGCTCACAAAAGTTTCTTCAGGCCAGCAAGTGATTCTAGGAAAAGGAGACAATTTTGTGATCATTGCAAGAGGGATGGTCATGCAAAGAAGGATTGCTGGGTACTTCAACCTCACCTGAAGCCATCTTGGGCATCACGCCCTCCACAACAGCCGGTCATGCCCTCGGCCAGACAAGCTCATGGCATGGTGTCATCTAAAGCGGTTGTAAGCAGTGGTCCTTCTTCACATTCAGCCGCCACCAACATCATGTCACAATCATCAGATTTTGTGACAAAATCAGACTTGGAAGCTCTCATTAAGGCAATAAAGGAGAGCAATGTGATGGGTAAAACTTTTCATGCTTCTTTTCAAACTTCTTATACATCAAATGCTCCTAAATCTTTGGTGGTTGATTCTGGTGCTTCTCATCACATGATAAGTGATTTAGATTTGCTAGAGAATGTAGAACCTGCCCTAGGGGATGTTCTTATTGCTAATGGAATTAAAGTACCAATCAAAGGCATAGGAAAATTGAAATTGTTTGATAAAGAATCTAAGGCATTTTATATGCCCTCATTTACCTCAAACTTGCTCTCAGTTAAAAGAGATACTACTGACCTGAATTGTCATGATATATTTGGTCCTAATGATTTCTATTTTCAGGATATTGAAACTAGAAGATGTTTTGGACAAGGAAATACAAAAGATGACTTGTATGTGCTTGATAATATGGCTAGTTGTAGTGAATTAGAATCGGCTTTTCATGCTAATACATTTAGTACTGATTCTGATTTGTGGCATGCTAGAATAGGACATCCTCATCCAAGAGCTCTTGAATTAATTGTGCCTGGTTTAAAAATGCCTAAAGAGTTGTGTGATTCATGTATTCTTGGAAAACATTATAAAACAAATTTTGAAAAATCAATGCATAAATATGAAAATTATTTTGAATTGGTGCATTCTGATGTTTGGACATCCCCATTTCCATCTAGAGAAAACCATAAATATTTTGTGACATTTATTGATGAAAAGTCCAAATATACATGGGTTACTCTTCTTAGTTCTAAAGATAGGGTTTATGATGCATTTTTAAACTTTCAAGCATATGTTACTAACCAATACAATGCAAGAATTAAAAGCTTTAGAATAGATAATGGAGGGTACCAGACTTCAGGAACATCTAGCTAAACATGGCATTGAGCACCAGACAAGCTGCCCTTACACTCCACATGAGAACTATCATGTTCCACATGAAGGTGCCTAAACGATTTTGGGGGGATGCACTTGTAGCAGCATGCTACTTAATCAACAGGACACCTACAAAATTCCTTGATGATCTATCCCCATTTGAGGTATTAAACAACACTACACCTACTATTGATCATTTGAAAGTTTTTGGGTGTGATTGTTTTGTGTTAATACCTAGGGAGCAAAGGAACAAGCTTGAACCAAAGAGTGTTAAGGCTATGTTCATTGGATATGCATCTACTCAAAAAGGATACAAATGTTATGATCCAGTGACTAGAAGAGTCTTGGTGTCTAGATATGTAAAGTTCCAAGAAGAAAAAGGTTTCTATGAAGAAGGAACTTGGGAGCAATTTAAAGACATCTCATCAACAAGAACTGATCAAGCAGAATACTTGAGGAAACTCTTGGAGAGTATTGGAATAGGAAGTGGCCAACACACAGCCTCTTCACCACAGTCACCTGTCCCAGTAGCAAACAGCCGCGGCAACTCAGGTCCGGCCGATCCACAAGCTTGTACCGGACCCGGCCCTTCCGACTCAACTGGTCCATCCGGCCCTGCTACATCCGATTCACATTCTTCCTCATCTCTTGATTCTCCTGGTCTTCCTCCTCTTGAACAAAGTGGGGAGAAACTTCTACTCATATTCAACAAGACTCAACAGGAAATGATTTCATTCTAGCTTCAGCATCAAAAAGATCAAGACCTACTCTCATTGAAGATTTGAGTGAAGAAGAGGAAGCTCCACCTACAGTTTTAAGAAGGAGCACAAGACAAAGAAATCCACCAGTTTTCTACAATGGAAATGTTGTAGTTCATCATGATCAAGGAGCTTGTAATATTGCACATTTACCTTCTAATCATGTTGCTTTTATTTCTAGTCTTGATAATGAGCAGATTCCAAAGACATATGAAGAAGCTATGTCTAAAAAGGAATGGAGGGAAGCTATCTCAGCTGAGAAACAAGCTATGGAGAGGAATGGTACATATGCTTCAGCCACTTTACCAAAAGGAAAGAAGGCTGTAAGTTCTAAATGGATTTTTACTATTAAATACAAAATGAATGGTGAAATTGATAGATATAAAGCTAGGTTAGTAGCTAGGGGTTTTACTCAGACATATGGTGAGGATTATAGGGATACATTTGTTCTGTAGCTAAGCTTCATTCTGTCAAGGTTGTGCTTACTGTTGCTACTAATCTTGAGTGGGAATTGTGGCAAATGGATGTCAAAAATGCTTTCTTGCAAGGTGAACTAGAAGAAGAGGTTTACATGTCACCGCCACCTGGCCTAGAAGATGAGGTTGGAAGCGGTAATATCCTAAGACTAAGGAAGGCTATTTATGGCCTTAAACAATCTCCTAGAGATTGGTACCACAAACTAAGTGTAACCTTAATGGATAAAGGTTTTAAAAGATCTGAAGTGGAACATACTCTTTTCACATTAAAGAGTAAGAAAGGTATTGTGGTAATTCTTATCTATGTAGATGATATAATCATATCTGGTAGTGATAGTGTTGGTATTGCTTCTACTAAAGATTACTTAAAGAGTGTTTTTGATATAAAGGATTTAGGAGAACTTAAATACTTCTTAGGAATTGAAGTATGTAGGTTTAAGGAAGGTCTTTTTCTTTCTCAAATGAAGTATGTTGTAGATTTACTAACATCCACATGTATGATGGAAGCTAAACCAGCCAAAACACCCTTAGAAGAAGACTATAAAATCGCAACTAAGGGGGAGTTAGAGAAGAAATTGATTTTCATGATCCTAAGCTCTATAGGAAAGTGGTTGGTAAGCTTATTTATTTAACCATCACAAGACCAGATTTATGTTTTGCTGTGAATCAGGTATCTCAACACATGCAAGGGCCAAAGAAGAGGCATTGGGACATGGCCATGCGAATTCTAAGATATCTCAAAGGCACCCATGAACAAGGTATTTGGATGGGTAATAATAAGAACACAAATGTAGTTGGTTATTGTGATGCAGATTGGGCAGGAGATAGGAAAGATAGGAGAAGTACTACTGGCTATTGTACTTTCATTGGTGGAAACCTTGTGATTTGGAAAACCAAGAAGCAAAAGTTGGTTTCATGCTCTAGTGCAAAATCAGAGTATAGAGCAATGAGAAAGCTCACTACTGAATGCATCTGGCTGAAACAAATATTGGAAGACTTAGTCGTGAAATGTGAGGAGCCTATCACCATTCATTGTGACAATCAAGCCGCCATTCACATAGCCTCCAATTCAGTGTTTCATGAAAGGACCAAGCACATAGAAGTGGACTGCCACAAAGTAAGAGAAGCTATTGGAAAAGGTATCATTTTACCTTGCTATACAAGAAGTGAGGATCAACTAGCGGATATATTCACCAAGGCAGCATCTCTGAAAGTTGGTACATCAATCTACCCAAGACTTGGTCTCATGTCCATTCCATACCCATGATCCCAACATGGAGTATTATACTATTTTTCCCTATAAAAGGTTTTGTCCCAATTGGGTTTTCCTTCTCTAGTTTTTTTAATGAGGTAATACTTCCTGGTTGCAAGCTTAAACATTTTATGTCTTAAGATTGAGGGGGAGTGTTGGAATGAAGAAGAAGTGATGAATTTATGAAAACCATTAATTCTAACTAAATGGTGAATTATATGTGTGTAAAAGGGAGAGTCTAAGGCTTGTTTGTATTATAAAATTATGTTATCCTTGTAAGCCATTTATGTATAAGGCTATCCTTGTATCCAAATAAGCCTAGACTAGAATAGTATAAATACCTTACTCCCTTAACATTTTGTAAAGAAGAATTCATAATTCTCATTTTCTAATAAATCATTCTTTTTTAATTCTCTAATTCTCTCTAATCTCTCATTCTCTCATTCTACAAATCTCTTAATCTCATATTCTTTCACAATTCTAGCCTCCAATCTTCAAGATCACGAGGCTGCAACCATTTTTCAATCAAAAGGATCATCAGAGAGAAGAATCTGATCATTGTTGTACCAGTATGTTACCTACTGGAAGCTTGATCAGTTCTTCTCAACGGCATCGTGATCGACTCCATTGGGAATATCCGCCTTTGCAAGGAGCATAACTTGGTCAAAACTTCATCAAATCCAACAAATCGAAAGCCTAAACTCAATTAGAACGAGTCTAGTTGCTGTTTTGGGATGTCAGAATTGTCCCTTTTAACGTTTGGAAGCCTTCTTGATCAATCTTCCTCAACGTGTCCATTTTCAACCTCATTGGGTTGTTTGTGATAAAACTCTTATTCCTTCTTATTTTCTTTCAAATCTTTGAATGTAAGATGATAGATAAGAGTCTTTTGGAGGTTTCCAAAAAGTTTCATTTCAATCTGACAAGTTTTAGACTTCAAGATTTATTTTCTTGTGAAGAAGTCAGAATCTGAAATTCTTGAAAACGATTATAGGGAAGTTAAACTTGTTGCTTAGCAGTTATAACTGATTAATAACTACCTAAAACGGTTTTGGTTAGTAGTTAAGAGGTTTTTAATCAGTTTAGATGCTGTTAGAAGTCAGTTAAAAGGCGTTGAACTCTGGTCAAGAGGTGGTTACAGACTTTTATGGTTGTTAGAAGAAGTTGGAGTTAAAAGGTGGTTAAGCAGTTAGTAGTTACAAGAAGCTGTTAAGGCCAAGGTGGTTAAGCAGTAAGTAGTTACAGAAAACTGTTAAGGCCTTATGAAACAGTCCAACAAACATTCTTGTTACAAACCTTATCTGAAATTGGTTGTTAAAAAAATGGAGAAGCCAAGTTTAGAGGTTGTTTTAAAAACAATTGGTTAGACAGTTGTACCAGCTAAAAAAGATTGGGAACAAGTTGGTTAGGAGGTGAAGATGTTGTTCAGAGTTGGAAAGTGGTTACAATGGTGGTTAGGAAATCCTAGGCTGCAACAAGAAGTAGTGCAAAGGCTAGGACAAAAGAGGGAGAGTGTGAGACAGCTATATTAAAATTGGAAGAGGATGAGGAATGCACCAGAACCATTTCCTAAACATCAAAATGCAAAGACCTAGTATCAAAGTTTTATGCATTCAGGCTATTTCTAAACTCTTATCCAACTATATTTTGTTGATTACATTGATGGTTGTGTGAGTAGAACTATAGGAAATCTGATATCTAGGTGATTAGTAAATCATGAATTATATTGAATTGTGTTCATGTATTTAAAAATTGTTAAATGAGACATTTTGAACGTAGTTTATCTAGCTGAATCATTTGTTCATGAATTGCATTGATCCTAAGGGAAGATAACCTTGTATTTGCTTTAAACAATAAGTTTAAAAAGGCATGTTGAATCCAAAAGTCTTTAGGCAGTCTTTTAAAATTAAGTTTTGTTACTCTTTTTCACTCACTATATTTTGTTTAGAATCTGTCTAAAATCAACTGGTTAAAAGACTTAAGATGGGAGTTAAGGTTTTAGCTTGATTGTCTAACAAAGACAAAAGAAAACAAGTGAAAAAAGGCACAACACATGGAGAAGTTAGAACCAATGGCCACCAAGAACAGCCACCACAAGAAGTGGAGAGGAAAGACTGGTGGAATGTGATGAATCAGCTGGTGTAATGTGTCCTTTCATGTGTGCTTGAAGTGAAAATCGACAGAGCACACATGCTGCAAGTTCAGATCATAATCAATCACAAAGGAAGAATACTCACAAAGACTTAGTATCAAAGTCTTTGCAAAGGCTATCTCTAAACCATTTACTTATTTCTTGATTGATTAAATTTCTCATCTAGAAATGTTAATAGGATGAAAGAGAACCTAGGAAGTTTATGCATTGCATTTATAACCTAGTTAAATCCAAAAATCACCTTGACGTTTATCATAATTCTCTCATATTAATTCTTCATCATTCTTCTCCAATCTCATATATTCTACTTAAAATCTTATACTTTTAATATCCAAATCTCATATTCTTCATATTCTTCAATACTTCAAATCTCTTAATTCTCAATACATTTTCTATTCTACCAGATACTTACAATCTTCTTATTTATGTTTAAACGATAAAGACGACAAATAGATGATGTCGAAGAGTACATATGAAAACAATCTATGAATGCTAATTCTTCCAAACTTGACTCTTAATCCTACTGTCAAGCTTGAGGGGGGGGGGAAAGAAAATGAGCATCCAAAGGTATTCATGAAGGCATTCATGGCGCAAACAAGGACAATCATTCAAGGTGTCTGGCGCAAATAAGGACAGCCAAGAAGTGTGTCTAGCGCAAACAAGGGCATTCAAAGTGTCTGGTGCATTCAAAGGCTTTCTGAGGCACAAACAAGGATATTCAAGGAGATGTCTGGTGCATACAAAAGCTTTCAAGGCACAAAAAAGGACATTAAAAGAGTTGTCTGGCGCATTTATGGGTTTTCAAGTTGTCTGCCAAAATTAAGTGAGCACAAGAAGTGTGTTGCTCAACCTAATTCTCTCATCAAAGATTCTATCTAAGATAAGTTCTTTAACTCTATGATTTTAGGATGAGAATTTGGCTAGATATTATACTTGATACCAGACTTGATCTTATTCAAATTCTGGAATACTAATATTTATTTTTGAGTTGCTATGATGTTTAGGACCAGGAAGTGATGAAAAACAATCATAAGCATGATTTACCCTACATCAATGAGTTGAAGCATGTTGGGAGAGTGTATTAGGAGACAAGTGTGCTCACTCTACTCAAGCTTAATTCTAAAATCTTATTCTCTTGAGTTAGGCTTATTGAAAGTAGAAAGTGAAGCAAAATGAAGCTGGTCAAAGGGAAATTCAAAACATATAAGGGAAGAGAACCATGTGATCATGATGAATCCATAGAGAACCATGTGATCATGATGAATGCAATGACCTTAATGTGAAGTTCTTAGAGAACCAGACTGGTCAAGATCATATCATCCAAAAATCGCCATCCACTCTTATATAAGGGACGTTAAAATCATTTTTACATTATAATGCATTGGTTTATCTTGTGAGAATTGATACATGCATGTATATGTGTATGTGAAACAGGTTCAAATTGAAGGCTTTAATGAAAACTGGATCAAAGTCATCTCTTAAAGACAAGGAGTCAAAAGAAAGGGGGAGAAATAGACCAGACTTAGAAGAAGCTTCAAAGCAGTCATTCACAAGGGATAATCAACAAGGTCTTGTATGGAGCTCACTATGGTGGATTTAAAGCTCACAGATTCAATGGCTAATCCCTAAGTTAAGAAGACTTCACTCTTTTTCCCTTAGTATTGGTTTTGTCCCAAAGGGTTTTCTATACTAAGGTTTTCAATGAGGAAGTTCTTTAAGGTACCAAGCTTGGTTTCTATAAACATTAAAAATCAAGCTTGAAATGGAGTAAAGAGGAAGAAGGAGGAAAGTCTCTTCATATTTGCAAGTTCAACCATTCACCCATGCTTAAACTTGATGGGGAGTGTTGAAATTAAGAAGAAAAGAATTAGATAAAGACAAAGAGAGAGTATGAAGTGTTAGAAAGAAGAAGAGAGTAAATACTCTAAACCAAATGAAGAGTATGAAGGAGCTTCTAAACCTATAGCCAAACAAGGGCATTAGGCGCCTAATAAGGTGTGTTTGGACACAAGGATTGTAAACTCCCTATATAAACACTTGTACTCTTCATTTGTAAATAAGAAGAATCATTATTTCATTATTAATAATAAATCATTTCTCTCATTCTCTTTTCTCTAAAACTGTCTCTATTATCCAACGGTGAATCTAAATATCTCATTCTAACAAATAATTCCAAGTCAGCAACATTGAAAGTAATAGATACATTAAACTAATCTGGAAGCTTCAGCTGGTTGACGTAGTCGTTTACTTTATTCAGATCGCGGAAAGGTCCATCTACTCTTGGAGCAAGCTTGTTCTCCGCCTTTGTGGGAATCGTTCAGGACACAAATTCAAGGCTGCTCCACACAGCTTCTCACTGAAATAGGCCACAGGTGTTCCTCCTTGAGTAAGAGCAGTGCATGTGCATACCCCAGATGCATCACACTCTACCTGAAACGTCCTATTGAAGTCCAGTAAAAACAGGACTGGGCTTGTGTGAGGCGTTTCTTTACGAGCTTGAACTCCTGGTTCCTCTTGACTGTGGACGTCAAGGGACTCGCGATACTACTGAAATCCTTAATAAACCGACAATAAAAACTGGCCAAACCGTGGAAGCTCTTGACTTGACTCTCATTGGTCGGTGTAGGCCACTCCTGGATGAGCTTGATTTTGTCTTCATCCACTCGAAGTCCTTGTGAACTGACAAAGAAACCCAGGAAGACAACATGATCGGTGCAGAAAGTACACTTCTTAAGATTGGCGTATAATTGCTATTTCTGAAGTTTCTATATGACCATCAGAAGATGTGTCATATGCTCAGTGTAAATCATGTTGTAGATGAGAATTTTGTCGAAGTACACAAAAAATAACTTACTGATATATGACCTTATAACCTGGTTCATGAGTTGCATGAAGGTGATTAGGGCGTTAGACAGACCAAACGACATTATTAACCACTCGTACAACACCTGTTTAGTTTTTTCCATTCGTCACCTTCCCGTATTCTCAATTGATGATAACCACTCTTAACATATAATTTTGAGAACATATTCGCACCACTGAGTTCGTCTAAAATGTCGTCTAGGCGCAATATCAGATGTTGGTACTTGATCGTGATGTTGTTTATAGAGCGGCAGTCTACGCACATCCTCCAGCTTCTATCCTTCTTCGGCACAAGTAATACCAGAACGGCACATGGACTCAGGATTTCCCTCACATAACCTTGGGCCATTAAGTTTTAAACTTGCTTTTTCAACTCCTTAGTTTTATCTTGGTTGACGCGGTAGGCTGGTCAGTTAAACTGGTCAGTTAGGTAGTTGGGTGCCGGGTACGAAGTCATTGTGATACTCAATACCTCTGATAAGCAGGAAACAGACGAGTAAATCTTCTGGAAATACATTAGCGTTTTTCTTAAGCACGTTCTTGACTCACTCTGGTAACTGCTCATTGAAAGAATATGAGATTAAGAGATTTGTAGATTTAGAGAATGAGAGAATGAGAGATTAGAGAGATTAGAGAGAAATAATTATTGTATACAAGGATTGTCTTATACATGAATGACTACAAGGATAACATAATATTAGAACACAAACAAGCCTTAGACACTCCCCTTAGATGACTTAGATCACACGACCTTAAGCTAGAGTTAGAGGCCTTTTTCCTTCATCGTTTCTTTCTAATTCCAACACTCCCCCTCAAGCTTAAGAAATAGAGAATGCCTAAGCTTGCAACCATAAAGCATTACCTCATTAAAAACTTAAAGAAGGAAACCTAATTGGGACAAAACTTTTTCTAGGAAAAAAGAGTATAACACTCCATGTTGGGATCATTATTGTGGAATGGTCATAAATCCAAGCCTTGGATAGATGGAGGAGCCAGTCTTTAAATTTGTTTCCTTGGTGAACACATCAGCTAGTTGATCCTCACTCCTTGTATAGCAAGGCAAGGTGATTCCTTTTCCAATAGCTTCTCTTACTTTGTGGCAATCAACCTCTATATACTTGGTCCTTACAATGAAATACATAGTTGGAGGCAATGAGTATATCAGCCTGATTGTCACACTAAATGGTGATAGGATCATCAAAGCTCACGGCCAGGTCCTCAAGAAGTTGCTTCAGCCAAATGCATTCAGTTATAAGCTTCCTCATGGCTCTATATTCTGATTCTGTACTATAGCATGACACCACCTTTTGCTTCTTGGTTTTCCAAGTCACAAGGTTCCCTCCTATGAAAGTACAATAGCCTGTGGTACTTCTTCTATCTCCCCTATCTCCTGTCCAATCTGCATCACAATAACCAACCATATTTGTGTTTTTATTGCAACCCATCCATATACCTTGTTCATGAGTGCCTTTTAGATATCTCAAAATTCAATTTGCCATCTCCCAATGTCTCATCTTTGGGCCTTTCATGTGTTGAGATACCTGATTTACAGCAAAACATATATCTGGTCTAGTGATGGTTAGATAAATAAGCTTACCAACCATTTTACTATAGAGCTTAGGATCATAAAAATCAATTTCCTCCTCTAGCTCCCCCTTAGTTCTGATTTTATAGTCTTCTTATAAGGGTGTTTTGGCTGGTTTAGCTTCCATCATACATGTAGAGGTTAGTAAATCTACAACATATTTCCTTTGAGAAAAGAAGAGACATTCCTTGAACCTACACACTTCAATTCCTAAGAAGTATTTAAGTTCTCCTAAGTCCTTAATATCAAAAACCCTCTTCAAATATTTTTTTTGTAGATGCAATACCAAAACTATCACTACTAAATATGATTATATCATCTACATAAATAAGAATTACCACAATACCTTCATTACTCTTTAGTGTAAAAAGGGTGTGTTCAACTTCAGATCTTTTGAAGCCTCTATCCATCAAGGTTACATTCAGCTTGTGGTACAAAGCTCTTTGGGATTGTTTAAGGCCATAAATGGCCTTCCTCAGCCTGAGTATGTTGCCGGACCCTACCTCTTCCACTAGATCTGGTGCAGGTGACATGTATACCTCTTCTTCTAATTCACCTTGTAAAAATGCATTCTTAACATACATTTACCATAATTCCCAATCAAAGTTAGTAACAAGTGAAAGAACAACATTAACAGAGTGAAGCTTAGCTACAGGTGCAAAGGTATCCCTATAATCTTCATCTTAAGTCTGAGTAAATCCTCTAGCCACCCACCTAGCTTTATATGTATCAATTTCACCATTGCTTTTTTATTTAATGGTAAAAATCCAGCCTTTTTTCCTTTAGGTAAACTGGCTGGAGCATAGGTACCATTCATTTTCATGGCTTTCTTCTCAGCTAGGATAGCTTTTCTCCATTACTTCTTAGTTATAGTTTCCTCATATGTTTTTGGAATCTGTTCCTTATCAAAACTCAAAGTGAATGCAACATGGTTAGTAGGTAAGTAAGCAATGTTACAAACTCCCTGATCATGATGAACCACAGTCTGATTGTAGAAGACTGGTGGATTTTTTTGTCTTGTGCTCCTTCTTAACAATGTAGGTGGAGCTTCTTGGATAGGCTCCTCCTCTTCACCTAAAACTTCAATGAGAGTGGGCACATCTCTTGATCTATTGGAAGCTGAGACTAGAATTGATTCATGTCCTTCTGAGTCTTTTTGGACATGAGTAGATGCTTCTCCCCCCCCCCCCGTGTCGGTGTTGTGGTCATGTCGGGGCTGGACGAAGCTGGTGCAGGAGGCTGAGTTAAGGTGAAGTGGCTGTGGGCTGAGGATGAGGAGAGACTATGCCAATGCTCTCCAAGAGTCTCCTCAAGTTCTCAGCTTGGTCAGATCTTGTTGTGGAGATGTCTTTGAATTTATCACAAGTTCCTTCTTCATAGAAACCTTTTGATTCTTGGAATTTGACATCTCTGGATACTAAGACTCTTCTAGTCTCTGGATCATAGAATTTGTATCCTTTCTGGGTAGGAGAATACCCAATGAACATAGCTTTGGTACTCTTTGGTTCCAGCTTGTTACTTTGCTCCCTTAGAACTAATACAAAACAAACACAACCAAAAACTCTTAAGTGATGTTAGGTATAATTTTGTTTAGTACCTCAAATGGAGACAAGTCATCTAGGAATTTTGTAGGAGTCCTATTAATCAAGTAGCATGCAGCTACAAGAGCATCCCCCAAAATCTTTTGGGAACTTTCATGTGGAACATCATTGTGCTCACAACTTCCATCAAATGCCTATTCTTCCTTTAAAGCAATCCATTTTGTTGTGGAGTGTAAGGACAGCTGGTTTGATGTTCAATTCCATTCTCGGCCAAGTGTTGTTGAAGCCAAGTGCTAGTGTATTCTCCTCCATTATCTGTTCTGAAGCATTTGATACTTGTATTGTATTGGTTAGTAACATATGCTTGAAAATTTAGAAATGCATCAAATACTTTATCTTTAGAATTAAGCAAATTGACCCAAGTATATTTGGACTTTTCATCAATAAATAGCACAAAATACTTGTGGTTTTCTCTAGATGGGAATGGAGATGTCCAAACATCAGTATACACCAACTCAAAACAATTATCATAGGTATGCCAAAAAATTTCATAAACTGTTTTGTAATATTTCCCAAAGTATACAAGAATCACACATATCCTTTGGTATTTTTTAACCAGGAACAATTAGTTATAGTGCTCTCGGATGAGGATGTCCTAATCAGCATGCCAAAGATCATAATCATAGCTAGTAATAGCAACCGGTTCCACCCCTCTTGCATTGGTCATATCTTCAAGCACATACAAGTCATTCCTTGTAGTCCCTTGTCCAAATCTCCTACTAGTCTCAATATCCTGAAAGTAAAAATCATTAGGACAAAAGATAGCTCGACAATTCAAACCAGTAGTGGCTCTTTTAACTAAAAGCAAATTTGATGTAAAATATGGCATGTAAAAAGCTTTAGATTCTCTATCAAACAACTTAAGCTTTCCTATGCCTTTGATTGATACTTTGATTCCATTATCAATGAAAACTTTACCTAAGGCAGGTTCTAAGTTCTCTAGCAATCTTAGATTACTAATCATATGATGAGAAGCACCAGAGTCAACAAATAATGATTTAAAGGCATTAGGAGCAAAAGAATTTTGAAAAGAAGAATGAAGAGTTTTACCCAACACATTACCATCCTTAATTTCTTTGATAAGAGCTTCTAGATCTGATTTTGTCACAAATTCAGATGCTGAGGACATAGATCTGGTTGGGGCTGAGTGAAAATAGGAGCTGGTACAAGCCATAGAAGGCGCCGAGAGATTAATACCAGCCGGGAACATGTACTGGCCATGGCCGACAGCTTGAAGCTGAGTCTGGCTGGCTGTGTGCTGTTGTTTCTCAAGGAACGAGCTTGGCTTCAGCTCAGGATGGAGTGCTGATAAGGACATCAATTCAAGCCCAACCAAGGAGCATAGAGGTTCCACCGAAAGGTTGCCTAAGACACTTAAAAGACATGTTAGAGAATTGTACTCTTTTTCCTACTTTCGGTTTTGTCCCAATGGCTTTTACGAAAGAGGTTTTAATGAGACAACACCTCTAATTTGCATGGCAAATAAGTCTTGTTCACAATCTCTCATTATCCACAAGCCTACAAGCCCACAAAATAAACAGAGAACCAAGATCATTGGAGAGAACCAATCTGGGCGTATCAAAGACATAGATGTATTTCTTGGAACATATCAACCAAACCAGGAGGATTTAAGCTATGAATCAACCTGTTCCAGAAACTCAACTCATCAAGGGATCATGTAGAAGAAGAATTGGTTCAAAAGATTGCCGCATGAAGAAGATATTCAACTTTCAATACTCAGGTTTTTCAATCAACCGAAAGTAGATCAGCGGTTACTAATTGAAGGATTCCAATTGAACCAGAAGGAACCAAGTTTTAAAACAACTTTTTATGGAAACCTAACCCATCATAGGTGCACATCGAGTTGGAATCATGCCAAAATAAATTATGGTTTAAAATTTATTCAACTTCTAAACCGGGAGATCTTTGACTTGCCTTATATGGAAGCTCACAGGTTTAAGAAGCTTCAAACCTATACTTGGCGACCAGGAGATTTATTTAGGCATTCAAAAGACACATCTAACCATCCAGAAAATTCTTATATCATTTTACCATGCACCAGCATCCAGAGAACCATGCGGATTCTCTCTTGATCCTACTTTCCATGTTTGGAGCCATCCACATTAAAACTCCTACAGCTCTTTCCTCTTCTATTCACACAAGATATGGAAACCTTCTACACTTGCCATAAGGTTCCAAGACGTCATTTATATCTCCCCAAGCTGTCCAGATACATGAAATCTCGAGTCTACCTTGATCAAAACACAATTAAAGCCTAAATGACAATATTTCCCCAAAGGAGCCAAATCTATGATCCTCTGTACTTAATTTCGTGTATTCTCTTTCCTTTATAGTTAGTAGACTGTCTGCAATCAGCCTATATAAGCTCACCATTAGACTCATTGTAAAATCACCATTCATTCTAAGTTAATACAGAAAATCATTTTCTCTTCAAAGAAGTTCTTTGAGTTTGTACTTGTCTTTAGATTCTGAAGTGTGAGAAGCACTTTTGTTTCTATTGATCTGTGGATTAAGATTGTTTGTGTGATTCAAACATTCTTGGTTCATCATTGATTGAGTGAGTCAACCAACCCACTAGATTGAGAGAGTCAATCGCCCATATCACCACCTTCCACCACTATTTCAAGCCACTTCCGCCACAGCTTTGTCACTTTGAAATCGTGAGATCAATAGGTTCATTGGAGCATCTCCCGTGCTTACATCATCTGGTATCAGAGCTTAAAGCTCATATTTCCCAGGTTGTGTTCATCCAAACTTTATATTTTAATTTTTTTTGTCTTGTTTATGTTTCATCTATAAATTAAAAATCCATAAAAATATTTGTTTGATTTTGTTTGTGTTTGTTCTTTTTCGTTTCATTCTATAAATTAAAAAAATTGTTCCCTTAAATAAAATAAAAAACAAAGTTGTTAGAATTATTTAATTTGAATTCAAAAAGAAAAGCTATAAAAAGTGTCAATTTATTACTTGCATTGTCTGAAATTTTCCATTAATTATTTCTGTCTAAATTTCCTTAAAAGTTTATAGTAAAAAAAAATAAGAAAAATTTGTTATTGAATTCGTTATCCTTTTATTCACCACATCATAAATATAACTCATAAATAATTTGATTTTTTTTGTATAAATTTTGTTCAATTATTTTTTTTTTTGTTGCATTTCTTCAAGTTCGAAAAAAATTAAAAGAATCTTGTTACTTTAATTTGCCCATATATTTAAATTGCATCATTCAATTTCCTTAGTTGCATTCATAAAAATAAACCAAATAAAGAATTCTTCTGATTTCTTTTACTTTGTTTACATATTTGAATTATTCTCTTACCATTCTGCACAATTTGTTCTTCTTTAAATATGATAATTATATTTGACTTATTTGGTTCAAATTTTAAAGGCAAAAGCATATTTGATAATCAAAGAATTTTTATTACTATTGTTTGCCTTATTTGAAGTTTCTTTATCTTGCTAAGATTAAGTTAACATATTTATTTTCTCTTTTTTTTTTGCAAGGCAAGACCAACCATCTAAACCAATGGAGTCATCTGAGGATGAAGATGTAGCAGCAGAGTTTAATATCTCTGAAATTGAATGGGGTGAAAAATCCAATTACAGCCCTTCTCAAACCGATTGGAGCCAAGTGAGTGATTATGATTATGATCCAAGTACCAATGATGCTGACTATGGTGAAGAGCCGTGGCCTGGAGAAGACTACTCAAACTCTGAAAGTGAGGAAGAGTCATTCATGGAAGAGCTAGAAGAAGAAGTCTATCGAGATGAGTCACGACTTGGAGATTCTAATGAAGAAGAATCATGGCTGAGAGATAAGGCATACATAGAAGAGTCTTATGTTGAAGAAAGACCATGGTGTGAAATACCATACTTTGAGCATAAAAATTATCAACCTCCCAAGAAGGCAGAGAAGTCCAACAGCTATGGAGTTGTTCCATACCAAGTACAAGCTTACTCAAAGTCAATCAGTCCAAAGAAGAAAGTCAAGAAAAGAAGTAGGTCCCTAGTCTTTTCAGGAACTAGTAAAGATTCAAAAGTTTACTTGCAATGGGAAGAAAATATGGAGGAATGGTTACAAATCAACAAAATCCCAAGGGAGAAGTGTTAAAATATGAATGTTTAAGAAGATTGAGAGTTTATGAGATATTTCAACAAAAGATTAAGAGATTTTAGAACACCATAATGGTTTTCTAATTTTTGTTTTTCATTGCATTCTTTTCATCAAAAGGGGATTACATGTTTTGTAGACAAAAGCTAATTAGGGCTAAGAGAGGGGAACCCCTGGCCAATGACGATACAACCCTTTATTTGCTTCTTTTGTCTAAAACGACAATTGGATCGATCGATCTAAAGTCAGATCGATCGATCTCAAAGTTAATGGTCGATCCCATGCGAGAATAGTCGATCCCGCAACTTTACGTAGAAAAGGATCGATCGATCGTAATATTACGATCGATCGATCGTCTCGCATCTCAACACTCTCCCTCAAGTTTAACCATGGTGAATGGTTGAACTTGGATATCATGAGAATCCACCTCATTAAAAACCTTATAATGCAAAACCCAGTGGGACAAAAACATCCTAAGGGAAAAAGAGTATGGTCCTCATGATAAGGGGATCATGGAGATGGAATCTCTGTGAGTCCAAGCTTTGCGTAGATGAACTCACAGAACTTGGTACTAGCGGCTTTGGTGAATATGTCTGCTAGCTGATCAGAGCTTCTTGTGTAACATGGAAGGATGCTCCCTTTCTCCACAGCTTCCCTCACCTTGTGACAATCCACCTCTATATGTTTTGTTCTTTCATGGAAAACTGAATTAGAGGCAATATGGATTGCAGCTTGATTGTCACAGTGCATAGTGATGGGTGTTTTGATTTCAATGCCAAGATCTTGAAGAAGTGCTTTCAACCAGATGCACTCAGTGGTAGGCTTCCTCATGGCTTGGTATTCAGCTTCAGCGCTTGAGCAGGAGACAACCTTCTGCTTCTTAGTCTTCCACGTAACCAAGTTTCCTCCTATGAAAGTGCAATAACCTGTTGTATACTTTCTGTCCTTCCTATCTCCAGCCCAGTCAGCATCACAATAGTCAACAATCTCAGTGTTTCCATTGTTTCCCATCCAGATTCCTTGACTGCTTGTTCCCTTCAGGTATCTCAGAATACGGTGAACCATCATCCAGTGACTGATCTTTGGTTCTTGCATGTGTTGACTGATATGATTCACAGCGAAACACAAGTCAGGTCTAGTAATGGTAAGGTATATCAACTTACCAACCAATCTTCTGTATAGTTTAGCATCTTCAAATGCGCCTTCTAGCTCCCCCTCAGGTTCAACTTTGTAACCTTCTTCCAATGGAGTCTTAGCTGCTTTGGCGTCAAGCATTCCTGCAGTGGTTAGTAAATCAAGTATATATTTCCTTTGTGATATGAAGAGACCTTATTTAAACCTGCACACTTCAATTCCCAAAAAATATTTAAGCTCACCAAGATCCTTAATATCAAACATGGATTTCAAATATTCCTTAGTAGATGACATATCAACCTTGTCATTCCCAGAGATGATAATATCATCTACATAAATGAGAATGACCACTATACCTTCCTGACTTTGAAGTGTGAACAAAGTGTGATCAGCTTCCGATCTTCTAAAGCCTCTATCTCTCAGTGTGACATTGAGCTTGTGGTACCAAGCTCTAGGTGACTGCTTCAGACCATAAATTGCCTTTCTCAGCCTCAGCACTTTCCCTGGTGTCACAGAATCCTCAATACCTGGTGGTGGAGTCATGTAGACTTCTTCTTCCAATTCGCCTTGTAGGAAAGCATTCTTGACATCCATTTGCCAAAGGTCCCATTTTAGGTTAGTAGCTAGGGACAAGACAACTCTGATTGTGTGGAGTTTAGCATCTGGTGCAAAGGTATCTCTGTAATCATCACCAAAAGTTTGAGTGAACCCTCTTGCAACTAATCTTGCTTTGTATCTCTCAATTTCCCCATTGCTCTTATACTTGATAGTGAAGATCCATCTAGAGCTTACTGCTTTCTTCCCTTTTGGCAAGTCTGACTCATCCCAAGTGTGGTTTTTAACCATGGCATGATGTTCATCTCCCACTGCATTTCTCCACACCTCATGTTCCTTTGCTTCCTCATAAGTTCTCGGAACTTGCTCCTGATCAAGGCTGCTAATGAATGCATGATGCTCTTGGGGTATACATGCCATATTGCATACTATCTTTTCTGGATGAGCTACTGCCTTGTTATTGTAGTAGATATTTGTGTCTTTATAGTGAGAAGGGAATTTCTGCCTACTACTTCTTCTTAGAGGCACCATCTCCTCTTGGTCTCTTTGTGAAATGTTCGGGATTGGTTCTTCTTCTTCTTGAGCTGCCCTATTTTCTTCGCTGGTCTGGACCTCTTGATCATGATTTCCTGAGTATTCAATTTCATTATTTTCCCCCTCATGGTCAAGGGGACCAAACCACTCTTCAGGTATAAATTGTGCAGTAGCCGTGTCATTTGCATTGGTATTTGCGGTTTCCGCAGGAGCATATGTTGAGGTAATGCCAATGTTTTCTAGGAGCTTCCGTAGATGTTCAGCTCGGTCAACAGAGCTAGATGACAGATCTTTGATAGTATCCCAGTTCTGATCATCATAGAATGTCTTAGACTCCATGAACTTGACGTCTCTGGAAACCAATACCCTTCTTGTCTCTGGGTCATAACACTTGTATCCTTTCTGAGAGGGAGAATAGCCAATGAATATAGCTTTGGTGCTCTTTGGTTCTAGCTTGTTGCGCTGATCCCCTGGTGCTAACACAAAACAAACACAACCAAAAATCCTTAGATGGTCAAGATTAGGTTGAGTTTTGTTGATTACCTTAAAAGGAGAGCGGTCTTGTAAGATCTTGGTAGGGGTCCTGTTAATAAGGTAGCAAGCTGTGACCACTGCATCACCCCAAAACCGTTTAGGGACATTGGCATGAAACATCATAGACCGGGCTACTTCCATTAGATGCCTGTTCTTACGCTCAGCTACTCCATTTTGCTGAGGAGTGTATGGACAACTGGTTTGGTGTGTGATTTCATGTTTGAGAAGATGTTGTTTAAAGGCATTGCTTTAATATTCTCCTCCATTATGTGACCTAAAACATTTGATCTTGGCATTATACTGGTTAGTTATGTAAGTTTGAAAATTTATAAATGCCTCTAAGACCCTATCCTTAGAAGGAAGCAAAGTGATCCATGTGAATTTCAATTTCTCATCAATAAAAGTGATAAAATACTTATGATGTTCTCTAGATTCACATGGAGCAGTCCAAACATCAGAATGTACTAAGTCAAAACAATGATCATAAACGGTTACAGATTTTGGAAAAACAGATTTGCAGTGTTTTCCAAGGATACATACTTCACAATCAGCATTGTTGAAAGTAATCCTAGGAAACAACAATTTTAAAACTTTATTATGTGGATGTCCAAGTCTAGCATGCCACAAATCACCATTTATTTCAGACTTATTAAAACTAGAAAAACAGTAGAAAGGTAATTTAAAACAATCTTCAAGCAAATATAGGTCGTCTTTGGTTCCTCCTTTTCCAAGAATTCTTTGTGTCTCAATATCCTGAAATGAAACTTCATTAGGACTGAAAATAACATTGCAACTGAGATCAGTGGTAGCCCTTTTAACAGATAGAAGATTAGAGGTAAAGTTTGGCATATAAAAAGCTTTAGATTCTTTTCCAAATAACCTAAGTTTTCCTATCCCTCTAATTGGTATTTGAGCTCCATTTGCAATCATAACATTTCCTATAGTTGGTTCTATATCCTTTATCAAGTGCAAGTCACTAATTATATGGTGTGAGGCACCAGAATCAACAATTAGAGGCTTAGAGATATTTGATGCATGATAAGAAGCTTGAAGAGATTTACCCAACACATTACCAGAGTTTTCTTTTAGTGCTTTGATGAGGGCCTCAAGGTCTGATTTCTTGACAAATTCCTCTTTAGGAGATGTCATCATAGCCCGGACCTCCTTGTTTTGAGTAGGTGTCACCTTAGAGGATGACCCATCCTGGTACACAACCATTGGAGATGGACTATAAGACATTTCATTGTAGGATCCTGCTTCTAGGGAGAACTGAGCTCGTGGCTGAGCATTCCATCTGTTTTGCTTTAGGTGAGGATGCAGGATCCAACACTGGTCTTTGGTGTGTCCCCTTTTCTTGCAATGATCACACAGGGTCTTCTTGTCATCAACCCTAAACGTGTTTCTGTTAAAGGTGTTCTTGTTGAAGGCGCTTTTATTGGCTGTGAATAGTTCTCCTTTCTCCTTTCCACCAAACAGACCAAGTGAGCCTTCCTCCTTCTGAATTTGAGCACATACCTCATCAAGACTAGGAAGTTTATCAGCTCTTAGAAGATGCTTCACAAGGTCACCAAAGGTTGGACTTAGAGTGAGCAACAGTCCAAAGACCTTGTCTTGCTCCCTTCTTTTAAGAATCACAGCCTGGTCCATTGTGTGTGGTCTGAGCATTTCTAGTTCAGCCCAAAGGGATCTGAATTTTCCAAAGTGCTTGGTGAAGGCCTCCTCCTGGTTGAGTTCATTAATCGCCTTTTTAACTTGGTAAATACGACTCAGATTTGAGGTATTTCCAAACACATTATGAAGTGTGTCCCAATGCTCTTTGGCTGTCTCACAGTAGGAATAAGATTCCAGAAGAGATGCTTCAAGAGATCCTTGAATGATAGACAATACCAATTGGTCTTCTTGGAACCAGTTCCTTTGACCAACAATCGCTTGGTCTTCGTTTTCATTAGTATCTTCTTCAATATGAGACCATAAGTCATGGCTGCAAAGAGTTGTTTTCATTGTTCTTGACCAGAGTAGGTAGTTTAGGCCCTTCAACATGACTGGGGCACTGATGTTCCTTGGCTTCTCCATAGTCTTCACAATTTGGAATGAATTAAGATGTTTGAGAATGAAAAGTTTTGAGCAAAGAAGTTTTTTTTTTTTTTTTTTTGAGAAATATTGAGATTAGGTGCGGAATTTAAGAGACATTTGGAACAACTTGCTCTGATACCATGTTAGAATATGAATGTTTAAGAAGATTGAGAGTTTATGAGAGATTTCAACAAAAGATTAAGAGATTTTAGAACACCATAATGGTTTTCTAATTTTTGTTTTTCATTGCATTCTTTTCATCAAAAGGGGATTACATGTTTTGTAGACAAAAGCTAATTAGGGCTAAGAGAGGGGAACCCCTGGCTAATGACGATACAACCCTTTATTTGCTTCTTTTGTCTAAAACGATAATTGGATCGATCGATCTAAAGTCAGATCGATCGATCTCAGAGTGAATGGTCGATCCCATGCGAGAATAGTCGATCCCGCAACTTTACGTAGAAAAGGATCGATCGATCGTAATATTACGATCGATCGATCGTCTCGCATCTCAACAAGAAGAAGCTAGTACATGCTGTCTCAGCCTTCACAAAAAAGGCTTATGAATGGTGGCTAAAGGAAAGTGATCCCAATAATTACAAGGAGTCAGTGGTAGATTGGAGAGACCTCAAGACAAGAATGCATAATGAATTTGTAGAGAAGCATCAATTCACACCCACAAGAGTGACGTCTACATCACCTGCCTTCATACTTACACCAGATCAACAAGAGACGTGGCTACATATTAAGAAGAATCTACAACTGATGGAGGAAACAACAAAGGAAATGCCAAGTCCTGAAGTTCAGCCAATGAGAAAAGAAGAATCTAAAGTTGCATTCCAAGCAGCCACATCTAATTTTAATGCCTTACCAAAGTCACAAGGCACACCCACCCAAGGTAAGTCTTCTAACTTTGTAAATTCTAAAGATCAGACATGTTATAGATGTCATAAGAGAGGACACTTTGATGTAAATTGTCCACTTAAGAAATTATTGAAAGAAACTTCAATAGAAGAGAAAACTGAGAAATCTAGAGAAAGTAATAGTCTATTTTATTCTGAGCTTTCAATTCCCAATGCTAGTATAATACACTTGTCTTTGTCAAAAGAATTTGTTACAGGGCTAGAAGAGATGGAAAAAGAGGAAAATTTACAAGCTATTGTCATCCCAAACAATCAAAGATCAGAGCTAGATATTATGAAGATCAATGAGGAAATGGACCAGAAAGAAGATAAGGAAGAGAAGACACACGCCCTTGCCATATCTGAGTGATGTGAGCTAAGGTGGTGGTGCAACTGTTGATCGAGAAGCTCGAGACCTTCAGAAGCGAATTGGGTGGAAAGGGTGGATTGAAAGGACCACACAAGCTGCGGAAGACTTGTGATACACCAGGGTGATTCTTCTTAGACAAGAAGAAATCGTGAGAGGCTCTCTAATGGAGGATGCAGCCGTCAAAGACAAGAGAAGTCTAGGGTTTTTGTTCTTAAAATTCGAGTTGTGTATTCATTCTAAGTGATGAGGCTTATATAGGCCTTATGGTTACAACTTAGGGTAAACAACATGATGTTTACCCAAAACAACGAGTAATGTAAATTAAAACAGCATGTAGTTCATTTTGCTGTATAAAATAAAAGGGCTTAAGTCCTAATGACTTAACCATAAAATATGGGCTGAAGGCCCTAAACTTATACTTAGTCTACAAAGAAAGAAATGAGATAGATAAGCCTTATAGATGAATAAATGCCGAATTTGACTAAGACTTGTGAAGGTGTCGGATTGTGTGAACAAGTCTTCGTTGGCATGCGCACTAAGAGTGTTGCCTCATTAAAACCTTCTCCGGAAAACCCAGTGGGACAAAACCGAAGATAGGAAAAAGAGTACAATTTCTTAGCACGTCTTTTGGTGTCTTTACCGAATGGTAATGGTAAAGACACCGGAGGTGGAAGAGTCTTCAAGCAGGAACCTCCAATGCTCCCTAGCTGAAGCGAACGGATCCGGCTGGTCTTCTGAGCCATCCGGTGGCTCCTCATCCGTGAGCTCCTGGTCGTCTGCATGCTCCATGAGCTGGTTGAACTTGTCTCCTAAAGCTCGTGCTCGGGATCGTGTCAAAGGCCCTGGTGGAACTCGTGGTATAGCCTGTGGGACGATGTCCTCATCACTGAGCCAACAAAGAATCCAGAGATTGGAGTAGTACCAGTATCAGCTATTAAAGTCCAATCCGAGGCTGATCAAAGTAATAAAAGAAAGGAAAGCATCAAAGAGAAACCACCAGACCAAGCAAAGAACATTGACAGTGTTAGGCAGGTAAGTATGTCTTTGACCTCATTTGTTTCTCATGATGCTACAGCTGTATTGAAGAGTTTATTAAACATACAAGACCATGAGAAAAAAATTGTTTAAAACCACAAGTAGGAGTAAACTTTGCTATAACTAGTGTTAAGGAATTAGATTGTACAAGTTTATGCTTTTGTAAAGAACCCATGATGCACTTGTTTCTTGTCCAAAGTGTTGAGATCAATCCAGGTATTAAGGAGGTAACAAGCAAAGAAGTTTCACCAGAACAAAGAAGAGGCGTGATCCTATCTTACCTGCTCAAAGGAGAGCCCCCTGATGGACCACATGCCACCAAGCCACAACAATACCGAGGTAAGACTAAACTCTCAAAGGAGGATGAAAGCTAACTTGCTTTATCTTGGTGCAGATTACTTAGTTTCGAGGTCGAAACCTTTTCAAGAGAGAGAGAATGATGTGGACATCAATTCAAGACCAACCAAGAAGCATAGAGATTCCACCGAAAGGTTGCCTAAGACACTTAAAAGACATGTTAGAGAATTGTACACTTTTTCCTACTCTCGGTTTTGTCCCATTGGGTTTTCCGAAAGAGATTTTAATGAGGCAACACCTCTAATGTGCATGGCGAATAAGGCTTGTTCACAATCTCTCATTATCCACAAGCGCACAATCCCACAAGAGAAACAGAGAACCAAGATCATTGGAGAGAACCAATCTGGGCGAATCAAAGACATAAATGTATTTCTTGAAATATATCAACCAAACCAGGAGGATTTAAGCTACAAATCAACCTGTTCCAGAAACTCAACTCATCAAGGGATATTCAACTTTCAATACAGAGGTTTTCCAATAAACCGGAAGTAGATCAGCGGTTATTAATTGAAGGATTCCAATTGAACCAGAAGGAACCAAGTTGTAAAATAACTTTTTATGAAAACCTAACTCATCATAGGTGCACGTCGAGTTGGAATCATGCCAAAATAAATTATGGTTTAAAAGTTATTCAACTTCTAAACCAGGAGATCTTCGACTTGCCTTATTTGGAAGCTCACAGGTTTAAGAAGCTTCAAACCTATACTTGGAGACCAGGAGAGATATTTAGGCATTCAAAAGAAACATCTAACCATCCAGAAGATTTTTCTATCATCTTACCATGCACCAGCATCCAGAGAATCAGGCGTATTCTCTCTTTCTCCTACTTGCCATGTTTGGAGCCATCCACATTAAAACTCCTACAGCTCTTTCCTCTTCTATTCACACACGATTTGGAAACCTTCTACACTTTCCATAAGGTTCCAAGATGTCATTTATATCTCCCCAAGATGTCCAGATACAAGGAATCTCGAGCCTACCTTGATCAAGACACAATTAAAGCCTAAATGACAATATTTCCCCAAAGGAGCCAAATCTATGATCCTCTGTACTTAATTTCGTGTATTCTCTTTCCTTTATAGTTAGTAGACTGTCTGAAATCAGCCTATATAAGCTCACCATTAGACTCATTGTAAAATCACCATTCATTCTAAGTTAATACATAAAATCATTTTCTCTTCAAAGAAGTTCTTTGAGTTTGTTCTTGTCTTTAGATTCTTAAGTGTGAGAAGCACTTTTGTTTCTATTGATCTGTGTATTAAGATTGTTTGTGTGATTCAAACATTCTTGGTTCATCATTGATTGAGTGAGTCAACCAACCCAGTAGATTGTGAGAGTCAATCGCCCATATCACCACCTTCCACCTGTATTTCAAGCCACTCCCGCCACAGCTTTGTCACTTTGAAATCGTGAGATCAATTGGTTCGTTAAAGCATCTCCCGAGCTTACATCAAGTACCCAACACTCCTTCTTTGTATGGCTACTCCTTTTGCAGTGGTCACATTTTGGACTCTTCTTCCTTGTATCATTTGTTGTTGTTGGTTTGAAGAAACTCTTGTGTGCAGCCACCAATTCAGCCTTGTTGCCAAAGAGTCCATGGGATCCTTGCTCCTTTTGGATTTGAGCACAAACATTTCTTAAGCTATAAAACTTATCAGACCTGAGAATATGCTTAATAAGATCTGAGTAAGTTGTGTTAAGAGTTAATAATAACCCAAACACCTTGTCTTGTTTTTTTCTTTCTAGGAGAACAATTGAATGAGCCATAGTGCTTTGTGACTTCTGCATCCTCCTGCTTCAATTCATTCAAAGACTTTTTCACCTCAAAAATTCTTAAGAGGTTAGTGGTGTTTCTATACACTTTTTGCAAAGTGTCCCAAAGTTCCTTAGCATTCTCACAAAGTGAATAAGCTTCTAAGAGATCACTAGCAAGAGAGTTTTGAAGTATAGAGAGTACCAATTGATCTTCTTGGTACAATTTAGCTTGAGCAGCCACAGCCTTATTAACTTTAGCAACTTCATCTTCATCATGACCATTGGTTGAAATATGATTCCAAAAGCCTTTACCACCCAATGTGGTTTTCATGGTCCCTAGACCATAAGAGATAATTTGCTCCATGTAGAATGACAGGAGCTCTGATAGTATTTTGAATCTCCATGCTTCAGAAGATGAAAACTCGGACGGCTTGTTTATTGGAATGGTTGGTTTGTTCAGACAGAAACAAGCTGGTCGGAAACGGCTGAAACCTACGATCAGGCAGTGTAATGCACTCAGGCGGGCGTGTGGCAGAGCTGAAGGCCAACAACTTAGAATTCAACCAACTCCAACCAACAAGAACAACTTCTAACAGTCCTTAGCTTCACAACCAATGATGATCCAGCAACAAAAATCGAATTTTACTAATGTACCAATCCAAAAATCAAGTTTCCCTCCATTTTTCAGATTTTCAAAGTTTGATGAAAAATCAAGAAAATCTATCTTGAAGACTTAAACCCTTCTGATTGCAACCAAACTTCGTAGAGACTCTCACAAGATACTTATCTAACTTTCAAGATTCAAAAATTTGTATAAAACTGAGAAAGGATAAAAGTTTTATCACCAGATTCTTGTGAAGGGCGATTTTAGACGTCTTGAGGGAAAAAAATTCAAGAACTTTCTTAAAACTTAGGCGAATTGAGTTTTGATTTCTCTAAAATGCAACTAGAATCGTTGGGCTTGATATTAGAATTCGGAAAATCACGATTTGGTGAAGGTTTGATGACAGAACGCTCAGAGAAATACAGAGGTTTGCGGCGGAGGCAATCGCGGAGGTCCGATACAAGAAAAATAGTATATCATCAAAAGCTGCCGTGGTGTGGTCGGAATTCGCGATCAAAGTTGACGGACAAAATCGGAATGAAAAACAGATTCATGATGAAGATGATCTCGACTTGATTCAATTATTCAATGATGAATTTTATCCCAGATTGTTTTAATTTGGCTCTCATACCATAAAAGAATATGAGATTAAGAGATTTGTAGATTTATAGAATGAGAGATTAGAGAGATTAAAGAGAAAGAATGATTGTATTGAGAAAATGAGAATAATATTTTCTAAGTTACAAATAAGGAGAGAGATAACTATTTATACTAATCTAGTCTAGGTTTTTTTGGATACAAGGATTGCCTTATACATAATGGCTACAAGGATAACATAATACTAGAACACAAACAAGCCTTAAACATTTCCTTTAGATGACTTAGATCACACGGCCTGAATCTAGAGTTAGAGGCCTTCTTCCTTCATCATTTCTTCCTCATTCAAACACTCATCGGCTCCTGATGCTCTTAATAACTCTCTATACAGCATGAAGACGCATTGTATCATCGGTTCAAACTGCTTTACGAATGTCTGCGGTATTTACCGGGAAGTTCTATTTTTGTACGTACTAATCTTTACCCATCTTTAACTGCATTTCTCGCACTTGCTGAGGGGTCATGGGTACCAGATTATACTTCTTCTTGTTGTGGACAAAGGAGTACAGGTTGGTTGGTCCATTATGCAAGCTTTCTCGGTCGAATTGCCATGGACGGACAAGTAAGAGATACCCAACTTGCATCGGTACCACATCACACAGAATTTGATACTTATATCTGCCTATGCTGAAAACAACATTGACCTGATTATATATGTAGAGCTAGGTATTTATGTTGAGCCATCTCAACCTGTAAGAGCGTGGATGCCTGAACTTATGAAGACCAAGTTTTTCGACCATGTACTGACTAGCGACATTTGTATATGATCCACCATCGAGTGTTAATGAACATATATTCCCTTGGATGGCGTACTTAGAATGGAGATGTTCTCTTTTTGCTCAACTTCTTAGAGTTCAAACCTCGTGTTCAAAACTCTTCGAATCATTAGCAGCTCTCCTGTATCAGCATATCTCATTTCTTCATCAGTTGAAGGATTATTTGTCGGTGCAGCTTCTTCCATTTCATCCTCTGATTCGTACTCTCCAGCAGGCGTGATGATCATCATTTGTTGATTAAGACATTCTCGGGACATGTGTCCTCGTCCTTGACACTTAAAGCATATGATGTCTCTGTTGCGCTGTTGCTGCCTCTGATATGCTTGAGTCACTGGGGCTATGGTTTGTGCGGTAGGAGGACCGGTTTTAAAAGGTGCTTGATCTTCGGTGACTTTCCCCTTTAAACATTGATCTTCTGTGTTGGAACTCCTTTCGTAAGGTTTGGAACCAGCATTCCAATTTATCTTAGGTTTTGACTGATAGGTGTTCCATCGCTTGTTAGACTGTTCTATATGGACTGCCAAGTATAATAATTCTTCTAGATCGTGATATGGGTGACACTCTATTTCCCGAGCAATCTGATCTTGCAGACCATCCAATAACTGTGCCATCAAGCTTCTCGATCTCTAGTCTGTTCTTTAGATGCTCAAATTCATCGAAGTACTCCTCTACGTTTCTCGTGCCTGTTAAGCGTCTGAATCTGCGCTGTAATTCTCGATGAAAGTTTGGGGAACATAACGCTTCCTCATCAGCAGAGTCAAATAGGTCCAAGACGTTATTGGGCCATAGGGTCCTCTCCTTCTCACAGCCATTTTACGATCCCACCAAGTCAAGGCGTGGTCCATGAAGTGCACGGTGGCTAATCCTACTTTCTTTGGATCTTCATAATGATAGTAGTGGAAAAGCAGCTCCATCCGTCATTCTCAGTCAAGATACACTTCGAGGCTCAGTCTCCCTACGAAACTCGGAGGGTTTATTTTGACATCATGGTGCGCTGGTGGCACCAGTCTGGCAGATTGCTGTGGTTCATTGTAGTGTGGTTCACGTCCAGTTCCTACGTTGGGTGCTTCAGGTATGTCAGGTGTCTGAGGTGGCCCGGGTGGTTCAGAATGGTCCATTCTATCGGTGAGCGCTGCTATCTGTGTAATGAGGTTTTGCAGCATCTGCATCATGGCGTTGTTCTGATTAGAAGACTCATCGCTATCTGACATGATTTTCGTTCAGGAAAATAGAAACTTTCAAAAATTAAAAATTTTCTAAACAATCAATCAAACAATTAAATGCAATAAATAATTATGCAGCAAAAATATATAAAATTAAATACGCATAATAAAAATTTTCCTTCAATACGACGAGAAATATATCCTATATTTAAATAAAAATTTCCTAAAATATCTAGACTTAAATTCAGTGATGCAGGACACATGAAATAGCCTAGACCTAATCAATCAAGACGCGAGAACCATGCAACATGTAAGGTGGATATTCTATCACCTAATGAAAACACGTATGATGATGCACGAATGCAAACGATAACGAGACCACGCAAGACAAACAAAAACATGAGGCTACAAGCCCTAGACCTAGACTCGCCAACAAAATACTAGTGAATCTTGCAGCAAACAACCGTGACGAAATCCTAATCAGCTCACTCAATAAAAACGCGACTCTAAAACGAGCTAAGCGAATTACGATGCAACGATTGCAACAATCATGATTAGTGCATGCATGCAACAATGCAACAGGATACGTTCTATGAGAAACAAAAAACCTAGAGACACATATATAAGATGCAGCAGCGAATGAATGCAAGTGTGATAATAATTAGCTACCGTGTGCAACGTGAATGATGCTACATGAGACTAATGCAGACACGAAACAAAACAAAACACGAGCGTGAGACAAAACCTAGACTCCAAAAGACGTGATGTTGAGCAGGGAAACATGATATGCACAATGAACAACAAACACGTGAGAGAACAATGACTTAAGACGAAGCACAAACAGTCAACAAGTAAACGTAAGTGATATAATCAAGCTGGTGTGTTATTATTTAATACCATAGATTCGTTTCATGAACTTTTTTATAATTTTTTTTATTTATGAAAACAAACAAAACAATGAAAGAAACATTAAAAGAAAAAAAAAATCTAGTTCTTCTTCTGTTTTTTTTTTTTTACTTTTTCTCCCTCACCTTGAATAGCTGTATCTCCTAGTATCATTTGAAGGAACGGAATGGGCGGATAGATGATGAAGATGGCAATGGATTTATTTTCAGAGCTATGGAATGTTCCAAGATATGGCACTACTCCTCAGGCACATGTTCACGCTGCTTAGAGTCTATGATAGGTGAAGGTAGATCACTCTACCTAGTGGCACTACTACCTCAGGCACATCCTCAGGCACATGTTGTTTCTCCCAAAAGAAAATGAGAAACAAGTAATGGATGCTTGTCATCCTTCATTCAGGAGCCCCCTTATGCTATTTCAAATTTTATTCCTTGTCTTGGTCCTTTTTCCTCATTAAAAGTGTGTTATAAGCATTTTTTGATTGAAGGTTCATTACGGATCTGTATGGGTCTCTTTTTAGGACCAAAATCCCAATTATGAGAAAAAGTAATTGTTGCTTCTCATCCTTCATTTAGCAGTCCCTAATGTTATGTTAAACAGTATTCCTTGCCTTGGTCCTTCTTACTCATTAAAAGTATGGTTTAAGCATTTTGGGATTGGAGGTTTCATTTCGTATCCGTATAGGCCTCTTTTCTGGACCAAAATTCCTTTTGTACTCTTCTATATTTTAAATTATTGTTTTTCTCCAAAAAAATTAGAAACAAGTATTGGTGCTTATCATCCTTCATTTAGGAGACCCCTAATGCTATCTCAAATGGTAATCTTTGGATTGGTCCTTCTTACTCATTTAATGTGTATTTTAAGCATTTTCGGTTCACAAGTTCCAATTCATATCGGTATTGGATTATTTTCAGAACCAAAAATCCTGTTTATGGTCTTCTATATTGTAGATTAGTTAGTTCTAAAGAAAATGAGAAACATGTAATAAATGCTTTTCATCCTTCATTTAGGAGCCCGTAATGCTATTTCAAATGCTATTATTTTCTTGGTCCTTCTTACTCATTAAAAGTGTAATCTAAACATTTTGGAATTGGAAGTTCCATTTCAGATCCGAATAGGACTGTTTTTCAAGGCCCAAATCCTGTTTATGATCTTCTAGATTTTAGATTAGTTGTTTCTCCCATTTTTGGGAGAAACACGTAAATGATGCTTCTTATCCTTCATTTAGGAGCCCCCTAATGCTATTTCAAATGTTATTTCTTATTTTGGTCCTTACTCATTTACACTGTGTGTTGAATATTTTGGGATTTAAAGTTTTATTTTGTATCCTTATAGAACTATTTTAAGGACCAATATCCTTTTATGGTCTTCTAGATTATAAATTAGTTAGTTTTCCAAAAAAATGAGAAACATGTAATGGATTTTTTCTCATCCTTCAATTAGGATACCAGTCATGCTATATCTTGTCATGGTGATTCTTTCTCATTAAAAATTTGTTCAACATATTTTGGGATTTAAAGTTCCATTTTGGATCCGTATAAAATTCTTTTCAGAACGAATATCCTGTTTATGGTCTTCTAAATTGTAAATCAGTATTTTCAAAATGAGAAACAAATAATTGATGCTTTTCATACTTTATTTAAAAGTCCCAAATGCTATTTAAAATGTTATTCCTTGCTTTGGTACTTTTATTTGTTAAAAGTATGGTCTAAGCATTTTGGGATTGGAAGTTCCATTTCTTAATTGACCAAAATCCCATTATGTATTCTTCTAGATTGTAGACAATTGTTTTCTCCAAAAAAATGAGAAACAAGAAATGGATGCTTCTCATCCTTCAGTTTTTAGACCCTTAATACTATTTCAAATTGTATTCCTTGTCTTGACCTTTTTACTCATTGAAAGTGTGTTTTGAGCATTTTAGAATAAGAAGTTCCACTTTAAAACCATATAGGAATATTTTCAAGACCAAAAATATCATTTATTGTCTTCTAGATTGTAGATTAGTTGTTTATCACAAAAAATCAGAGACAAGTAATGGATGCTTATCATCCTTCGTTTAGGAACCTATTTCAAATGGTATTCCTTGTCTTGGTCATTCTTTCTCACTAAAAGTGTGTTCAACGTATTTTGGGATTGAAAGTTCCATTTTGGATCCATATAGAACTTTTTTCATGACCAATATCCTGTTTATGGTCTTCTAGATTGTAAATTAGTATTTTCTTTTAAAAAATGAGAAATAAATAATTGATGCTTTTCATCCTTCATTTAAGAGCCCCAAATGCTATTTAAAATGGTATTTCTTGTGTTGGTACTAATTATTTATTAAATGTATGGTCTAAGCATTTTGGGATTAGAAGTTCCATTTTGTATCCGTATATGCCTCTTTTCACGACCACAATCCCGTTTTGTATTCTTTTGGATTGTAGACAAGTGTTTCCTCCAAAAAAAAAAATAAGAAACTAGAAATGGATGCTTCTCATCCTTCATTTTTTAGACCCTTAATACTATTTCAAATTTATTCCTTGTCTTGACCTTTTTACTCATTGAAAGTGTGTTTTGAGCATTTTAGAATAAGAAGTTCCATTTTAAAACCATATAGGAATATTTTCAAGACCAAAATATCATTTATTATCTTCCAGATTGTAGATTAGTTGTTTATCCCAAAAAATCAGAGACAAGTAATGGATGTCTATAATCCTTCATTTAGGAACCTATTTCAAATGGTATTCCTTGTCTTGGTTATTCTTTCTCATTAAAAGTGTATTCTACGCATTTTGGAATTCGAGGTTCCGTTTTGGATACGTATTCCTTGTATTGCACCCTACTACTCATTTATGTTTGTTTTAAGAATATTAGGATATGAAGTTCCATTTCAAATCCATATAGAAGTCATTTCAATACCAAAATCCAGTTTATGGTCTTCTATATTATAGATTTGTTAGTTCTCCAAAAAATGAGAAACAAGTAATGGATGCTTATCATCCTTCATTTTGTAGCCCCCTAATTCTATTGCAAATGGTATTCCATGTCTTTGTCCTTCTTACTCATTATTAGTGTGTTATATTCATTTTGGGATTGAAAGTTCCATTTCAGACCCATATAGGACTGTTTTCATTACCAAAATCTCGTTTATGATCTTCTAGATTGTATATTATGTTGTTTCTCCCAAAAAAATTAGAAACAAGTACTGGATGCTTCTCATCCTTCATTTAGGAGTCCCTAATCCTTTTCAAACAGTATTCCTTGCGTTGGTCGTTTTTACAAATTAAATGTGTGGTCTAAGCATTATGGGATTGGAAGTTCTATTTCATATCACGTTTGTAGTATTCTAGATTGTAGATTAGTGTTTTCTTCCAAAAAATTAGACACTAGTAATGGATGCTTCTCATCATTCATTTAGGATACCACTAATGTTATCTCAAATGGTAATCCTTGGCTTGGTCCTTCTTACTAATTTATTGTGTGTTTTAAGCATTTTTGGTTTGGAAGTTCCAATTTAGATCCGTATCGGATTATTTTCAGAACCAAAATCCTAACTATGGTCTTTTGTATTGTAGATTAGTTAGTTCTCAACAAAATGAGAAACATGTAATGAATGCTTTTCATCCTTCATTTAGGAGCCTAATGATATTTCAAATGCTATTTCTTTTATTGGTCCTTCTTACTCGTTAAAAGTGTGATCTAAGCATTTTGGGATTGGAAGTTCCATTTCAGATCCGAATAGGACTGTTTTCAAAGCCAAAATCTCGTTTATGATCTTCTAGATTGTAGATCAGTTGTTTCTCCCAAAAAAATGAGAAACATGTAAAGGATGCTTCTTATCCTTCATTTAGGAGTCCCCTAATGCTAATTCAAATGTTATTTCTTATCTTGGTCTTTCTTATTCATTTACTGTGTGTTTTGAATATTTTGGGTTTTAAAGTTTTATTTTATATCCGTATAGAGCTCTTTTAAGGACCAATATCCTTTTTTGGTCTTCTAGATAATAGATTAGTTAGTTTTCCGAAAAATGAGAAACATGTAATGGATTCTTCTCATCCTTCAATTAGGATCCCGTAATGCAATTCCTTGTTTTAATCAATCTTTCTCATTAAAAAGTGTGTTCAACGTATTTTGGGATTGAAAGTTCCATTTGGATCCGTATAGAACTCTTTTCAGGACCAATATCCTGTTTATGGTCTTCTAGATTGTAAATTAGTATTTTCTTTTAAAAAATGAGAAACAAATAATTGAAGCTTTTCATCCTTCATTTGAGAGCCACAAATGGTATTTAAAATGGTATTCCTTGCGTTGGTACTTCTTATTTATTAAAAGTATGGTTAAGCATTTTGGGATTGGATGTTTCATTTTGTATCCGTATAGGCCTCTTTTCACGACCTAAATCCCGTTTTGTATTCTTCTAGATTGTAGACAAATGTTTTCTAAAAAAAAAAAAGAGAAATAAGTAATGGATGATTTTCATCCTTCATTTTTGAGACCTTTAATGCTATTTCAAATTGTATTTGTTGTCTTGACCTTTTTACTCATTAAAAGTGTGTTTTGAGCATTTTAGAATAAGAAGTTTCATTTTGAAACAATATATGAATCTTTTTAAGACAAAATTATTATTTATTTTCTTTTAGATTGTAGATTAGTTGTTTATCCCAAAAAATTAGAGACAAGTAATGGATGTTTATCATCTTTCATTTAGGAACCTATTTCAAATGGTATTCCTTGTTTTGGTTATTCTTTCTCATTAAAAGTGTGTTCTACGCATTTTGGAATTCAAGGTTCCATTTTGGATACATATTCCTTGTGTTGCACCTTATTACTCATTTAATGTGTGTTTTAAGAATATTAGGGTATGAAGTTCTATTTCGAATCCATATAAGAGTCATTTCAATTCCAAAATCCAGTTTATGGTCTTCTATATTATAGATTTGTTAGTTCTCCAAAAAATGAGAAACAAGTAATGGATGCTTATCATCCTTCATTTTGTAGCCCCCTTATTCTATTTCAAATGGTATTCATTGTATTTGTTCTTCTTACTCATTAATAGTGTGTTATATTCATTTTGGGATTGAAAGTTCCATTTCAAACCCATATAGGACTCTTTTCAGGACCAAAATCTCGTTTATGATCTTCTAGATTGTATATTATGTTGTTTCTCCCAAAAAAATTAGAAACAAGTAATGGATGCTTCTCATCCTTCATTTAGGAGTCCCTAATCCTTTTCAAACAGTATTCCTTGCGTTGGTCGTTTTTACAAATTAAATGTGTGGTCTAAGCATTATGGGATTGGAAGTTCTATTTCATATCACATTTGTAGTATTCTAGATTGTAGATTAGTGTTTTCTTCCAAAAAATTAGACACTAGTAATGGATGCTTCTCATCATTCATTTAGGATACCACTAATGTTATCTCAAATGGTAATCCTTGGCTTGGTCCTTCTTACTAATTTATTGTGTGTTTTAAGCATTTTTGGTTTGGAAGTTCCAATTTAGATCCGTATCGGATTATTTTCAGAACCAAAATCCTGTTTATGGTCTTTTGTATTGTAGATTAGTTAGTTCTCAAGAAAATGAGAAACATGTAATGAATGCTTTTCATCCTTCATTTAGGAGCCTGATGATATTTCAAATGCTATTTCTTTTATTGGTCCTTCTTACTCGTTAAAAGTGTGATCTAAGCACTTTGGGATTGGAAGTTCCATTTCAGATCCGAATAGGACTGTTTTCAAAGCCAAAATCTCGTTTATGATCTTCTAGATTGTAGATCAGTTGTTTCTCCCAAAAAATAAGAAACATGTAAAGGATGCTTCTTATCCTTCATTTAGGAGTCCCATAATGCTAATTCAAATGTTATTTCTTATCTTGGTCTTTCTTATTCATTTACTGTGTGTTTTGAATATTTTGGGTTTTAAAGTTTTATTTTATATCCGTATAAAGCTCTTTTAAGGACCAATATCCTTTTTTGGTCTTCTAGATAATAGATTAGTTAGTTTTCCAAAAAATGAGAAACATGTAATGGATTCTTCTCATCCTTCAATTAGGATCCCGTAATGCAATTCCTTGTTTTAATCAATTTTTCTCATTAAAAAGTGTGTTCAACGTATTTTGGGATTGAAAGTTCCATTTGGATCCGTATAGAACTCTTTTCAGTACCAATATCCTGTTTATGGTCTTCTAGATTGTAAATTAGTATTTTCTTTTAAAAAATGAGAAACAAATAATTGAAGTTTTTCATCCTTCATTTGAGAGCCACAAATGCTATTTAAAATGGTATTCCTTGCGTTGGTACTTCTTATTTATTAAAAGTATGGTTAAGCATTTTGGGATTGGATGTTTCATTTTGTATTCTTCTATATTGTAGACAAATGTTTTCTAAAAAAAAAAAGAGAAATAAGTAATGGATGCTTTTCATCCTTCATTTTTGAGACCTTTAATGCTATTTCAAATTGTATTTGTTGTCTTGACCTTTTTACTCATTAAAAGTGTGTTTTGAGCATTTTAGAATAAGAAGTTTCATTTTGAAACAATATATGAATCTTTTTAAGACAAAATTATCATTTATTTTCTTTTAGATTGTAGATTAGTTGTTTATCCCAAAAAATTAGAGACAAGTAATGGATGCTTATCATCTTTCATTTAGGAACCTATTTCAAATGGTATTCCTTGTTTTGGTTATTCTTTCTCATTAAAAGTGTGTTCTACGCATTTTGGAATTCGAGGTTCCATTTTGGATACATATTCCTTGTATTGCACCTTATTACTCGTTTAATGTGTGTTTTAAGAATATTAGGGTATGAAGTTCCATTTTGAATCCATATAAGAGTCATTTCAATTCCAAAATCCAGTTTATGGTCTTCTATATTATAGATTTGTTAGTTCTCCAAAAAATGAGAAACAAGTAATGGATGCTTATCATCCTTCGTTTTGTAGCCCCCTTATTCTATTTCAAATGGTATTCATTGTATTTGTTCTTCTTACTCATTAATAGTGTGTTATATTCATTTTGGGATTGAAAGTTCCATTTCAATCCCATATAGGACTCTTTTCAGGACCAAAATCTCGTTTATGATATTCTAGATTGTATATTATATTGTTTCTCCCAAAAAAATTAGAAACAAGTAATGGATGCTTCTCTTCCTTCATTAAGGAGCTCCCTTATGCTGTTTCAAATTTTATTCCTTCTCATGGTCCTTTTTCCTCATTAAAAGTGTGTTATAAGCATTTTGGGATTGAAAGTTCCATTTATGATCCGTATAGGTCTCTTTTCAAGACTAAAATCCTTATTATGGTCTTCTAGAATGTAGATTAGTTGTTTGTCCCAAAAAATAAGAAAAAAGTAATTGTTGTTTCTCATCCTTCATTTTGGAGTCCCTAATGCTATTTCAAACGGTATTCCTTGCGTTGGTCCTTTTTACAAATTAAAAGTGTGGTCTAAGCATTCTGGGATTGAAATATCTATTTCATATCCGTATATGCCTCTTTTCAGGACCAAAATCCCGTTTGTAGTCTTCTAGATTGTAGATTATTGTTTTCTCCCAAAACATTAGGCACTAGTAATGGATGCTTCTAATCCTTCTTTTAGGAGACCCCTAATGCTATATCAAATGGTAATCCTTGGCTTGGTCCTTTTTACTAATTTTTTGTGTTTTAAAGCATTTTTGGTTTGGAAGTTCCAATTTAGATCCGTATTGGATTATTTTCAGAACCAAAATCTTGTTTATGGTCTTCTGTATATAGTAGATAAGTTAGTTCTCAAAAAATGAGAAACATGTAATGAATGCTTTTCATCCTTCATTTAGGAGCCTAATGATATTTCAAATGCTATTTCTTTTCTTGGTCCTTCTTACTCATTAAAAATTGTTATCTAAGCATCTTGGGATTGAAAGTTCCATTTCGGATCCGAGTAGGACTGTTTTCAAGGCCAAATTCTCATTTATAATCTTCTAGATTGTAGATCAGTTGTTTCTCCCAAAAAATGAGAAACACGTAAAGGATGCTTCTTATCCTTCATTTAGGAGTCCCCTAATGATAACTGAAGGGTTATTTCTTATTTTGGTCTTTCTTATTCATATACTGTGCGTTTTGAATATTTTGGGATTTAAATTTTTATTTTGGATCCGTATAGAACTCTTTTAAGGACCATTATCCTTTTATGGTCTTCTACATTATAGATTAGTTAGTTTTCCAAAAATTGAGAAACATGTAATTGATTCTTCTCATCCTTCAATTAGGATCCCATAATGCTATTCCGTGTCTTGGTTATTCTTTCTCATTAAAAGTGTGTTCAACGTATTTTGGGATTGAAAGTTCCACTTTGGATCCGTATAGAACTCTTTTCAGGACCAATATCCCGTTTATGGTCTTCTAGATTGTATATTAGTATTTTCTTTTAAGAAATGAGAAACAAATAATTGAAGCTTTTCATCCTTCAATTAAGAGCCCCAAATGCTATTTAGAAAGGTATTCCTTGCGTTGGTACTTCTTATTTATTAAAAGTATGGTCTATGCATTTTGGGATTGAAAGTTCCATTTTGTATCCTGTTTTGTATTCTTCTAGATTGTAGAAAAGTATTTTCTCCAAAAAAATGAGAAGTAAGTAATGGATGCTTCTCATCCTTCATTTTTGAGACCCTTAATGCTAAAATTGTATTTGTTGTCTTGACCTTTTAACTCAGTGAAAGTGTGTTTTGACCATTTTAGAATAAGAAGTTCCATTTTGAATCCATATAGGAATCTTTTCAAGACCAAAATATCTTTTATTGTCTTCTAGATTGCAGATTGGTTGTTTACCGCAAAAAAATTAGCGACAATTATTGGATTCTTATCATCCTTCATTAAGGAACCTATTTCATATGCTATTCCTTGTCTTGGTTATTCTTTCTCATTAAAAGTGTGTTCTTCGTATTTTGGGATTGAAAGTTCTATTTTGGATCCGTATAGAACTTTTTTCAGGACCAATATCCGGTTATGGTCTTCTAGATTGTAAATTAGTATTTTCTTATTTTAAAAAATGAGAAACAAATAATTGATGTTTTTCATACTTCATTTAAGAGCCCCAAATGCTATTTAAATGGTATTCCTTGCGTTGGTACTTTTTATTTATTAAATGTATGGTCTAAGCATTTTGGAATTGGAAGTTCCATTTCGTATCCGTATAGGCCTCTTTTCACGACCAAGATCCCGTTTTGTATTCTTCTAGATTGTAGACAAGTGTTTTCTCCAAAAAAAATGAGATACAAGTAATGAATGCTTCTCCTCCTTCATTTTTAAGACACTTAGTGCTATTCCTTGTCTTGATCTTTTTACTCATTAAAAGTGTGTTTTGAGGATTTTATAATAAGAAGTTCCATTTTAAAACCATATAGGAATCTTTCCAAGACCAAAATATCATTTATTGTCTTATAGATTGTAGAATAGTTGTTTATCCCAAAAGGATGCTTATCATCCTTCATTTAGGAACCTATTTTACGCATTTTAGAATTGGAGGTTCCATTTTGTATACATATTCCTTGTATTGCACCTTGTTACTCATTTAATGTGCGTTTAGAGAATATTAGGATAGGAAGTTCCATTTTGAATCTATATAGGAGTCATTTCAATTCCAAAATCCAGTTTATGGTCTTCTATCTCGTGCTGACGTCACACGACGTCACGATGCAAGACTTTTGTCGTGCTGTTTGTGGTTTCCACTATTTCACTTTCCCGTCGATGGTTGGTTACACGTTGCCCTACGCTTGGGTTGTTCAATCAGGATAACAGTGCCTGGAGGTCTGTGCTTACCCGTTCGCCTTGCCAGGATATATGGGTCACGGTGGTGCAGGAGAGCTCCGGCCGCCGAACGGAGAAACCAGAGTCGATGGGATGGTGAGTGTGATTGGGCATGAGCTAGCGGAAGTCGTGTCGAATCCGCTGATTAATGCATGGTATGCTGGAGAAGATCCAACGGCGCCGACGGAGATTGGTGATTGATGTGAAGGATTGTACGGAACCGGTAGAGGAGGAGGGTATATTGGTCAAGTGATGCAGGATAGAGAAGGGAAGACATTTAATATGAAAGGTAAAGGAGGAAGAAAGTTTCTGGTTTAATGGATATGGAACCCTAATTTGAAAGCTTGCTCTGGTCCTAACTCTGTGGACTAGACAAAGAAGATGATGATTAATTTATGTTGATGATGGTCATTTGTGTTAATCACCATGATAATGATGTAATAACCTTTTAGTAGAGTTAAGTTAATAGACTAGTTGTGTAACATTAATTACTTCTGTTGATTTTTTTTCATAATTATTTCATATATATATTTTTCATAATGCTTTTTTGTGTTGTTTGAATGAATCTTGATTTCAAATCCTTTTACTATTTGGTCTAATGTACAGAACTTTTGTTTACACTACTTCGGGAAAGCGAAAAGTTTGAATTCAAATTCTTCATATTTTATCTGCAATTATTTAATTGTAATTGTTTCAATAAATGTAAAAGTGTACGATAAATGTAAGTGTAAGTGTAATGGATTCTTACTGTCCATCTTGAACTTACTGTCCTTTTTCTTTTTGGTAGGTCAGCTTCATCCCAAGTATGGTTTCTTTCCATGTAATTTCGCTCATTTCCAACAGCAACTCTCCAAATCTTATGTTCCTTGGCTTCTTCATAGCTCCTTGGAACATACTCTTGGTCTAAGGTCACAGTGAAGGAATGATGTTCTATGGGAACATGTGCTAATGAGCATTCAGCCTGAATTGGGTGAGCTTCTGCTTGGGCATTGTAGTAGACTCTGGTGTTCTTCCAATGTGATGGTGGAAACTTGATGGGGTTATCCAAGCTACACCAACCCGGTACTTGGAGGATGAGGTTCAGACAACCCCTTATGTCTCTCACCGCATCATGACAAGGATCAGAGCTGCCCAAGGAGTGCAAGACAAGAACCGGGACAAGGACCAAACTCATGAAGATCAAGCCGGAGTCAACCTAGTCCAAGCACACGACCGAGGAGAAGAATGGGAGACTGAAGACACCAGCCAGCCTTTTGTCATTGATCAGCTAGGTGTTCCTGACCAGAACATCCATGCTCACAGCCTTAGGGATAAGGTCTTGTGTGTCCTTACTATCTTTGAGTGATGACACTCTTTTAGACATTAGATGATTAAGGTACTCTTTTCCTTTCTAAGTTTACCATAATGCGTTCTTGGAAAGGTTTTTAATGAGACCTGAAAGTCTAAGGCATCAAGCCTAGTGTCCCATTGGTTTTAATGTGGATATGTCCATTTAAAATCAATTAGGCTTGATTCTATCTTAGGCACTTGTTTAGCCTTTATGTTTAGTCTTATAACTTGTTTTAAGACTTAGTCTAATTTGGGTTTAGGCATTTGTTGACCGCGAGTCTTGTGGTCAACTAGGTCAGGTGTAGCCTATAAAAGGCAAAACCCTTCCACATTTTATGCAGACAATTTTAGAATCAAAACCCTTACAACGGCCGCTGAGGTCTTACCCATTCTTCCTTGTGTGAGTTTGTCTCCAAGATAGGAACAGAATTCCATTGAAGATTGAGTGTGTCTTTCTACAAGGAAGGCTGTATCCAAACCTGCCATAACTTGGTGAGTTTCCCTCATTCCACCATTCAAATCGTTTCCAAATCCCTTCTGTACCACCCACGTTTCCATCGCTCTCGTCCGCTCATTCGACCCAGCCATCGTCTGTAGTTTGTATACACGACCGTGATATCAACCCGCCGTTCGTACCTTCGTTCGCTAGGTCGTCCCCCGTTCGTAATCACGTCCGTGACCCCGTCCTGCCTCTCAAGCCTTCGACCGCAACCCATACCGTTCACATCTACGTCCCGCAATCCCGTTTGTTCGCTCGCGTTCCAGTTCCGAACCCGTGTTCCGTTCGACCCTGTAGCCGCAACCGTCCGTACCACCACCCATTAGCTTGTGCCGTTACTCTACCGACCTCCCCTTGACTAGATGGCTTGGCTCATATCATTTTGGTATCAGAGCTCAAGTTCCTGCCAAGAAAAGGTTGCATCTTTCCATCTCTTAGCCTTAGGGTTTTGAAAATTCTTGTGTGCTTGTTAGGTTTTGTTAGCTTGCGATTGAATCCAATGTTTAGGTTTGTTAATTTCCGTGATTTAGGATGTTTAGATTAGTTATTAAAACTTGATAGGACTGTGTAGCATTCGCCATTGTTGAGCTTGTTGGGGAAGAAGGAGTTAAGAGTGGTCAAGGCCGCCTTTTTGACCAGGACCGTACCGTCCTTGGTCGGGTGACTCACTAGTGGTCCACACGGGGTGATGTCATCTTGTTCCCTGCATGTTTAAATTTGAATTCGAATTCCTTTTGTCTTTGGCGGTTCCTAGGTAGTTTATTTTGTCATGTCTAAAGATTAATTAAGTTTAGTTCTGCTTAGCTTAAATTAAACTAAGTTTTAATTAAGGTCATTAGTGTTAATCCTTGGGTAATTAGTCTAAACATCGTTGACTAGTTGACTTTCTTTTGTTGCAAGATACCTGAGCCAAGATGGCTGATCCAGCATTGTCGGATATCTTGACTAACATCCAGACTCAGCTCCAGCAGCTAGGAGACCGACTAGGCAGAGTGGAGCAACCCCAACCCAAACCAGCCCAAGCGCCTCCACCATCACAGCCGAGAGCACCCCCACCACTTTTGCCAGAACATGAGATGGAGGGTCTGTCCGAGGAAGAAGCCTTTCACCCACACTTCTGAAGTCCAAGGCACAGAGAAAGAAGGTTACCTGAGGAGAGAGGCCATCACCACCCACCGAGAGCTCACTCCCCACACCTTAAGATCACACCTCCCACCTTTGCCGGCAAGGTAGATCCTGAAGCATACTTAGACTGGGAGAGAAGGATGGACCACATCTTTGATGTCTATGGGTTTGAAGAGCCAAAGAAGGTAGCTTATGCAGCAGCTCAACTCACTGATCATGCCTTATCTAGGTGGAATCAAGATTCAGCCAAGAGAAGAAGGTGAGGAGAAGAACCGGTTAGATCATGGGAGATCATGAAGCTTATGATGAAAGGGAGGTACATTCCACCCATGTACCACAGGGAGCTCCAGAAGAAGTTTAGAAAGCTTAGCCAAGGCCAAAGGAGTGTAGAAGAATAATTTGGAGAGTTTGAACATCTGAGGAACCGGCTTGGATTAGAAGATGCCGAGGAGACTCTCATGGCCCAATTCTTGGATGGTCTTCAAGAGAAGATTGCTAACAAGGTGGAGATGTATTCTTACAATGATCTTAATGAGCTACTACACTTAGCCACACAAGTGGAAAGTCAGCTCAAGAGGAAGACCAGGAGCAGGGTCATGATCAATAACCCATGGAGACCTTCGCCTCAGGTTCCAATCCGCATGCATCTAGCTCCAACTCGGCTTTTCCTAAGCAATCCGATCGTGGCAAGGCAATAGCACAAGAAGCAAGACCACCATACATGCCTAGAGAAACCACCCCTGCCCCAAGACCTGAAGCTAGAACCGCTCCCATTGGATCCAAGACCAGAGACATCATGTGTTTCAAATGTCGGGGCCGAGGGCATTATGCAAGGGATTTCCCTAACCCAAGAGCCATGATCATCACTCCAGCCGGTGATTATGAGTCTCAGGACGAGATGGAACCTTCTGAGGAAGCTGATGAAGAGGAGGATGAAGTAGCCTACCCTGAAGTGGGTGATCTCTTGGTCTCAAGGAGAGTTCTAAGCACCATCCAAGAACCGGATGAGACAGCCCAAAGGGAGAACATCTTTCACACCCGTTGCATGGTAAGTGGCAAGGTATGTTCATTAATCATTGATGGTGGTTCATGTGCTAATGTGGCCAGTGCATACATGGTTGAGAAGTTGAACTTGACAGCCACCAAGCATCCTAGACCATATAGACTAAGGTGGTTGAATGATAGGACTGAATTGAAGATTAGTGAGCAAGTCAAGATTTCTTTTAGCATAGGCAAGTATGTTGATGAGGTTCTCTGTGATGTAGTTCCTATGCATGCCACTCATATCTTGTTAGGCAGACCTTGGGAATTTGATAGGGAGGTTGTGCATGATGGTAGAACTAATAAGTACACTCTAATGATAAATAAAAAGCGGATTAGTCTAGTCCCATTACTGCCTTCCCAAATCCATGAGATGCAAATTAAGTTAGCCAAGGAGAAATGAATGACTATGACTAACTTCTTGATTGCACCTAGTGATGTTAGGCGCTCACTCTTTGATCCCACTTGTCAAGTAGTTTTATTTGTTTATAACAACTTGTTGAATATTGGGCACATTAATGCGGTCTTGCCAAGGGAGATCCAAGTTCTTCTTGACAGGTACAAGGATGTCTTTCCAGAGGAGATACCAGCCGCTTTACCCCCTGGAGCACAATATCCAAACCGGCCAGCTTACCGAGTCAACCCTACAGAAGCTAAGGAGCTTGACGCTCAAGTAAGAGACCTTATGGCCAAGGGATATGTGAGGGAGAGTCTCAGCCCATGTGCCGTGCCTGTGCTCCTTGTGCCCAAAAAGGATGGCTCCTATAGGATGTGTGTGGATTGTCGTGCCATAAACAACATCACCATCAAATACCGCCATCCAATCCCAAGACTAGATGATATGTTGCATGAACTCAGTGGAGCAACCATCTTTTCCAAGGTGGATTTGAAGAGTGGATATCACCAAGTGAGGATGAGAGAAGGTGATGACTGGAAGACAGCCTTTAAGACCAAACATGGGTTGTATGAATGGCTGGTCATGCCGTTTGGGCTCTTCAATGCCCCATGAACATTCATGCGTCTCATGCACCATATCCTTAGACCTTTCATGGGCAAGTTTCTAGTTGTCTACTTTGATGATATACTTATTTATAGCTCTTGCCTATCTGATCATGTGCTACACTTAGAACAAGTATTAGACACCCTTAGGAAAGAACATATGTTTGCTAATCTAGCCAAGTGTATCTTTTGCACAGAAGAAGTTGTTTTCCTTGGTTTTGTTGTTAGCTCACAGGGACTTAGGGTGGATCTATAGAAGATAAAAGCTATCCTTGGCTGGCCCAGACCAAACTCCATCAGCCAGGTCCGGAGTTTCCATGGATTAGCCAGCTTCTACCGGCGGTTTATGAAGGATTTCAGCATCCTAGCTGCACCATTGACATCTCTGATCAAGAAGAGTACCGGTTTTGAATGGGGAGAGGCTCAGGAAAGGGCCTTCTTGGAGCTTAAGTACTAGCTGACTCACGCACCCATCCTTGCACTGTCTGACTTTGAGAAGACTTTTGAGGTGGAGTGTGATGCCTCAGGAGTAGGCATTGGAGCGGTTCTAACACAAGGAGGAAGGCCAGTAGCCTATTTCAGTGAGAAGCTGACTGGTGCTACATTGAAATACCCAACCTATGATAAGGAATTATATGCCTTGGTCAGGGCGATGCAGACTTGGCAACACTACCTGTTGCCCCGGGAATGTGTGATCCACACAGATCATGAGACCTTGCAGCATCTCAGGGGTCAGACCGTTTTGAAGAAGAGGCATGCTAGATGGTTGGAATACATAGAGACCTTTCCTTATGTGATTAAGTACAAGAAGGAGAAGGACAATGTAGTAGCAGATGCATTGTCAAGGAGACATGCCTTGATAGCAACCATGGATGCCAAGGTTCTTGGGTTTGAATACTTGAAGACTTTGTACCCAGAAGATCATGAGCTTAGGACCGCCTATGAGGAGCATGGGACAGGAGAATACACCAAGTTTTTCCTCCACAATGGGTTCCTTTTTAAAGATAAGAGATTGTGCATTCCTCAATGCTCAATGAGAGAGTTACTTGTGGAAGAAGCTCATGGTGGTGGTCTTATGGGGCACTTTGGAATTGAGAAGACTTTGAGTGTCCTTAATGAACACTTCTATTTTCCTAAGATGAAGAAGATAGTGACTACTCATTGTGACAGGTGCATCACTTGCAAGAAGGCCAAATCTAGGCTCCAACCTCACGGTTTATACTTGCCATTGCCGGTTCCCACACTACCTTGGGTGGACATCTCTATGGACTTTGTCCTAGGATTGCCAAAGATTCAGCACAAGGACTCAGTGTTTGTGGTGGTAGACTGGTTCTCCAAGATGGCTCACTTTATTCTCTGCTCCAAGACTAATGATGCATCCCAAACCGCAACCTTGTTCTTTAGGGAGGTGGTGCGGCTCCATGGCATTCCAAGGTCTATTGTGTCAGACCGTGACACAAAGTTCTTGTCCCACTTCTGGAGAACCTTGTGGAAGAAACTTGGCACCAAGCTCTTGTTTTCTACTACTTGCCACCCTCAGACGGATGGACAGACCGAGGTGGAAAACCGAACCTTAGGGGCTCTCTTGAAATCAACCATTGGACATCATTTGACAACTTGGGTGGAGAGCCTTCCTTTGGTAGAGTTTGCTTATAATTCAGCCAAGCACTCCACAACCGACATGTCCCCCTTTGAAGCTGTCAATGGCCGCAATCCAGACACACCCTTGAGCTTGGCACCCTTGCCTCCAGCCGAGACCATGGACCTTGAAGGGGAAGCTAAAGCCGCGGCTATGAAGAGGGTCTTTGAGCAAGTCCATGGAAGGATTGAGAAGAGGAATGATCAGATCAAAACCAGGATCATCAAGAAGAGGAAGCAGCTAGTGTTCCAGCCAGGAGATTGGGTGTGGTTACACCTAAGCCCAGAGCGTTTTCCCAACAAAAGGAAGCATAAGCTGGATTTCCGAGGAGATGGGCCATTCCAAGTGGTGGAACGCATCAATGAAAATGCCTGCAGGCTCAAGCTACCAGGTGAGTATAATGTGTCTTCCTCATTCAATGTGTCTGATTTGTCCCCTTTTGATGTGCAAGATGTTGGTTCTTTGGAGACCAAAGCACTTGAAGAGGGTGGAGATGATGGGGTCATCCAAGCTACACCAATCTGGTACTTAGAGTATGAGGTTCAGGCAACCCCTTATGTCTCTCACCGCATCATGACAAGGAGCAGAGATGCCCAAGGAGTGCAATACAAGAACCGGGACCAGGACCAAACTCATGAAGATCAAGCCGGAGTCAACCTAGTCCAAGCACACGAATGAGGAGAAGAAGGGGAGACTGAAGACACCAGCCAGCCTTTTGTCATTGATCAGCTGGGTGTTCCTGACCAGAACATCCATGCACACAGCCTTAGGGATAAGGTCTTGTATGTCCTTACTATCTTTGAATGAGGACACTCTTTAATACCTTAGATGATTAAGGTACTCTTTTCCTTTCTAAGTTTACCATAATGGGTTCTTGGAAAGGTTTTTAATAAGACCTGAAAGTCTAAGGCATCAAGCCTAGTGTCCCATTGGTTTTAATGTGGATATGTCCATTTAAAATCAGTTAGGCTTGATTATATCTTAGTCACTTGTTTAGCCTTTAAGTTTAGTCTTATAACTTGTTTTAAGACTTAGTCTAATTTGGGTTTAGGCATTTGTTGACCGCGAGTATTGTGGTCAACTACGTCAGGTGTAGCCTATAAAAGGCAAAACTCTTCCTCAGTTTATGCAGATAATTTTAGAATCAAAACCCATACAACGGCCGCTGAGGTCTTACCCATTCTTCCTTGTGTGAGTTTGTCTCCAAGAGAGGAAGAGAATTCGTTTGAAGATTGAGTGTGTCTCTCTTCAAGGAAGGCTGTATCCAAGCCTGCCATAACTTGGTGAGTTACTTCATTCCACCCTTCAAATCGTTTCCAAATCCCTTTCGTACCACCCACGTTTCCATCGCTCTTGTCCGCTCATTCGACCCAGCCATCGTCCGTAGTTCGTATACACGACCGAGAGATCAACCCGCCGTTCGTACCTTCTTTCGCGTTGGTCTTTCTTACGAATTAAAAGTTTGGTCCAAGCATTTTGGGACTGGAAGTTCCATTTTGTATCCGTATTGGCCTCTTTCCAGGACCAAAATCACATTTGTAGTGAAGATCCATCTTTAACTTACTGTCCTTTTTCCTTTTGGTAGGTTAGCTTCATCACAAGTATGGTTTCTTTCCATGTCATTTCGCTCATCTCCAATAGCATCTCTCAAAACCTTATGTTCCTTGGCTTCTTCAAAGTTCCTTGGAACATACTCTTGGTCTAAGTCCACAGTGAAGGCATGATGTTCTATGGGAACATGTGCTAATGAGCATTCAGCCTGAATTGGGTGAGCTTTTGATTGGGAATTGTAGTAGACTCTTGTGTTCTTCTAATGTGATGGTCGGAACTTATGTCTAGTACTTCTGCGAAGATTTCTTGGTTCTCCTGCTTGATGTTCTTGCACAATCTTCTCATCCTTCAATTACAGTCTTGTAATGATATTCCTTGCCTTGGTCATTCTTTCTCATTAAAATTGTGTACAATGTATTTTGGGATTGAAAGTTCCATTTCAGACTCATATAGGACTATTTTCGGGACCAAAATCTTGTTTATGATCTTCTAGATTGTATATTATGTTGTTTCTCCCCAAACAATTAGAAACAAGTAATGGATGCTTCTCATTCTTCATTAAGGAGCCCCCATATGCCATTTCAGATTTTATTCCTTGTCTTGGTGATTTACCTCATTAAAAGTTTGTTATAAGCCTTTTGGGATTGGAAGTTCCATTTCAGATCCGTATAGGTCTCTTTTCAAGACCAAAATCCCAATTATGGTCTTATAGAATGTAGATTAGTAGTTTCTCCCAAAAAATGAGAAACAAGTAATTGATGCTTCTCATCCTTCATTTAGGAGTCCCCAAATGCTATTTCAAACGGTATTCCTTGCCTTGGTCCTTCTTACGAATTAAAAGTATGGCCTAAGCATTTTGGGATTTGAAGTTCCATTTTGTATCCGTATTGGCCTCTTTTCAGGACCAAAATCCCATTTGTAGTCTTCTAAATTGTAAACTTAGTGTTTTCTCCAAAAAAATGAGATACTAGTAATGGATGCTTCTCATCCTTCAATTAGGAGATTCAAAATGTTATCTCAAATGGTAATCCTTGGCTTGGTCCTTCTTACAAATTCAATATCTGTTTTAAGCATTTTTGGTTCGAAAGTTCCGATTTATCTGTATTGGATTATTTCAGAACAAAAATCCGGTTTATGGTCTACTATATTGTAGATTAGTTAGTTCTCTAAAAAAATGAGAAACATGTAATTAATGCTTTTCATCCTTCATTTAGGAACCTAATGATATTTCAAATACTATTTCTTTTCTTGGTCCTTCTTACTTATTAGAAGTGTGATCAAAGCATTTTTGGATTGAAAGTTCCATTTCAGATCCGAATAGGACTGTTTTCAAGGGCAAAATCCCGTTTATGATCTTCTAGATTGTAGATAGTTGTTTCTCCCCAAAAATGAGAAACACGTAAAGGATGCTTCTTACCTTCATTTAGGACCCCCCACATGCTATTTAAAATATTATTTCTTATCTTGGTCCTTCTTACTTATTTACTGTATGTTTTGAATATTTTGGTATTTAAATTTTTATTTTGGATCCCTATAGAACTCTTTTAAAAACCAATATTCTTTTAACGTCTTCTAGATTATAGATTAGTTAGTTTTCCAAAAATTGAGAAACATGTGATGGATTCTTCTCATCCTTTAATTACAATACCGTAATGTTATTCCGTTTCTTGGTCATTGTTTCTCATTAGAAGTGTGTCCAACTTATTTTGCGATTGAAAGTTCCATTTTGGATCCATATAGAACTCTTTTCAGGACCAATATCCCATTTATGGTCTTCTAGATTGTAAATTAGTATTTTCTTTTAAAAATGATAAACAAATAATTGATGCTTTTCATCCTTCATTTAGGAGCCCCAAATGCTATTTAAAATGGTATTTCCTTATGTTGGTACTTCTTACTTATTAAATGTATGGTCTAAGCATTTTGGGATTGGAAGTTCCATTTCGTATCCGTATATGCCTCTTTTCACGACCAAAATCCTGTTTTGTATTCTTCTAGTTTGTAGACAAGTGTTTTCTCCAAAAAATGAGAAACAAGTAATGGATGCTTATCATCCTTCATTTTTAACACACTTAATGCTATTTCAAATTTTATTCCTTGTCTTGACCTTTTTACCCATTGAAAGTGTGTTTTGAGCATTTTAGAATAAGAAGTTCCATTTTAAAACCATATAGGAATCTTTTTAAGACCAGAATATCATCAAATGTCTTCTAGATTGTCGATTAGTTGTTTAGCCCAAAACATTAGAGACAAATATTGGATGCTTATCATCCTTCATTTAGGAACCTATTTCAAATGGTATTCCTTGTCTTGGTCATTCTTTCTTATAAAAAGTGTGTTCTACGCATTTTGGAATTGGAGGTTCCATTTTGGATATGTAATCCTTTTATTGCTCCTTATTACTCATTTAATGTATGTTTTAAGCATATTAGGATAGGAAGTTCTATTTCGAATAAATATAGGAGTCATTTTAAGACCAAAATTCAGTTTATGGTCTTCTATATTATAGATTTGTTATTTCTCAAAATAAATGAGAAATAAGTAATGGATGCTTATCATCCTTCATTTTGTAGCCCCCTAATTCTATTTCAAATGGTATTCTTTGTCTTTGTCCTTCTTACTCATTAATAGTGTGTTTTATTCATTTTGGAATTAAAAGTTTCATTTCAGACTGATGAGAACATTGTACCATCTACTGCACAACGAGTACCACCAGGGCCTTTGACGCGTTCCAAGGCTCGAGCATTGGGAGACAAGTTCAACCAACTAGTGGAGAGAGCTGATGACCAGGAGGTCAAGGAGGCTGGCCCATCCAGTTCATTAGTGGATCCAGAGGCCCAGCAAGACCCGTTCGTGTCAGCAGAGGAACATTGGAGGTTCCTACTCGAAGATTCTTCTACCTCCGGTGTTTTTGCCATCACCATTCGGTAAAGATACCAAAAGACGTGCTAATAAATTGTTTATCTTTTTCCCATCTTCGATTTTGTCCCACTGGGTTTTCCGAAGAGGGTTTTAATGAGGCAACACTCTTAGGCAACACTCTTAGTGCGCAAGAAGACGGAGACTTGTTCACAAATCAGCAATCTTTCACAAGTCTGAGTCAATTCGGCCTGCCTTTCATCATTAAGGCTTATCTATCTCATTTCTTTCTCATTTAGACTAAGTATAAGTTTAAGGCCTTAAGCCCATTTTTATTATGTCTAAGTTATTTGGCCTTAAGCCCATTTCTATTTTTCAGCAAAAAGAACTACATGTTTTTTTTATTTACACTACTTGTTGTTTGGGTTAAACATCATGTTGTTTACCATAAGCCTCATCACTTGCAAGGAATAAGACAACACGATTTTTAAGCAAAATAAACCTAGACTTCTTGTCATCGACGGCAGCCACCTCCTCCATTGGAGAGCTTGTCTCGTTCTTCTTCACCAAGAAGAACAACTCGGTGTATCACAAGTCTTCCACAGCGTGTGTGGTTCTTTCGATCCATTCTGTTCATCCAATCCGCTTCTGGAGGTCTCGAGCTTCTCGACCAATAGTTGAACCACCATTACGCTTACATCACAGAGCTTAAAGCTTCTAAATCATCATGTTGACTCTATCCTTGTCTTTGGCGAATTTTTCTTTCGTTTTGTTGCACTTGTTTTTGCTTTTAAGTTTTTTTCTTTCTCTTTTTCCCTGAGGTTCTCGGTAAGAAGGTGAAGAAAACAAGTCTCCTACCACAGAAATACAAAAAAAAAACAACCAAATCAGGTTCTATCATTCTTTGTTTTTGTTTTTCTTAATTCAAAACAAAAAAGAGTAGAAAAAAGTTGCTTATTTATTTGCTTATTTGCTGTTTAAAATTTTTTAAAGACAAAAAAAAAAAAATTGTTTAGGTTGCTTAAATCAAACTAGGGTTTTTAGAAACTCACCTAGAACACCTTCATTACCAAACTTGGAATCCATAAGGATCTTGTGTGTTGCTTGTTTGTTGCTTAAGTTCTTTTGGGATAGGTTTTTGTTAGACTCTTATTGCTTGTGTGCCGTTAGGAAGCTAGGTAGTTTGCTTTTAGGAATTAGACAATAATTAGATTTTTCTCCTTGCCTAATATAGTTTCCCTTTTATGTCTAGGCAATAAATTTTAGGACATATTCCTTAGTTATTAGTTTCCTTTTTGTTTTTAGGCAATTTTTTTTTTTTGCTTTTAGGATAGTTTCATTTTTTAAAAAAAATTTCCTTTTCTTTTTGTAATTAGTCAGTCTTTTTCTTAGAAGAAAAAAATATAAAATAAAAATAATATCCGTGGAACTTTTCGAAAAATGAAAGTTTCCACTTCTGCAAGTTTCCTTTCCGGAAACTTTCCATTCTCAGAAAAATTTTCTTTTCTCGGAAATCGAAATATGACAAGAAGTGACGAGTCCACGTCTGGACAGAACATTCAAGCAATGATGCAGCTGCTGCAATCATTGACTGCTCAGATGTCAACCATAGACACGCGTCTCCTGCGACTAGAGCAGCCCGCGCCCGCACCAGCACCTGCCGCACCTGTACCTCAGTACCGAAATGATAGACTAGAGGCATTCCACCGTGGAATGGGAAGAGAGCAGTACTACGATGAACCGATACCGCCATTCAGACAACAAGTTTTTCATCCAGACGTCAAATTAAACCCACCGTCCTTTTCGGGAAAGCTATACCCCGAAGAATATTTAGACTGGGAGAGGATGATGGAACTACTATTTGAATATTTACGATGATCCCCGTAGAGTTGCATTAGCAACGAGGCAGTTACAGCCTTCTCACGATCTTGGCGAGTTATTTCATCTAGCAGTCCAGATAGAGAAGAGCAACAAAAGGAAGTCATCTGTGTCATCCAGACCAAAGAGCACTTGAAGTGTCGGCTCCAAGCCATTTAACAAAACTGCCCCTACTAGTGATCCACGGCTCAATAGCAAGGCAGTGGACAATAACTCGGCACCTAAGGCCCCGACGACTGCACCAAGACCCAGCACATCGACTTCTACTTCAAACTAGCCACAGAAAACCAGTGCCATTACATGCTTCAAATGCAAAGGAAGGGGGCATATGTCTCGTGAATGCCGTAACCAGAGGACTATGGTTTTGACTGCTTCTGGAGATTACGAATTAGAAGACGAGCAAGAGGAGGTCACACCCACGACTAATCAAATGTCTGACGAAGAAGTAGAATACGCTGAATGGGAGAAATGCTAATGATTCAGGCGAGTTCTCAGCTCGAGATTAGAGCAAGAGGAGATTCAGTAGCGAGAAAACATCTTCCATTCAAAATGCACTATTCTTGGAAAGGTGTGTTCACTCATTATAGATGGTGGCTCCTGCACCAATGCTGCTAGCAAGTATATGGTAGAGAAACTTGGGCTAACCATGACCAAACATCTGAAATCCTACAGACTAAGATGGCTTAACAACAAGACAGAACTGTACATCTCCGATTAAGTTCGAGTCTCATTCAGTATAGGGCGATATCAGGATCAAGTTTTGTGTGATTTCGTCCCAATGTCAGCTGGGCATCTTCTGTTAGGACGACCTTGGAAATTTGATAAAGAGACTACGAATAATGGATGAACTAACTTCTTTTCGTTCATTCATGATAAGCGTAGATACAATCTGACACCTATGTCGCGACAAGAAGTGCACAAAATGCAATCAAAGATGGCAAAGGACCAGCATGCCCGGAAAGAAAACTTCATCGTCAACATTGCAGACATGAGAAAGGCGGTTAGCAACAAGGAGACTCAGATCGTTCTTATGCTTTACAGAGAGGTGTTAAACGCATCTGGCACCAGCAGCAGCAGTCTACTCGCGGAGGTTCAGTCCTTGTTAGAGAGATACTATGATGTATTCCCAGACGAGATTCCCCCAGCACTGCCACCCATCAGAGGCATTGAACATCATATCGACCTTATTCCCGGAGCACAATTGCCGAAGAAACCTGCCTACAAAGTTACTCCGGAGGAAGCCAAAGAACTAGAACGACAGGTTCAATACCTCATGGCTCAAGGCTACGTTAGGGAAAGCCTTAGCCCTTGTGCAGTGCCAGTCCTACTAGTGCCGAAAAAGGATGGGAGCTGGTGAATGTGCGTTGACTGTCGCGCCATCAACAACATAAGTGTTAAGTATCGGCATCCTATTTCGTGGCTAGACGACATGTTAGACGAACTCAGCGGAGCTTTTGTCTTCTCCAAAATCGATTTGAAGAATGGTTATCATCAAGTCAGAATGCGAGAAGTAGATGAGTGGAAGACAGCATTCAAGACAAAGCAGGGTCTCTATGAGTGGTTGGTAATGCAATTCGGCCTGTCCAACGCACCAAGTACCTTCTTGTGCCTCATGAACCAAGTTCTCTGGCCTTTCATTGGGAAATTCGTAGTGGTCTACTTTTACGACATCCTTGTCTACAGTGCAACTTACTCAGACCATTTGAAGCACCTGGAAACTGTAATCGTGACACTTCAGAAAGAGCAGTTGTATGCGAATCTTAAAAAGTGTACTTTATGCATAGATCATGTCAGCTTCTTTGGATTTGTCGTGAGCTCGCAGGGACTTCGGGTCGAATACGAAAATATTAAAGCTATTCAGGAATGGCCTACACCGACTAATGCCAACCAATTTCGGAGTTTTCATGGGTTTGCTAGCTCCTACCGTCGATTTGTAAGAGATTTCAGTATGATTGCCAGTCCGTTGACATCGACCGTCAAGAAGAACCAGAAGTCTAAGTGGGAACCAGATCAAGAAAAATCATTTCAGCTGTTGAAATAGCGCCTCACACGTGCGCCTGTTCTTACATTGCCGAATTTTGATAAGACCTTCGAAGTCGAATGTGACACATCAGGCGTAGGCATTGGAGCTGTTTTAACACAGGGAGGAAAACCAATCGTCTATTTCAGTGAAAAATTAAGTGGAGCTGCTTTAAATTATCCAACCTACGATAAAGAGCTATACGCGTTGGTCTGCGCTTTACAAACTTGGCGACACTATCTGCTTTCTAGAGAGTGCGTCATACATACTGACCATCAAACACTTCAACACCTTAAAGGTCAGACAACGATGAAAAAGAGACATGCCCGATGGCTGGAGTTAAAGGTTATGTAGGGTGCAGACAATGTTGTAGCTGACACATTGTCCCGCAGATACAGCCTTATTTCGGTCATGGAGTCAAAGGTTATGGGATTTGAAATGCTCAAGGAACTTTATGCTGAAGATCACGACTTAAAGGAAGCTTTCAAGGAACATGGTCAAGGCAAATACAGTCGATTCTACTTGTTTGATGGATTTCTCTTCAAGGACAAGCTCCTCTGCATTCTCGGAGGATCAGTTCGAGAACTTCTACTGAGGGAGGCCCACAGTGGCGGCTTGATGGGACACTTTGGTGTCGAAAAAACACTGATAATGCTCAAGGATCACTTATATTGGCCTCGTCAACGCCGAGATGTGGAAGCCCATTGTGAAAAATGTCTAGTCTGCACCACGAGTACCACCAGGGCCTTTGACGCGTTCCAAGGCTCGAGCATTGGGAGACAAGTTCAACCAACTAATGGAGAGAGCTGAAGAGCAGGAGGTCAAGGAGGCCGACCCATCCAGTTCAATAGTGGATTCAGAGGCCAAGAAAGACCCGTTCGTGTCAGCAAAGGACCATTGGAGGTTCGTACTTGAAGATTATTCTACCTCCGGTGTCTTTACCATCACCATTCGGTAAAGACACCAAAATTCGTGCTAAGAAATTGTACTCTTTTTCCCATATACGATTTTGTCCCACTGTGTTTTCCGAAGAGGATTTTAATGAGGCAACACTCTTAGTGCGCAAGAAGACAGACAATTGTTCATAAATCCACAATCTTTCACAAGTCTGAGTAAATTCGGCCTGCCTTTCATCATTAAGGTTTATCTATCTCATTTCTTTCTTATTTAGACTAAGTATAAGAAGGCATTAAACCCATTTTTATTATGTCTAAGTTATTTGGCCTTAAGCCCATTTCTGTTTTAAGCCCATTTATATTATGTCCTAGTTATTTGGCCTTAAGCCCATTTATATTTTTCAGCAAAAAGAACTACATGTTGTTTTTATTTACACTACTTGTTGTTTGGGTTAAACATCATGTTGTTTACCCTAAGTTGTAACTAAAGGCCTATATAAGCCTCATCACTTGCAAGGAATAAGACAACACAATTTTTAAACAAAATAAACCCTAGATTTCTTGTCATTGACGGCAGCCACCTCCTCCAATGGAGAGCTTGTCTTGTTCTTCTTAACCAAGAAGAACAACTCGATGTATCACAGTTTTCTGCAGCTTGTGTGGTCCTTTTGATCCATTATGTTCATCCAATCCGCTTCTGGAGGTCTCGAGCTTCTCCACCAATAGTTGCACCACTACTACGCTTACATCACATACCCACATATGACTCTTTTCAGGAACAAAATCTTGTTTATGATCTTCTAGATTGTAGATTATGTTGTTTCTCCCAAAATATTTAGAAACAAGTAATGGATGCTTCTCATCCTTTATTAAGACGCCCCCTTATGCTGTTTCAAATTTTATTCCTTGTCTTGGTCATTTTCCTCATTAAAATTGTGTTATAAGCATTTTGGGATCGGAAGTTCCATTTTGGATCCGTATAGGTCTCTTTTCAAGACCAAGATTCCAAATATGGTCTTCTAGAATGTAGGTTAGTTGTTTCTCCCAAAAAATGAGAAACAAGTAATTGATGCTTCTCATCCTTTATTTAGGAGTCCCAAATGCTATTTCAAATGGTATTCCTTGCGTTGGTCCTTCTTACGAATTAAAAGTGTGGCCTAAGCATTTTGGGATTGGAAGTTTCATTTTGTATCCGTATTGGCCTCTTTTCAGGACCAAAATCCCATTTGTAGTCTTCTAGATTGTAGATTAGTGTTTTCTCCCAAAAAAATGAGATACAAGTAATTGATGCTTCTCATCCTTCATTTAGGAGATCCAAATGCTATCTCAAATGGTAATCCTTGGCTTGGTCCTTCTTACTCATTTAATGTGTTTTAAGCATTTTTGGTTCGGAAGTTCCAATTTAGATCCGTATTGGATTATTATTAGAACCAAAATCCTGTTTAATGTCTTCTATATTGTAGATTAGTTAGTTCTCTAAAAAAAATGAGAAACATGTAATGAATGCTTTTCATCCTTCGTTTAGGAGCCAAATGATATTTCAAATGCTATTTCTTTTCTTGGTCCTTCTTACTCATCAAAAGTGTGATCGAAGCATTTTTGGATTAGAAGTTCCATTTCGGATCCAAATAGGACTGTTTCAAAGGCCGAAATCCCATTTATGATCTTCTAGATTGTAGATCAGTTGTTTCTCCCAAAACATGAGAAACACGTAAAGGATGCTTCTTATCCTTCATTTAGGAGCCCCCTAATGCTATTTAAAATGTTATTTCTTATCTTGGTCCTTCTTACTTATTTACTGTATGTTTTGAATATTTTTGTATTTAAAGCTTTATTTTGGATCCATATAGAACTCTTTTAAGGACCAATATGCTTTTACGGTCTTCTAGATAATAGATTCGTTAGTTATCCAAAAAATGAGAAACATGTAATCGATTCTTCTCATCCTTCAATTACAATCTCAGTAATGATATTCCTTGTCTTGGTCATTCTTTCTCATTAAAAAGGTGTAACGTATTTTGGGATTGAAAGATCTATTTTGGATCCATATAAAACTCTTTTCAGGATCAATATCCCATTTATGGTATTCTAGATTGTAAATTAGTATTTTCTTTTTAAAAATGAGAAACATATAATTGATTCTTTTCATCCTTCATTTAAGAGCCTCAAATGTTATTTAAATTGGTATTGCTTGCGTTGGTACTTCTTATTTATTAAATGTATGGTCTAAACATTTTGGGATTGGAAATTCCATTTCGTATCCGTATAAACCTGTTTTCACGACCAAGATCCCCTTTTGTATTCTTCTAGATTGTAGACAAGTGTTTCACCAAAAAACTGAGAAACAAGTAATCTACGCTTCTCATCCTTCATTTTTAAGACACTTAATGCTATTTCAAATTTTATTCCTTGTCTTGACCTTTTTACTCACTGAAAGTGTGTTTTGAGCATTTTAGAATACGAAGTTCCATTTAAAACCATATAGGAATATTTTCAAGACCTAAATATCATTTATTGTCTTCTAGATTGTAGATTAGTTTTTTATCCCAAAACATTAGAGACAAGAATTAGATGCTTATCATCCTTTATTTAGGAACCTATTTCAAATGGTATTCCTTGTCTTAGTCATTCTTTCTCATTAAAAGTGTGTTTTATGCATTTTGGAATTGGAGGTTCCATTTTGGATATGTATTCTTTGTATTGCATCATCTTACTCATTTAATGTGTGTTTTAAGAATACTAGGATAGGAAGTGATGAGGACATCGAGCCAGCCATTGCACCGGTCATTCCACCTGGACCTCTTACGCGGTCCAAGAGGAAAGCCTTAGGAGACAAGCTCAGCATGCTTTTAGAGAGAGGAACCGGAGAGGACCCTGAGCTGATCCAGACGAGCCCACGACCAGCCGTCCAACCGACCAGACCGGCTCACGCATCCGACCATGCACCAACTAACGGACCACACCTTGACCCGTTCCAGCTAGAGAAGGGACCATGGAGGTTCCTTCTAGAAGATTCGTCCTCCTCTGGTGTCTGTACCATTACCATTCGGTAGAGACACCAAAAGTCGTGCTAGGAAATTGTACTCTTTTTCCTATCTTTGGTTTTATCCCATTGGGTTTTCAGAAAAGGTTTTAATGAGGCAATACTCTTAGTGCACAAGGCGGTGAAGACTTGTTCACAATCCTACTCCATTCACAAGTCTTCATTTGAATTATATGCATAAGTGTTATTGGGCTTTCTATCTTATTTCTATTTCTTTTAGACTAAGTGTTTTAATTGGGTTGTCATGTTGACTAATTTGGGCCCAATCTTTTTTAATTGACAATAAGTGAACTACATGTTGTTTTAATTTTTGAAGGATTAAACGCCTTGTAGTTTCGCCTAATATTGTAACAAGGCATTATATAAGCATTTTGTCTACACTTAATAAAATAACAAGCATTTTTGACAAAAAAACTAAAGACTAGTGTCTAAAGTTCTAACTAGCCGCCAGCAAGCTTCCCCTTGCTGCAGCCGCCGACTTCACCTTCATTGGTTGAAGTACTTGGAGTATCACAAGCCTCTTCCGCAGCTTGTGTGGTCCCTTCGATCCACCCCTTCGCTTCCATCGATTTATGTCCAGCAACCTGAGCTTCTCGGTGAAAGACACCCACCCTAAGTTCTTACATCATCTGGTATCAGAGGTTAAAGCTCCTGCTCATCAGGTTGATTCTATCCTTGTTTTTGGCAATTTTCATTTGTTTGTTGCAGCAGTTTTGGCTTATGATTGTTTCTTTCTCTTTCCCCTGAGGTTCTCGGTAAGAAGGAGAGGAATCAAGTCACATACCACCAACATCCTACATAAAAAAAAAAAAAAAATCAGGTTCTATCATTCCTTGTTCTTGTTTTCATAATTCAAAAAAAAAAAATAATAGAAGAATTTTGTTTGTTTCATTGTTTATTTGTTGCTAAAATTTTTTTTTAAAAAGAAAAGAAAACAAAATATTGTTTAGGTTGTTTAAAAACAATCTAGGACCTTTTAGAAACTCACCTAGAACACTTTCACATACTTGAAATCCATAAGGAGTTATGTGTTGTTTGTTCTTGCTAGGTTTCCATTAGTTGTGTGTTGCGTCCTTGTAGCTAACTAGGTCTAGGGTACTTGTGTCGGTTGTCTCGTGTGTAGCCTCCTAGCGTGTGCTCCCATCCCGCGTCCTTAGTTCCTTAGTTGTTTGTGTCCTCGTCGAGTCATAGTCTGGGTCGCGTGTGTGTCCTAGTTCCCCGTCCGCGTGTCTTAGGTTTAGGTCGTGTCCCTGTCCCTAGTACCAGTCGCGTCCGTGTCTAGGTTCTCTTAGCTCCCAGCCGGTGTGCGAGAGCATCCTTAGTATACTCATCGGCGAGTTTAGTGTCCCTAGCGTCCAGGTTTTGTGTTTCCTGTGTCCCCTTAGTTGTCGAATACTAGTTAGGTCCTGTTCCCGTGTCCTAGCTTTTAGGACTAGGTTCCCGTGTGTCGCTAGTTTTTGCATCCTGCGTCCCGTTAGCAGCCGCCTGTCCCTACTGTGCGTCCGTCCCTAGCAGCCGCCTGACCCTGCTGTGCCTAGTTTATGTTTTTCGTGAGCAGTCCGAGTATAGTTCCTACGCGGCTAGGGTTGCTAGATTCTTTCTAGTATCTAGGTTCTTAGTTTTAGTTTAGGAAGTTTTCTAGATAGTTTTAGGAAGTTTCCTAGATTTTTATTAGGAAATAAATTAGTTTCCTTTAATTTTAGGAAATTTCCATCTAGAATTAGGCAATAAATTGATTTTTTTCTCCTACATAATATAGTATTCCTTTTTAGTTTTAGGTAATATTTTTAGGATATTTCCCATTCTTAGGTTTCCTTTTCTAGATTTAGGATATTTGCCTTTTCTTATTGTTTCCTTTTTGTGTTAGTAGTTTATTTATTGTATCACAAAAATAAAAAAATAAAAGTAGTATCTGTGGGAATTTTCTATTTAAGGAAAGTTTCAATTATCTACAAGTTTCCTTTTCGGGAAACTTTCCTTTTCTAGAAATTTCCTTTTCTCGAAAAAAGAAATATGTCAGGGCAGGACGAGTCCACGTCACGGCAGCCCAATCAAACAATGATGCAGCTATTGCAAGCATTAACTGCCCAAATGTCCACCTTCACGACTCACCTCGAGCGCTTATAGCAGCCTGCGCCAGCACCTACCGCAGCACCTGCCACACCTCCCTATTATTCGGATCGACCACCCATGGGTTGGTATCCGTACTACGACGAGCCGACACCACCACCCCAAGCTCGTCCACCAGTACACTATCCGGAGGTTAAGATGAACCCACCTCTCTTTTCGGGAAAACTTCCCGAAGAACACTTAGACTATGAGAGACGAATGGAGCTCCTTTTCAACTATTACAACTACGATGATCCCCGTAAAATCACCCTTGCGACAACGCAATTCACAGACCACGCACTGGCGTGGTGGGATCGAGAAGTCACCGCTCGTAGACGAGCTCGTATGGGTCCCTTGACCTCATGGGTCGAGCTCACCCATATCATGAGACGACGATACGATCCGTTTCCGACGTCCCACCCAAGGAAGCAAGACGGTGACCGAATACTTTGACGAATTCGAGCACCTGCACAACCGAATCGATGTAGACGAGTCCGAGGAGAGCCTTATGGCCCAATTCATCGTCGGCTTGCAGGAGTCAATTGCAAGAAAGATTGAATTGCAGCCATACCATGACCTAGGCGAGCTGTTCCACATAGCAGTCCAGATCGAGAAGTGCCATAAGCGTAAACTTGCCGCACCTTCTCGACCCAAGAACACGTGGAACATTGGTTCCAAGCCTTTCGAGGGACGACTCAGCCCATTGACCCACGGTTTAAAGGCAAAGCCGTGGCCAGCAGTTCAGCCCCCAGACCGGCTCTCTCAGCCCCGAGACCACCCAGTACCACGACACCTACCCAGCCTCAGCGGAGCAGCGAGATCGTCTGCTTCAAATGTAAAAGCAGAGGACACAAGTCCCTGGAATGCCCCACTCAACGGAAAATGGTACTTACTGTTTCTAGAGATTATGAATCCGAACACGAACAAGAGGAGCAAGCATTTCTGACCCACCACCAGTCCGACGAGGACATTGAGTATGCTGATACTGGAGAAATGCTTATGATCTGACGCGTTCTTAGCTCGAGGTTCGAGCCAGAAGAAGAAGAGCAACGAGAATACATTTTCCACTCCAAATGCAAGATACTTGGGAAAGTGTGCTCGTTGATAATCGACTTAGGGTCCTGTACAAACGCCGCCAGTAAATACATGGTGGAGAAACTGGGATTGCCTGTTACCAAGCATCCCAAACCCTACAAGCTCCGATGGCTGAACAACAAGACGGAGTTGTACATCTCAGACCAAGTTAAGGTCTCCTTCAGCATCGGCATATACCAGGACCAGGTCACCTGCGATGTCGTCTCGATGTCAGCTGGACATCTTCGGCTCGGACGACTTTGGCAATTTGACAGAGAGACTATGCATAATGGACGGACTAACTTCTACTCTTTCGTCCACGACAATCGTAGATACAACCTAGCCCCAATGTCTGCACACGCCGTCCAAGAGAAGCAATCGAAGATGGCGAAAGATCAACACGCCAGAAAGGAGAATTTTCTGATAAATGTGGCAGACATGCGGAAGGCCACTTGCACCAAAGGCACCCAGATCGTATTGATGCTCTACAGAGAGAGCTTGCACACGACTGGCACTGAGCCTTCACTGCCTGCCGAGATCTGAGCCCTGTTGGACAAGTATGCCGACGTCTTCCAAGACGAGATTCCAGCCGGCCTCCCACCTATCCGAGGGATCGAGAACCACAACGACTTTGTTCCCGGAGCTCAATTACCCAAGCGTCCGGCCTATAGAGTAAACTCCGAGGAGGCTAAAGAATTAGAACGACAAGTCCAGGACCTCATGGCTCAAGACTACGTTCGCGAAAGCCTCAGTCCTTGTGCCGTTCCGGTTCTTCTAGTACCCAAGAAGGACGGAAGCTGGAGGATGTGCGTCGACTGCCGCGCCATCAACAACATCACTATCATGTACCGGCATCCCATTCCACTCCTGGACGACATGCTAGATGAGCTCAGCGGAGCCGCAGTCTTCTCCAAAATTGATCTGAAAAGCGGATACCATCAAGTAAGGATACAAGAGGGAGATGAATGGAAGACTGCATTCAAGATCAAGCAAGGTCTTTATGAGTGGTTAGTGATGCTGTTTGGTCTTTCTAACGTGCCCAGTACCTTCATGCGACTTATGAACGAGGTTCTTCGCCCGTTCATTGGCAAGTTCGTAGTAGTCTATTTCGACGATATTCTCGTATACAGCACGACCTACCAAGACCATCTGGAGCATTTAGAGGCCGTGATCACCACCCTGCAGAGAGAGCAGTTGTACGCAAACCTCAAGAAATGTACATTCTGCACCGACCAAGTTGTTTTCCTTGGTTTCGTCGTAAGCTCCTAGGGACTTCGGGTGGACGACGAGAAGATAAAGGCCATACTGGATTGGCCCACACCGACGACCGCCAGTCAGGTCCGTAGCTTTCACGGACTCGCCAGCTTCTACAGACGGTTCGTCCAAGACTTCAGCACGATAGCTGGTCCGTTGACCTCGACGATCAAGAAGAACCAGGACTTCCGTCGGGGACCCGATCAGGACAAGGCCTTCCAGCTTCTCAAGGAACGCCTTACACACACCCCAGTCCTAGTATTGCCAGACTTCACGCAGACGTTGGAGGTCGAGTCTGATGCTTCAGGCGTTGGCATTGGAGCCGTCCTTACACAAGGCGGACGACCTGTCGCCTACTTCAGTTAGAAGTTAAGTGGAGCTGCACTTAACTATCCGACTTACGACAAGGAACTCTATGCCCTCGTCTGTGCCTTAGAGACTTGGCAGCATCATCTGCTTGACAGTCCACGCTGAAGAAACGACATGCCCGTTGGTTGGAATTCATCGAGACCTTTCCATACGTCATCAAGTATAAGAAAGGAACGGACAACGTTGTCGCTGACGCCCTATCTCGTCGATACAGTCTCATATCCGTCATGGAGTCCAAAGTTATGGGTTTCGAGATGATCAAGGAACTGTACGCTGACGATGTCGACTTCGCCCAGGCTCACAAAGAGCACGGCAAGGGAAACTACAGCTGTTTCTTCCTACACGACGGATTCCTCTTTAAAGACAAACGACTATGCATTCCGAGAGGATAGATTCGAGAGCTGCTTCTCAGTGAGGCCCACGACGGAGGTCTCATAGGCCACTTCGGCATTGACAAAACCTTAAGCATGCTTAAGGAACATTTCTATTGGCCTCATCAGCGACAAGATGTAGAAACCCACTGCGCTCGGTGCCTTCTCTGCAAAAGGGCTAAGTCCAAGATGCATCCACAGGGCCCATACATGCCATTGCCAGTTCCATCCGCGCCCTAGACAGATATCTCCATGGACTTCGTCTTAGGCCTGCCAAAAATACACCACAAGGACTCCATCTTCGTAGTGGTCGACAGATTTTCCAAAATAGCACATTTCATCGCTTGCAACAAGACCAATGACGCAAGCCAGATCGCCGACCTGTTCTTCAAGGAGATCGTACGACTACACGGCATTCCCTGGACAATAGTCACTGACCGTGATACCAAGTTCCTGAGCCACTTCTGGAGAGATTTGTGGCGAAAATTGGGCACCAACATTCTGTTCTCACCCGCATACCATCCACAGACAGACGGACAGACCGAGGTCGTCAATAGGACCTTGTCACAGATTTTGGGGGCAACAATCGGCCGAAATCTGAAGAATTGGCTGGAATGCCTTCCGTACGTCGAGTTTACCTACAACAGGGCCACGCACTCCGGCACGAAGAGTTCTCCTTTTGAAGTTGTCTATGGTTTCAATCCGACCACTCCTATCGAGTTCACAGCAATACCGTTGGGCGACGCTGTCAGCTTGGAAGGAGAAGCCAAGGCAGAATACATCAAGCGACTTCATGAAGAGACCAAGGCAAATCTGGAACAACGGAATATCCAGAACGTCAAGAATTCCAACAAAGGCCGCAGGCACATGGTCTTCAAGGAGGGAGATTGGGTTTGGTTACATCTACGACCAGAGAGATTTCCCGAGCGACGGAAGAGCAAGCTTGCACCCCGGGGAGATGGTCCATTCCGCGTCCTTTGGCGAATTAACAACAACGTCTACCAGCTCGAACTTCCAGGTGAGTATAACGTCTCTAGTACCTTCAATGTTTCTGACTTAGAGTTGTTTGATGCAGGTGAGGATTTTGCTTTGGAGATCAAAGTAGTTCAAGAGGGAGGGAATGATGAGGAAATCAAGCCAGCCATTGCACCCGTCATTCTACCTGGACCTCTTACGCGGTCCAAGAGGAAAGCCTTAGGAGACAAGCTCAGCATGCTCTTAGAGAGTGGAACTGGAGAGGACCCTGAGCTGATCCAGACGAGCCCACGACCAGTCGTCCAACCGACCAGACCGGCTCACGCATCCGACCATTCACCAACGACCGGACCACGCCTTGACCCGTTCCAGCTAGACAAGGAACCATGGAGGTTCCTTCAAGAAGATTCTTCCTCCTCCAGTGTCTTTACCATTACCATTCGGTACAGACACCAAAAGTCGTGCTAGGAAATTGTACTCTTTTTCCTATCTTCGGTTTTATCCCATTTGGTTTTCCGAAAAAGGTTTTAATGAGGCAATACTCTTAGTGCACAAGGCGGTGAAGACTTGTTCACAATTCTACTCCATTCACAAGTCTTCATTCGAATTCTATGCTTAAGTGTTATTGGGCTTTCTATCTTATTTCTATTTCTTTAGACTAAGTGTTTTAATTGGGTTAAGTCATATTGACTAATTAGGGCCCAAACTTTATTTAATTGACAATAAGTGAACTACATGTTGTTTTAATTCTTGTAGGATTAAACACCTTGTAATTTAGCCTAATATTGTATCAAGGCATTATATAAGCCTTTTGTCTACACTTAATAAAATAACAAGCATTTTTGACAAAAAAAACTAAAGACTTGTTTCTAAATTTTTAAGTAGCCGCCAGCAAGCTTCCCCTTGCTGCTGCCGCCGACTTCAACCTCCATTGGTTGAAGTACTAGGACTATCACAAGCCCCTTCCACAGCTTGTGTGGTCCCTTCGATCCACTCCTTCGCTTCCATCGATTTCTGTCCAGCAACCTGAGCTTCTCAGTGAAAGACAGCCCACCATAAGTTCCATTTCAATTCTATATACGAGTCATTTCAAGATCAAATTCCACTTTATAGTCTTCTATATTATAGATTTGTTAGTTCTCCAAAAAATGACAAACAAGTAATGGACGTTTCTCTTCCTTCATTTTGGAACACCCTAATTTTATTTTAAATGGTATTCCTTGTCTTTGTCATTCTTACTTATTAATAGTGTGTTATAAGCATTTTGAGATTGAAAGTTCCATTTCAGACTCGTATAGGACTCTTTTCAGGACCAAAATCTCGTTGATGATCTTCTAGTTGTAGATTATGTTGTTTCTCCCCAAAAACACCAGAAAAGGTAATAGATGCTTCTCATGCTTCATTAAGGAGCACCCTTATGCTATTTCAAATTTTATTCCTTGTCTTGGTCCTTTTTCCTCATTAAAAGTGTGTTATAATCATTTTTGGATTGAAAGTTCCATTTCAGACCCGTATAGGTCTCTTTTCCGGACCAAAATCCCAATTATGGTCTTCTATAATGTAGATTAGTTGTTTCTCCCAAAAAATGAGAAACAAGTAATTGATCCTTCTCATCCTTCATTTAGGAGCCCATTAATGCTAATTAAAATGGTATTCCTTGTATTGGTTTTTCTTACGAATTAAAAGTATGGTCTAAGCATTTTGGGATTGGAATTTCAATTTTTTTATCTGTATAGATCTCTTTTCAGGACCAAAATCACGTTTGGTAGTCTTCTAGATTATAGACTAGTGTTTTCTCTCCAAAAATGAGAAAGAAGTATTGGATGTTTCTCATTCTTCAATTAGGAAACCCCTAATCCTATTTCAATTGGTATCCCCTATCTTCCACCTTGTTACTTATTTAAAGTGTGTTTGAGGCATTATAGGATAGGAAGTTCCATTTTGAATCCGTGTAGGAGTCTTTTCAAGACTAAAATCTCTTTTATGGTTTTTTATTGTAATTTAGTGTTTTCTCCAAAAAAATGAGAAATATATAGTGGATGCTTCTCATTCTTCATTTATCCCTTAATTCTATTTTTCAAATTATATTCTTTGTATTTCTCCTTCTTACTCTATAAAAGTGTGTTCTAAGCATTTTGGGATTGGAAGTTCCATTTCAGATCCGTATAAGACCCTTTTCAAGACCAAAATCCCGTTTATGGTCTTCTAGATTCTAGTTTAGTTGTTTCTCCCAAATAATGAAAAAATGTAATGGATGCTTATCATCCTTCATTTATGAGCCCCTGGTAAATGGGTGTTTTCGTCCGCGGAATAACAAATACCCTTGTTGTTGTAGTACTTGGAGTGTTAATCCAAACTCGGGATCATTCAAGAATCTAGAATGCAAGTTTCTATCTTATTTACGCTAATAAGTGATTATGAGTTGGTAACATGATGTCACTAAACTAACGGAAAAAATAATTAAATCTAACTAAAGCAAAAGGAAATAAAAACGGTTTCGATTGTTTTTTTCAAGTTTAAAAGAACCATTCAAAATTGGGTAATTGGTCGGATGTTTCAAGGGAAGATATGTTGAACTCATGTTTACATGTTTATTATCCTCAATCATGGTAGAAGAATCGCTCATGTACAAACTAATCCACTTTCGTCACATAAACTTCTTCAAAGACCACCTAGTATCTACAATTGTCTTTGGGTATTAGGCAGTCAATGAGCATTAAGATCGTATTGTTACTATAGGTAGCACGGTAAACCGTCATAAACTATCATTGATGCAGGTTTTGAACCTCGTCCGTGTTGAGAGTGTTCATGTACACAACTGTCCAGTCAAGGATCACTCTTGCCTTATCATTCAAACACATGCCATAATCATGAGCCGACATTATGCATCTCAAGACACAATGGAATCATTGGTTAAAAGCTTTAAACAATCCTTGATTTTTTTGCTTAAAACATCCTCCCTACCTAACCCAAAGGATTAAGAGAGTCTACTCGCTAATAATTACAAACAACATAATTATATACTTAGATGATTTGTTGAACATAAGAATGATGGAGAGATGCGTTAACTAAAACAAAAGTTCAAGTAAATAAAATTGCAAGTAAATTAAAATGCAATAAAGTAAATGCCATGTAAATTAAAACAAAAAAGTATAGAAGTACAAATATTTAAATTAAATAAAATGAGTAAAAACTATTAAAGTGAAACTAAAAACTAAAATCTAAACTAAATGGTGTTTTATTTTGTATTGGAATATTCTCTCTCGATGTCTCCTAGGGTACAACGGTGATATTTATACAGATAGGCAAGGTAAAAGGGGTTAGCCCTAGTTTGACACCGCTTCATTGGTTATGGTAAGTTTTTGTAGCTCCGCAAGGGGTTAGTAAATCTTTGCGTCAAATTTCTTTCCTTTTTCTTTTCTTCTCTCCCGATTTTTTCTTTCCTTTCTTTGGCTTCTTCATTTTCTCTCACGATATCTTCATTTTCTTGTCTAGTGCTTCCTTTTCTCTGATTATATTTTCCTGTTTTGTTTCTGCGCTTTTTTTTCTCTGAAGATTCTCCTCTTAATGCACAAATCTCCTCCGGTTCATGATTTCGCACACCACTTCGCATTTTTGCTCCGGTTTAGCTCAATTTCTGGTCTTCAATACACGAACACATGTTTGTGCAATATTTACACCAAATACAGTCTTAAACACACTAAAATACATCTTAAACAATAATTTTATCCTAAAAACCAGTAAAACCCTAAGATATTAATTCTCCCAGACTTGCATTATGCTTGTCGTCAAGCAAACCTAGAATCAAAACACATCGACTGACTAAAAAGAAGAAGTTAAGACACTATGATACTAGGACACTAAGAAAAAAAGAAAATTAAATTACTAATACACTACTGCACAATTGCTCATAAACAGGGTGTTTTTCGTTAGATAGAACAGATACTCTTCATACTTTTCCATGGTAATCACGTTCTCAGCTATCTATGAAACCAAGAGAATCAAGTTAAGAACAATCCTTTACATTACTTAGCAGGTATTTAGAGTGCACTCTCGCTTAGGGGAGATCAATCTATTCTCGATCGGCTGAAGGTGAAAAGAAAAAGGGCTAAGTATATGTTTACCTTTCTTGAAATAGTTTGCTTGACATTATGCAAAATAACTTAAGTAAAGAAAAAATGGTGCATAGAGGAAACCTGTCTTTATTCCTATCTCATGAAGTCTTGAATCCTAGTACTACCCATTTCTTTCTACTTTTCTAATCCAAATGCCTTTCTAAACATGGGTATTTAGATCCTATAAGGCTTTTTTTCTTTTGTTTGTTCCCCTCTTTATATATATATATATACATTTTTAGTGGGAGATTCTTTAGTATATCTTTCCTAAAGCCTTCAAACACTAGGATCTTTCTTTATTCTCCTTACTCATAGGTTCAATTTCCCTTTTCTTTTATCGGGGGTTACTAACCCGTTCCAAATTTTCCTTTTCGCACTTCTCCCTTTTTTTTTACTTCGGGTTACTAACCCTTTTTGAATATCTCTCCCCTACCTAAAATGATTCTATGAAGATGAGACCTTTCGTCGTTCCTTGTTTTGACCATTTTGCACATGTACCACATTTCAAAAAAAGGCCTCACTCAAAGAAAACTGTTTTGGTTTAAAAGAATGTTTGGGGTTTAGGGTGGGGTAGTTATTTGGTTTTCAATAGAGTGGTAAAAAGGTGGAAAAACCGAATTGAAAAAAATAAAACCACGAGAAAAGCATATCAAACCTCTAGGCGAGAAAACAAATTATTCAAACAGGTTCAAGTTCATGGGATTATTCCTAAAGTGATTAAATGATCTCCATGGGTAATGGCTTTTTCAAAAGTTAAAATTTCCAAACATGGTGTTTTCGTTATTTCAACATTTTTAAAGGTGATGAACAATCATGAAAGAGCAAAGTGTTATCCTATTCTAAACCTATTGCGTAAAATTCTATTAATATTATTCTTTTTTTTATGACTTTATTTTAAAACCAGGACTCTATTCTAAAACTTAATATAAGTCAAACATGACTCATAAAATAAAAATAAAGTTAGAAACGTGATCCTTCCACATACTTATTTCACACCGTCTCGGTGTGAAAGAGAAAGTAGTAAGGATCAAAAAAGACAAAAAGTAAAACTAAATGCAATAAAATATATACAGAGGTGTCTGTGTTTACCTAGGAACAGGCATCTTCAATTGACAAATCGATGCACGGGTTGATTAACGACGGGGACGGTGGAGCTTTTTGTTTTGGTACGGTTTTCTTTGAAGAACATTTGCTTGGTCCGACCCCGGATTAGCAACTCATCTTTTTTCTTAAGTCTTTGACTTCCTTTGGGAGCTCGCAAACTGCTCGTTTGATTTTCGTGATGTTCTATTGTTAATATCGACAAAAGGACTTGAGTTGGTTGATGCGCTTGTGAGCTTCTTGCATTGGGCAGCTTGCTTTTGTGTCGCTGTAAGGTGTGAAGTTATATTGTTTATCTCCGCGTGTGCGCGCCTCTGCTGCCCCAGATGGTTCTCCCTGTTCTTGTTCAGCGTCGCCAGCAGCTTTGTCAACCGCATATGTCGTATCTGTTTGGAATGGCATTGGCGCCGGTCCATCGACATTGTATGTCGAGCTAGGTAGAACAAAAGAGATGTTTGGTCTCCATGTGATGTTCGTTAAGTTTCTCTGAGGAAGGAGGATCCGCTAGGTGTAGGTATCCTCGATATAGAAGCGATAACTATCCAAAATACCAGAGATGGAAAGAGCCATTTCGTCAAGTAATTGGTGGTATATCGGGGGCATCACGTTTGGAATTCTCATTGTCAAAAGAATAGATGTAATAATCCCCCTACATTGAGTTGCAACAGCCTTCTCCGTGTTGCATCCTCTCGCCATACTCACCGAATAGCCGTTCCTGTTACTGGTTCGTTGTTGATCATTGGTAGAAATGTGTGGATCCCTTTTGTTAGCAAAATCATCTTTATTTTTGTGATGTTCATGCATTTTTTCGGGAGAAGAGCGTGGTGGCGAGGAATTCATGGGCATATCTGATTGCTGGGTGTCAGATCACGGAGGATTCATACTCACTTGGCTGATATATTTTGCTGGAGATGCTAGCCCAAACAGCTTCCAAGTTTGTGAAGCCCAAATCGGCCAGAAATATCTTTGTTTCTTGTTACAGCCCAAAGAGAGAACTGAGTTCGTCCAACCCCATGTGGTAATGTATACTGTGCGCCAAATACTGTATGTACCTCCAGACAGGTGTGTTATTCGGTGGCAGGACAGGGTATTTCAGTGTACAGGAGACGAGGAATTGATATGTTAGCCCCTGGAGTCCCGGCTGTGCCATGAATGGTAGATGCCCTACTCCCATGGTTGCAAAGACGTTGTGGGCGTCATCGTAGATTTCAATGTTCCAGAGGATAACCTGGTCCGCAAATGTTGTTGTCAAGAGTCGGAGGCTCATCAGAACTTCTAATTAATCCTTGGTCGTGAGGACAGTAGAGTGGGTTGTCCCACCCATTCGTCGTCGTTCTTCTGTTCTGCTATCTCTATGTGATTGAGCTGCTGATGTCTCCATTTTTAATCTGGAATCACAACCACTTAAATTTGTGTTAGTCTTAGAGTTTTGGGAAGCTCTTCAAATGATTTCAAACGGATATGGAGTTCTATTTGAAGGCAAAAAATGTCTAATCAATGATTCTTAAGAAAGAAATTAGGCAAAAGAGAGAAACTCAATTAAGGGGGAGTGTTGGAATATAAATTGAGTTTTATGTTAATGTTGTACATATTAATTAGCATTATAGTTTATTAAAGTAATTATTTATGAATAGTCACATTCATAATGTTTATTTTTTATAAAGAGATGTATATCTTCATAATGTTGTGTTGTTTCAAAGTCTATATAAAACTTTGTTATTATCATGTAAACATGATGTTATTGTTCATGATAAAACAGATCCTCCCTTTTTTGTTAATTTTTTTTTCTCTATTTATTTACTATTTCATATGAATAATTAAATATAGAGAGTTGAAGTATAAAATCCAAGATTGTAAATAAAGTTTACGATTTCCAACAGTTGTCACTGGGGATGTACTCTGGTTCACTGACAAAGCTAATCTGACGTCTTGTGGCCTGGAGGACTCTATCCAGTTATTCATTGAGTGTTTTTATTTCGCTTTTTGATGCTTAGTCCCGTTTTGAGTTGTCGCATGGAGTGCGATAACAGACTTTTCCGTAGTTCCCATCACTTGTAGCTATGTTTTCAACCAGTTGCAGTCATCTATCTGCGTATTGGCCTAAGAAGTTCCCATTTGAAGCAGTATTGAGGAGCATTTTGATTTTAGGTAGTATTGCTCTGTAGATTGTGATGAGTAGTGATTCACGCGAGAACCATGATGCAGGCATTGAGTGCTGGGTGAATCCAAAGATTTCATTGCGCAACCTCGTAGTACGTGTAGTTGAGAAGAAGTTGGATAAGAACATCTTCTTGCAGTCGCTCCATGTTGTAATGGTGTTCGGTAGAAGGTTCTTCTGCCAGATATGTTCTTGTCTACAAAGGAAAAGGGGAAAAGGTGCAATTAGAATGCATCTTCTAAAATTTCGTTGATCTTTATTGTGGAGCATAACATGTCAAACTGGTCCAGATGTTCAAGAGGATCTTCCATGGATAAACCGTGAAACTTGTTTCTTTACACCTTGGTGGAGACTAGCTTTGATTTTAAAGTTGTTGTTGTCGATCGACAATGGTCTTAGCCCAGTTCTGGTTCTATGAGTGATTGAATTGTCATAGGCTCCAATCGCACGTCCTGGTCGAGGGTCTTGAGCTTGTTGCCCATGATGGTTTCCGTTGTTAAAGGGCTGATCAGCGTTCTCCATTGTAGCTGTGTAAGGGTCAGTGTCACGTACTTAGCATACACTTCTGGTATATCTTCTTAGTTGGTGAGGGTTATCAACTTGTCGATGAAGGTTTGTGGAACCTTTGTTTCATGTTTACATACACTTGAAAAAAGTGATTTGTTAAGAACAGTATCTAATCTCCAAGAAAAATTATATTTAAATATTAAAAGAAAATCCCATATTTGGAACCGGCACAATTTGGTAATTAGGTCTTTTCAACTGCAGGATACCAAAAATCCTTGTTGTTGTAGTACTTAGTGTATCAATCCACACCTGGGGTCTTTCAAGTTTTTATATAATTTATGCTAATAAGTGATTATTGGTTGGTAACCTTGTGTCACTAAACTAAATGCAGTAAAATAAAATTGCTTAATCTAACTAAAACAAAATGAAATAAATGCGCTGTGGTTTGTTTGTTTTCAAGTTTAAAAGCACAATTCAGAATTGGATAATTCATCGCATGTTTCTACGGAAGATATGTTGAACTCATATTTATAAGCTTATTATTCTCAACCATGGTAGAAGAATAACCCATGTACAGACTTATCCTCTTATATAACAGAAATCCCTTCAATGACCACCTAGTATTTACAAATGTCTTTGGATACTAGGCAGACAATGAGCACTAAGATCATATTCTTACTATATATAGGGCGGTAAACCATCATCAACTATCGTTGAGGCAGGTTTTGAACCACGCCCGTGCTGAGAGTAATCAAGTATACAACCATCCCATCAATGACCCCTCATGCCTTATCATTCAAACTTGGGTCGTAACCATGAGCCGACATTAAGCATCTCAAGACATGATGAAATAATTGGATAAATGCTTTAAATAATCCTTATTTTTTTCCTTAAAAACATCTTCTCTACCTTACCCGAAGTGTTAATAGAGTCTAGTCGCTAAACATTACGAACAACATAATCATATGGTTTGATGATTTGTTGAACATAAAAATGAAATAGAGAATCGCAAAATAAAACTAAAGTGCAAGTAAATCAAAATGCAAATAAATTAAATACAAATAAAGTAAACTACAAGTAAATTAAATGACGAAAAGTAAAGAAGTGAAAATATTTTAATTAAACAAAAAAGTGAAAACTACTAAACCGAAACTAAAAACTAAAATCTGAACTAAGTTGAGTTTTCTTTTGTATCAGAGTCTTCTCTTTATAACTCTCTTAAGGTACAACGTGATATTGATACAAATAGGAAATGTAAAATGGATTAGCCCTAGTTTGGCGCCGCTTCAACGGTTATGGTAAATCATTTTCACTCCATAACGGGTTGGTAAACCGTTGCGCCGAACTTCTTTCCTTCTTCTTTTCTTGTCTCCCGATTTCCTCTTTTCATTTTTTAGCTTCTCCGAATTTCCATCCTTTTCTTCTCCTGCGCTTCCTTTTCTCTACCGATCTTTGTACACTTTTCTTTATATGTTCCCTTTTTCTGATGATTCTCCCCTTGATGCGAAAAACTCCTCTGGTTCATGATTTCACACATACCTTTGCCTTTGCTCCGGTTTAGCTTAATATCTGGTTACTTACACAACAACACCTGTTTATGCAATATGTACTCTAAATGTAGTCCTAAAAACCCTAAAATGCATCCTAAATGAACTAGTTTCTATCCTAAAAACCAGTAAAATCAAAAGATATCAATTCCCCCAAACTTATCTTTTGCTTGTCCTCAAGCAAACTTAGAATGGAAAGACATTGACTCGCTAAATACAAAAAAAAGTTACGACACTAAGATACAATGACGCTAAGACAAAAAGAAATTAAAATACTTATACATTTTTGCACAATTGCTCATAACACAGCTGTCTTTCGTTAGATACAACAAATATTCTTTCGTACATTATCATGGTTATCACGTTCTCAGCAGGTATTTAGAATGAGTTATCTCTTAAGGGAGATCAATCTATTCTCGATCGGCTACGGGTGAAGAGGAAAAGGGCTAATTATAGGTGTTCCTTGTCTTGGTACTTCTTACTCATTAAAAGTGTGGTCTAAGCATTTTGGGATTAAATATTCCATTTTGTATCCTTTTGTGCCTCTTTTTATGACCAAAATCCTATATTTTAGTCTTGTAAATTGTAAATTGTAAATTAGTGTTTTTTCCCAAAAAATAAGAAACAACTTATGGATGCTTCTCATCCTTCCTTTAGGAGACCCCTAAAGCAATTTAAGATGGGATTCCTTGTCTTGGTCCTTCTTAATCATTTAAAATATATTTTAAGAAGTTTAGGATAGGAAATTCCATTTCAGATCCATATTAGACACATTTTTGATCAAAATCCTGTTTATGGTCTTCATGATTGTAGATTAGTTAGTTCTCCAAAAAAATGATAAACAAGTATTGGATGCTTCTCATCGTTCATCTAGGAGCCTGTAATACTACTTACATGGTATTCCTTATGTTGGTCCTTATTACTTATTAAAAGTGTGTTCTAAACATTTTGGGATTGAAAGTTCCAATTTGGGTCTTAATAAGACTCTTTTCAGTACTAAAATATCATTTATGGGCTTCTAGATTGTACATCAATTGTTTCTCCAAAAAAAAAACGAGAAACAAGTATTGGATGCTTCTCATCCTTCATTTAGGTGACCCCTAATGCGATTTCTAATTGTATTCCCTTTCTTGATCCATTTAAATAATTAAAAGTGTTTTCTAGGCAGTTTGGGAATGAAATTTCATTTTGGATCTATATAAGACTCTTTTCAAGACCAATATCTTTTTATGGTCTTTAAGTTTGTAAATTAGTTTCTTCTCAAAAAAATAAAAAAGTAATGGATGCTTATCTTCCTTCAATTAGGAACCCCCTTATGCTATTTCAGATGGTATTCCTTGCCTTTGTCCTTCTTACTTAATAAATGTGTATTCTATGAATTTTGGGATTGGAAGTTCTATTTTGGATCCATGTAGGATCTTTTCAAGACCAAAATTCCGTTTATGAGTTTCTAGATTGTAGATTAGTTGTTTCTACCAAAAACAGAGAAACAAGTAATGGATACTTGTCATCCTTTATTAAGGAAGCCCCTTATACTATTTCAAAAGATATTCCTTGTCTTGGTCCTTTTTCCTCATTAAAACTGTGTTCTATGAATTTTGGGATTGGAAGTTCTATTGTGGATCCGTATAATATTCTTTTCAGGACCAAAATCCCGTCAATGGTCTTCTAGATTGTAGATTAGTTGTTTCTCCAAAAAAATGAGAAAAAGTAATGGTTGCTTCTCATTCTTCATTAAGGGGCCCCCTTATGTTATTTCAAATGATACTCTTTGTATTGGTCCTTCTTTCTCATTAAAAGTGTGTTATGTTGGGATGAAGAAGAAATGATGAAATAAGAAAGCTTTTAATGGCTTTTGTGGATGCCTGAGTTACTTAGGCTAAAAGGAAGTGTCTAAGGCTTGTTTGTGTTATAGTGTTATGTTATCCTTGTAGCCATTCATGTATATGGCAATCCTTGTATCCAAACAAGCCTACACTAGATTAGTATAAATATCTATATCCCTTCTCATTTGTAACTTAGAAACTATTATTCTCATTCTCTTAATAATATTATTCTTCTCTCTAAATCTCTCTAATCTCTCATTCTCTCATTCTACAAATCTCTTAATCACATAATCTTTCATGGTTTCAGAGCCAGGTTACAACAAATCTGGATAAAATTCATCATTCATTCATTGAATCAAGAAGAAATCATCTTCTTCACAATCTTCTTTCAATTCTATTTACACCATCATCTTCAAACGCAAAATTCCGGCCAAACCATGACTACTTTTGTCGATCTGCTTTTTCTGGATTGTTTTTAGTCGAGTTCCGAAGCCACGCCAATTAGAATTTCATCATTTGAACAAGGGAATCAAAAGTTGTGAATTTTCTTGCATCAGACCTCCTCGAGTGCCTCCGCTGAGAACCTCCGTGCTTCCCAGGTCATTCCATTGTCAAATCGTCATAAAATTGCGTTTTCCAAATCATAAACGCAAGACCTTTGAGTCTAGTTTCTGTTTAAAAAAATAAGAACTCAATTCCCTTTTTTTAAAGGAAGTTCTTGAAGTTTTTCTTAAAGACATCAAAAATTGCCCCTCACAAGAATCTGGTGATAAAATTCTAATCTTTTCTCAATTTTCTTTAAATCTTTGAATCTGGAAAGTTAAATAAGTATTTTTTGAGGGCCTCCACTAAATTTGGCTTCAATCTGATAGGTTTAAGTCTTCAAGATTGATTTTCTTGATTTCCTTGTTAATTTTAAATTTGTTTTTAGGAAGGGAGTCATGAATATTTTTTTTAGGTTTTGTTTATTAAATTCAAAAATTTATATTGATTCTTGATTGTTGGTAGATATAAGGACTGTTATTAGTTAAATTTTTTTGGTTGGAGTCTGTTAAAGTTTGTTGCAGGAATTGGTTGAAGTTAGTTAAAGGAGGTTAGGTGGTTATATTGGTTGGCAATCAATCTCACTTGGCTGCGGTAGAAAGAGTGGATCACGCGCCTTGGTGGTTTCACTTGCTGGCCTTCCTGTGTGCTTCTCATGTTCCTCTCGTCACGCGTGTCCTTGGTGTCCCTGAGTGCTGCTCAAGATCAGCGTTTCTTGATTCCCCGAGTGCTGCCCCAGCTGATCACGAGCCTGGCCAAGCTACAAGCTGCCTTGGTGTGATCTTATGTGTGACATGTCCTTGCTTCTTGGCGTGCCTGTGTTACCAAATTGAATAAAGGAGTCCACACTTGGATCCCCTGGCGAGGAGCGAACTACCGGCCTTCCTGTGTTTGTGAAGCTTCCGACCAACATCACCTGTCTGTGACCAACATATCGTGTTCGGACAGGCTGCCAACAAACAAGTTCTAGCTGCACAAGTTTCCTTGGAACACACGCAAGGCGTTCTTGGCTTTCTTGATGGTCACGACAGGACTTGAGGACGGCCTTCCCGCATCCTGTGCACAAGTTTCCTTGGAACACACGCAAGGCGTTCTTGGCTTTCTTGATGGTCACGACAGGACTTGAGGACGGCCTTCCCGCATCCTGATCGTCGTCCCGACAAGCATACCCGACCAGTCTTCTCGTGTCCTGACCAACGTCCCGAAAGCATACCTGACCAGCTCGACCGGCCTTCTTGGATCAAACGGCTTCTCACGTAGATGCACCGTGTCCCAGCCGCTAGTACCCGTGATCGTGGTATGCGAAACACGCCAGAGCTGCTCCCGTGTATGCTGGACGCTCCCAACCAGTTCTCCCTGCCCCGATCAACTGTCCAGCCTCCTTGTTCCGTGTCTGTGTCCCAAGCTCACAAGTACACTTGATCGTGAACAGCCTTCCGTGATCCTGGTAGCATTGCTCCACGCTCACACACGTCCCGGCCAACAGATCACGTCCTGATCAAATAGCTCGTCCCGATCAACAAGCGTCCCGACCGACTATCCGTCTCGACCAAGCCAGCACAATCCCTGGACAATTTTAAAACATGGATATTCAAGCTACATTCAGAGCTCCAGTTATTTTCCATGGAGCAAATTACCTCGTGTGGTCTAGGACCATGAAAACCATATTGCGTAGTAAAGGTCTTTGGAATCACATTTCTACAAATGGCCATGAAGAAAATGAAGTGGCTGAAGTTAGTGAGGCTGTGGCTGCTCAAGCCAAATGGTACCAAGAAGACCAGTTGGTACTCTTTATACTTCAAAATTCTCTTGCTAGTGATCTTTTAGAGGTTTATTCATTTTGTGAAAATGCTAAGGATCTTTGGGACACTTTGCAAAATGTATATGGAAACACCACTAACCTTTTAAGAATTTTTGAAGTAAAGAAGATTTTGAATGAATTAAGGCAGGAGGATGCAGAATTCGCAAAGCATTATGGCTCATTCAGAGCATTGTGGGCTGAGCTAGAGATGCTAAGGCCAGCCACCATTGACCCAATTGTTCTCCTTGAAAGGAAAGAACAAGATAAGGTGTTTGGGTTACTATTAACTCTTAATACTACTTACTTAGATCTTATTAAGCATATTCTCAGGTCTGATAAGCTTCCTAGCTTGGAAGATGTTTGTGCTCGAATCCAAAAGGATCAAGGATCTCATGGATTATTTAGCAACAAGGCTGAATTGGTGGCTGCACACAAAAGCTTCTACAAATCAGCACCAACAAATGAATCTAGGAAGAGGAGACAAACATGTGACCATTGCAAGAGGAGTGGCCATAAAAAGAAGGAGTGTTGGGTACTCCATCCTCAACTGAAGCCAAGCTGGGCTTCTCAGCCACTACAACCCACGGCCAGTCACACGCAATTGCAAGCTCACGGCCTGGTGACGGTTCCTTCAAAGACATGTAGCAGCTCAGATCTTCAATCAGCCTCAACTAGTGCCATGTCTCCAGCATCTGAATTTGTGACAAAATCAGACTTAGAGCTCTTATCAAAGCAATCAAGGATGGTAATGTGTTGGGTAAAACTATTCATACTTCTTTTCAAACTTCTTTTACTCCTAATGTCCCTAAATCATTGGTGGTTGATTCTGGTGTTTCTCACCATAAGATTAGTGATCTAGGATTGCTAGAGAATGTAGAACCTGCCTTATGTAATGTTTTCATTGCTAATGGAATTAAAGTACCAATTAAAGGCATAGGTAAACTTAAGTTGTTTAATAAAGAATCTAAAGCCTTTTACATGCATTCCTTTACTTCTAATTTGCTTTCAGTTATAAGAGCTACTACTGATTTAAATTGTCAAGCTATCTTTGGTCCTAATGACTTCTACTTTCAGGATATTGAGACTAGTAGAAGATTTGGACAAGGAACCACAAGAGATGACTTGTATGTGCTTGAAGACATGACTAGTGTCAGTGGGTTAGAAGCGGCTTTACATGCTGATTCATTTAGTACTGATTCTGATCTTTGGCATGCTAGATTAGGACATCCTCTTCCTAATGCACTCTAACTGATTGTTCCTAGTTTAAAAATGCCAAAATATATGTGTGATTCTTGTATATTTGGAAAGCATTGCAAAACAGTTTTTGAAAAATCTATGTATACTTATGAAATTTGTTTTCAGTTGGTGCATTTTGATGTTTGGACATCTCCGTTCTCATCTAGAGAAAACCATAAGTATTTTGTGACTTTTATTGATGAAAAATCCAAATATACTTGGGTTACTTTGCTTAGTTCTAAAGATAGAGTATTTGATGCATTTTTAAATTTTCAAGCATATGTTACTAATCAATACAATGAAAGTATTAAATGCTTTAGAACAGATAGTGGAGGAGAATATACTAGCACCAGACTCCAACAACACCTGGCCAAGCATGGCATTGAACATCAAACCAGCTGTCCTTACACTCCACAACAAAATGGAGTGGCTGAAAGGAAGAATAGGCATTTGATGGAAGTTGTGAGAATAATGATGTTCCACATGAAAGTTCTCAAAAGATTTTGGGGGGATGCTCTTGTAGCTACATGCTACTTGATTAATAGGACTCCTAAAAAAGTCTAAAATGACTGATCTCCATTTGAGGTAGTAAACAAAACTAGACCAATTATTGACCACTTGAGAGTTTTTGGTTGTGTTTGTTTTGTATTAGTTCAAAGGGAGCAAAGGAACAAGCTGGACCCAAAGAGTACCAAAGCTATGTTCATTGGGTATTTTTCTACTCAGAAAGGATACAAATGTTATGACCCAGAGACTACAAGAGTCTTGGTATCCAGATATGTTAAGTTCCAAGAATCCAAAGGTTTCTATGAAGAAGGAACTTGGGATCAATTTAAGGACATCTCAACAACAAGATCAGATCAAGCTAAGAACTTAAGGAGGCTCTTGGAAAGCATTGGTATAGTATCCCCTCATGCTCAGCATTCCCCGGCCATGGCCCCTCATGCTCCGCCTGTTCCGGCCATGACCGGTCACAGCCAACCAGCCGCGGCCACACCGGCTGATCCGCGCCCTTCCACGCCAACAGGTCCTTCCATCTGTCAGCCGCCTGGTGCCTTCAGTTCTCCTGGCCTTCCTCCTCTTGAACATAGGGGGGGAGAGACATCTACTCATGTCCAACAAGACTCTGTAAGAGAAGAATCAATTATGGTCTCATCTTCCAAAAGATCAAGAGAAGTGCCTACTCCTATTAAAGTTTTAGGTGAAGAAGAAGATCCAATCCAAGAAGCTCCATCTACTGTCCTAAGAAGGAGCACAAGACAAAGTAAACCACCAGTGTTCTACAATGGGAATGTTTTGATTCATCATGATCAGAGAGTTTGTAATAATACTCACTTACCTACTAATCATGTTTGCTTTCATTTCAAGTCTTGATAAGGAGCAGATTCCAAAGACATATGAGGAAGCTATAACCAAGAAGGAATGGAGGGAAGCTATCCTAGCTGAGAAACAAGCCATGGAGAGAAATGGAACATATGCTTTAGCTACTTTACCTAAAGAAAAAAGGGCTGTAAGTTCTAAGTAGATATTTACCATTAAATACAAAAGCAATGGTGAAATTGATAGATATAAAGCTAGGTTGGTGGCTAGAGGTTTTACTCAGACATATGGTGAGGATTATAGGGATACCTTTGCACCTGTAGCTAAGCTTCATTCTGTTAATGTTGTTTTTTCTCTTGCTACTAACATTGAGTGGAAGTTATGGAAAATGGATGTTAAGAATGAATTATTGCAAGGTTAACTAGAAGAAGAGGTATACATGTCACCTCCACCAGGCCTAGAGGAGGAGGTAGGAAGCGGCAACATTCTTAGGCTGAGGAAGGCCATTTATGGTCTTAAACAATCTTCAAGAGCTTGGTACCACAAGCTAAGTGTAACATTGATGGATAGAGGCTTCAAAAGATCTGAAGTTAAAAAGCAAGGAAGGTATTGTGGTAAATCTTATTTATGTAAATGATATAATCATATCTGGTAGTAATAGTGTTGGTATTGCATCTACTAAAAATTACATGAAGAGTGTTTTTAATATTAAAGATCTAGGTGAACTTAAATACTTCTTAGAAATTAAAGTGTGTAGGTTCAAGGAAGGTCTCTTTTTATCTCAAAGGAAATATGTTGTAGATTTACTAACCTCTACAGGTATGATGGAAGCTAAACCAGCCAAAACACCCTTAAAAGAAGATTATAAAATCGGAACTAAGGGGGAGCTAGAGGAGGAGATTGATTTTCATGATCCTATGCTTTATAGGAAAGTGGTTGGTAAGCTTATTTATCTAACCGTCACTAGACCAGATTTATGTTTTGCTGTGAATCAGGTATCTCAACACATGCAAGGTCCAAAGATGAGACATTGGGAGATGACAAACCGAATTTTGAGATATCTAAAGGACACTCATGATCAAGGTATATGCATGGGTTGCAATAAAAACACAAATGTGGTTGGTTATTGTGATGCAGATTGGGCTGGAGATATGGAGGATAGGAGAAGTACCACAAGCTATTGTATTTTCATAGGAGGGAACCTTGTGACTTGGAAAACCAAAAAGCAAAAGGTAGTATCATGCTCTAGTGAAAAATCAGAATATAGAGCAATGAGGAAGCTTACAACTGAATGTATTTGGCTGAGGCAAATTTTGGTGGATCTTGCCGTGAAGTATGAAGAACCTATCACCATCCATTGTGACAATCAGGCTGCTATACATATAGCCTCCAACTCTGTGTTGCATGAAAGGACCAAGCATATAGAAGTAGACTGCCACAAAGTAAGGGAAACCATTGGGAAGGGAATCATCTTGCCTTGTTATACAAGGATCAACTAGCTGATGTATTAACCAAGGCAACAACTCTGAAGAATGGCGCCTCCATCTATCCAAGGCTTGGCTTTATGACCATTCCATACCAATGATCCCAACATGGAGTATTATACTTTTTTTCCCTAGAAAAAGTTTTGTCCCAATTGGGTTTTCCTTCTTTAGGTTTTTAATGAGGTAATGCTTCATGGTTGCAAGCTTAGGCATTCACCATGTCTCAAGCTTGAGGGGGAGTATTGGAATGAAGAAGAAATGATGAAATAAGAAAGCCTTTAATGGATTGTGTGCATGTGTGAGTTACTTAGGCTAAAAGGGAGGGTCTAAGGCTTGTTTGTGTTATAGTGTTATGTTATCCTTGTAGCCATTCATGTATAAGGCAATCCTTGTATCCAAAGAAGCCTAGACTAGATTAGTATAAATATCTATCTCCCTTCTCATTTGTAACTTAGAAACTATTATTCTCATTTTCTTAATAAAATCATTCTTCTCTCTAAATCTCTCTAATCTCTCATTCTCTCATTCTACAAATCTCTTAATCTCATAATCTTTCATGTTCTACACATTTTGGGATGGGAAGTTTCATTTTGGATCCATATATGAGTCTGTTCAAGACCAATATTCCGTTTATGGCCTGCCATATTGTAGATTTGTGTATTCTCCCTAAAATAAAAAAGTAATGGATGGATGCTTATGATCCTTCATTTAGGAGCCTCATAATGCTATTTTCAGATGGTATTCCTGGCCTTGGTCCTTGTTACTCAACAAAGTGTGTTCTATGAACTTTGGGATTTGAAGTTCTATTTGAATCAGTATAGGACTCTTAAAGACAAAAATCTCGTTAGTCTTCTAGATTGTAGATTAGTTGTTTCTTCCAAAAAATTAGAAACAAGTAATGAATATTTCTCATCCTTCATTTAGGCTACCCTTATGCTATTTTAAAAATGGTATTATATCTGTTAGTCCTTTTTACTTAATAAAAGTAAAGCGTACGGATTTTAAGATTGGGAGTTCCATTTTATATCCGTATATGCAAATTTTTAGGACCAAAATCCCGTTTTGTAGTCTTCTAGATTGTAGAGTTGTGTTTTCTACCAAAACAAAGAGAAAACAAGTAATGGATGATTATCATCCTTAATTTAGAAGCCTACTAATGCTATTTCAGATGGTATAGGAATATTTTAAGGACCAAAATCTCGTTCATAATTTTTTTAGATTGTAGATTAGTTGTTTCTTCCAAAAAATCATAAATAAGTAATGGATGCTTCATCAATAAAGAGCCCTCTAATGCTAGTTCTGATGGTATTCCTTACCTTGGTATTTCTTACTCATTTTTGGATTGAAATTTCTATTTCGGTTCCGTATAGGGTTCTTTTAAGGACCATAACCTCAATCATGGTCATATAGAATGTAGACTATTTATCTCTCCCAAAAGATCAGAAAAAAAGAAATGGATGCTTCTCATTTTTAATTTAGGAGCCCGTAATGCAATTTCAAATGCTATGCCTTGTGTTGGTCCTTCTTACCCATTAAAAGTATGATCTAAGCATTTTGGGATTGAAATTTCCATTTTGTATCCGTATAGGCCTCTCTTCAGGACCAAAATCCCGTTTTGTATTGTAGATTAGTGTTTTCTTCCAAAAATGAGAAATAATTTAATGTATGCTTATCATTCTTCATTTAGGAGATCCTTAATGCTATTTAAAATGATATTACTTGTTTTAATTCTTCTTATTCATTTAAAGTATGTTTTAAGCATTTTAGGATAGAAAGTTCCATTTCAGATCCGTATTGGAGTCTCTTCAAGACCAAAATTTCGATTATAGTAGATTAGTTAGTTATCTAAGAAAAAATGAGAAACAATTAATGGAAGCTTGTCATCCTTTATATAGAACCCTCTAACGCTATTTCAAATGATATTTGTTGTCTTGGTCCTTCTTACTCATTAAAAGTATGATATAAGCATTTTAGGATTGGAAATTCCATTTCAAATTCGATTATGACTCTTTTGAGGATCAAATCCTGTTTATGATATTTCAGATTGTAGATCAGTTGTTTCTCCCAAAAAATGAGAAAAATGTAATGGATGTTTCTCATCCTTCATTTGGGAGTCCGCTAATGGTATTTCAAATGATATTTCTTGTCTTGGTCCTTTTTACTCATTGAAAGTGTATTCTACGCATATTGGGATTGAAAGTTCCATTGTGGATCTGTATAGGCCTCTTTTCAGGATATAAATCTCGTTTTTCAGTCTTCTATATTTAGATTAGTGTTTTCTCCCAAAATGAGAAAAAGTAATGGATGCTTCTCATTCTTCATCAAGGAGCCCCCTTATGTTATTTAAGTGATATTCCTCGTCTTGGTCATTCTTTCTCATTAAAAGCGTGATATAAGCATTTTTGGATTTGAAGTTTCATTTTGGATGCGTATAACACTCTTTTCAGGATCAAAATCTCAATTATGGTCTTGTGGGATGTAGATTATTTTTTTCTCCTTCATTAAAGAGCCCCCTAATGCTATTTCAAATTGTACTTTTTGTGTTGGTCCTTCTTTTCCATTAAAATGTGATCTAAGTATTTTGGGATTGGAAGTTCCATTTCGTATCATAGAGGACTCTCTGCTGGAAAAAAAATTCTGTTTGTAGTCTTAAAGATAAGAAAAACTTTAACGAATGCTTCTCATCCTTCATTTAGCAGACCCCTAATGATGTTCCTAATGATATACCTTGTCTTGGTTCTTCCTACTCATAAGTGTGTTTCAAGCATTTCAGGATAAGAAGCTCCTTTTCACATCCGCATTGGACTCTCTTCAGGACCATAATCCCGTTTATGGTCTTCTAGATTGTAGATTAGTTAGTTCTTCAAAAAAATGAGAAATAAGTAATAGATGCTTCTTATCCTTCAATTAGAAGCCCCCAAATGGTATTTCAAATGGTATTCCTTGTCGTGGTCCTTTTAAGTCATTAAAATTATTTTATAAGCATTTTGGAATTGGAAGTTCTATTTCGGATTCGAATAGGGCTCTTTTCAGAACCAAAATCCCGTGTATGGTCTTCTAAATTGTTGATCAGTTGTTTTCCCAAAAAATGAGAAAAAGTAATGGATGCTTCTCGTTCTTCATTACGGAGCCCCTTTATGTTATTTCAAGTGATTCCTTGTCTTGGTCCTTCTTTCTCATTAAAGTGTGATCTAAGCATTTTGGAATTGGAAATTCCATTTCGTATCCGCATAAGCCTTCTTCACAGCCAAAATATCGTTTTCTAGTCTTCTTAATAGTAGATTAGTGTTTTATCCCAAAAGATAAGAAACAATTTAATGGATGCTTCTCATCCTCCATTTAGGAGATACATAATGTTATTTCATATGATATTCCTTTTCTTTGTTCTTCTTTCTCATTTAAAATGTGTTTTAAGCATTTCAGGATAAGAAGTTCTATTTCAGATCCGTATTGGTCTCTTTTAAGGATAATAATCTTGTTTATGATCCTAAATATTTTTATTAGTTTGTTCCTCAAAAGATGAGAAACAAGTAATGGATACTTCGCATCCTTCATTTAGGAGACCCTAATACAATTTCAAATGATATTATTATTCTTGGTCCTTTTTACACATTTAAAAGTGTGTTATAAAAATTTAGGATTCGAAGTTCCATTTTTTATCTGTATAAGACTCTTTCCATAACCCAAATCCTTGTTTATGGTCTTCTAGATTTTATATTAGTTAGTTCTCCAAAAGAAAGACAAAAAAGTAATGGATGGTATTCATCATTTAGAAGGTGGTAATACTATTTCAAATTATATTAAATTTCCTGGTCCTTCTAACTCATTAAGTGTGTTTTAAATGAAAGATTATGAGATTGAGAGATTTGTAGAATGAGAGAATGAGAGTTTAGAGAGAATTAGAGAATTAGAGAGAAGAATGATTTTATTAGAAAATGAGAATTATGAATTCTTACTTACAAAATGTGAAGGGAGTAAGGTATTTATACTATACTAGTCTAGGCTTGTTTGGATACAAGGATAGCCTTATACTTAAGTGGCTTACAAGGATAACATAAATCTATAATACAAACAAGCCTTAGACTCTCCCTTTTACACACATATAAATCGCCTTTTAACTAGACATAAAGGCCTTCATAAATTCATCACTTCTTCTTCATTCCAACACTTCCCCTCAAGCTTAAGACATAAAATTCTTAAGCTTGCAACCATGAAGTATTACCTCATTAAAAACCTAGAGAAGGAAAACCCAATTGGGACAAAACCTTTTCTTAGGGAAAAAGAGTATAACACTCCATGTTGGGATCATGGGTATGGAATGGACATGAGGCCAAGTCTTGGATAGATTGATGTGCCAATTTTCAGAGATGCAGCCTTGGTGAATATGTCAGCTAGCTGATCCTCATTCCTTGTATAGCAAGGTAAGATGATACCTTTCCCAATAGCTTCTCTTACTTTATGACAGTCCACTTCTATATGCTTGGTCCTTTCATGAAACACAGAATTGGAGGCTATGTGTATGGCAGCCTGATTGTCACAGTGAATGGTGATTGGAGTCTCACACTCCACGGCTAAGTCTTCCAGAATTTGCTTCAGCCAGATACACTCAGTTGTGAGCTTCCTCATTGCTCTATATTCTGATTCTGCACTAGAGCATGAAACCACCTTTTGCTTCTTGGTTTTCCAAGTCACAAGGTTTCCTCCTATGAAAGTACAATAACCTGTGGTACTTCTCCTATCTTCCCTATCTCCTGCCCAATCTGCATCACAATAACCAACCACATTTGTGTTTTTATTATTACCCATCCAAATACCTTGTTCATGTGTGCCTTTGAGATATCTTAGAATCCGCATGGCCATGTCCCAATGCCTCATCTTTGGCCCTTGCATGTGTTGAGATACCTTCCTTACTCTTAAATGTAAAAAGAGTATGTTCCACTTCAGACCTTTTGAAGCCTTTATCCATTAAAGTAACACTTAATTTGTGGTACCATGCTCTTGGAGATTGCTTAAGGCCATAAATAGCCTTCCTTAGCCTTAGGATATTGCCGCTTCCTATCTCATCTTCTAGGCCAGGTGGAGGTGACATGTAAACCTCTTCTTCTAGTTCACCTTGCAAGAAAGCATTCTTGACATCCATTTGCCACAATTCCCACTCAAGATTAGTAGCAACAGTGAGCACAACATTGACAGAATGTAGCTTAGCAACAGGAGCAAATGTATCCCTATAATCCTCACCATAAGTCTGAGTAAAACCCCTAGCTACCAACCTAGCTTTATATCTATCAATTTCACCATTGCTTTTGTATTTAATGGTAAAAATCCACTTAGAACTTACAGCCTTCTTCCCTTTTGGTAAAATGGCTGAAGCATATGTACCATTCCTCTCCATGGCTTGTTTCTCAGCTAAGATAGCTTCCCTCCATTCCTTTATAGACATAGCTTCTTCATATGTCTTTGGGATCTGCTCATTGTCAAGACTAGAAATAAAAGCAACATGAGTAGAAGGTAAGTGTGCAATATTACAAACTCCCTGGTCATGATGAACTACAGCATTTCCATTGTAGAAGACTGGTGGATTTCTTTGTCTTGTGCTCCTCCTTAAAACAGTAGGTTGAGCCTCCTCTTCTTCTTCACTCAAAACTTCAATGAGAGTAGGTCTTGTTCTTTTGGAAGCTGAAGCTAGAATGGAATCATCTCCTGCTGAGTCTTGTTGGACATGAGTAGATGCTTCTCCCCCCTCATGTTCAAGAGGAGGAAGCCCAGGAGAACCAAGGTTTGGCCGTGACATAGGCTGTGAGGACGCGGCTGGGCCAGAGATATCCGCATTGCCGGATGGACCAGGATCTGCAAAGCCGTGAGGATGATCCTGTGGAGCCGTGTCTGAGGGGCGTGAACTACCTGTTGCTGGGACATTTGGCTGAGGTGTATGCTGACTACCTCCTATTCCAATGCTCTCCAAGAGTTTCCTCAAGTATTCAGCTTGGTCTGTTCTTGTTGATGAGATGTCTTTAAATTGTTCCCAATTTCCTTCTTCATAAAAACTTTTGTCTTCTTGGAACTTCACATCTCTAGACACCATGACCCTTCTAGTCTCATGGTTATAACATTTGTATCCTTTTTGAGTGGAGGAATATCCAATGAACATAGCCTTTACACTTTTTGGTTCAAGCTTGTTCCTTTGTTCCCTAGGAATTAATACAAAACAAACACACCCAAAAACTTTTAAATGATCAATGGTGGGTTTAGTGTTGTTTAATACCTCAAATGGGGATAGATCATCAAGGACTTTTGTAGGTGTCCTGTTGATTAAGTAGCAGGCTGCTACAAGTGCATCCCCCCAAAATCTCTTAGGCACCTTCATGTGGAACATCATAGTTCTCACAACCTCCATTAGGTGCCTATTCTTTCTTTCAGCAACTCCATTTTGTTGTGGAGTATAAGGGCAGCTTGTTTGATGCTCAATGTCATGCTTTGCTAGATGTTCCTTAAGTCTGGTACTTGTGTACTCCCCACCATTATCTGTTCTAAAGCACTTAATTCTTGCATTGTATTGATTAGTCACATATGCTTGAAAATTTAAGAATGCATCATACACCCTATCTTTAGAACTAAGGAGAGTAACCCATGTATATTTGGACTTTTCATCAATAAATGTCACAAAATATTTATGGTTTTCTCTAGATGGAAATGGGGATGTCCACACATCAGAATGCACCAATTCAAAACAATTTTCATATTCATGTATTGATTTTTCAAAAACTGTTTTACAATGCTTTCCAAGAATACATGAATCACACAATTCTTTTGACATTTTTAAACCAGGCACAATTAATTCAAGAGCTCTTGGATGAGGATGTCCTAGTCTAGCATGCCACAAATCTGAATCAGTACTAAAACCATGCGCCTGAAACACTGATTCTAATGCATTACAACTAGTCATATTATCAAGTACATACAAATCATCTTTTGTAGTTCCTTGTCCAAAGCACCTTCTAGTTTCAATATCCTGAAAATAAAAATCATTAGGACCAAATATAGCATGACAATTCAAATCAGTAGTAGCTCTTTTAACTGAGAGCAAGTTGGAGGTAAATGAAGGCATATAGGATGCCTTAGATTCTTTATCAAACAATTTCAATTTTCCTATGCCTTTGATTGGTACTTTGATTCCATTTGCAATAAGAACATTCCCTAGGGCAGGTTCTACATTTTCTAGTAAATCTAGATCACTAATCATGTGATGAGAAGCACCAGAATCAACAACCAAGGATTTAGAAGCATTAGATGTATAAGATGTTTGAAAAGAAGCATGAAAAGTTTTACCCATCACATTGCTCTCCTTTATTGCCTTAATGAGAGCTTCCAAGTCTGATTTTTTCACAAAATCTGATGCTTGTGACATAGTATTGTTGGCGCCTGATTGAGAAGGAGAATGGCTACATAAGGCGGCCTTTGAGGACACCAAACCGTGAGCTTGCTTGGCTGAGGAGATGGCCGACTGCTGTGGTGGGCGTAAAGCCCAAGAGGGTTTAAGATGAGGGTGAAGTTCCCAGCAATCCTTCTTTGCATGTCCCTCCTTCTTGCAATGATCACAAAATGGCCTCCTCTTCATAGATGCATTTGTTGGCCTAAAGAAACTTTTGTGAGCAGCTACTAGTTCAGCTTTGTTGCCAAACAATCCATGTGATCCTTGCTCCTTTTGAATTTGAGCACACACTTCCTCCAAGCTAGGCAACTTATCAGACCTGAGAATATGCTTAATAAGATCTGAGTAAGTAGAATTAAGAGTTAAAAGTAACCCAAACACCTTATCTTGTTCCTTTCTTTCAAGGAGTACAAGTGGTTCAATAGTGGCTGGCCTTAGCATGTCTAGCTCAGCCCACAAAGCTCTGAATGAGCCATAGTGCTTTGTGAATTCAGCATCCTCCTGCCTTAATTCATTCAAAGCTTTCTTCACTTCAAAAATTCTCAAAAGGTTAGTAGTGTTACCATACACCTTAAGCAAAGTGTCCCATAGATCTTTTGCATTTTCACAAAAAGAATAAGCTTCTAAAAGATCACTAGCTAGAGAATTTTGTAAAATAGAAAGTACCAACTGATCTTCTTGGTACCATTTGGCTTGAGCTGCATCACTCACTTCAGCCACTTCATTGTCCTCAATGCCATTTGTGGCAATGTGGTTCCAAAGACCTTTACCACCTAAAGTGGTTTTCATGGTCCTAGACCATAAGAGATAATTTGCTCCATGTAGAATGACTGGAGCTCTAAGAGATGTCTGAATCTCCATGCTTAATAGACAGACTAGGTTAGTAAATCAGGTAAGAAATTGTGATACAAGACAGAACCTTTGGTCAAGGTAAGTATGAAGCCGGCTATTCACAGCTTCGGAATAAACCGCTGGTCACAACTTGGTCAGTGTAGGCGTGTAGATCACTGAATCAGCTGGTCACGCTCAAGACTGCTGGCCACCAGGTCGCTTGTTCACGTGTGGTCACAATTTTGGACGCGCTGCTCACAAATTCCAGTGGCTGGTTGCGCTTTGGTCGGAACAAGTATTGTCCGAAATGGTCTCGCCTTGGTCGGAATGGTCACGCCTTGGTCGGGACAGGTATGGTTCCTGCACACGGACACAGCCACACCAAGAAAAGCAAACGAGAGCCGTGACAGTATAATCCAGCAAGACAAGAAAAAATAAAAGAATTTACCAAGTTACTTGTACTTCAAGTAAGTTCAACCACTTGTAACTAACCTCAACAACCTACAACTACCTTTAACTAATCCTAACAACTCTTAGTAACAAGAATTGTAACAGATTAAGAATATTAATTCTGACTTTATCAAGATTCAATTAAAGAAAATTCGAATTTAATCCCTAGAACATTTGATAAATTCAAGAAATCAAATTTTAAGACTTCCAAAACTGAATAAGCAATTCAAGAAAATCAATCTTGAAACCCTAAACCTATTGGATTGACTTGAAATTTCGTAAGAACCTTCACAAGATACTTCTTAAACTTTCCAGAATTAAAACTTTAAAGAAAACTAAGAAAATCTTAGAATTATAACACCAGATTCTTGACACAGGTATTTTTGAACGACTTTCAGTAAAACTTCAAGAAAACCTTTAAAACGCAATGGAATCGAGTTCTGCTTTCTTTAAACAGAAACTAGACTCAAGGAGCTTGAGTTTAGGCTTTTGAAATTCACGATTTGACGAAATATTGACGTCGAGATGACCTGGGGAATGTAGAGGTTCGAAACAAACACGATCACGAACACCTTTTGGCCAAATGATGCGATCTTGGTGGCTATGGAAACGGAATTCGCCGATGCACACTCCAGAGAAAGCCGATCGTCAATTGGAGTCGTGGATTGATCGGAATTTGATTTTCAAGATGACGTTCGAAATTGATCCAGAAACAGATGAAGAACAAGAAGAATTCTTGTGAAATCAATGAAAGAATGATGAAAATTTCCCAGATTTGATGTAACCTGGCTCTGATACCATGAAAGATTATGAGATTGAGAGATTTGTAGAATGAGAGAATGAGAGTTTAGAGAGAATTAGAGAATTAGAGAGAAGAATGATTTTATTAGAAAATGAGAATTATGAATTCTTACTTACAAAATGTGAAGGGAGTAAGGTATTTATACTATACTAGTCTAGGCTTGTTTGGATACAAGGATAGCCTTATACTTAAGTGGCTTACAAGGATAACATAAATCTATAATACAAACAAGCCTTAGACTCTCCCTTTTACACACATATAAATCGCCTTTTAACTAGACATAAAGGCCTTCATAAATTCATCACTTCTTCTTCATTCCAACATTAAACATTTTTGGATTGGAAGTTTTATTTTGGATCCGTATATGACTCTTTTCAAGACAAATATCCCGTTTATGGTCTTCTAGATTGAGATTAGTGTTTTCTACAAAAAATAAAAAAATAAGTAATTGATGTTTATCATCCTTCACTTAGGAGCCCCCTAATGCTATTTCAGATCGTATCCTTTCCTTGGTTCTTCTTACTCAATTAAAGTGCGTCCTAAGAAATTTAGGATTAGAAGTTCTATTTTGGAAATGTATAGGACTCTTTTCAGGACCAAAATCCCGACTATGGTCTTTTAGATTGTAGATTAGTTGTTTCTCCCATAAGTGAGAAAAATTAATGGGTGCTTCTCATTCTTCAATAAGGATACCCCCTATGTTATTTCATAAGATAATACTTATCTTGGTCCTTCTTTCTCATTAAAAGTGTGTTCTAAGCATTTTAGGATTGGAATGTAGATCTTCTGGAATGTAGATTAGTTGTATCACCAAAAAAAAGTAGTGGATGCTTCTCATCCTTCATTTAGGAGCCCCCTAATGCTATTTCAAATGGTATTCCTTACCTTGGTCCTTTGTACTCAATAAAAGTGTGTTCTATGAATTTTGGGATTGGAAGTTCTATTTTGGATTCAATATCCGGTTTATGGTTTTTAAATTGAAGATAAGTTGTTTCTCCTGAAAAAAGAGAAACAATTAATAGATACTTTTATCCATCAATAAGGAGCCCCCAGATGCTATTACTGATGGTATTACTTGTTTTGGTTCTTCTTACTCATTAAAAGTGTGTTCTAAGCATTTTGGGATTGAAACTTCCATTTTGTATCCACATTTGACTCTTTTCAGGACTAAAATCCTGCTTTGTTGTCTTCAAGAATATAGATTAATGTTTTTTCCCAAAAATGAGAAACATGTAATAGATGCTTTTGATCCATCAATAAGGAGCCCCCTAATGCTATTTCTGATGGTATTACTTTTCTTGCTCCTTCTTACTCATTAAAAGTGTGTTATAAGCATTTTGGGATTGAAAGTTTCTTCTTGTATCCATATTTGACTTTTTTGAGGACCAAAATCCTGCTTTGTTGTCTTCTAGAAAATAGATTAGTTTTTTCTTCCAATAATAAAAAACAAGTAATAGATACTTTGCATCCTACATTTAAGAGACACTAATACTATTTCAAATAGTATTCCTTGTCTTGGTCCTTGTTACTCACTTATAGTGTGTTTTAAGCATTTTAGGAGAGGAATTTCCATTTCAGATCTGATTGGACTCACATCAGGACCAAAATCCTGTTTATGTTCTTCATGAATAGATTAGTTAGTTCTCTAAAAAAAGAGAAAGAAATAATCTATGCTTCTCATCCTTCATTTAGGATACCCTAATGCAATTTCAAATGATATTCCTTGTATTGGTCCTTCTTTTAGGATTGGAAGTTTCATTTAGGATCCATATAAGTCTCTTTTCAGGACCAAATGCCAATTATGATATTTTGGAATGTAGATTAGTTGTTTCTCCCAAAAAAATGAGAAAAAAGTAATGGATTCTTCTCATCCTTCATTTAGGAGCCCCTTAATGTTATCCTGGTATTCTTTGTGTTGGTCCTTCTTACTCAATAAAAGTTTGATCTTATAATATTTGGATTGGAAGTTCCATTTTGTATCCGTATAGGCCTCATTTCAAGACCAAATTTCTGTTTTCTAATCTTCTAGATTATAGAATAGTGTTTCCTCCAAAAAATCAGAAACACGTAATGGATGCATCTCATCCTTAATTTAGGAGATCCCCAATGCTATTTCAAATGGTATTCCATTACTTGGTCCTTTTTGGTAAGGCCATGAAATGGCTGTCTCTCCTAGGATCACTTGAAGGATGGGATGGGGGAAAATAGATGATGAAGATGATGATGGACTTCTTTTCAGAGCTATGGGCTGCTTCAAAGATGTTTAGCAAATCTGATGGCACAGGTTAACCACACTATAGAGTCACAGAAGATCATGATAGATCACTTTATCCTTGTGATGATTCAATGTTCATCTGCTGAACACAGAAGGCAAAGAAAGCACCATATGTGCAAAGAAATTGATTTGATTAAAAGTTCATGGTTGGTTGCTTTACAAATTCGTGGCTACATGTTTTAATATCCTAAAATTGAAAACTCTAAGACTAGGAAACCCTAATCCTAAACTATAATGATTTATTAATCCTAATTCTAACTACAATCTGTTTAATTTAACTTACTCGGTTTAAAAGTCTAATCCATTTCAAATGGGTTTTTAAAGACTAAATACTAAACATTCTTGGTTTATAAATCTCTAATCCTAATCCTAATAAACTTACATATCAAAGCCCAAATAAATAAGTTAGCCCATGGTGGTATATCTTTCAGCTTTATTGGCCAGTATGGGCTTTGTTCAGCAATCATCTTCGTGAGCTGTCGATAATAAAACCCAAGTTATTTCTGATATATTCCTGAGCCTCTTGGGCTTTTCCCTTTGCATGTGACTGAGCTGAGACATGCATTAGATCAATAGAAACAAGTGTAGCCTCTTGAATTGCTTGTGGGGTTGAACTAGCTCGCTAAGGTCTGGTAGAAGAGAAATTTGACCATCTCTTGATTCAAAATGAACCAAGTGAGTTTTGGCACGAGCAGAATGTCCATAATAGCTATTTGATTGAGAGAAATGGTCGTGGTTTCTTGAGGCATGGTTGATCTTCAAATCATTCAAATTGAGACTGATCGAGATCATACCAGCTCCTCCTCCTTTAAAAAGAATTGTCCTCAAATCCGAGTCTTATAATATGATAGATGACCCTTCTGCATGATTATATATGCCTACTGTATCTTTATATTCCTTTCCTGATTGCTAAAGTTTGGTTTGTAAGTGATTGAATCTATGAGCTTCCAAACAGGACAAGTCGAGTATCTCCTGGTTTAGAAGCTGAATAATTTTTAAACCATAAGGAATTTGGAGTATGACTTCAGTTCACCATTCTCATATTAAGGATTAGGTTTCCAGAAAAAGTTGGTTTACAATTTTTTTCACACTGGTTCTTTTGAAATCTTTAAATAGGTAACCATTGATCTCCTTTGGATTCAATACAAGTCTGCCGACTTGAGATTGAATATTTCCTTCATGTAGGATTTGAGTTTCTGTAACAAGTCGATTCGTTGGTTAACACCTATGGATCAGGTTTGTAGGCTTCATTGATTGGACTTATATCTCCTTCAGGTTGATTGGTAGTTTATTGGATGGAATTTTCTATATCTTCTTCATGCCTCTTGATTTAATAATCATTAGATGATGGTGATGTAAAATTCAATCTGGTTGGTGTGGTGTGGTACTTCTCTACAAGTGTTTGAATGATTTCATTTTGCCACCAATCATAAGCTTTTTCTGTGAATGCTGGGACCATTTGTGGTAAAATATGTTCCTTGGAAATGTAGCTGGATTTTAGCCACTTCTCCATATCGCTTTCCCACTGCAAGTATACTTTAAGGTCTATTATTTTTCATGAAAATAGTAGTTAGACCTCTGTTGTTGACTTGCTTCTTTGGACTTACTGGTTTTAGATCAGGGGCTTTCCACCTTGGCTTGTGGAAGAGTTTGTCTCTCATCTGATTGTAGATCAGATCTGTTAGATCCTCCAATTCCTTTTGCTCAGTATCAAAGTCTTGATAGGTGCAACTATCTCCCTTGTTGCTTCATGTTTTGCCTTCTCTCCATAGTTTATTTTGTTCCTAAAAGAATACATGGCGGATTTGTTGGATATATGATAAATATATTGTGAATCTATGATAGATTTCAAACCTTAAACTTCAAGTGGCTATGATACCAAATGGTACGGCCATGGAATAGCTGTCTCTCCTATGATCAATTGAAGGAAGGAAATGGGGAAAATAGAAGATGAAGATGGTGATGGACTACTCTTCAAAGCTACGTGCTGCTCCAAAGATGTTTAACGAATCCTATCACACAGGTTCACCCCGCTATATAGCCGCAGACAATCACGATATATCACTTTACCCTTGTGATGATTCAATGTTCATCTGTTGAACACATAAGGCAAAGAAAGCACAATTTCTACAAAGAAATCAATTTGATTAAAATTTCAAGGTTAGTTGCTTTACAAATTCGTGGCTACATGGTTTTATAGCATAAAAGTGAAAACCCTAACACTAGAAAACACTAATCCTAAACCCTAATAGTTTAGTTAATCATAATTCTAATTACAACCGACTAAGTCTAATCTATTTCAAATGGGTTTATAAAGCTCAAATACTAAACCTTCTTGGTTTATAAATTACCAATCCTAATCCTTATAAATTTACATATTAAAGCTCAAATAAATAGTATAGCCCATGGTGGTCTATCCTTCAGCTTTATGGGCCAGTATGGGCTTTGTTGAGCAATCATCTTTGTGGGCTTGTCCATAATCAAACCCAGGTTGTTTCTAATATCTTCCTGGGCCTGTGAATGAGGTGAGACGTACATCATATCCATAGAAACAAGTGTAGTCTCTTGAAGTTGCTTGGGTGATCGAACTAGCTCGCTAAGGTCCGACATAAGAGAAATTCAACTATTTATTGATTAAAAATGAACCAATTAAGTTTTGGCACGAGCAGAATGTTCATAATAGCTAGTTGATTGAGAGAAATAGTCGTGGTTGGTTGATTAATGGTTGATATTCAAATCCTTTAAATTGAAGCTGATCAAGATCACACCACTTCTTACTCAATAAAAGTGTGTTCTATGATTTTGGAACTGGAAGTTCTATTTCGGATCCATAGATTAGTTGTTTCTTCCATAAAATGGTAAACAAGTAATGAATGCTTTTCATCCAACAATAAGGAGCCTCTAATGCTATTTCTGATGGTATTCCTAGCTTTGGTCCTTCTTACTCATTAAGATTGTGTTCTAAGCATTTTGAGATTGAAAGTTTCATTTCAGATCTGTATATAAATCTTTTCAGGACCATAATCCTTATTTTGGTCATCTAGGATATAGATTAGTTGTTTATCTAAAAAAATGAGAAGCAAGTAATGGATGCTTGTCATCCTTCATTTAGGAGCTCCCTAATGCTATTTGAAATGGTATAACTTGTGTTGGTCCTTCTTACTCATTATAATTATGATCTAACCATTTTGGAACTGGAAGTTCCATTTCATATTCAGATATGCCTCTATGCAGGACCAAACTTCCGTTTTGTGGTCTTCTGGATTGTAGATTAGTGTTTTCTCCCAAAAAAATAAGAAACACTTTAATAGATGCTTCTCATCTTTCATTTAGGAGACCCTTAATGCTATTTCAAATGATATTCCTTGTCTTTGTTCTTCTTACTCATTTAAAATGTGTTTTAAGCATTTTAGGATAGGAAGTTCCATTTCAGATCTGTATTGGTCACCTTTAAGGACCATTATCCCGTTTATGATCCTAAAGATTGTAATTAGTTAGTTCTGCAAAAAAAATGAGAAACAAGTAATTGATACTTCATATCCTTCATTTAGGAGATCCTAATATTATTTCAAATGATATTAATTGTATTGGTCCTTCTTACTCATTTAAAAGTGTGTCCTAAACATTTTAGGATTGGAAGTTCCATTTTTGAACTGTATAAGACTCTTTCACGGACCAAAGTTCTCGTTTATGGTCTTCTAGATTGTAGATTAGTTAGTTCTCCAAAAAAGGAGAAACAAGTAATGGATGGCATCCATCATTTAGGAGCCCGTAATACTATTTCAAATTATATTATATTGGTTCTTCTGAATCATTAAAAGTGTGTTCTACGCATTTTTGGCTTGGAAGTTTTTTGTTGGGATCTGTATATGACTCTTTTTTAAAAAAAATATCCAGTTTATATTTTTATAGATTGTAGATTAGTGTTTTCTACAAAAAATGAAAAAAACAAGTAATGGATGCATATCACCTTCACTTAGGAGCCCCTAATGCTATTTCAGATCGTATCCTGTCATTGGTACTTTTTACTCATTTAAAGTGCGTTCTAAGAATTCCAAGATTAGAAGTTCTATTTTGGAAACATATAGACTCTTTTCGGGATCAAAATTCCGACCATGGTCTTTTAGATTGTAGATTAGTTGTTAATAATGGGTGCTTCTCATTCTTCAATAAGGAGCCCCCTCATGTTATTTCAAAAGATATTCCTTATCTTGATCCTTCTTTCTCATTAAAAATGTGTTTAAAGCATTTATGTATTAAAAGTTCCATTTTGGATCCGTATAAGACTCCTTTCAGAACCAAAATCCTAAATATGGTCTTCTGGAATGTAGATTAGTTGTATCACCCAAAAATGAGAAACAAGTAATTGATGCTTCTCATCTTTCATTTAGGAGCCGCCTAATGCTATTTCAAATGGTATTCCTTGTCTTGGTCTTTTGTACTCAATAAAAGTGTGTTCTATGAATTTTGGGATAGGAAGTTCTATTTCGGATTCAATATCTCGTTTATGGTGTTTTAGATTGTAGATTAGTTGTTTCTCTCAAAAAATGAGAAACAAGTAATAGATGCTTTTCATCCATCAATAAGGAGCTCCCTAATGATATTTCTGATGGTATTTCTTGTCTTGGTCCTTCTTACTCATTAAAAGTGTGTTCTAAGCATTTTGAGATTGGAAGTTCCATTTTTTATCCATATTTGACTCTTTTAAGGACCGAATTCCTGCTTTGTTGCCTTCTAGAATATAGATTAGTGTTTTCTCCAAAAAATGAAAAACAAGTGATGGACACTTTGCATCCTTCATTTAAGAGACGCTAATGCTATTTCAAATGCTATTCCTTGTCTTGTTCCTTCTTACTCATTTAATGTGTGTTTTAAGCGTTTTAGGAGAGAAAGTTCCATTTCAGATCCATATCAGACTCACTTCAGGACTAATGTAAGAACCAAGGGTGGGTTGTCCTTCACCGAGAAGTTCAGGATACTGGACAGAAATCGATGGAAACGAAGGGTGGATCGAAGGGACCACACAAGCTGAAAGGGTCTTGTGATACTCCAAGAACTTCAACCAAGGGGTTGAAGAACACGGCTGCAGAGAAAAGAAGCTTGCTGGCGACTGTTTAGGGTTTAGACACTAGTCTTTTGGTTTTGTCCAAATGCTTGTTATTTCATTAAAGTGTTCACAAAAGGCTTATATAATGCCTTGTTACAACTTAGGCTAAACTACAAGACATTTAATCTTACAAGATGCAAAGTGTAACATTTAATCTTACACTTTGCATCCTTCATTTAAGAGACGCTAATGCTATTTCAAATGCTATTCCTTGTCTTGTTCCTTCTTACTCATTTAATGTGTGTTTTAAGCGTTTTAGGAGAGAAAGTTCCATTTCAGATCCATATCAGACTCACTTCAGGACTGATGTAAGAACCAAGGGTGGGTTGTCCTTCACCGAGAAGTTCAGGATACTGGACAGAAATCGATGGAAACGAAGGGTGGATCGAAGGGACCACACAAGCTGAAAGGGTCTTGTGATACTCCAATAACTTCAACCAAGGGGTTGAAGAACACGGCTGCAGAGAAAAGAAGCTTGCTGGCGACTGTTTAGGGTTTAGACACTAGTCTTTTGGTTTTGTCCAAATGCTTGTTATTTCATTAAAGTGTTCACAAAAGGCTTATATAATGCCTTGTTACAACTTAGGCTAAACTACAAGACATTTAATCTTACAAGAATTAAAACAACATTTAGTTCACTTATTGATAATTAAATAGAGAATGGGCCCTAATTAGTCAACGCAATAACACTAAGGCATTGAATTTGCAGGATGACTTGTGAATAAAGTGGAATTGTGAACAAGTCTTCACTGCATTGCACACTAAGAGTATTGCCTCATTAAAACCTTCTTCGGAAAACCCAGTGGGATAAAACCGAAGATATGGAAAAGAATACAATTTCCTAGCATAATTTTTGGTATCTCTACCGATGGTAATGATAAAGACACCGGAGGAGGAAGAGTCTTCTAGAAGGAACCTCCATGGTTCCTTATCTAGCTGGAATGGGTCGGGGCTGGGACTGGTCGTGGACGCGTGGGACGAGCTAATCGGGTCGGACGTGTGGGTACTGGTCAGACGTGTGGGTACTGGTCGGCTGGGACTGATCACCTGGACGCAGGCTGGTCGGCATGGTCAGCTCAGGGTCCTCTCCGATTCTACTCTCCAGGAGCATGCTGAGCTTGTCTCCTAAGGCTTTTCTCTTGGACTGCGTAAGAGGTCCAGGTGGAATGACTGGTGAAATGGCTGGCTCGATGTCCTCATCATTCCCTCCCTCTTGAAAGTGCTGCATCAAAAAACTCTAATTCAGATACATTGAAAGTGGTAGAGACGTTATACTCACCTGGAAGTTCGAGCTGGTAGGCGTTGTCGTTAATTTTCCGAAGTACTCGGAATGGACCATCTCCCCAGGGTGAAAGCTTGCTCTTCCGTCGCTGGGGAAATCTCTCCGGTCGCAGATGTAGCCAAACCCAATCTCCCTCCTTGAAAACCATGTGCCTACAGCCTTTATTGGTATTATTGACGTTCTGGATGTTCCGTTGGTCCAGGTTTGCCTTGGTCTCTTCATCAAGCCGCTTGATGTAGTCCGCCTTGGCTTCACCCTCCAAGCTGATGGCATCGCCCAATGGTATGGGTGTGAACTTGATAGGAGTGGTCGGGTTGAAGGCGTAGACGACCTCAAAAGGGGAACGCTTCATGTCGGAATGTGTAGCCCTGTTGTATGTGAGCTCGACGTACGGAAGACACTCCAGCCATTTCTTCAAGTTGCGGCGAATTGTTGCCCTCAGGGTATGGGATAATGTCCGATTGACAACCTCGGTCTGTCCGTCACTCTGCGGATGGTATGCGGTGGAGAACAGGAGGTTGGTGCCCAATTTTTGCCACAATGCTCGCCAGAAGTGGCTCAGGAATTTGGTGTCACGATCACATACGATTGTCCGGAGAATGCCATGCAGTCGTACTATCTCCTTGAAGAACAGGTCTGCAGTCTGGCTTGTGTCCTTGGTCTTGTTGCAAGCGATGAAGTGTGCCATCTTAGAAAATCGGTCGAACACTACCAAGATGGAGTCCTTGTGGTTGATTTTCGGAAGGCCTAAGACGAAATCCATGGAAATGTCTGTCCAGTGCACGAATGGGACTGGTAACGGCATGTAAGGACCCTGCGGATGCATCTTGGATTTAGCCCTTTTGCAGATAAGGCACCGTGCGTAGTGTGCCTCTACATCTCGTCGCTGATGGGGCCAATAGAAGTGTTCCTTAAGCATGCTTAAGGTCTTGTCAATGCCGAAGTGACTCATGAGACCTCTGTCGTGGTCCTCTCTGAGAAGCAGCTCTCGAATCGATCCTCTTGGAATGCAAAGTCGTTTGTCTTTAAAGAGGAACCCGTCGTGAGGAAAGGAGCGGCTGTAGGGACCCTTCCCATGCTCTAGGTAGACCTGAGAGAAATCTGCATCGTCAGTGTACAGCTTTTTGATCATCTCGAATCCCATAACCTTTGACTCAATGACTGAAATTAGACTGTATCGACGAGATAAGGCATCAGCGACAACGTTGTCCGTTTCTTTCTTATACTTGATGACGTATGGAAAGGTCTCGATGTACTCCAACCAACGGGCATGTCTTTTCGTCGTCCACCCGAAGTCCCTGGAAACTCACGAAGAAACCAAGAAAAACAACTTGGTTGGTGCAGAAAGTACATTTCTTGAGATTTGCGTACAACGACTTTCTCTGAAGGGTGGTAATCACGGCCTCTAGGTGCTCCAGATGGTCCGAGTAGGTCGTGCTGTAGAAGAGAATATCGTCGAAGTAGCCCACTACGAACTTGCCAATGAACGGACAAAGAACCTCGTTCATAAGGTGCATGAAAGTACTGGGAGCGTTTGACAGGCTAAATGGCATCACTAGTCACTCATAAAGACCTTGCTTGGTCTTGAATGCAGTCTTCCATTCGTCTCCTTTGCGCATCCTTACTTGATGAGATCCGCTTTTTAGTTCAATCTTGGAGAAGACTGCGGCTCCACTAAGCTCGTCTAGCATGTCGTTCAGGAGCGGGAGGGGGTGCCGGTACTTGATTGTAATGTTTTTGATTGCGTGTCAGTCTAGGCACATCCTCCAGCTTCCGTTCTTCTTGGGTACTAGAAGAACCGGAACGGCACAAGGGCTGAGGCTTTCTATAACGTAGCCTTGAGCCATGAGGTCCTGGACTTGTCGTTCTGACTCCTTAGCCTTCTCGGGTTAACTCTGTAGGCAGGACGGTTGGGTAACTGAGCTCCGGGAAAAAAGTCGATGTGGTGCTCAATCCCTCAGATAGGTGGGAGGCCGGCTGGAATTTCGTCCGAAAAGACGTCGGCATACTTGTCTAGCAGGACGCAGATCTCGGCAGGCAATGATGTGATGAGATCCTCGGAAGGACTCAACCCAAAATCATCACACAAGGAAGTTTCAGAAAGAGATAAGCCTTGCACAATGAGCGTGAGCTCAAGTTGCTAAGGAATGTGGAGCGAATGGTCACACAAAGGCTGTGGAAGGCCTTTGATTCACCGGACTTGTGTTCTTTGGATATGAAACACCAAAGGAACACAAGGGTTTCTTAAGCAAGCTTATGATATGACATACCTAAGGGACTTAAGATAAGTTGGATATTACACACCAATAAGTGATCAAAAATTTAGAAGTCATAGAAACTTTCATTAAAGTCTTTGATGAGTACAAATGAGAAAATGGGGTGCTACTTATAGAAGGGAAAAAGGCAAGGCTTGCATGCTTGGAACAACTTCCAAGAACATGCAAGAACATGCAAGCAAACTAGAATTAAAATCAATAAAGATAACTCTCAACTCCTAACTCTCAACTACTTTTTGATGACAAAAGAGGAGGAAGGAGTGGACCTAGAATTCAATAAATGGGCTGAATAAGAAGTGGGCCAATGGCCTCATTAAAAACATATCTTTGGTAAACCCAGTGGGACAAACCCAAAGACAGGGAAAAAGAGCACACATTGGACCACTTAGCCACCCATTGAATTCCAAAGGACATGACAAGGACGTTTGTGGTCATCCATGGTTTTGTCTGATCGTCGTTTGTGCGTCCGTCCTTGGTCAAGATCACATCTTCCCCTTTCTCTTGAAGAGGATTTGTCCTCAAATCCGAATATCCTTCTGGTGGTGCTTGTTTGATCAGAATGAAGAGGCTGATGTCTTAACGTATATCCTGGTCCAAATCAGGTGGCTTGAACCTTTTGTCTTCCTCTCTCTTTTGAGTTATTCTTTGGCGTTTCCTTGCAGCCTTAAAACCTGTATTTGACTCTTTTGACAAGAACAAGTGAATCATATCTGTGTAATTAAGGCTAAAAAGGTATTTGAAATCTTTGACCAGTTTGGCCACTTATTATCACAAAAAATTCCTTTTAAGAACAGAGTAAGCAAAAATGTACTTTTGCTAGCGAAAAGATTGAAATGTGGCAATTTAGAAAAACGTTCAACAAAATCTTTGTTGATTTCATCTAATTCTATTCCAAACGTTTTTCGAAACAAGTCAAAACTCAAAGAAAAATTGGAATTACTCACTTCATCAAACAAAACATCATTTTGCCTAGACAAATTTTCAAAATCAGATTTCTTAAATGACTGAATTATGATATCAAGAACAGATTTTGAAACACAAAATTCTTTCACATTTTCCAAGCCAAATTGTTTTTCTTCATCAGGAGTAACAAGATAGACAAATTATTAATCACACCAAATTCCTTACAGTGCTTATTGCGATTTTCACAAAGGAAAGAGGGAATGGTTGGTTCATCTTTGATCAAGAGATCATTTCCATCATAGTTATCATACTTGGGTTCTCCAAATTCCATAAGCTCTTGATGTGTTGCCTTAGCTTTGGATGGACGTTTGATTGATCTCTTAGGATGGTTCTTTATGACGTCCCTAAGTGCTTCCTTCATCTCTTTGGAAAAATAGGCAACAAAAGATTTCGTCCATTGCTCAAATCTGGCTGTGATATTTTCTGCAATTTTATATGGATCAAGCATCCTTTCTGAAAAAAAAACACAAAACAGCCAGTAAACAGTTCTTTGGAAGTAACTAAAATGTAGACATGAGACAGATCTTAAAGAAACTAAAACAATTTAAAAATTTTTTTTTTTAAATAAAACAAAAATTAAAAGAAAAGAATGAAAAAGAAAACTTAGCTTGTGTGTTGCTCTGATACCAAATGATGAGATCCTTGGAAGGACTTAACCCAAAATTGGCACACAAGAAAATTTCGGAAAGAGATAAGCATTGCAAAACGAGCGTGAGCTCAAGTTGCTAAGAAATGTGGAGCGAATGGTCACACAAAGGCTGCGGAAGGCCTTTGATTCACCAGACTTGTGTTCTTTGGTTATGACTCACCAAAGGAACACAAGGGTTTCGTAAGCAAGCATAGGATATGATACACCTAAGGGACTTAAGATAACTTGGATATTACACACCAACAAGTGATCAAAAATTTATAAGTAGTAGAAACTTTCATTAAAATCTTTGATGAGTACAAATGAGAAAATGGGGTGCTACTTATAGAAGAGAAAAAGGCAAGGCTTGCATGTTTGGAACAACTTCCAAGAACATGCAAGCAAACTAGAATTAAAAGCAATAAAGATAACTCTCAACTCCTAACTCCCAACTACTTTTTGATGACAAAAGAGGAGGAAAGAGTGGGCCTAGAATTCAATAAATGGGCTGAATGAGAAGTGGGCCAATGGCCTCATTAAAAACCTATCTTTGGTAAACCCAGTGGGAAAAACCCAAATACTGGGAACAAGAGCACACATTGGACCTCTTAGCCACTTATTGAATTCCAAAGGACATGATAAGGACGTTTGTGGTCATCCATGGTTTTGGCTGATCGTCGTATGTGCGTCCGTCCTTGGTCCGGATCACATCATGATGACTCGGTGCTATTCGTGTGCAGGTTCTCTCTGTAGATCATTAATACGACCTGAGAGTCCTGGGTGCAAGTGGCTTTCCGCATGTCTGCAATATTTATTAAGAAGTTCTCCTTTTGGACGTGTTGATCTTCCGTCATCTTTGATTGCATCTCTTGAACGACGTGCGCAGACATTGGTGCGACATTTGCATCTACGATTGTCGTGGACGAAAGAGTAGAAATTTGTTCGTTTGTTATGCGTAGTCTCTCGGTCAAATTGCCAAGGTCGTCCGAGCAGAAGATGTCCAGCTGACATTGGGACGACATCACAAGTGACCTGGTCTTGGTATCTACCGATGCTGAAAGAGACCTTAACTTGGTCTGAGATGTACAACTTCGTCTTGTTGTTCAGCCATCGGAGCTTGTAGGGTTTGGGATGCTTGGTCGCAGGCAATCCCAGTTTCTCCAACATGTATTTACTGGCAGCGTTGGTGCAGGACCCTCCGTCGATGATCAACGATCACATTTTCCCAAGTATTGTGCATTTAGAGTGGAAAATGTTCTCTCGCTGCTCTTCTTCTTGTAGCTCGAATCTCGAGCTGAGAACGCGTCGGATCATGAACATTTCTCCAAAATCGGCATACTCAATATCCTCGTTGGACTGGTGGTGTGTCGGAAATGCTGGCTCCTCTTGTTTGTCTTCGGATTTGTAGTCTCCGGAAGCAGTGAGTACCATTGTCCGTTGAGTGGGACATTCCTGGGACATGTGTCATCTACCTTTACATTTGAAGCATACGATCTCGCTGCTCCGCTGAGGCTGGGTTGGAATCATGGTACTGGACGGTTTTGGGATGAGTGGAGCCGGTCTGGGGGCTGAGCTGTTGGCCACGGCTTTGCCTTTAAGTCGTGGGTCAATGGCCTGAGTCATCCTCTCGAATGGCTTGGAACTAGTGTTCCACGTGTTCTTGGGTCGAGAAGGTTGCGGCAAGTTTACGCTTATGGCACTTCTCGATCTGGGTTGCTAGGTGGAACAACTCTTCGAGGTCGTGATATGACTGCAATTCTAATTTTCTAGCAATAGACTCATGCAAGTCGTCAATGAATTGTGCCATGAGGCTCTCCTCGGACTCGTCTACATCCAGTCGGTGGCGTAGATGCTCGAATTCATCGAAGTATTCGGACACCGTCTTGCTTCCATGTGTATGACGCCATAAACGTCACTAAAGCTCGCGCTGGAAGTGGGGCGGGACGTAGCGTCTCCTCATGATCTGGGTGAGTTCGACCCGTGGGGTCAAAGGACTCATCCAAGCTCTCCTACGAGCGGTGACTTCTCAATCCCACCATGCCAGTGCATGGTTAGTGAATTGTGCCGTTGCTAGGGCGACCTTGCGGGGATCGTCGTAGTTGTAGTACTCGAAAAGGGAGGTGGGTTCATCTTAACCTCTGGATAATGTACTGGTCGACGAGGTGGTGGCATAGGCTCGTCGTAGTATTGATGTCGACCCATGGGTGATCGATCATGGTGATAGGGTGGTGCGACAGGTGCTGGCGCGGGCTGCTATAAACGATCGAGGCGAGTCGTGACGGTTGACATCTGGACAAAAGCTGCATCATAATCTGATTGGATTGCCCAGACGTGGACTCGTCATTTCCTGACATATTTCCTTTTCCAAGAAAAGGAAATTTTTTTGAAAATTGAAAGTTTCCCGAAAAGTAAACTTGCAGAATATGGAAAATTTGCTTAAATGGAAAATTTCCACAGATTATATTAAAAACTTCGTTTTTTTTTATTATTTTGGTTGATAAAATAGAAACTACTAAACAGAAAAAGGAAACACTCGAGAAAATGAAAATTTCCTAAATCTAGAAAAGGAAATCTAATAATGGAAAATATCATAAGAAATATGGCCTAAAACTAAAATGAAACTTCTTAAATGAAAAGATACTAAATTAATTGCCTAATCTAATAAAAAATGGAAAATACACTAGGGAAAGGATATAGCGCTAGGGAAAGGACGCTAATGTGCGGAACAACTAGGGCAGCACGGGGAACTAGTGAACGGCCTATGCAGAACGGGAAGGACCTAAGGGGGCTAGCGGACACTCAGAACACACTCGCGGAAAAGGAAACTCACGCGGAACGATGGTACACACAGACTATACCTAACCTAGAACTACGGGGACACACGGCTAGGATGCTACACGCGGGACTAAACAAGACCTAGCAGACTAGACGCGAGGACGGGACAACCAAAGAGTAATGATCTAGACGCACGCTGAACTAAACTAGCATTTGACGCGGACAACTAAGGGGAACCTAGAACTGGGCTGATGTGGGGACAAGCCGCAGCTAGACACGGACACACGGACACAGGCGGCTGCTACACAACACACGAAGGACCTAGTCCTAGCAAAGAAGCAAGCAACACACAAACTCCTTATGGATTTCAAGTATGGTGAATGTGTTCTAGGTGAGTTTCTAAGAATCTTATTTTATTTTAAACAACCTAAACAATATATATTTTTTTGTCTTAAAAAAAAATTCTAGCAACAAAAAAGCAATGAAACAAACAAAATTCTTCTATTTTTTTTTTGTATTATGAAAACAAGAACAAGGAATGATAGAACCTGATTTTTTTTTTTTTTGTAGGATGTTTGTGGTATGTGACTTGATTCCTCTCTTTCTTGAAAATTATGAGATTGAGAGATTTATAGAATGAGAGAATGAGAGAATGAGAGATTAGAGAGAATTAGAGAATTAGAGAGAAGAATGATTTTATTAGAAAATGAGAATTATGAATTCTTACTTACAAAATGTGAAGGGAGTAAGGTATTTATACTATACTAGTCTAGGCTTGTTTGGATACAAGGATAGCCTTATACTTAAGTGGCTTACAAGGATAACATAAATCTATAATACAAACAAGCCTTAGACTCTCCCTTTTACACACATATAAATCGCCTTTTAACTAGACATAAAGGCCTTCATAAATTCATCACTTCTTCTTCATTCCAACACTCCCCCTCAAGCTTAAGACATAAAATTCTTAAGCTTGCAACCATGAAGTATTACCTCATTAAAAACCTAGAGAAGGAAAACCCAATTGGGACAAAACCTTTTCTTAGGGAAAAAGAGTATAACACTCCATGTTGGGATCATGGGTATGGAATGGACATAAGGCCAAGTCTTGGATAGATTGATGTGCCAATTTTCAGAGATGCAGCCTTGGTGAATATGTCAGCTAGCTGATCCTCACTCCTTGTATAGCAAGGTAAGATGATACCTTTCCCAATAGCTTCTCTTACTTTATGACAGTCCACTTCTATATGCTTGGTCCTTTCATGAAACACAGAATTGGAGGCTATGTGTATGGCAGCCTGATTGTCACAGTGAATGGTGATTGGAGTCTCACACTTCACGGCTAAGTCTTCCAGAATTTGCTTCAGCCAGATACACTCAGTTGTGAGCTTCCTCATTGCTCTATATTCTGATTCTGCACTAGAGCATGAAACCACCTTTTGCTTCTTGGTTTTCCAAGTCACAAGGTTTCCTCCTATGAAAGTACAATAACCTGTGGTACTTCTCCTATCTTCCCTATCTCCTGCCCAATCTGCATCACAATAACCAACCACATTTGTGTTTTTATTATTACCCATCCAAATACCTTGTTCATGTGTGCCTTTGAGATATCTTAGAATCCGCATGGCCATGTCCCAATGCCTCATCTTTGGCCCTTGCATATGTTGAGATACCTGATTCACAGCAAAACATAAATCTGGTCTAGTGATGGTTAAATAAATAAGCTTACCAACCACTTTCCTATAGAGCTTAGGATCATGAAAATCAATTTCCTCCTCTAACTCCCCCTTAGTTGCGATTTTATAACCTTCTTCTAAGGGTGTTTTGGCTGGCTTAGCTTCCATCATATCTGTGGATGTTAGTAGATCTACAACATATTTTCTTTGAGAAAGAAAAAGACCTTCCTTAAACCTACATACTTCAATTCCTAAGAAGTATTTAAGTTCTCCTAGATCCTTTATGTCAAAGACACTTTTTAAGTAATTTTTAGTAGATGCAATACCAATACTATCACTACCAGATATGATTATATCATCTACATAGATAAGAATAACTATGATACCTTCCTTACTCTTAAATGTAAAAAGAGTATGTTCCACTTCAGACCTTTTGAAGCCTTTATCCATTAAAGTAACACTTAATTTGTGGTACCATGCTCTTGGAGATTGCTTAAGGCCATAAATAGCCTTCCTTAGCCTTAGGATATTGCCGCTTCCTATCTCATCTTCTAGGCCAGGTGGAGGTGACATGTAAACCTCTTCTTCTAGTTCACCTTGCAAGAAAGCATTCTTGACATCCATTTGCCACAATTCCCACTCAAGATTAGTAGCAACAGTGAGCACAACATTGACAGAATGTAGCTTAGCAACAGGAGCAAATGTATCCCTATAATCCTCACCATAAGTCTGAGTAAAACCCCTAGCTACCAACCTAGCTTTATATCTATCAATTTCACCATTGCTTTTGTATTTAATGGTAAAAATCCACTTAGAACTTACAGCCTTCTTCCCTTTTGGTAAAATGGCTGAAGCATATGTACCATTCCTCTCCATGGCTTGTTTCTCAGCTAAGATAGCTTCCCTCCATTCCTTTATAGACATAGCTTCTTCATATGTCTTTGGGATCTGCTCATTGTCAAGACTAGAAATAAAAGCAACATGAGTAGAAGGTAAGTGTGCAATATTACAAACTCCCTGGTCATGATGAACTACAGCATTTCCATTGTAGAAGACTGGTGGATTTCTTTGTCTTGTGCTCCTCCTTAAAACAGTAGGTTGAGCCTCCTCTTCTTCTTCACTCAAAACTTCAATGAGAGTAGGTCTTGTTCTTTTGGAAGCTGAAGCTAGAATGGAATCATCTCCTGCTGAGTCTTGTTGGACATGAGTAGATGCTTCTCCCCCCCCATGTTCAAGAGGAGGAAGCCCAGGAGAACCAAGGTTTGGCCGTGACATAGGCTGTGAGGACGCGGCTGGGCCAGAGATATCCACATTGCCGGATGGACCAGGATCTGCAAAGCCGTGAGGATGATCCTGTGGAGCCGTGACTGAGGGGCGTGAACTACCTGTTGCTGGGACATTTGGCTGAGGTGTATGCTGACTACCTCCTATTCCAATGCTCTCCAAGAGTTTCCTCAAGTATTCAGCTTGGTCTGTTCTTGTTGATGAGATGTCTTTAAATTGTTCCCAATTTCCTTCTTCATAAAAACTTTTGTCTTCTTGGAACTTCACATCTCTAGACACCATGACCCTTCTAGTCTCATGGTTATAACATTTGTATCCTTTTTGAGTGGAGGAATATCCAATGAACATAGCCTTTACACTTTTTGGTTCAAGCTTGTTCCTTTGTTCCCTAGGAATTAATACAAAACAAACACACCCAAAAACTTTTAAATGATCAATGGTGGGTTTAGTGTTGTTTAATACCTCAAATGGGGATAGATCATCAAGGACTTTTGTAGGTGTCCTGTTGATTAAGTAGCAGGCTGCTACAAGTGCATCCCCCCAAAATCTCTTAGGCACCTTCATGTGGAACATCATAGTTCTCACAACCTCCATTAGGTGCCTATTCTTTCTTTCAGCAACTCCATTTTGTTGTGGAGTATAAGGACAGCTTGTCTGATGCTCAATGCCATGCTTTGCTAGATGTTCCTTAAGTCTGGTACTTGTGTACTCCCCACCATTATCTGTTCTAAAGCACTTAATTCTTGCATTGTATTGATTAGTCACATATGCTTGAAAATTTAAGAATGCATCATACACCCTATCTTTAGAACTAAGGAGAGTAACCCATGTATATTTGGACTTTTCATCAATAAATGTCACAAAATATTTATGGTTTTCTCTAGATGGAAATGGGGATGTCCACACATCAGAATGCACCAATTCAAAACAATTTTCATATTCATGTATTGATTTTTCAAAAACTGTTTTACAATGCTTTCCAAGAATACATGAATCACACAATTCTTTTGACATTTTTAAACCAGGCACAATTAATTCAAGTGCTCTTGGATGAGGATGTCCTAGTCTAGCATGCCACAAATCTGAATCAGTACTAAAACCATGCGCCTGAAACACTGATTCTAATGCATTACAACTAGCCATATTATCAAGCACATACAAGTCATCTTTTGTGGTTCCTTGTCCAAAACACCTTCTAGTTTCAATATCCTGAAAATAAAAATCATTTGGGCCAAATATAGCATGACAATTCAAATCAGTAGTAGCTCTTTTAACTGAGAGCAAGTTGGAGGTAAATGAAGGCATATAAAATGCCTTAGATTCTTTATCAAACAATTTCAATTTTCCTATGCCTTTGATTGGTACTTTAATTCCATTTGCAATAAGAACATTCCCTAGGGCAGGTTCTACATTTTCTAGCAAATCTAGATCACTAATCATGTGATGAGAAGCACCAGAATCAACAACCAAGGATTTAGGAGTATTAGATGTATAAGATGTTTGAAAAGAAGCATGAAAAGTTTTACCCATCACATTGCTCTCCTTTATTGCCTTAATGAGGGCTTCCAAATCTGATTTTGTCACAAAATCTGATGCTTGTGACATGGTGTTGTTGGCGCCTGGTTGGTAAGGAGAATGACTACAGACGGCTGCCTTGGAGGACACCAAACCGTAGGCTTGCCTGGCTGAGGAGATGACCGGCTGCTGTGGTGGACGTGAAGCCCAAGAAGGCTTAAGATGAGGGTGAAGTTCCCAGCAATCCTTCTTTGCATGTCCCTCCTTCTTGCAATGATCACAAAATGGCCTCCTCTTCTTAGATGCATTTGTTGGCCTGAAGAAACTTTTGTGAGCAGCTACTAGGTCAGCTTTGTTGCCAAACAATCCATGTGATCCTTGCTCCTTTTGAATTTGAGCACACACTTCCTCCAAGCTAGGCAACTTATCAGACCTGAGAATATGCTTAATAAGATCTGAGTAAGTAGAATTAAGAGTTAAAAGTAACCCAAACACCTTATCTTGTTCCTTTCTTTCAAGGAGTACAAGTGGTTCAATAGTTGCTGGCCTTAGCATGTCTAGCTCAGCCCACAAAGCTCTGAATGAGCCATAGTGCTTTGTGAATTCAGCATCCTCCTGCCTTAATTCATTCAAAGCTTTCTTCACTTCAAAAATTCTCAAAAGGTTAGTAGTGTTACCATACACTTTAAGCAAAGTGTCCCAAAGATCTTTTGCATTTTCACAAAAAGAATAAGCTTCTAAAAGATCACTAGCAAGAGAATTTTGTAAAATAGAAAGTACCAACTGATCTTCTTGGTACCATTTGGCTTGTGCTGTATCAGTCACTTCAGCCACTTCATTGTCTTCAATTCCATTTGTGGCAATGTGGTTCCAAAGACCTTTACCACCTAATGTGGTTTTCATGGTCCTTGACCATAGGAGATAATTGGCTCCATGGAGAATGACTGGAGCTCTAAGAGATGTCTGTATTTCCATGTTGTAAAAAAAAAAAAAAATGATCAGTAATTCAGGTCACAAATTGTGATTCCAAAACAAACTTTGGCGAGGTCTGAATTGGTCAGTAAGCCGGCTTGGTGTGGACAAAACCACTCGCTGGTCACGACTTGGTATCTTGGTGGGCGTGGTCAGGCACTTGAATCCTTGGTCACACTCTCGGTTAAACTGATCACAAGCTTCAAGTCTCCCACAAGCGCTCCCACAAGCAACCGTGGAACACACGTAAACTTCAGCTCCCACTCGTGATCAGGTATGTAAACAAGTGTGTTTGTCAAGTTGTAAACACTCAGCTTGGTCTGGACACGATTTAATTCCTGTACAATTACTCAATACAACTTGCAAGAACAGGAATTAGGAAGCAAGGAGAAGAATATATGTCCTCCTCCTTTAAAAAAAAAAAAAAAATGGCGCCAATATCACAATTCAAGTGTAACCACCACTAACTACCTAAAACCACCTGTAACTGATCCTAACAACTCAATTAACCAGAATTGTAACAATTTGAGAATATTAAATTTGACTTTATCAAGATTCAATTAAAGAAAATTCGAATTTAAACCCTAGAACATTTGATGAATTTCAAGGAATCAAATTTTAAGACTTCCAAAACTGAACAAGCAATTCAAGAAAATCAATCTTGAAACCCTAAACCTATTGGATTGACTTGAAATTTCGAAGGAACCCTCACAAGATACTAATAAAACTTTCCAGATTCAAAGAATTAAAGAAAACTGAGAAAGAATTAGAATTATATCACCAGAATCTTGAGACAGGTATTTTCGAACGTCTTTCAGTAAAACTTCAAGCAAACCTTTAAAACCCAATGGAATCAAGTTCTGCTTTCTTTAAACAGATACTAGACTCAAGGGGCTTGAGTTTAAGCTTTTGAAATTCACGATTTGACGAAATATTGACGTCGAGATGACCTGGGGAATGTAGAGGTTCGAAACAAACACGATCACGAATACCTTTTGGAAGAAAATTCGTATCTTTTGATTCCCTGGGCCAAATGATGCGATCTTGGTGGCTATGGAAACGGAATTCGCCGATGCACAATCCAGAGAAAGCCGATCGTCAATTGGAGTCGTGGATTAATCGGAATTGGATTTGCAAGATGACGTTAGAAATTGATCCAGAAACAGATGAAGAACAAGAAGAATTCTTGTGAAATCAATGAAAGAATGATGAAAATTTCCCAGATTTGATGTAACCTGGCTCTGATACCATGAAAGATTATGAGATTGAGAGATTTATAGAATGAGAGAATGAGAGAATGAGAGATTAGAGAGAATTAGAGAATTAGAGAGAAGAATGATTTTATTAGAAAATGAGAATTATGAATTCTTACTTACAAAATGTGAAGGGAGTAAGGTATTTATACTATACTAGTCTAGGCTTGTTTGGATACAAGGATAGCCTTATACTTAAGTGGCTTACAAGGATAACATAAATCTATAATACAAACAAGCCTTAGACTCTCCCTTTTACACACATATAAATCGCCTTTTAACTAGACATAAAGGCCTTCATAAATTCATCACTTCTTCTTCATTCCAACATTTCTTACCGAGAACCTCAGTGGAAAGAGAAAGAAATACAATCAAAAGCTAAAAACTGTTGCACTAAACAATGAAAAAAATCGGCAAAAAACAAAAGGATAGAATCAACCTGATGAGCAGGAGCTTTAAGCTCTGATACCAGATGATGTAAGAACCAAGGGTGGGCTGTCTTTCACCGAGAAGGTAAGGTTGCTGGACAGAAATCGATGGAAGCGAAGGGTGGATCAAAGGGACCACATAAGCTGTGTAAGGGGCTTGTGATACTCCAAGAACTTCAACCCAAAGGTTGAAGAACACGGCTGCAGCATGAACAAGGTATATGGATGGGTTGCAACAGAAATACAAATGTGGCCTTACGACCTGATGACCTTCATCTATCTAAGGTTTGGCCTTACGACCATTCCACAATAATGATCCTAACATGGAGTGTTATACTCTTTTTCCCTATAAAAGGATTTGTCCCAATTGGGTTTTCCTTCTTTAGGTTTTTAATGAGGTAATGCTTCATGGTTGCAAGCTTAGGGATTCTCCATGTCTTAAGCTTGAGGGGGAGTGTTGGAATGAAGAAGAAATGATGAAGGAAGAAGGCCTTTAACACTTGATTAAAGGCGTGTGTAGTCTAAGTCTAAGGGGAGTGTCTAAGGCTTGTTTGTGTTCTAGTATTATGTTATCCTTGTAGTCATTCATGTATAAGGCAATCCTTGTATCCAAACAAGCCTAGACTAGATTATTATAAATAACTATCTCTCTCCTCATTTATAACTTAGAAACTATTATTCTCATTTTCTTAATACAATCATTCTTCTCTAATTTCTCATTCTCTCATTCTCTAATTCTACAAATCTCTTAATCTCATATTCTTTCAATTTCGAAAGGATAAAAAAAGAATCTGGCCGTTGATAAAGGAAATCATAACCGCCCTTCTCTTATATATAAGAAGACAATCCGCCTCTTAACTCCCCTGCGCGAACAAAACAAAAATAAGAACTCCGAAAAAAAGAAAGATCAAGGAAACTGAACGATTATTCTAGAAATGTCCGAGTTGCGTCCAGCCACCTGAGTAAACATCGATAGTGGTTCGTTTGGATAAGGAGTATTCGGGTAAGTAACGATAAACTCAGATTTTTTACCCATTTGGGCTATAAGCATCGAAAGACTTAGTGTTTGGTCGATGTGTTCCGAGTGAACCGCAAGGTCTGTGTGACGCGTGTCAGTGTTCGAACGTGGGATTTTTATCAGTTCATCGAAATCCTAAGGTGAGTTCGTGACTGTGGCTATGGTCTAGGATCATTGGCTTGAGTGGATTCAATAAGTGCTTGATTGTCTTATCTAATACACTTGTCCTTGTCATGTTATATGTGTTAAGCGTGAATATAAGAGTCGTGTGTGACTCGTCCTGTTGAGAGATCCAACAGTGGTTGGTGAATCAATTTCAGGGAATGTATATCCGCCTGATTTGCATGATTGACTTATTGATTGTATTGCTTGTTTTCGATTACTTGACCATAGCTGTGTGAGACGGGATGACCGCCTCACTAAGCAATTCATTGCTTATGCCTCCTTATGGATGCAGGAATAGATATTGCTCGGGAAGGTAACCGCAGTGGCTAGGACGCGAGACAAAGGCTGGAAGGAAGGAATGGTGGCTTGGTTAGTATGATTGGGTCTAGTAACTTAAACGATGTATTAGCTTATAGCAGACTTATCGTTGTACTAGAACCTCAATTTTAATTTTAAGTAATTTATTGCACGTTTATGCACTGCTCTGCTGAATCGAATTTTGAAAAACAAATGCTAAGGGAAAAACTTAAGTAAAAATATGGGTTTAGAAATTTTTACTAATTACGGCTGGTTGGGTCAACCGCGAATAGGATCTTACCCAATAAAAAGGGTGTTCTATGAGTTTTGGAATTGGAAGTTCTATTTCTGATCCATATAGGACTCTTTTAAGGACCAATATCCCATTTATGGTGTTGTAGATTAGTTTTTTCTCCGAAAAAATGAGAAACAACTAATGGATGCTTTTCATTCATCAATAAGGAGCCCCTAATACTATTTCTGATGGTATTCCTTGCTTTGCTCCTTCTTACTCATTAACAGTTTGTTCTAAGCATTTTGGGATTGAAAATTCCATTTCGGATCTGTATAACACTCTTTTCAGGACCATAATCCCGATTTTGGTCATATAGGATATAGATTAGTTGTTTCTCACTAAAAATGAGAAGCAAGTAATGGATGCTTGTCATCCTTCATTTAGGAGCCCATTAATGCTATTTCAAATGGTAAAACTTGTGTGGCTCCTTCTTACTCATTACAATTAAGATCTAAGGATTTTGGAATTGGATGTTCCATTTCATATTCGTATATGCCTCTATGCAGGACCAAACTTCTGTTTCGTAGTCTATTAAATTGTAGATTAGTGTTTTCTCCAAAAAAAAATACGAAACAATTTAATAGATGCTTCTCATCATCCATTTAGGAGACCCCTAATGCTTTTAAAATGATATTCGTTTTATTGGTTCTTCATACTCATTTGAAGTGTGTTTTAAGCATTTTAGGATAGGAAGTTCCATTTCAGATCTGTATTGGACTCTCTTTAGGACCAAAATCCCGTTTATGGTCTTCTAGATTGTAGATTAGTTAGTTTTACAAAAAAAAAATGAGAAAAAAGTTATGACTGCTTCTCATCCTTCAATTAGAAGCCTCCAAATGGTATTTCAATTGGTATTCTTGTGGTCCTTTTAACTCATTAAAAATATGTTCTAAGCGTTTTGGGATTGGAATTTTCATTTTGTATCCATATTTGACTCTTATAAGGACCAAAATCCTGCTTTTTTCTTTAAGAATATATATTAGTGTTTTCTCCCAAAAATTAGAAACAAGTAATGGATACTTCATATGCTTTATTTAAGAGATCCTAATGCTATTTCAAATGCTATTCCTTGTCTTGGTCCTTCTTACTCATTTAAAATGTGTTTTAATCATATTAGGAGAGGAAGTTCTATTTCAAATCTGTATCGGGCTCACTTCAGGACCAAAATCATGTTTATGGTTGTCAAGATTGTAGATTAGTTAGTTCTCAAAAAAATGAGAAACAAGTAATGGATGTTTCTCATCCTTCATTTAGGAGACCCTAATGCTATTTCAAATTATATTACTTGTTTTGGTCCTTCTTTCTCGTTAAAAGTGTGTTCTAAATATTTTAGGATTGGAAGAACCATTTTGGATCCGTATAAGTTTCTTTTGAGGATGAAATACTAATTATGATATTTTGGAATGTATATTAGTTCTCTCCGAAAAAATAAGAAACAAGTAATGAATGCTTCTCATCCTTCATCTAGGAGCCCCGTAATGCTTTCTCAAATGGTATTCCTTGTGTCTGTCCTTCTTACCCATTAAAAGTGTGATCTAAGAATATTGGGATTGGAAGTTCCATTTTGTATCCGTAGAGGCCTCTTTTCAAGAACAAAATTCTATTTTGTAATCTTCTAGATTGTAGAATAGTGTTTACTCCAAAAACTAGAAACAAGTAAAGGATGCTTCGCATCTCTCATATAGGAGACCCCTAATGCTATTTCTAATGGTATTGTTTTAATTGGTCCTTCTTACTCAATAAAAATGTGTTCTATGAATTTCGGAATTGGAAATTCTATTTTGGATCTGTATAGAACTCTTTTAAGAGCCAATATCCCGTTTATGGTGTTGCAGAATAGTTTTTTACTTCCAAAAAATGAGAAAAAGTAATGGATGTTTTTCTTTTATTAATATTGAACTCCTAATACTATTTCTAATGGTATTACTTCCTTTGGTCCTTCTTACTCATTAAGAGTGTGTTCTATGCATTTTGGGATTGAAAGTTCCATTTTGGATCTATATAGGACTCTTTTCAGGACCGTAATCCCGATTTTGTTCATATAGAACATAGATTAGTTGTTTCACCCTAAAAATGAGAAGCAAGTAATGGATGCTTGTAATCCTTTATTCAGGAGCCCCCTAATGCTATTTCAAATGGTATAACTTGTGTTGGTCCTTCTAACTCATTAAAATTGTGATCTAAGCATTTTAGAATTGGAAGTTCCATATCATATTTAGATATGCCTCTCTGCAGGACCAAAATTTCTTTTTGTAGTCTTCTATATTGTAGATTAGTGCTTTCTCCCATAAAATAAGAAACAATTTAATAGATTCTTTTCATCTTTCATTTAGGAGAACCATAATGCTATTTCAAATAATATTCCTTGTCTGTGTTCTTCCTACTCATTTAAAGTGTGTTATAAGCATTTTAGGATAGGAAGTTCCATTTCAGATCCGTATTGGACACTTTTCAGGATCAAAATCGCTTTTATAGTCTTCTATAATGTAGATTAGTTAGTTGTCCAAAAAAATGATAAACAAGGAATGGATACTTCTCATTCTTCAATTAGAATCCCCCAAATGCTATTTTAAATGGTATTCTTCGTCGTGGTCCTATTAACTCATTAAAAATATGTTCTAAGAATTTTGGGACTGGATGTTCCATTTCTGATTCGAATAAGATTCTTTTCAGGAAGGTTCTCATCCTTCATGTAGGAGCCCCCTAATGCTATTATAAATTGTATTCCTTGTTTTGGTCTTTGTTTTTTATTAATAGTGTGTTCTATGCATTTTGGGATTGACTGTTTTGGATTCGTATAGGACTCTTTTTAAGACCAATATCTCATTTATGGACTCCGTATTGTAGATTAGTGTTTTCTTCAAAAATTAAAAAAAGTAATGGATGTTTATCATCTTTTATTTATGATCCTCTTAATGCTATTTCAGATGATATTTCTGGACTTGGTCCTTCTTACTCAACAAAGTGTGTTCTATGAATTTTGGGATTGGAAGTTATATTTTGATCCGTATATGACTCTTTTCAGGATAAAAATCATGTTATTCTTCTATATTGTAGATTAGTTGTTTCTTCCAAAAAATGAGAAACAAGTAATGGATACTTCTCATTTTTCATTTAGGCCCTCCGAATGCTATTTCAAATGGTATTCCATGTGATGGTCCTTCTTACTCAATAAAAGTGTGGTCTTGGATTGGAAGTTCCATTTCATATCCGTATAGGCTTCTTTTCATGACCAAAATCCCATTTTGTAGTCTTTTAAATTGTAGATTAATGTTTTCTCCCATAAATGATAAACAAGTAATGGATACTTCACATCCTTTCAAATCTGTATTGGACTCACTTCAGGACCAAAATCCCGTTTATGGTCTTCAAGATTATAAATTATTTAGTTCTTTAAAAAATGAGAAACAACTAATAGATGCTTCTCATCCTTCACTTAGGAGCCCCCTAATACTATTTCATATGGTATTTTTTTTCTTGGTCCTTCTTACTAATTAATTGTGTGTTCAAAACTTTTTGGGTTTGAAAGTTCTATTTCGGATCCGAATATGACTCTTTTCAGGACCAAAATCCCATTTATTGTCTTTTAGATTGTAGATCTGTTGTTTATCCCATAAAATGAGAAAAATGTAACAGATGCTTCTTATCCTTCATTGAAAGATTAAGAGTTTGAGAGATTTAGAGATTTGGAGATTGAGAGAGAGAGAGATTAGAGAGAAAAGTGAGAATGGGTATTATTGAGAAAATGAGAAAAATGAATTTCTTGCTTACAAATAAAGAGAGAGAAAGCTATTTATACTAATCTAGTCTAGGCTTGTTTGGATACTAGAATGCCTAATACATGTTTGGCTACAAGGATAACATTTCATAAATAACAAACAAGCCTAAGACACTCCCTTTGATCCCTAAGACTACACGCCTTTAACCTTGAAGTCTAAGGCCATACTTTCTTCATTTCTTCTCTTTATCTTCATCATTTTTTTTTCATTCCAACACTATCCCTCAAGTTTAATTCTTGGAGAATGCCTAAGCTTGCAACCATGAAGCATTACCTCATTAAAATTCTAAAGAAGGAAAACCCAATTAGGACAAAACCTTTCCTAGGTGAAAAGAGTATAACACTACGTTTGGGCTCCCCTAATGCTACTTCAAATTTTATTCCATGTGTTGGTCCTTTTTACTCATTAAAAGTTTGTTCTAACCATTTTTGTACAAGAAAGTCCATTTCATATTCGTATAGGCTTCTTTTCAGGACCAAATTCCTGTTGTGTAGTCTTCTAGAATGTAGATTAGTGTTTTCTCCCAAAAATAATAAACAAGTAAGGGTTACTTCGAATCCTTTCTTTAGGAGACCCTAATGGTATTTGAAATGGTATACCTTGTCTATGTCCTTCTTACTAATTTAAAGTGTGTTTTAAGCATTTTAGTAGAGGAAGTTCCATTTCAGATCCGTATTGGACTCACTTCAGGAAAAAAATCCCGTTTAAGAACAAGTAATATATTCTTCTCATCCTTCATTTAGGAGACCAAATGCTATTTTAAATTATATTCCTTGTCTTGGTCCTTCTTTCTCATTAAAAGTGTTTTCTAAATATTTTAGGATTGGAAGTTCTATTTTGGATCCGTACAAGTCTCTTTTCAGGATTGAATCCCAATTATGATATTTTGGAATGTAGATTTGTTGTATCTTCCAAAAAATGAGAAACAAGTAATGGATGCTTCTCATCCTTCATTTAGGAGCCCAATAATGCTATATCAAACAGTATTCCTTGCGTTGATCCTTCTTACCCATTAAAAGTGTGATCTAAGAATATTGGGATTGGAAGTACTATTTTGTATCCATAGAGGCCTCTTTTCAAGACTAAAATTCTATTTTGTAATCTTTTAGATTGTAGATTAGTGTTTACCCATAAAATCATAAACAAATAATAGATGCTTCTCATCCTTCATTTAGGAGATCTCTAATGCTATTTTAAATGGTATTCCTTTCCTTGGTCCTTCTTACTCAGTAAAAGTGTGTTTTAAGCATTTTAGGAGAGGAATCTCCAATTCTGATCCTTATAGGACTCACTTAGGACCAAAATCAAGTTTATGGTCTCCAAGATTGTAGATTAATTAGTTCTCTAGAAAATGAGAAATAAGTAATGGAGGCTTTTCATCCTTAGTTAGGAGCTCTCTAATGCTATTTCAAATGGTATTCCTTATTTTGGTCCTTCTTACAAACTAAATGTGTGCTCAAAGCATTTTGGTATTGGAATTTCCATTTCAGGTCCGAATATGACTCTTTTCAGGACCAAAATCCCGTTTATGGTCTTCAAGATTGTAGATCCGTTGTTTTTCCCAAAAAATGAGAAAAATGTAATGTATGCTTTTTATCCTTCATTTAGTAGAATGCTATTTCAAACGGTATTCTTTTTCTTTACCTTCTTACTCATTATATTGTGTTCTACGCATTTTTGGATTGAAATTTTCATTTTGGATCCGTTTGTGGTATTCTAGATTGTAGATTAGTGTTTTCAACAAAAAATAAGAAAACAAATAATGGATGCTTATCATCCTTCATTTAGGAGCCCCCTCATGCTATTTCAGATGACATCTTTTCATTGGTCCTTCTTACTCATTTAAAATGTATTCTAAGAATATTGGAATTAGAAGTTCAATATTGGATCCGTATAAGATTCCTTTCAGGACCAAAATCTCATCTACAGTTTTCTAGATTGCAGATTAGTTGTTTCTCCCAAAAAGATAAATATAATGGATGTTTCTCATTCTTCATTAAAGATCCCCCTTGAAGTAAGACTGGAGTCCACCTAGTCTTAAACACACAGATTCAGGGTCTAATGCTAGAGTGGAAGATGGGTGTTGGTAGAGATGAAGATGAATGGTTGTTTGATTGCACAAACAACAATTTGGTCAAGAAGACTTGAATCCACTAGCTACTTGAACAGGGATGGAAGAATGCACCACAGAGACTATGGAGTGGTCTCTGATATAGAAAAACACTCATTCTTAGGCGAATCACTCACACAAACAACAGAGCAAAGATGCACCAGGCAGCGGCTTAAGCAGAGAAGAAACTTTGTCGGTTTTATTAATCAAAAAGGTCTCAAAATTTACAAGGCTGCAGGGGAAACTTATATAGGAGTTATTCAGCTGTTTTTACATAATATGGTCGACCCAAATATAAACGAAAAGACTCAAAAACAACATGACTTTTAAAGAGAAATTACAAGTCATTCAAAATATAAGAAAAGGAAAGTTTGCCAAAATAAAAATAAAACATTATATGCTAACCACGTCCTTGCTGGGGCTTGAAACATGGTCCCTTTCAACTCTAAAGACCACTAAGATACTCTGGATTATCTATAAAAACTCATAAGAAATTAAAGATACCTAATTGGGCCTCGAGTGGGCTAGTTTAAGGCTAGAGTGGTTTGAGCTGGTTTTGGTCCATTCAGCCTAAATTCTTTTCCTATTGAAGCCTATTGATGTCTAATATATTGATACCTTCAAGTGTTCTCACGAGATAATCTCCAGAATCCTCTTCTTGCTCAATTTGTTCTTTATTGGCTAAGCAGGTTGTTTTGATGATATCTTAAAGCTCTGATGTGATCTCCATGAGATTCTTGATGTTATGAACCCCATTTACTGCTAAAAAAAAGATTACTACCTTGGTTGGTTCGAGGCTGAGCTTTCTTGATGCTCAGAAGTGCAAAATATCTCATGAAGTCCAAAACGGATGTATTGGAGGTCAGCCAAATTGTAAGTGGAATATCTTCTTCATGAGACAAGATTTTCATCTTATTCTTCTTCTCTATGGTTCCTTGATGAGTTACGTTTCTAAAACAAGTTGATTCGTAGTTTAAGTCCTTATGGTTGGGGAGTTATGCTCCAAGGAAGACACCTATGTCCTTAGTACGCTCGGGTTGGTTCTCTCCAAAGGTTTTAGTCAGCTTATTGGTGTCTTCTCCATGCTCATTGATGGGTGATGACTTGATGTCCTCATCACCCCTTATTTTATTTCAGATAATATTCCTTGTCTTGGTCATTTTTCTCTTAAAAGTGTGTTCTAAGCATTTTAGGATTAGAAGTTCCATTTTGGATCCATAAAATACTCTTTTCAGGACCAAAATCCCAATTATGGTTTTCTGGAATTTAGATTAGTTGTTTTCCATAAAATTAGAAACAAGTAACGGATGCTTCTCATCCTTCATTTAGGAGCCCCCTAATGCTATTTCAAATGTCATTTCTTGTGTTGCTCCTTCTTATTCATTAAAAGTGTGTTTTAAGAATATGATGTTCCATTTTGTATCCATATAGGCCTCTTTTCAATGAAAGAATATGAGATTTAGAGATTTGTAGAATGAGAGAATGAGAGATTGAGAGATTAGAGAGAATTAGAGAATAAGAGAAAAGAATGATTTTATTAGAGAATGAGAATTATGAATTCTTACTTACAAAATGTGAAGGGAGTAAGGTATTTATACTATACTAGTCTAGGCTTGTTTGGATACAAGGATAGCCTTATACTTAAGTGGCTTACAAGGATAACATAAATCTATAATACAAACAAGCCTTAGACTCTCCCTTTTACACACATATAAATCGCCTTTTAACTAGACATAAAGGCCTTCATAAATTCATCACTTCTTCTTCATTCCAACACTCCCCCTCAAGCTTAAGACATAAAACTCTTAAGCTTGCAACCATGAAGTATTACCTCATTAAAAACCTAGAGAAGGAAAACCCAATTGGGACAAAACCTTTTCTTAGGGAAAAAGAGTATAACACTCCATGTTGGGATCATGGGTATGGAATGGACATGAGGCCAAGTCTTGGATAGATTGATGTGCCAATTTTCAGAGATGCAGCCTTGGTGAATATGTCAGCTAGCTGAATAAGATGATACCTTTTCCAATAGCTTCTCTTACTTTATGACAGTCCACTTCTATATGCTTGGTCCTTTCATGAAACACAGAATTGGAGGCTATGTGTATGGCAGCCTGATTGTCACAGTGAATGGTAATTGGAGTCTCACACTCCACGGCTAAGTCTTCCAGAATTTGCTTCAGCCAGATACACTCAGTTGTGAGCTTCCTCATTGCTCTATATTCTGATTCTGCACTAGAGCATGAAACCACCTTTTGCTTCTTGGTTTTCCAAGTCACAAGGTTTCCTCCTATGAAAGTACAATAACCTGTGGTACTTCTCCTATCTTCCCTATCTCCTGCCCAATCTGCATCACAATAACCAACCACATTTGTGTTTTTATTATTACCCATCCAAATACCTTGTTCATGTGTGCCTTTGAGATATCTTAGAATCCGCATGGCCATGTCCCAATGCCTCATCTTTGGTCCTTGCATGTGTTGAGATACCTGATTCACAGCAAAACATAAATCTGGTATAGTGATGGTTAAATAAATAAGCTTACCAACCACTTTCCTATAGAGCTTAGGATCATGAAAATCAATTTCCTCCTCTAACTCCCCCTTAGTTGCGATTTTATAACCTTCTTCTAAGGGTGTTTTGGCTGGCTTAGCTTCCATCATATCTGTGGATGTTAGTAGATCTACAACATATTTTCTTTGAGAAAGAAAAAGACCTTCCTTAAACCTACATACTTCAATTCCTAAGAAGTATTTAAGTTCTCCTAGATCCTTTATGTCAAAGACACTTTTTAAGTAATTTTTAGTAGATGCAATACCAATACTATCACTACCAGATATGATTATATCATCTACATAGATAAGAATAACTATGATACCTTCCTTACTCTTAAATGTAAAAAGAGTATGTTCCACTTCAGACCTTTTGAAGCCTTTATCCATTAAAGTAACACTTAATTTGTGGTACCATGCTCTTGGAGATTGCTTAAGGCCATAAATAGCCTTCCTTAGCCTTAGGATATTGCCGCTTCCTATCTCATCTTCTAGGCCAGGTGGAGGTGACATGTAAACCTCTTCTTCTAGTTCACCTTGCAAGAAAGCATTCTTGACATCCATTTGCCACAATTCCCACTCAAGATTAGTAGCAACAGTGAGCACAACATTGACAGAATGTAGCTTAGCAACAGGAGCAAATGTATCCCTATAATCCTCACCATAAGTCTGAGTAAAACCCCTAGCTACCAACCTAGCTTTATATCTATCAATTTCACCATTGCTTTTGTATTTAATTGTAAAAATCCACTTAGAACTTACAGCCTTCTTCCCTTTTGGTAAAATGGCTGAAGCATATGTACCATTCCTCTCCATGGCTTGTTTCTCAGATAAGATAGCTTCCCTCCATTCCTTTATAGACATAGCTTCTTCATATGTCTTTGGGATCTGCTCATTGTCAAGACTAGAAATAAAAGCAACATGAGTAGAAGGTAAGTGTGCAATATTACAAACTCCCTGGTCATGATGAACTACAGCATTTCCATTGTAGAAGACTGGTGGATTTCTTTGTCTTGTGCTCCTCCTTAAAACAGTAGGTTGAGCCTCCTCTTCTTCTTCACTCAAAACTTCAATGAGAGTAGGTCTTGTTCTTTTGGAAGCTGAAGCTAGAATGGAATCATCTCCTGCTGAGTCTTGTTGGACATGAGTAGATGCTTCTCCCCCCCCATGTTCAAGAGGAGGAAGCCCAGGAGAACCAAGGTTTGGCCGTGACATAGGCTGTGAGGACGCGGCTGGGCCAGAGATATCCACATTGCCGGATGGACCAGGATCTGCAAAGCCGTGAGGATGATCCTGTGGAGCCGTGACTAAGGAGCGTGAACTACCTGTTGCTAGGACATTTGGCTGAGGTGTATGCTGACTACCTCCTATTCCAATGCTCTCCAAGAGTTTCCTCAAGTATTCAGCTTGTTCTGTTCTTGTTGATGAGATGTCTTTAAATTGTTCCCAATTTCCTTCTTCATAAAAACTTTTGTCTTCTTGGAACTTCACATCTCTAGACACCATGACCCTTCTAGTCTCATGGTTATAACATTTGTATCCTTTTTGAGTGGAGGAATATCCAATGAACATAGCCTTTACACTTTTTGGTTCAAGCTTGTTCCTTTGTTCCCTAGGAATTAATACAAAACAAACACACCCAAAAACTTTTAAATGATCAATGGTGGGTTTAGTGTTGTTTAATACCTCAAATGGGGATAGATCATCAAGGACTTTTGTAGGTGTCCTGTTGATTAAGTAGCAGGCTGCTACAAGTGCATCCCCCCAAAATCTCTTAGGCACCTTCATGTGGAACATCATAGTTCTCACAACCTCCATTATGTGCCTATTCTTTCTTTCAGCAACTCCATTTTGTTGTGGAGTATAAGGACAGCTTGTCTGATGCTCAATGCCATGCTTTGCTAGATGTTCCTTAAGTCTGGTACTTGTGTACTCCCCACCATTATCTGTTCTAAAGCACTTAATTCTTGCATTGTATTGATTAGTCACATATGCTTGAAAATTTAAGAATGCATCATACACCCTATCTTTAGAACTAAGGAGAGTAACCCATGTATATTTGGACTTTTCATCAATAAATGTCACAAAATATTTATGGTTTTCTCTAGATGGAAATGGGGATGTCCACACATCAGAATGCACCAATTCAAAACAATTTTCATATTCATGTATTGATTTTTCAAAAACTGTTTTACAATGCTTTCCAAGAATACATGAATCACACAATTCTTTTGACATTTTTAAACCAGGCACAATTAATTCAAGTGCTCTTGGATGAGGATGGCCTAGTCTAGCATGCCACAAATCTGAATCAGTACTAAAACCATGCGCCTGAAACACTGATTCTAATGCATTACAACTAGCCATATTATCAAGCACATACAAGTCATCTTTTGTGGTTCCTTGTCCAAAACACCTTCTAGTTTCAATATCCTGAAAATAAAAATCATTTGGGCCAAATATAGCATGACAATTCAAATCAGTAGTAGCTCTTTTAACTGAGAGCAAGTTGGAGGTAAATGAAGGCATATAAAATGCCTTAGATTCTTTATCAAACAATTTCAATTTTCCTATGCCTTTGATTGGTACTTTAATTCCATTTGCAATAAGAACATTCCCTAGGGCAGGTTCTACATTTTCTAGCAAATCTAGATCACTAATCATGTGATGAGAAGCACCAGAATCAACAACCAAGGATTTAGGAGTATTAGATGTATAAGATGTTTGAAAAGAAGCATGAAAAGTTTTACCCATCACATTGCTCTCCTTTATTGCCTTAATGAGGGCTTCCAAATCTGATTTTGTCACAAAATCTGATGCTTGTGACATGGTGTTGTTGGCGCCTGGTTGGTAAGGAGAATGACTACAGACGGCTGCCTTGGAGGACACCAAACCGTAGGCTTGCCTGGCTGAGGAGATGACCGGCTGCTGTGGTGGACGTGAAGCCCAAGAAGGCTTAAGATGAGGGTGAAGTTCCCAGCAATCCTTCTTTGCATGTCCCTCCTTCTTGCAATGATCACAAAATGGCCTCCTCTTCTTAGATGCATTTGTTGGCCTGAAGAAACTTTTGTGAGCAGCTACTAGTTCAGCTTTGTTGCCAAACAATCCATGTGATCCTTGCTCCTTTTGAATTTGAGCACACACTTCCTCCAAGCTAGGCAACTTATCAGACCTGAGAATATGCTTAATAAGATCTGAGTAAGTAGAATTAAGAGTTAAAAGTAACCCAAACACCTTATCTTGTTCTTTTCTTTCAAGGAGAACAAGTGGTTCAATAGTGGCTGGCCTTAGCATAGTGCTTTGTGAATTCAGCATCCTCCTGCCTTAATTCATTTAAAGCTTTCTTCACTTCAAAAATTCTCAAAAGATTAGTAGTATTACCATACACCTTAAGCAAAGTGTCCCTAAGTTCTTTTGCATTTTCACAAAAAGAATAAGCTTCTAAGAGATCACTAGCAAGAGAATTTTGTAATATAGAAAGTACCAACTGATCTTCTTGGTACCATTTGGCTTGTGCTGCATCAGTCACCTCAGCCACTTCATTGTCTCCAATGCCATTTGTGGCAATGTGGTTCCATAGACCTTTACCACCTAATGTAGTTTTCATGGTCCTAGACCATAAGAGATAATTTGCTCCATGTAGAATGACTGGAGCTCTAAGAGTTGTTTGAATCTCCATGCTTAGCAAGTAAAATTGGTCAGTAAATCAGGTAAGTAAAATTGAGTATAGAACCGGCTTGGTCTCGTGTGGTCACGCGAGGTCACTGGTCACGCACAGGTTGCTTGAGTTTGTATTGATCACTTCCTAAGCACACACTCTTGTATGTACCTGGGGAATGTAGGGGTACGAAACGAACGCGATCACGAACACCTCTTAGAAGAAAATTCGTATCTTTTGATTCCCTGAACCAAATGATGCGATTTTGGTGTCTATGGATGCGGAATTCGCCGATGTAGACTCCAGAAAAAGCCGATCGTCAATTGGAGTCGTGGATTGATCGCAATTTGATTTACAAGATGACGTTCGAAATTTATCCAGAAACAGATGAAGAACAAGATGGATTCTTGTTGAATTAATGAAAGAATGATGAAAATTTCCCAGATTTGATGTAACCTGGCTCTGATACCATGAAAGAATATGAGATTTAGAGATTTGTAGAATGAGAGAATGAGAGATTGAGAGATTAGAGAGAATTAGAGAATAAGAGAAAAGAATGATTTTATTAGAGAATGAGAATTATGAATTCTTACTTACAAAATGTGAAGGGAGTAAGGTATTTATACTATACTAGTCTAGGCTTGTTTGGATACAAGGATAGCCTTATACTTAAGTGGCTTACAAGGATAACATAAATCTATAATACAAACAAGCCTTAGACTCTCCCTTTTACACACATATAAATCGCCTTTTAACTAGACATAAAGGCCTTCATAAATTCATCACTTCTTCTTCATTCCAACATTCAATACCAAAATTCCATTTTGTAATCTTCTAGATTGTAGATTAATGTTTCCTCCAAAAATGAGAAACAAGTAATGGATGCTTCTCATTTTTCATTTAGGAGACCCCTAATGCTATTTTAAATGGTATTCCTTGCCTTGGTCCTTCTTACTCAAAAAACTGTGTTCTATGAATTTTGGGATTGGAAGCTCTATTTTAGATCGGTATAATACTATTTTGGATCCGTATATCACTATTTTCAGGACTATAATCACGATTATGGTCATCTAATATGTAGATTAGTTGTTTCTCCAAAAAAAATGAGAAACAAGTAATGAATAATTTTAATCCTTCGTTTAGGAGCCCCCAAATGCTATTTCAGATGGCATAACTTGTGTTTGTCCTGCTTACTAATTTAAAGTGTGATATAAGAATTTTGGGATTAGAAGTTCCATTTTTAATTCATATAGGCCTCTCTACAGGACCAAAATTCCGTTTTGCTAGATTGTATATTAGTGTTTCTCCCAAAAAATAAGAAATTTTTTAATGGATTCTTCTTATCCTTGTATTGGTTAGTGTGTTTTAACATTTCAGGATAGAAGTTCCATTTCAGATATGCATTGGACTCTTTTCATGACCAAAATTCAGTTTATGGTCTTCTATATTGTACATTATTTAGTTTAAGAAAAATGAGAAAACAAGTAATCGATTCTTCTCATTCTTCATTTAGAAGACCCCAAATGTTATTTCAAATGGTATTCCTTGTTGTGATTCTTTTTACTCATTAAAAGTATGTTCTAAGTATTTTGGGATCAGATGTTCAATTTCGGATTCAAATATGAATCTTTTCAAAACCAAAATCCAGTTATGGTCATCTTGATTGTAGATTAGTGTTTTATACAAAAAATTAAAAAAGTAACGGATACTAATCATCCTTCATTTAGGGCCCCCTAATCCTATTTCATATGATATTCCTTGCCTTGGTCCTTGTTACTCCTTGTTACTCATTAAAAGTGGGTTTGAACTTCTATTTTGGATTCGTATAGGACACTTTTCAGCTACAAATTCTAATAAGTCTTGGATAGATTTCAATTTAAGGATTTGGCATGTTGAGTAGGAGTTGGGGTTTGAGTTTGTTTTATCGAGATAATGGGTTATTTCATTTTCGTCGAAATTGTTTATTGTTTTTCTTTATCTAATTTGTCTATTCTTGATGCTATTGATTTTAAAATTTCATTTTGCGGGATATTCCTTGTTTTGGTCCTTTTATCTCATTTAAAGTGTGTTTTAAGCATTTTGGTATAGGAAGTTCCATTTCGAATCCGTATAGGACTCTTTTCAATACCAAAATCCCGTTTATGGTCTTCTAAATTGTAGATTAGTTTGTTATCCCAAAACTTAGAAACACGTAATGTATGCTTCTCATTCTTCAATTAAAAGCCCCCTAATGCTATTTCAAATGGTAGTCCTTGTCTTGGTGCTTCTTACTAATTAAAAGTGTGTTCTAAGAATTTTAGTGATTTCTCCAAAAAAAAATGAGAAACAAGTAATAGATGCTTCTCATCCTTCATCTAGGAGCCCCCAAATTCTGTTTCAATTGGTAATCCTTGTCTTGGTCCTTCTTACTCATTAAAAGTGTGTTCTAAGCATTTTTGGATTTGAAGTTCCATTACGGATCCATATAAAACTATTTTCAGGACCAAAATCATGTTTATCCCAAAAAAATGCAAAACAAAAATGCATAATACTATTTCAAATGGTATTCTTTTTTTTTGTCCTTCTTTCTGATCAAAACAGCGTTCTATTCAATTTTGGATTGGAAGTTCCATTTTAGATCCATATAGGACTTTTTCAAAAATGCATAATCCTGTTTTGCAGCCTTTTAGATTGTAGATTATTGTTTTCTCCCAAAATTTGACAAAAATATAATGGATGTTTCTCATCATTCATTTAGGAGTCTTCTAATCCTATTTCAAATGGTATTCCTTGCATTGGTCCTTCTTACTCATAAAAAGTGTGGTTGTAAGTTCCATATTATATACATATAGGCCTCTTTTCAATACCAAAATCCCGTTTATGATCTTCTAGATTTCTTAAGTAATGGATGCTTATCATCCATCATTTAGGAGCCCCTTGCTACTCCTTGTTACTCATTAAAAGTGGGTTTTGAAGTTCTATTTCAGATCCATATAAGACTCTTTTAAGATTCAACATCTAATAAGTCTTGGATAGAGCTCATTTTAAGGATTTGCATTGTGAGTAGGAGTGAGGTTTGGGTTTTATACCGGGATAATGGGTTATTTCAAATGACTCATTTTCGTCAATATTTTTTATTGCTTTACCTTTATCTAATTTGTCTAATATTGATGTTATTGATTTTAAAATTTTATTTTCTATGAATTTTACTTGTAATATTTCATTAAGGCACACCCATATGCTATTTCAAAGGATATTCCTTGTCTTAGTCCTTGTTGCAAGTATAAAGAATGTTCTACACATTTTGGTATTAGAAGTTCCATTTTGACTCCTAATAAGACTCTTTTAAGGACCAAAATCCCGATTTTGGTGTTTTAGAATGTATATTAGTTGTTTCTTGTAAAAAAAAAGAAACAAGAAATGGACACTTCTCATCCTTCGTTTGGAGCACTCTAATGCTATTTTAAATGGTATTCCTTGTGTTGGTCCTTCTTACTCATTAAAGGTGCGGTCAAAGTATTTTGGGATTGTATGTTCCATTTCTTAACTGTCTAGGCCTCTTTACAATACCAAAATCCCGTTTTGTAGTCCTCTAGATTGTAGACTAGTGTTTTCTCCCAAAAAATAAGAAATAAGTAATGTATACTTCTCATCCTTAGTTTAAGAGACCCATAATGCTATTTCAAATTGTATTCCTTATCTTCGGCCTTCATACCGATTTAAGTGTGTTTTAAATATTTCAAGATAGAAAGTTCCAATTTGAATCCGTATAGAACTCTTTTAAAGACCAAAATCTCGGTTATGGTCTTATTAAAACTGTGTTATATGCATTTTGGGATTGGAAGTTCCATTTTGGAACCGTATAGCCCTTTTTTCAAGACCAAAATCCTGTTTTGCAGGCTTCTTAATTGTAGATTAGTGTTTCCCAAAAAAATGAGAACTATTAACGGATTCTTCTCATCCTTCATGTAGGAGACCCTAATGCTACTTCAAATGGTATTCATTGTCTTGGTTCTTCTTACTCAAATAAAGTGTGTATTAATAATTTGAGGATAGGACATTCTATTTCAGATCTGTATTAGACTCTTTTCAGGAAAAATATTCTCGTTTAAGGTCTTCTACATTGCAGATTAGTTAGTTATCCAAAAAATGAAAAACGAGAAATGGATGTTTCTCATCCTTCAATTAGGGCTATTTCAAATGATATTTCAAATGATATTCCTTGTAGGTCCTTCTTACTCATTAAAAGTGTGTTCTAAGAATTTTTGGATTGGAATTTCCATTTCGGATCTGAATAAGACTCTTTTCAGGACCAAAATCCCATTTATGGTCTTCTAGATTGTAGATCAATTGTTAAAAATGAGAAACATGTAATGGATGCTTGTTATAGTTCATTTAAGGGTTCTCTAATGTTATTTCAAATGATATTAGTTGTCTTGGTCCTTCTTACTTATTAAAAGTGTGTTCTACAGGAAGTTTCATTTTGGATACATATAAAACTCTTTTCATGACCAGTATCCCATTTATGGTTGTATAGATTGTAGAGTAGGGTTTTCTACAAAACATAAAAAATTATTGGATGCTTATCATCCTTCATTTAGGAGCCCCTAATGCTATTTCAGATGTTATTTCTTTTGTTTCTCCTTGCCACTCCTTGTTACTCATTAAAAGTGAGTTTGAAAATTCTATTTTGGATCCATATAGGACTCTTTGCAGATTCAATATCTAATAAGTCTTGGATAGAGCTTATTATAAGGATTTTCATTTTAAGTAGGAGATGAGGTTTGGGTTTGTTTTATCGGGATAATGGGTTATTACAAATTACTTATTTTTGCCGTTACTGTTTATTGCTTTACCTTTATTTAATTTGTCTGATCTTTTCTAGGAATTTGACTTGTTATCCTACATTAAAGAGTCCCTTTATGCTATTTAATAGATATTCTTGTCTTGGTCCTTCTTTCTCATTAAAAGTGTGTTATAAGCATTTTGTTATTGGAAGCTCCATTTTGGATCCGCATTGTACCTTTTTCAAGACCAAAATCCCAATTTAGGCGCCCCTAATGCTATTTAAAATGGTATTCCTTGTATTGGTCCTTCTTACTCGATAAATTGTTGTCTAAGCATTTTGGGAATGGAAGTTCCATTTTGTATCCGTATAGGCTTTTTTTCAGGACCAAAATCTCGTTTTGTAGTCTTCTAGAATGTAGATTAATGTTTTCTCCCAAAAATGAAAAACAAGTAATGAATATTTGGCATCTTCATTTAGGTGACCCTATTGCTGTTTCAAATTGTATTCCTTGTCCTGGTACTTCTTACTCATTTAAAGTGTGTTTTAAAAATTTTGATATCAAAGTTCCATTTCGGATTCAAATATGACTCTTTCCAGAATCATAATCTCGTTTATGGTCATCTAGAAACAAGTAATGGATGCCTTCTCATCCTTCATTTAGGAGCTTTCTAATGCTATTTCAAATGGTATTCTTTATCTTGGTCTTCCTTTCTAATTAAATGTGTGTTCAAAACATTTTGGGATTGGAGTCCATTTGGGATTGGAAGTTTCATTTTTCATCCATATAGAACTTTTTTCAGGACCAAAGTCGGACCAAAGTCCTGTTTATGGTCTTCTAGATTGTAGATCCGTTGTTTATCCCAAAAAATGGAAAAATGTAATGGATGCTTCTTATCCTTCATTTAGTAGCCCCCTAATGCTATTTCAATTGGTATTACTTTTATTTACCTTTTTACTCATTATTAGTGTATTCTATGCATTTTTGAATTCAAAATTTCATTTTGGATCCGCAAATGACTCGTTTCAAGACAAAAAATCAAATAATTGATGCTTACCATCCTTCATTTAGTTGTCCCCTAATGCTATTTTAGATGGTATCCTTTCATTGGTCCTTCTTATTCATTTAAAATATGTTTTAAGAATTTTGGGATTGGAAGTTCTATTTTGGATCCGTATTGGACTATTTTCATGACAAAAATTCAATTTTGGTCTTCTAGATTGTAGATTAGTTGATTCTCACAAAAATGAGAAAAACTTAATGATTGCTTCTCATTCTTCATTATGGAGTCCCCTTATGTTATTTCAGATGTGTTAAGACTCTTTTAAGGACCAATATTCCGTTTATGTTGTTTAGATTGTATATTAGTTGTTTTTCCCAAATAATTAGAAACAAGTAATGAATGATTTTCTTCCAACTATAAGGAGCCCCTAATGCTATTTCTGATGGTATTCCTTGCTTTGGTCCTTGTTACTCATTAAGAGTGTGTTCTAAGCAATTTAGGATTGTAAGTTCCATTTTGGATCCGTATAAGACTCTTTTCAGGACCAAAATCCCAATTATGGTCTTCTGGAATGTATATTAGCAGTTTTCTCCCAAAAAAATGAGAAACAAGTAATGGAAGCTTTTCATGCTTCATATAAGAGCCCCCTAAGTCTATTTCAAATGGTTTTCCTTGGCTTGGTGCTTCTTGCTCAATAAAAGTGTGTCCTATGAATTTTGGGATTAGAATTTATATTTTGGATCTTTTTAAGACTCTTTTAAGAAAAATATCCCGTTTATGGTGTTTTAGATTGTATATTTGTTGTTTCTCCAAAAAATGAGAAAAAAGAAATGGATGCTTTTCATATATAAAAAAGTCTCTAATGCTATTTCTGATGGTATTCCTTGCCATGCTCCTTCTTACTAATTAAAAGTGTTCTAAGAATTTTCGAATTAGAAGTTCCATTTTGTATCTATATTGGACTCTTTTCAAGACCAAAATCTGTTTTGTAGTCTTCTAGAATCTATACATTTAAGGGATGTATCTTATCCTTCATTTAGTAGCCCCTAATGCTATTTCAAATGATATTCCTTTTCTTTACCTGCGTACTTATTAAAAGTGTGTTATACACATGTTTGGATTGAAAGTTTCATTCTGGATCCATATATAACTTTTTTCAAGACAAATATCCCATTTATGGTCTTCTAGAATGTAGATTAGTGTTTTCTACAAAAAAGGAAAAAAACAAGTAATAGATTCTTATCACCATTCATTTAGGAACCCTCTAATGATATTTCAGATGGTATCCTTTCCTTGGTCCTTCTTACTCATTTGAAGTGTGTTCTAAGAATTATGGGATTGGAAGTTCTATTTTGGATCCATATAGGACTTTTTTCAGGCAAAAATATCATATATGGTTTTCTAGATTGTAGATTAGTTATTTCTCCCAAAAATGAGAAAAAGAAATGATTACTTCTCATTCTTCGTTAAGGAACCATCTTATGTTATTTTAGAGGGAAAACGATCTATATCCCCTCGAAATATAGGACATTGTATCAAATGCAACCCATTTTGAATACACAATATCTATACCCACCAATCCAAATTAAAAGATCTAATTGCACTCAATGTATGAAAGTTATATTCTAATTCATCATTGTCTTGGGTTCACTTGGTTTTTGTGGTCGAACTGGATGATATACCAAATAAAACCAATTTTAAATTTAAAATAGAACTAGTTTCACAAACCAAAATACCCACCCAATAACATTTAAAAAATCAACCAATTTTTTTAAAAGAATTCACGAAAATCCTAAAAATTCTGGGTTTTGGTAATCATCTGCGAACATGTCGCCACTTATGGTGATTTTAAAGCAATAGGATAATACATCATACTAGAACTTAAGGCTTATTCACTAGCAATATCCTCGTAAGAATTGTCGCTTTGGTGGTGAGATTCTCCCAAGCAAGATTGCTCGTTTTCAAACTGACACATAGAAAAAAAAAATCCCCAAAAATCAAAATGACTCGAACATCAAAATTCATGAAGAAGCTTGTTTGCAGATCTTAAAAAGGGAAAAAGATCAGCAAGGAGAGAATGATGGACGGTGGTTTAATGGTGGTGAATCAATGGAAAGGAAGAGAGAGGGTGAGATTGAAGGAGCTCGTTAGTGGTATCCGGAGAGAAGAGATCGGTGGCGGTAAACCAAGGAAAGAGAATCTAAAAGAGTTGAAGAAGATGCTCAAGCAGGATCTCTGTTGGGTTCTCGTCTCAAGGACAACGTTAATGTCGAAGAGTATTGTTTGGCGGCAGGCAACGAAGGCAAAGAATTTGATCCTGCAAAGCGGTGGCATGGCGAAGGAGAAGCAGTCAGAGTCCTTGTTGACATGTCCGATTCATGACAAAATATGGATTCGAGGTGGAGGAAGAAGGCATGATCTGTTAGAATGATGGTTTAATTTTTGGTTAAGATGGTTTAATTTTAGGTTTAGGTTTACCAAATTTGTAATCTGGGTAACAAAATTTTTAAACCGTGTGATTAACCAAATTTATGAAAAATTAGATCTAATATTTTGTTTTCGGGTGAATATAAATATGTAACTTTCATATAATGTACATATAAATCTTTAATTATCTATCTATGGATATAAAGATTGAGAAACCAAAATGGGCCGGATGTGATACGATGTCTCATATTTCGGGGGGGGAACTAAATCGTTTTCCCTATTTTAAATGATATTCTTGGTCTTGGTCTTTCTTTTTACATTTAAAGTGTGTTCTAAACATATTAGGATTAGAAGTTCCATTTTGGATCTGTATAAGACTCTTTTTATAACCAAAATCCCAATTATGGTCTTCTGGAATGTAGATTAGTTGTTTCTCCCAAAAAACGAGAAACAAGTAATGGATGACTCTCATCCTTTATTTAGGAGCCCATTAATTCTATTTCAAATGGTATTCCTTGTGTTGGTCCTTCTTACTCATTAAAAGTGTGATTTAAGAATATTGGGATTGGACCACTACTTGAAAATAGGAAATTAACGACTGTATAATTAGTTGCAATTTAGTCGCTAAATGACGTATTACGACTATGTTACGACTAATTATAGTAGTCGGAAATCATTAGTCGCCAAAATATTTTGTCGTAATATAGTCGCCAAAAAGCAACAATATTATGACTAATAAATTAAGTCGTAACATAATCGTAACGTGTTACTACTACGTTACAACCAAGACACGACAATATAATGTATATGAACAGTAACAGTTGTTATTGTAGTCTTTAACTATATCGACTACTTCGCGACTTTGGGGCAAGGTGACTAGTTTGCGACTCTTTAGTTAGCGACTACTTCACGACTATGTTTGATAAACCTGAGAACCTGCTTTTTATGATTACTTTGTGTTTTTTTAATGACTCTTTAGTAACAAGTTAGCGACTACTTGGAGACTCTTAATTTTACAAAAACTAAATTTGGTCGTTTGACTGTTGCTACTTATATGCGACTATTTTACGATTATATAGTTACTAATTTGTTTCTGTTTTGCGACAATATGTATTATAAAAAACAAAATTGGTATATTTAGTAATTGGTATTTTTGGTAATTTGTAGCCTGCGATGCATAACAACCTTACAACATATTTTTTATATTGCAAAACATCATAAACCAAATACAACATTTAAACATCCAACATTCATACATAAAACACAAATATCTTGTCTATTTCAACATCCAACATTAATTTCAACCACAAACATCATACACATACATAAGACATCAAGTTAAGTCTTCAAGTTCCATAAAGAAAGAGTGATAATTAACCTAGGGAGCTGGTGGAGATGAAGGTGGTGGAGAAGAAGTTGTTGCTGATGAACGGGCTGCCATAAAGTCCAAAAACGCTGGATCTGTTTAGCGTAGGTACTCTTCCACCAAGGATAACTGCTGGAGCTTGTCTTTTTGCTCTGCTACAATTCGGGAATGCTCAGCAGCCTGCTCTTCAATTTTGCGTTGAGCTTCCTTTAGTTGTTCTTGGAAGGTCAAATATGTGGAAGACTCTTCTTGTTACTTCTGCTTCACTGTGTGATCATTTATAGTATGTTTCAGGCTTCCTACTCCGTACAAGACACCTCTAGCATCCTTTTCTGTGGACTATGGAACAAAAAAGTTAAAACGTAAATTAATCACATTATAAATGGATGTGAAGCGTGAAATAATTTATTCTACCTCAAGAAATATGGCAGTAAATTCATCGGTTGTTAGATGTCGGATTCGAGAAGCACCATCTGAAATTGATGAAGTCTCTCCCTTAAGCTGAGACAACTTCTCCTGCAAGTTCTTCTGATAAGTTTGAGCGATCATCTCTGCCTTTCGATTCACGTAAGTTCCATCAGGCTTGGTATGTGTCTTAATGAAGACTTCACCAAGTGAAACCGGTCTTCCCAGTTTCTCTTCTTGTAGTGTTACAACATATATAATGTTTGAATTGTTCATTAACATATATATGAAACATGCATTTGAATGTTAAACAATTTATATATATATATATATATATATATATATATGGAAATACTAACCATGTTTTCCTGTACTTGTTGATATAAAGTCGGTCCGGCTAAGTGAACATGGGGACCTAGACCATTACGGTCTGGCATACGAGCGTTGGAGTAGGTCACACTCTTCTGTCGTGCTTCTTCTGTGTCCCAGTATTCTGTCATTGTTTTCCAAATTGTTTCTGCGATCCAATATGGACGCTCTCGGCTAGTCCTCACATTACTAACCATGTCTTTCATATGCCTTTGACAAATCTTTTCGAAATAATGTTGAAATGTCCCAGTTATCGACGGATTCCAAGTGTGTGTTTTCTAAAAAAAATAACAACATTAACAGGTCAGTGGTAATAAACAGGAGAAAATGCAAAGTGATTACAAAAATTTATACCGCGAACTCCAGGAAGTATCTTTATTGTCTCTCACGAGGCACACATGTCCAGCTATAATATGGACCATCGAACTTGTTTGTAAAAAGTTTAGTAATCTTCTGAACTAGTTGGGATCCTTTATCGCTAGTAAACCTGCAAACATACATATACACACAAGCATATCACTATCATTACCAAAGCATAACAGAAACAATGAAAGGTGAAGCTGTATTTCCTACCAAATCGTGTTAGGATTTGGTGTGGGGGAGAGGACGGTTGTAAACTGCTCACAGTCAGGCACCATAAGCAGAGCATTTAGAGCTCTTAGCATGTCCCCTTGAAGTTCTGGCAACACATCTTCTTGGAAGTTGTTTCCTTGTGAAGATGGATGACTCTGACCTTGAGAATTTCAAAGTGGAGACCTTGGACCATCCTGACACTGATGTTGAGAGTTTAGCAGTGGAGACATTGGAACTTCTGGAATCTGTTCCTCTAGGTAGAGTCTCGTTGGAGGTGGATAGTCTTGGACATGTGGTGTTGATGACGTAGACTGTTGCTGCATACTGGGACCTGTTGCGACTGAGGCGGAGGACTGAGGTTTGGCGGTGTGAAGTTATACTGACTCGGCAAACTACTTGGTCTCTTCCCCGAAGATGTCTGAGAAACGGGAGTCTGAGGAATGTTGCGTGCAGTTATCCTCTTTCGTCCTCTCCTAAACTTAGGCATGATGTTCTCTGTGCTGATAAAACATTTGAAATTAGTAAATGATGTAACTGGTAATAGATGCAAACACACCCATACATATATGAGACAGGAAGATAACAGACAATCATGAAAAAACAAACACACATAATGATACGATAAGACACACATAAGGATGCTTCTCCATTTCGCATTGACCGAGTAACTAATATCAATTCCTATCAATCGTTTTTAAACTAATAATAATCTATTCATATTTAACATAATCCTGAACCAATAAGTGCAACTCCTATCAATGTATGCATGAAAGTAGTAATGATAGAATGCAAAATGAGATCTTACGACAATAGAAAAGATAAATGTGGACACGATAAATCAAAGAAAGTGAAAGTGTATCATAACTTTACTGCTAAAAGAAATCAAAGTGTATCCTCAAAGAGATAGGTGTTTAAGTTATTTGCAAATGTGTATGGCAAATTACAAGAACAAATGCATTTTTCTCAGAGAATGAATCAAGGTAATGAATTAGTTTTACCTGTCTCCAATAAATTACTCAAATGATTATGTCAAAATTTGAATGTTTCTATAATTAGAAAACGGGTAATCAAAAACTAATAGTATACTAAAGTATTAGAAAACGACTCTTCTTACACAAACAACTGAAGATAAATTAAACATACAAATTTAGTTTGTTGCAGGATATGCATATGGTCCCAAAATTATCGGATAATGAAACTATCCTATTTTTATGTTTCGATTCACAGTCAATTGTAAACACATTAACCAAAAAAACATGTTTACAAATGGTGAAAGAGTGTGAAACCCATAAACCCATTATTCAAACCAAACGAAGTAAGCACAAGAGTAGATTTTCTTATATATTAGGCAGGATCTTTCGTTTATTGCGCAAATCTAATACCCGATTCTCGGAATCATATGTTACACATGATCAATAAAAAGACAGATGAGGGAGAAGAGGGGAAAACGATGAGTTATCTTGCAAAAATGGAAGAAATCGCCCGATTCAATCGTAAATACACCAAAATGACCGATGGGTCACTCTTGTCCTCTTACGCTACACACCAAAATAAACAAAACAAAACAAAATCAACGACGAACTTGATGCTAAACGTACTAGACACCGTAAAATAGATGTATTACCTTCAGAAGCTGGAAGAATCGACATAGGCGGAAGAGGGAGAAGACGGAGAAGTCGAGGAAGAAGATGAAAATCGAAACTGAGAAATGAAATTAGGGTTTTCGCGACACAAAGGGGGGTGCATAAAGGGAATTAATGAAACCGTGTTATTAGAATCGGTTTGCTAAACCAACAAATCGGGTTCGGTTTCTTGAGAAGCGACTGATTTACGAGTATTTTAGTTAGTCACAATTAATCGGGAAACAACTGACTATGTTACGATTATTCGTCATTATCTTACATATTGTCGTAAATGAGTCGCATATTAATCTGCTACTTAGCGACTAACTATTGACAGTGTTAGATTAGTCGCTATTATACGACTTAACAACCGACTTTCTGATATAATCGTAATATAACGACTTATTGACGACTTCAAATATGGAATAGTAAAGAAGTCATTATCTAGTAGTTATTTAGTCGTCAATATTAACGACTACTTATATAGTCGCTAATGGTAGTCACTAATTTCCTGTTTTCGTATAGTGGATGTTCCATTTTGTATCCGTATAGGCCTGTTTTCAAGACCAAAATTATGTTTTGTAATCTTCTAGATTGTAGATTATTGTTTCCTCCAAAAATGATAATCACGTAATGGATGCTTCTCATCATTTATTCATTTACTGAAGAAAAGTATGTTCTACGAATTTTGAGATTGGAAGTTCTATTTTGGATCCGTATATGACTCTTTTAAGTATTATTATCCCGTTTTTGGTGTTTTTGATTGTAGATTAGTTGTTTTATTCCAAAAAAATGAGAAACAAGTAGTATATACTTCTCATCCATCAATAAAGAGCCCCCTAATTCTATTTCTGATGATATTCCTTGCATTGGTCCTTCTTACTCATTATAAGTGTCTTATAAACATTTTGAGATTGAAAGTTCCATTTTTGATCCATATAGGATTCTTTTTAGGACCATAATATTGATTATGGTCAATTAGAATGTAGATTAGTTATTTCTCCCAAAAATGAGAAACAAGTAAGGATGCTTGTCATCCTTCATTTTGGAGCCCCCTAATGCTATTTCAAATGGTATATCTTGCGTTGGTCCTTCTTACTCATAAAAAGTGTGATCTAAGCATTTTGGGATTGAAAGTTCCATTTCGTATTCATATATGCCTCTCTTCAGGACCAAAATCCTATTTTATAGTCTTCTAGATTGCATATTACTATTTTGTCCCGAAAAATAAGAAACAATTTTATGGATGCTTCACATTCTTTATTTAGCAGACCCCAAATACAATTTCAATTGATGGTCCTTGTTTTAGTTCTTCTTACTCATTAAACATGTGTTTTTAAGATTTTAGGATTGGAAGTTCGATTTTGGATTCGAATAGGAACCTTTTCAGGACCAAAATCTCGTTTATGGTCTTCTAGATTGTCGATCAATTGTTTCTCCCTAAAAATGAGAAACAAGTAATGGATGCTTTTTATCCTTTATTTAGGAACCTTTTCAGGACCAAAATCTCGTTTATGGTCTTCTAGATTGTCGATCAATTGTTTCTCCCTAAAAATGAGAAACAAGTAATGGATGCCTTTTATCCTTTATTTAGGAGTTCTCTAATGTTATTTCAAATGATATTCTTTGTCTTGGTCCTTCTTACTTATGTGTTCTATTCATTTTTCGATTTGAAGTTTCATTTTGGATCCATATATGACTCTTTTCAAGACCAATATCTCGTTTATGGTCTTCTAGTTTGTAGATTAGTGTTTTCTACAAAAAATGTAAAATAATTAATGGATGCTTATCATCCTTCATTTAGGAGCCACCTAATGCTATTTCAGATGGTATTCCTTTCCTTGGTTCTTTCTACTCCTTGTTAGTCATTAAAAGTGTGTTCGGAAGTTCTATTTCGGATTCATATAGAACTCTTTTCAGTTTCAAAATTTAATATGTCTTGGATAGAGCTCATTTTAAGAATTTTGCATGTTGACTAGGAGATGATATGTGGGTTTGTTTTATCGGGATAATGGGTTAATTTAATTGACTCATTTTTACCGACATTGTTTATTGCTTTACCTTTATCTAATTTGTCTAATCTTGATGCTATTGATTTTAAAATTTCATTTTCTTGGAATTTTAGTTGTCATCCTTTATTAAGGATTCCCCTTATGCTATTTAAAAGGATATTTGGTCATTCTTTCTCATTAAAAGTGTGTTCTAAGCATTTTGGAATTGGAAGTTCTTTGGAACCGCATAGGACTCTTTTAAGGACCAAAATCCCAATTATGTTCTTTTAAAATGTAGATTAGTTGTTTCTCCTAAAAAATGAGAAACAAGTAATGGGCGATTCTCATCCTTCATTTAGGAGTCCTCTAATACTATTTCAAATGGTATTCCTGTCATTGGTCTTTCTTACTCATTAAAAGTGTGGTCTAAGTATTTTGGGATTGTAAGTTCAATTTCATATCTGTATAGGCCTTTTTTCAATACCAAAATCCCATTTATGATTTTCTGGATTTCTTAAGTAAAAGATGCTTATCATCCATCATTTATTAGGCCCCTTGCTACTCCTTGTCACTCATTAAAAATGGGTTTGGAAATTCTATTTCAGATCCCTATAAGACTTATTTCAGCTTTAAAATCTATTAAGTCTTGGATAAAGCTCATTTTCAGGATTTTGCATGTCGACTAGGAGATGAGGTTTGGTTTTTTTATACCGGGATAATGGGTTATTTGAACTGATTCATTTTCGTCAATATTGTTTATTATTTTACCTTTATCTAATTTTTCTAATCTTGATGCTATTGATTTTAAAATTTTATTTTCTAGGAATTTTAATTGTAATCTTTCATTAAGGAACCCCATGTGCTATTTCACAGGATATTCCTTGTCTTAGTCCTTTTTCAAGTTAATAGTGTGTTCTAAACATTTTGGTATTAAAAGTTCCATTTTGGATTCGCATAAGACTCTTTTAAGAACCAAAATCCCAATTATGGTCGTTTAGAATGTATATTAGCTGTTTCTCCTAAAAAATAAGAAGCAAGTAATGGACGCTTCTCATCCTTCATTAAGGAGCCCTCTAATGCTATTTTAAATGTTATTCCTTGCGTTGGTCCTTCTTACTCATTAAAAATGTGGTCTAATTATTTTGTGATTGTAAGTTCCATTTCATATCCATATAGGCCTCTTTTCAATACCCAAATCCTGTTTTGTAGTCATCTATATTGTAGACTAGTTTTTTCTCCCAAAAAATAAGAAATAAGTAATGATGTAAGACTCGGAGTCCACCTTGTCTTAAACACACGGATTCAGGAACTAAGGCTGGAGTGGAAGATGAGTGTTGGTAGATATGAGGGTGAAAGGGGCGATTGACTCTCTCAATATAGTGGTTTGATTGAATCACTCAATCAATGAAGAACCAAGAATGTTTGTATCACACAAAAAATCTTAATCCACAGATAAATAAAAACAAAAGTGCTTCTCACACTTAAGAATCTAAAGACAAGAACAAACTCAAATAACTTGTTTAAAGAGAAAACGATTATCGAAATTAACTTAGATTGAAGGGTGATTTGTACAATGGATTAAATTAGCTTTATATAGTGCTCTTACATGGATACAATGACGTCCTATAAAGTGTAAAACAAGAAAGAAATCAAAGAATTGAATACAATAGTTGTTTTGGACAATATTTAGCAAATCAGTCATTAATATGAAAAGTAAATCTTCTCTTGTATCTGGAAGGCTTAAGGGGATAGGGGAGCTTCTCTGGAATTTTCTGGTCGTCAAAGAAGTTTCCCAAAAAGCAGAAGTAAAAAATATCTAACCGTTGGAAAGTTATGGCAGCACCAACTGTGAACGCGACCATATAAATAAAGTTTGAGCACAAGGAGATCCGCCTGATATTATGTAAGTCTAATGGATGGTAAGATGATAGAAGAATCTAATGGATGGTTATATGTGTCTCCTGAATGCTTAAATATCTCTCTTAGTCGCCAAGTATAGGTTTGAAACTTCTTAAACTCGTGAGCTTCCAAATAAGGCAAGTCGAAGATCTCATGGTTTAGAAGTTGAATAACTTTTAAACCATAATTGATTTTAGAATTATTCCAACTCTCCGTGCACCTATAATGGGTTAGATTTCCATGACAAGTTGGTTTACAAGTTGGTTCCTCCTGGTTCAATTGGAATCCTTCAATTAGTAACCACTGGTCTCCATTCAGTTCATTCGAAAACCTCTGTATTGAAAGTTGAATATCTTCTTCATGCGGCAATATTTTGAACCAATTCTTATTTTCCATGATATCTTGATGAGTTGAGTTTCTGGAACAGGTTTATTCGTAGCTTAACTCTTCCTGGTTTCGTTGATATGCTCCAAGAAAAACACATATGCCTTTGATACATCCAGTTTGGTTCTCTTGTGGCCTTGTGGGCTTGTGAATAAGGGAAGATTGGAAACAAACCTTATTTTCCATGCACATTAGGGGTGTAGGCTCGTTAAAACCTTTTTCGGAAAACCCATTGGGACAAAACCGTGAGTAGGAAAAAGAGTATAATTCTCTAACATGTCATTTAAGTGTCGTAGGCAACCTTTCGGTGAAATCTCCATGCTCCTTGGTTGGTCTTGACTTGATGTCCTCATCATTGTCTTTTATTGTCATTTTAATTGTTTTCTTAAAACCTAAAACAATAAAAAATTGTTTGCTTTGACTTAGTTACCATAGTATTTGTCTACCAATCAAAAAAAAAAAAAAAAAGAGAGTTAAGTTGTTAGAATTATTTCCTTTGAATTAAAATTATAAGAAGAGTCAGTCCTTGTTTATTGCATTTGTTGATTCCATTAAGCACTATCATTTTTTGCATCATCTGATTCATAAATATTTGTTTAAATTTTTTTTTTTTTTTTTGTTAACAATGTAAATAAAGCTTATGTATCTCTTTCCATCCAAGTCGGTGGCGTCCGGTTGTTTAAATTTATTTGTTGTTTACTGTCCTTGATTTGTTTTTCTTAAATCAAAAATCCATAAGAATTGTTTACATTGTTTGAAAATTTCCATTAATTATTTGTCAAGTTTCTTTACAGTTTATAGTTAGAAAAAAATAAGTTTTCCTTAATTTTTGTCTAGATATTAAATAAATAAATAAAAAGTTATAACAATTGTCAATTTGTAGTTGCATTGTTTGAAGTTTTCCATTAATTATTCCTTTCTAAATTTCCTTAAAAGTTTATAGTCAAAGAAAAAAAAAGTTAAAGTTGCTTGTTTAAAGATCTTTCCCATGAAATGGTTTCCCTTTTGTCTTTGTCAAAAATTCTTGTTTCCTTTTTAGGTTTGTTACATAATTAAATAATTTCTTTCAATATTATTTGCAAGGCACGACCATGGAAGACATAGAAGAAGAATTTCTTTCATTTGAAGACAAGTGGAGCAAGAAAATCAAGTCTTATATGAAGAAGACACTTGGGATCAAGAGAATAAATATGAGCAGAGTTTTAATGAGTACAATGCATACATGGATGACTCAAGGTCTGAGAATGATGAAGCTTATGGCTATGAACAATGCATAGAAGAACCCGAGCCTGAACCACCAGACCTTGTTCAACACACTTCAACCTACAAGAAGTGGTATGAAGAATAAAAATAATGGGAGAACAAGTGTACAAAGATGATGAATCCTAAGGAGTCGATGAAGAAGATCAATACCGTGAGGCGCATGAACCAAGCACCAATGAGTCTGAGTATGGAGGGGAGCCGTGGGTTAGAGAGGACTACCCAAGTTCTGGAAGCGAAGAAAAGCCTCCCAAGAAGGCAGAGAAGTCCAATAGCTATGGAGTTGTTCCATACAAAGTACAAACATACTCAAAGCCTATCAGTCCAAAGAAGCAATTGAAGAAAAGAAGTAGATCCCTAGTCTTTTCAGAGACTAGTAAAGACATTAAAGTGTACTTGCAATGGGAAGAAAATATGCAGGAGTGGTTACAAAGCAACAAAATCCCAGACGAGAAGAAGCTAATACAAGCTGTCTCAGCCTTCACAAAAATGGCTTATGAATGGTGGCTAAAGGAAAGTGATCCAACCAACTACAAGAAGCCAGTGCTAATTGGAAAGACCTCAAGGCCCGGATGCAGAAAGAATTTGTAGAGAAGTACCAAGGCACATCCACGAGAGTGACGTCTACATCATCTATATGCATACTTAGACCAGAACAATAAGAGATGTGGCTACATAATAAGAAGAATCTACGACTGATGGAGGAAACAACAAAGCAAAAGCCAAGGCCTAAAGTTAAGCCTATGAGAAAAGAAGAATCTAAAATTGCATACTAAGCAGTCGCATCTAGTTGAAATGCCTTACCAAAGCCACAAGGCATAACCACCCAAGGTAAATCTTCTAACTTTGTAAATTATAAAGATCAGAAATGTTATAGAAGTCATAATAAATGACACTTTGCTATAAATTGTCCACTTAAGAAATTGTTGAAAGAAACTATAATAGAAAAGAAAATAGAGAAATTTAGAGAAAGTAATAGTACATTGTATTCAAAGCTTTCAATTTTCAATTATAGTATAATCCACTTATCTGCGTCAAAAAGATTTAATACAGGGCTAGTAGAGATGAAAAAAAAAGAAAAGTTAAAAGCTATTACCATCCCAGATGATCAAAGACCAGAGCCAGATGTTATGAAGATCAATGTGGAAATGGACCAAAGAGAAGACAAGGAAGAGAAGGTACACGCCCTTGCCATATCTGAGCCAACAAAGGGACCAGAGATTGGAATAGCAACGGTATCAGCTATTACAGTCCAATCCGAGGCTGATCAAAGTAATAGAAGAAAGAAAACAACAAAGAGAAACCACCAGACCAAGCTAAGAACATTGAAGGTGTAAGGCAGGTAAGTCTCACTTTGACCTCATTTGTTTCTCATGATGATACAGCTGTGTTAAAGAGCTTGTTTAAACATACTAGAGAATGAGGAAACAAGTTGTTTTAAACCACAATTAGAATTAAACTTTGCTATAACTAGTGCTAAGGAATTAGATTTGACAAGTTTATGCTTTTGTAAAGAACCCCATGATGCACTTGTTTCTTGTCCAAAGTGTTGATATCATTCCAAGTATCAAGGAAGTAAAAAGCAAAGAAGTTACACCAGACCAAAGAAGAGGCCCCTGATGCACCACATGCCACCAAGCCACAACAATACCAAGATAAAACTCTAAACTCTCAGAGGAGAATGAAAGATAACTTGCTTTTTCTTGGTGCAGATTACTTAGTTTCGAGGTCTAACCTTTTCAAGAGAGAGAGAATGATGAAGAAATCAATTCAAGACCAACCAAGGAGCATTGACACTCCACCTAAAGGTTGCCTAAGAAATTTAAAAGACATATTAGAGAATTGTACTCTTTTTCCTACTCTCGGTTTTGTCCCAATGGGTTTTCCGAAAGAGGTTTTAACGAGGAAACACCTCTAATGTGCATGGAAAATAAGGCTTGTTCCCAATCTATCCTCATTCACAAGCCCACAATGCCACAAGAGAACCAAACTGGACGTATTAAAGACATATGTGTCTTTGTTGGAGCATATCAACCAAACCAGGAAGAGTAAAGATACGAATCAACCTGTTCCAGAAACTAAACTCATAAAGTGATCATGGAAAAGAAGAATTGGTTCAAAATCTTGCCGCATGAAGAAGATATTCATCTTTCAATACAGAAGTTTTCCAATGAACCGAATGGAGATCAGTGGTTACTAATTGAAGGATTCCAATTGAACCAGGAGGAACGAAGTTGTAAAAAAATTGTAATGGAAACCAAACCCATTATAGGTGCACGGCTAGTTGGAATAAAGCTAAAATCAATTATGGTTTAAAAGTTATTCAACTTCTAAAATAGGAGATCTTGGACTTGCCTTATTTGGAAGCTCACGAGTTTAATAAGCTTCAAACCTATACTTGGAGACCAGGAGAGATATTTAAGCATTCAGGAGAAATATCTAACCATCCAGTAGATTCTTCTATCATCTTACCATCCACCAGCATACACAAGATCAGACGGATCTCCTTGTGCTCACACTTTCCTTATAAGGCCTCTTTCATACTTGGTGTTGCCATAACTTTCCAACGGTTAGATATTCTTAACTTATTATTTTTGGTAAAATTCTATGGTGACCAGAATATTAAAGAGAAGCTCACCTATCCCCTTAAGCTGTCCAGATACAAGAGAAACTTCACTTTTTATATTAATGACCGATTTGCTTAATATTGTCCAAAACAGCAATTGTATTCAATTATTTGATTTCTTTCTTGTTTTACACCTTCTAGGATGTCATTGTATCCATGTAAGAGCTCTATATAAATCTCATTTCATCCGTTGTACAAAGCACCCTTCAATCTAAGTTAATACATAAAATTGTTTTCTCTTTAAACAGGCTCTTTGGGTTTATTCTTGTCTTTAGATTCTTAAGTGTGAGTAGCACTTTTGTTTCTATTGATCTGTGGATTAAGATTTTTTTTGTGTGATTCAAATATTCTTGTTTCTTCATTGATTGAGTGAGTCAATCAACCCTCTAGATTGAGAGAGTCAATCGCCCCTTTCACCCTCATCTCTTCCAACACTCATCTTCCACTACTGCCTTAGTTCCTGAATCCGTGTGTTTAAGACAAGGTGGATTTCGAGTCTTACATCAAGTAATGTATACTTCTCATCCTTTGTTAAGAGACCCATCATGCTATTTCAAATGGTATTCCTTGTCTTCGACTTTCTTACTCATTTAAAGTGTGTTTTAAACATTTTAAGATAGAAAGTTCCATATCGAATCCTTGTAGAACTCTTTTAAAGACCAAAATATGGTTTATGGTCTCATTAAAACTGTGTTATATACATTTTGGTATAGGAAGTTCCATTTTGGATCCGTATAGGCCTTTTTTCAAGACAAAAATCATTTTTTCAGGCTTCTTGAGTGTAGATTAGTGTTTTCTCCCAAAAATGAGAACAATTAATGGATGCTTGTCATCCTTCATTTAGGAGACCCAAATGCTACTTCAAATGATATTCATTGTCTGGGTCCTTCTTACTCATAAAGTGTGTTTAAGAATTTCAGGATAGGAATTCTATTTCAGATCCGAATTAGACTCTTTTCAGGAAAAAATCCTTGTCTATGGTCTTATAGATTGCAGATTTGTTAGTTCTCCAAGAAAATGAGAAACAAATAATGAATGCTTCTCATCCTTCATTTAGGAGCCCATAGGGCTATTTCAAATGATATTCCTTGTATTGGTCCTTCTTACTCATTAAAAATGTGTTCTAAGAATTTTGGGATTGGAATTTCCATTTCAGAACTGAATAAGACTCTTTGCAGGACCAAAATCCCGTTTATGGTCTTCTAGATTGTAGGTCAATTGTTTCTCCCAAAAATGAGAAACAGATAATGGATGCTTGTTATACTTCATTTAGGGTTCCCTTTTGCTATTTTAAATAATATTATTTGTCTTGGTCCTTTTTACTTATTAAAAGTGTGTTCTATGCATTTTGGGATTGAAATTTTTATTTTGGAGCCATATAAGACTTGTAGATTAATGATTTCTACAAAAAATAAAAAACATGTAATGGATGCTTACCATCCTTCATTTAGGAGCCCCTAATACTAATTCAACTGGTATTACTTTCCTTGGTCCTTGCTACTCCTTGTTACTGAAAAATATGAGATTAAGAGATTTGTAGATTTAGAGAATGAGAGAATGAGAGATTAGAGAGATTAGAGGGAAAAATTATTGTATTGAGAAAATGAGAATAATGTTTTCTAAGTTACAAATGAGAAGAGAGATAACTATTTATACTAATCTTGTCTAGGCTTGTTTGGAAACAAGGATCGCCTTATACATGAATGGCTACAAAGATAACATAATACTAGAACACAAACAAGCCTTAGACATTCCCCTTAGATGACTTAGACTACACGGTCTTAAGCTAGAGTTAGAGGCCTTCTTCCTTCATCATTTCTTATTCATTCGAACACTCCCCCTCAAGCTTAATACATGGAGAATGCCTAAGCTTGCAACCATGAAGCATTACCTCATTAAAAACCTAAAGAAGGAAAACCCAATTGGGACAAAACCTTTTTAGGGAAAAAGAGTATAACACTCCATGTTGGGATCATTGTTGTGGAATGGTAGTAAGGCCAAGCCTTGGATAGATGGAGGTGCCATTCTTCAATGTTGTTGCGTTGGTGAACACATCAGCTAGTTGATCCTCACTTCTTGTATAGCCAGGCAAGATGGTTCCTTTTCCAATAGCTTCTCTTACTTTGTGGCAATCTACCTCTATATGCTTGGTCCTTTCATGAAACACAGAGTTGGAGGCAATGTGTATAGCAGCCTGATTGTCACAATGAATTGTGATAGGATCATCAAAGCTCACAGCCAAGTCCTCAAGAAGTTGTTTCAGCCAAATGCATTCGGTTGTTAGTTTCCTCATGGCTCTATATTCTGACCACTAGAGCATGACAGCACCTTTTGCTTCTTGGTTTTCCAAGTAACAAGATTCCCTCCTATGAAAGTACAATAGCCTGTGGCACTTCTTATATCCTCCCTATCTCCTGCTCAATCTGCATCACAATAACCAACCGCATTTGTGTTTCTATTGCAACCCATCCATATACCTTTGTTCATGAGTGCCTTTTAAATATCTTAAAATTGGATTTTCCATCTCCCAAAGTCTCATCTTTGGACCTTGCATGTGTTGAGATACCTGATTCACAGCAAAACATAAATATGGTCTTGTGATGGTTAGATAAATAAGCTTACCAACCACTTTCTTATAGAGCTTAGGATCATGAAAATCAATTTCCTCCTCTAGCTCCCCCTTAGTTCCGATTTTATAATATTCTTCTAAGGGTGTTTTGGCTGGTTTAGCTTCCATCATACCTGTAGAGGTTAGTAAATCTAAAACATATTTTCTTTGAGATACGAAGAGACCTTCATTGAACCTACACACTTCAATTCCTAAGAAGTATTTAAGTTCTCCTAAGTCCTTAATATCAAAGACACTCTTCAAATATTCTTTTGTAGATGCAATACAACACTATCACTACCAGATATGATTATATCATCTACATAAATAAAAATTACAACAATACCTTCCTTACTCTTTAGTGTAAAAAGAGTGTGTTCAGCTTCAGATCTTTTGAAGCCTCTATCCATCAAGGTTACACTGAGCTTGTAGTACCAAGCTCTTGGAGATTGTTTTAGATGGCCTTCCTCAGCCTGAGTATGTTACTGGCCCCTACCTCTTCCTCTAGAAATGGTGGAGGTGACATGTATACCTCTTCTTCTAATTCACCCTATAAAAATGCATTGTTATTATCCATTTGCCATAATTCCCAATCAAGGTAGTAGCAAGTGAAAGAACAACATTAACAGAGTTAAGCTTATCTACAGGTGCAAAAGTATCCCTATAATCTTCACCATTAGTCTGAGTTAATGCTCTAGCCACCAACCTAGCTTTATATCTATCAATTTCACCATTGCTTTTGTGTTTAATGGTAAAAATCCACTTAGAACTTACAGCCCTTTTTTCCTTTAGTGAAAGTGGCTGGAGCATAGGTACCATTCTTTTCCATGGCTTTCTTCTCAGCTAGGATAGCTTCCCTCCATTCTTTCTTAGTTATAGCTTCCTCATATGTCTTAGGAATATGTTCCTTATCAAGACTTAAAGTGAATGCAACATGGTTAGCAGGTAAGTAAGCAATGTTACAAACTCCCTGATCATGATGAACCACAACATTCTGATTGTAGAAGACTAGTGGATTCCTTTGTCTTGTGCTCCTTCTTAACACTGTAGGTGGAGCTTCTTGGATAGGCTCCTCCTTTTCACTTAAAGCTTCAATGAGAGTGGGCACATCTCTTCATCTCTTGGAAGTTGAGACTAGAATTGATTCATCTCCTTCTGAGTCTTGTTGGACATGAGTAGATTCTTCTCCCCCCATGTTCAAGAGGAGGAAGGCCAGGAGAGCTGGAGGGAAATGGACCGGACCAGACCGGAGTGGATGGCCTCGGCCCGGTTGGTCGTGCCGGTGTTATGGCTGTGCCGAGGCTGGATGCAGCTGGTGTGGGAGGCTGAGGTTGAAGTGAGGTGGCCATGGGCTGAGGATAAGGAAATACTATGCCAATGCCCTCCAATAGTCTCCTCATGTTCTCAGCTTGGTCAGATCTTGTTGTGGAGATGTCTTTGAATTGATCCCAAGTTCCTTCTTCATAGAAACCTATTGATTCTTGGAATTTGACATCTCTGGATACTAAGACTCTTCAAGTCTCTGGATCATAGTATTTGTAGCCTTTCTGGGTAGGAGAATACCCAATGAACATAGCTTTGGTACTCTTTGGTTCCAGCTTGTTCCTTTGTTCCCTTGGAACTGATACAAAACAAACACAACCACAACCTCTTAAGTGGTCAATGTTAGGTCTAATTTTGTTTAGTACCTCAAATGGAGACATGTCATCTAGGAGTTTTGTAGGAGTCATATTAATCAAGTAGCATGCATTTACAAGAGCTTCCCCCCCCCCCAAAATCTTTTGGGAACTTTCATGTGGAACATCATTGTTCTCACAACTTCCATCAAATGCTTATTCTTCCTTTCAGATACTCCATTTTGTTGTGGAGTGTAAGGAAAGCTGGTTTGATGTTCAATGACATGCTTGGCCAAGTGTTGTTGAAGCCTTGTGCTAGTGTATTCCCCTCTATTATCTGTTCTAAAGCATTTAATACTTGCATTGTATTGGTTAGTAACATATGCTTGAAAATTTAGAAATGCATCAAATACTCTATCTTTAGAACTAAGCAAAGTGACGCAAGTATATTTGGACTTTTCATCAATAAATCTCACAAAATACTTGTGGTTTTCTCTAGATGGGAATGGAGATGTCCAAACATCAGAATGCACCAAATCAAAACAATTATCATAGGTATGCAAAGATTTCTCAAAAACTATTTTGCAATGTTTCCCAAGTATACAAGAATCGCACATATCCTTTGGCATTTTTAAACCAGGAACAATTAATTCTAGTGCTCTAGGATGAGGATGTCCTAATCTAGCATGCCAAAGATCAGAATCATCACTAAAAGAGCTAGTACTAGCAACCGGTTCCACCCCTCTTGCATTGGCAATATCTTCAAGCACATACAAGTCATTCCTTGTAGTCCCTTGGTCAAATTTTCTACTAGTCTCAATATCCTGAAATAAGAAATCATTAAGACCAAAGATACCTTGGCAATTCAAATCAGCAGTGACTCTTTTAACTGAAAGCAAATTTGATGTAAAAGATGGCATGTAAAAAGATTTAGATTCTATATCAACCAACTTAAGCTTTCCTATGTCTTTGCTTGGTACTTTGATTCCATTAGCAATGACAACATTACCTAAAGCAGGTTCTAAATTCTCTAGCACCCTAGATCAATAATCATATGATGAGAAGCACCAGAATCAACAACCAATAATTTAGAGGCATTTGGAACAAAAGAAGTTTGAAAAGAAGCATGAAGAGTTTTACCCAACACATTACCATCCTTAATTGCTTTGAGAAGAGCTTCTAGATCTGTTTTCGTCACAAATTCAAATGCTGAAGACATGGAACTGGTTGGGGCCGAGTGACAATGGAAACTGGTACAAGCCATAGAAGGGGCCAGGAGCTTGTACAGGCCATGGCCGGCAGCTTGAAGATGAGTGTGGCCGGCTGTGTGCTGTTGTTTCTCAAGGGACCAGCTTGGCTTCAGCTCAGGATGGAGTACCCAACACTCCTTCTTTGTATGGTAACTCCTTTTGCAATGGTCACATATTGGTCGCTTCTTCCTTGTATTGTTAGTGATTGTTGGTTTGAAAAAACTCTCGTTTGCAGCCACCAATTCAGCCTTGTTGCCAAAGAGTCCATGGGATCCTTGCTCCTTTTGGATTTGAGCACAAACATTTTCCAAGCTAGGAAGCTTATCAGACCTGAGAATATGCTTAATAAGGTCTGAGTAAGTTGTGTTAAGAGTTAATAGTAACTCAAACACCTTGTCTTGTTTTTCCTTTCTAGAAGAACAATTGGATCAATTGTGGCTGGCCTTAGCATCTCTAGCTCATCCCATAATGCTCTGAATGAGCCATAGTGCTTTGTGAATTCTTCATCCTCCTGCTTCAATTCATTCAAAGATTTTTTCACCTAAAAAATTCTTATGAGGTTAGTGGTGTTTCCATACACCTTTTGCAAATTATCCCAAAGTTCCTTAGCATTTTTACATAATGAATAAGCTTCTAAGAGATCACTAGCAAAAAAGTTTTGAACTATAGAGAGTACCAATTGATCTTCTTGGTACCATTTAGCTTGAACAGCCACAACCTCATTAACTTCAGCAACTTCATTTTCATTATGACCATTGGTTAAAATATGATTCCAAAGGCCTTTACTACCCAATGTGGTTTTCATGGTCCTAGACCATAAGAGATAATTTGCTCCATGTAGAATGACAGGAGCTCTGGCAATGGTTTGAATCTCCATGCTTCACAAGCTGTCAGGGGCTGGCATGCTTATGGGAATGGTCGGGAACGGGTGGTCCGGACGTATCTGGTCGGGAACTGTTGGACGCACAAGGACGCGGGCGCGTGGAACAGCTTTGGCAACTCCAACAACTCCAACAACTTTGGCAACTCGTGCAACAGAATTCAACCAATTCAAACCAACAAGAACAACTTCTAACAGTCATTAGCTTCACAACCAATGATAATCCAGCAACAAAAATCGAATTTTATCAATGTATCAATCCAAAAATCAAGTTTCCTTCCATTTTCCAGATTTTCAAAGTTTGATGAAAAATTAAGAAAATTTATATTGAAGCCTTAAACCCTTCTGATTTCAACCAAATTTCGTGGAGACCCTCACAAGATACTTATCTAATTTTCCAGATTCAATAATTTTGCATAAAACTGAAAAAGGATAAGAGTTTTATCACCAGATTCTTGTAAAGGGCGATTTTAGACGTCTTGAAGAAAAAATTCAAGAACTTCCTTTAAAATTAGAAGAATTAAGTTCTTCTTTCTTTAAAAAGCAACTAGACTCGATGGGTATAATTTTAGGATTTGGAAAATAATGATTTGGTGAAGATGTAACGACGGAATGCTCAGAGAAACACAGAGGTTCACGGCAGAGGCAATCGCAGAGGTCCAATGCAAGAAAAATTGTATCTTTTGACTCCCATGGTAAAATGATGCAAATCCAATTTTTGTGACTTCAGGAATCGCCGGAGAACAATACATAAAAAGCAGATTGTCAAAAAATGCCGTGGTTTAGCCGGAATTCGCAATCATAGTTGACGGACAAAATCGAAATGAAAGATGAAGATGATTTTGACTTGATTCAATGATTCAACGATGAATTTTATCCCAGATTTTTGTAACCTGGTTCTGATACCATGAAAGAATATGAGATTAAGAGATTTATAGATTTAGATAATGAGAGAATGAGAGATTAGAGAGATTAGAGAGAATAATGATTGTATTGAGAAAATGAGAATAATGTTTTCTAAGTTACAAATGAGGAGAGAGATAGCTATTTATACTAATCTAGTCTAGGCTTGTTTAGATACAAGGATTGCCTTATACATGAATGGCTATAAGGATAACAAAATACTAGAACACAAACAAGCCTTAAACACTCCTCTTAGATGATTTAGACGACACGGCCTTAAGCTAGAGTTAGAGGCCTTCTTCCTTCATCATTTCTTCTTCATTCCAACAGTTACTCTTTAAAATTGGGTTTGGAAGTTCTATTTGTATACATATAGGACTCTTTGCAGCTTCAAAATCTAATAAGTCTTGGAAAGAGATCATTTTAAGGATTTTTCATTTTGAGTAGGACATAAGGTTTGAGTTTTATTTATCGGGATAATGGGTTATTTCAACTGACTCATTTTTGCCGATATTGTTTATTGCTTTACCCCTATCTAATTTGTCTAATCTTTTGATGCTATTGACTTTTCATCCTTCCTTAAGGAGTCCCCTTATGCTATTTAAAAGAATATTCCTTGTTTTGGAAGTTCCATTTTGGATCCGCATAGGACTTTTTTCAAGACCAAAATCCTAATTATGATCTCTTAGAATGTAGATTAGTTGTTTCTCTCAAAAGATGAGAAACAAGTAATGGATATTTTTCATCACCCATTTAGGCGCCCATAATGCTATTTCAAATGGTATTCCTTGTGTTGGTCCTTTTTGCTCAATAAAGTGTGGTCTAAGCATTTTGGGATTGGAAGATGCATTATATCTGTATAGGCTTCTCTTCATGACCAAAATCTCGTTTTGTAGTCTTCTAGAATGTAGATTAATGTTTTCTCCCAAAAAATGAAAAACTTATAACAGGTATTTCGTATCCTTCATTTAGGTGACCCTATTTCTGTTTCAATTGGTATTCCTTGTCTTGGTCCTTCTTACTCATTTAAAATGTGTTTTAAGTATTTTAGGAGAGGAAGTTCCATTTCAGATTAGTTAGTTCTATAATCCTGTTTATGGTCTACTAGATTGTAGATTAGTTAGATCTATAAAAACGTGTGATACAAGTAATGGATGTTTCTCATCCTTCATTAAGGAGCCCCCTTATGCTATTTCAAACGATATTTCTTGTCTTGGTCCTTCTTCCTCATTAAAAGTGTGTTCTAAGCATTTTTGTATTGGAAGTTCCATTTTGGATCCGGCTAAGACTCATTACAGGACCAAAATCCCAATTATGGTCTTCTAATATGTAGATTAGTTGCAAAAAATAAGAAACAAGTAATGGATGCTTCTCACCCTTCAATTAGGAGGCCCCTAATGCTATTTCAAATGGTATTCCTAGTGTTAGTCCTACTGACTCATTGAAAGTTTTGTCAAAGTATTTTGGTACTGGAAGTTCCTTTCGCATCCATATAGGTCTCTTTTCAATACCAAAATCTTATTTTGTAGTCTTATAGATTGTGGACTAGTGTTTTCTCCAAAAAAAATAAAAAACAAGTAATGGATTATTCTCATCATTTATTTAGGAGACCCATAATGCTATTTCAATTGGTATTTCTTGTGTTGGGCCTTCTTACTCATTTAAAGTGTGTTTTAAGCATTTTAGAATTAGATGTTCAATTTCGGATCCATATAAAACTCTTTTCAAGACCAAAATCCCGTTTATGGTCTTTTTGATGGTAGATTAATCGTTTATACCAAAAAATGTGAAACATGTAATGGATTATTCTCATCCTTCATTTAGGAGTCCCATAATGCTATTTCATATGGTATTTCTTTTCTTGGTCCTTTTTCTCATTAAAACTGTGCTCTACGCATTTTGGGATTGGAAGTTCCATTTTGGATCAGTATAGGCCTTTTTTAGAACCAAATTCCCGTTTTGCAGTCTTCTAAATTGTAGATTAGTTAGTTCTCCAAAAATATGAGTAACAAATAATGGATGATTCTCATCCTTCATTTAGCTGTCTGTAACGCTATTTCAAATGATTTTCTTTGTCTTGGTCCTTCTGTGTTCATAACATTTTGGGATTGAAATTTACATTTCGGATCAGTTGTTTCTCCCAATAACTGAGAAACATGTAATGGATGGTTCTCATCTTTCATTTAAGAGCCTCTTATGTTATTCCAAATGGTATTCCTTGTCTTGGTCCATCTTACACATTTAAAGTCTGTTATATGCGTTTAGGGATTGGAAGTTTCATTATCGATCCCTATAAGACTCTTTCATGACTAAAATCCCATTTTTTTGTCTTCTATTTTGTAGATTTGTGTTTTCAAGATTGCAGATTAGTGTTTCTCCCAAAAGATAATAACCATTTTATGGATGCTTCTCATCATTCGTTAAGGAGATCCCTAATGCTATTTCAAATGATATCTCTTATCTTTGTTTTTTTTACTCATTTAAAGTGTGTTTAAGCATTTTAAGATAGGAAGTTTCATTTCAGATTCGTATCCGACTATTTTCAGGACCAAAATTCCGTTTATGGTCTTCTAGATTGTAAATTAGTTGGTTCTCCAAAAAATGAGAAACAAGTAATGGATGCTTCTGATCCTTCATTTAAAAACACCTTAATGCTATTTCAAATGGTATTCTTTGTCTTGGTCTTCTTAGTCGTTAAAAGTATGTTCTAATCATTTTGGGATTGGAATTTCCATTTCTTATTCGTAAAGAACTCTTTTCAAGACCAAAATCCCGTTTATGGTCTTCTAAATTATAGAACTGTTGTTTCTCCCAAAAAATAAGAAACATGTATTGGATGCTTGTCATCCTTAATTTAGGATTTAATGATATTTTAAATGATATTCCTTGTCTTGGTCTTTCTTAGGGGTGGGCATAATTTCCATCCTGATTGGGAACAGGACAAAGACGAGATGGAAATGGGAATTCCAAAGTCCTGTTTCTTGACAAAAAAAAAAATTTATATATTTTTTATACATAACTATATATAAATATATTATAATCAATTATACCCCATGTTTTTAGAATAATATAATTACTTAATTAGGTTTTAATTATGTTTGATTTTTTTTTCTGTCCTGTACATGTTCCGTCTTATCCCGTCCCATCCCGTTCCCGTCCCAAATTTTAAATAGGACATAGATGGGACATGTCCATTGTTGCATATTGTTTACTCCATGTTTGAAGATATTAGCTGTTAGGTCATCCAATTGTTGTGCACTAAAGATCAAGGTTTGGATGGGTGCAACTCTCTCCACTGTTGCTTGTTGTTTACTCCATGGTATCTTTTGTTCCAAATACATGGTAGATATGGTTGATAAATAATGAATTTATGTGATAACGTATTGAGACTTCAAAAATTAACCTTGAAATTATTTGAAATACTTTAAATCGCTCATTGTTGGACCAGATTTAGAGTTGATATTCAAATCCTTGAAATTAGAGCTGATCAGGATCACACCATCATCCTTCATTTAGGAGCCCCCTAATGTTATTTCAAATAGTATTCCTTTTTTTGGTCCTTCTTACTCATTAAAAGTTTGTTCTGAGAATGTTGGGATTGGAAGTTCCATTTCAGATCCACATAGGACTCTTAGATTGTGAATTTTATGTTTGTCCAAAAAAATGAGAAATATGTAATGGATGTTTTTCATCATTAATTTAGGAGCCCCCTAATGCTATTTCAAATGGTATTCTTTGTTTTGGTCCTTCTTACTCATTAAAAGTATGATATGATCCTTCCCAAGATTATGACTCTCTTAGATGGTAAATTGGATAGATTTGGATTGAAATTTACTAACCTCATAACCAAGGAAGTGGATCGTTAGGTCACACAGAAGTATCAAGTCTATTCCAAAGATTCTCGGAAGTTCATGGTGAAAATGAGGAACGTAGCGTCGCCTTATTAGTTGGGTTAGCTTGACCCAGGAAGTCAGAGCTCCCATTCTTGTTCTCCCGCGAGCAGCTATCTCGCGATCCCACCATACCAGTGCACGATCAGCGAACTGCGCCGTTGCCAAGGCGACTCTTCAGGGATCGTCATAGTTATAGTACTCAAACAATAATTCCATCTTCTTTCCCAATCTAGATATTCCTCGGGGTCTAACTTTCCCAAAAGGGAAGGTGGGTTCAATTTGACGTCTGGATGAACGACTTGTTGCCTGATTGGCGGTATTAGTTCAAGTAGTACTGCTCTCTTCCCATTCTATGGTGGGCTGCCTCTGGTCTATCATTTCTATACTGAGGTGCAGGTGAGGCATGTGCCGGTGCAGCCACAGGCGTAGGCTGCTCTAGATTCTCCAGGCGTGCAGCTATAGTAGTCATTTGTGCAGTCAAGTTCTGAAGTAACTGAAACATGGCTTGATTTGTCTAAACTGACGATGGCTCGTCACTACCTGACATATTTCCTTTCGTAGAAAAGAAAATTTTCTTGAAAGGAAAATTTGTAAATAGATATAAATTTTTTTTTTTTTAATACAAATGGATAATTTCTGAAAAGGAAAGTTCTTAAACAAGGAACATAGAATATGCAAATGAAATAAAGGCAATCTAAAATTTTTCTATACTCTAAATGCAACAATTAATTTATGAAATCTCAAATATACCAATTTCTCTTTTATTTTCTAAAAATGGAAAACTATATATGTAGCAATAAATTTCTAAAACAAAAAAGGAAATTTCTAGAAACTAAATAATCTAAGAAAAGAAAAATACCTAATAAAAAAATATTAATGAACCTAGACACTAATGCAAATATGCAAATTAGGAAATTCTCCTAAACTCATATGTTAATTTTTCTAATTTCTGAATGCACACAGGAAATATTTTAAATGCAACCTAGATTACACACAGACCTAACTGGGCAGCAAAGGCTACTCTAAGGAGCCAAACGACTAGACTTGACCTAGCACTAGGTCGACTCCAAAGACAAGACCTAAGACTATACACAGAACGTGACACACCAGCTAACCGTAGAAGACCTAATCAAACAACAAGGAACCATGCAACAACGAGCACAAGACTCACGTGGATGCAACAAGGACGCATGCAACGTGAATGTGCTATCACTTAATAGCACACATGCTGCAGCAAAGCGAACGATCGTGAACTCGATCGCACAAACTAAACAACAAACGCTAGACACCGATGGTACCTAGCGAATACCTATGACACGACTCAAGAAACAATCACACAACCTAAACACATATGCATGCAAGATGAAACAAAAACCTAGCCTCACAAACAATCGTGAAGCAACTAAAATCCCAAAGCAAAACGTGAATGCAAGTAACAACAAGTGACTGTGAAGTAATGACAAACAAGCAGGTGAGTTAATTTTTTTTGTAAATTTATTTCTTTTATAAATGAGGCAAAACAAACAATTAAAGCAAAGAAATTGTATGGGTTTTGTATTTTGATTTAAACGAAATAAATAAAGGTCAAAGAATGATAAAACCAGATATGGAGACTTTTTTTTTGGTATTTTGTGACTTGATTCTTCACCTTCACCTTTCAAGGAGAAGAAGAAAACAGACTGTAAGATTATGAGATTAAGAGATTTGTAGAATAAGAGAATGAGAGATAAGAGAGATTTAGAGAGAATAATGATTTTATTAAGAGAATGAGAATAATAGTTTTCTAAGTTACAAATGAGAAGGAAGATAGATATTTATACTAATCTAGTCTAGGCTTGTTCGGATACAAGGATTGCCTTATACATGAATGGCTACAAGGATAACATAACACTAGGACACAAACAAGCCTTAAGCACTCCCTTCCTATCCAAGTAACTCACGCCTACTATACAAACCTTTTAGAGGCTTTCTAATTTCATCATTTCATCTTCATTCGAACACTCCGCCTCAAGCTTAAGACATGGTGAATGTCTAAGCTTGCAAACATGAAGCATTACCTCATTAAAAATCTAAAGAAGGAAAACCCAATTGGAATAAAACTTTTTATAGGCAAAAAGAGTATAACACTCCATGTAGGGATCATTGGTGTGGAATGCTCATAAGGCCAAGCCTTGGATAGATGGAGGCGCCATTCTGTAGAGATGTTGCCTTGGTGAATACATCAGCTAATTGTTCCTCACTCCTTGTATAGCAATGCAAGATGATACCTTTCCCAATAGCTTCTCTTACTTTGTGGCAGTCTATTTCTATAGGCTTGGTCCTTTCATGGAACACAGAGTTGGAGGCAATGTGTATGGCAGCCTGATTTTCACAATGGATGGTGATAGGATCTTCATACTTCACGGTCAGGTCTTCCAAAAGTTGCTTCCGCCAAATGCATTCAGTTGTAAGCTTCCTCATTGCTCTATATTCTGATTCTGCACTATAGCATGATACCACCTTTTGCTTTTTGGTTTTCCAAGTCACAAGGTTCTCTCCTATGAAAGTACAATAGCTTGTGGTACTTCTCCTATTCTCCCTATCTCCTGCCTAATCTGCATCACGATAACCAACCACATTTGTGTTTTTATTGCAACCCATCCATATACCTTGTTCATGTGTGCCATTTAGGTATCTCAAAATCGGCATAGCCATCTCCCAATGTCTCATCTTTGGACATTGCATGTGTTGAGATACCTGATTCACAGCAAAATATAAATCTGGTCTTGTGATGGTTAGATAAATAAGCTTACCAACCACTTTCCTATAAAACTTAGGATCATGAAAATCAATTTCCTCCTCTAGCTCCCCCTTAGTGGCGATTTTATAATCTTCTTCTAAGGGTGTTTTGGCTGGTTTAGCTTCCATCATACCTGTAGAAGTTAGTAAATCTACAACATTCTTCCTTTGAGATAAAAAAATACCTTCCTTGAACTTACACACTTCAATCCCTAAGAAGTATTTAAGTTCTCCTAGATCATTAATATCAAAGACACTCTTTAAGTAATCTTTAGTAGATGCAATACCAACACTATCACTACCAGATATGATTATATCATATACGTAAATAAGAATTACCACAATACCTTCCATGCTTTTGAGTGTAAAGAGAGTATGTTCAACTTCAGATCTTTTGAAGCCTCTATCCATTAATGTTGCACTTATCTTGTGGTACCAAGCTCATGGAGATTTTTTAAGGCCATAGATAGCCTTCCTCAGCCTAAGAGTATTGCCTCTCCCAACCTCCTCCTCTAGACCTGGTGGTGGTGACATGTATACCTCTTTTTCTAGCTCACCTTGTAAGAAAGCATTCTTAACATCCATTTTGCATAACTTCCACTCAAGGTTAGTAGCAAGTGAAAGAACAACATTAACAGAATGAAGCTTAGCTACAGGTGCAAAGGTATCCCTATAATCTTCACCATATGTCTGAGTAAAACCCTAGCCACCAATCTAGGTTTATATCGATCAATTTCACCATTGCTTTTGTATTTAATGGTAAAAATTCATTTAGAACTTACAGCCCTTTTTCCTTTTTGTAGAGTAGCTGAAGCGTAAGTACCATTCCTTTCCATGGCTTGTTTCTCAGCTAGAATAGCTTCCCTCAATTCCTTCTTGGTCATAGCTTCTTCATATGTCTTTGGAATCTGCTCCTTATCAAGACTAGAAATGAAAGCAACATGATAAGTAGGTATGTGAGCAATATTACAAACTCCCTGATCATGATGAATAACAACATTCCCATTATAGAACACTGGTGGTTTCCTTTGTCTTGTGCTCCTTCTTAGGACAGTAGGTGGAGCCTCTTGAATAGGATCCTCCTCTTCACCTAAAACTTCAATAGGAGTAGGCACTTCTCTTGATCTTTTGGAAGCTGAGACCAAAATTGATTCTTCTCCTGCTGAGTCTTATTGGACATGAGTAGATGTCTCTCCCCTTCCCCATGTTTAAGAGGAGGAAGGCCAGGAGAACTGAAGGCACCAGGCTGCGGTTGGTGGGAATGGCCGAATGGTGTAGATGGCCGCGGATCAGATGGTGTAGTCGTGGCTGGTTGGCTAAGACCTGTCACGGCTGGAACAGGTGGTGCACGAGGAGCCGTGGCTGGGGACTGCTGAGCCTGAGGAGATACAATACCAATGCTTTCCAAGAGCCTCCTTAAGTTCTCAGCTTGGTCTGATCTTGTTGATGAGATGTCCTTAAATTGATCCCAAGTTCCTTCTTTATAGAAACCTTTGGATTCTTGGAACTTAACATCTCTGGATATCAAGACTCTTCTAGTCTCTGGGTCATAACATTTGTATCCTTTCTGAGTAGAAGAATACCCAATGAACATATCTTTGGTACTCTTTGGGTCCAGCTTGTTATTTTGCTCACTTCGAACTAATACAAAACAAACACATCTAAAAACTCTCAAATGATCAAATATTGGTTTTAGTTTTGTTTAGTACCTCAAATGGAGACAAGTCATCTAGGACTTTTGTAGGAGTCCTATTAATCAAGTAGCATGCAGCTATAAGAGCATCCCCCCAAAAATCTCTTGGGAACTTTCATGTGGAACATCATTGTTCTCACAACTTTCATCAAATGCTTATTCTTCCTTTCAGCCACTCCATTTTGTTATGGAGTGTAAGGACAGCTGGTTTGATGTTCAATGCCATGCTTGGCTAAATGTTCTTGAAGTCTGGTGCTAGTGTATTCTCCTCCATTATCTGTTCTAAAGCATTTAATACTTGCATTGTGTTGATTAGTAACATATGCTTGAAAATTTAAAAATGCATCAAAAACTCTATCTTTAGAGCTAAGTAAAGTAACCCAAGTATATTTGGACTTTTCATCAATAAATGTCACAATATACTTATGGTTTTCTCCATATGGAAATGGAGATGTCCAAACATCAGAATGCACCAACTCAAAACAATTATCATAAGTATGCAAAGAATCACACAAATCTTTTGACATTTTCAAACCAGGAACAATCAATTCAAGTGCTCTAGGATGAGGATGTCCTAATCTAGCATGCCAAAGATCAGAATCAATACTAAATGAACTAGCTTGAAAGACCGCCTCTAACTCACTAACACTAGTCATGTTTTCAAGCACATACAAGTCATCTCTTGTGGTTCCTTGTCAAAATGTTTTACTAGTCTCAATATCCTGAAAATGGAAATCATTAGGACCAAATATAGCTTGACAATTTAAATCAGTAGTAACTCTTTTAACTGAAAGAAAATTAGAAGTAAAGGAAGGTATGTAAAAGGATCAAACAATTTCAGTTTTCCTATGCCTTTAATTGGTACTTTAATTCCATTAGCAATGAGAACATTACCTAAGGCAGGTTCTACATTCTTTAGCAATCCTAGATCATTAATCATGTGATGAGAAGCACCAGAATCAAACACCAATGATTTAGGAGCATTAAGAGTAAAGGAAGTTTGGAAAGAAGCATGAAAAGTTTTACCCATCACATTGCTATCCTTTATTACCTTGATAAGAGCTTCTAAGTCTGATTTTGTCACAAATTCAGATGCTGGAGACATGGCACTAGTGGAGGCTGAGTGAAGAACTGAGCTGCTACCACACGCCTTTGAAGGCGCGGTCATAAAGCCGTGAGCTTGAGTGAGGCTGGCTGTGGGTTGCTGTGGCCGAGAAGCCCAGCTTGTCTTCAGCTGAGGATGGAGTACCCAGCACTCCTTCTTTGTATGACAATTTCTCTTGCAATGGTCACATATTTGTCTCCTCTTCCTAGATTCATTTGTTGATGCTGATTTGAAGAAGCTTTTGTGTGCAGTCACTAATTCAGCCTTGTTGCCAAATAATCCATGAGATCCTTGCTCCTTTTGGATTTGAACACAAACATCTTCCAAGGTAGAAAGCTTATCAGACCTGAGAATATGCTTAATTAGATCTGAGTAAGAAGTATTAAGTGTTAATAGTAACCCAAACACCTTATCTTGTTCTTTTCTTTCAAGGAGAACAATTGAGTCAATGGTGGCTGGCTTTAGCATATATAGCTCAGCCCACAATGCTCTGAATGAGCCATAATGCTTTGTGAATTCTGCATCTTCACTTCAAAAATTCTTAAAAGGTAAGTGGTATTTCCATACACCTTTTGCAAAGTGTCCCAAAGATCATTTGCATTTTCACAAAAGGAATAAGCTTCTAAAAGATCACTAGCTAGAGAATTTTGAAGTACAGAGAGTACCAACTGGTCTTCTTGATACCATTTGGCTTGGGCAGCTACAACTTCACTAACTTCAGCCACTTCATTGTCTTCAAGGCCATTTGTAAAAATGCGATTCATGGAGATAATTTGCTCCATGGAGAATGACTGGAGCTCTGAAAGTGGCTTGAATTTCCATGCTTTGGATTGATCAGGAAGTGAGCTGGCTTGGTCGAGGCGTAAGACCGGTCTGGACGCTTTTTGATCCGTACGAGTGACTGGTCGGGACGGAAAATACTGGTCGGGATTGCTAAGGCTGCTCGGGACGAACAACGATCATGTATACTAGCGACTGGAACACGGTATAGTTGTGTAAACTGGTACGAGCTGGTCAGGTACGCTTTCAAGGTGTTGGTCAGGACACTGAAAGACTGGTCAGATAAATGATCAGGTCGCGGAAGAATTAATCAAGGTTGGTCGTGCCCAGCAAACAGGTCAAGCAAGTCTTGCGTGTGTTCCAATGAAACACGACACGCTGGTCAGTCAATTGTGCAGCTGGAACCTTGTGAATAACATCCGGTCTGGACTGTATTCGATGGTCGGAATGAAGGCTGTTTGGTCGGGACGTGGGCGAGAGCTTTACAAGCCAAAGACCACACATTCACGCCAGGTCACGGAATCGACCCTGCCTTTCACGCTGAGGGCTCCGAGAACAAGATCAAGAGCAATATCCACCAAACCGAAACACAGGCACACCTAGGCCACTTGGACAGGCGCGTGTCTTTCACCAGTAACTGACCTCCTTGTGGCCGCGTGGATTCCTTGTTCTTCAAGGTAACCTCCTAACTACTTATAACAACTTCAACTAACACCTGCACTATATTAAACAAACTCCAACCAACAAGATCTATTTCTAACATACCTTATCCAATTCAACAAGATTAATCAAGCCTAAATTTCAAATTGATTAAAGATTTAATCCTAAATTTTCAGGATTCCTTCATTTTTTAAATTTTAAGAAATTAACAAGATAATCAAGACAATAATTCTTGAATTCTTAAACCTATCAGATTGAAGTCAAAGTTTGTGGATACACTCACAAGATACTAATTTAACTTTCTAGATTCAGAGAATTAAATAAAATTAAGAAAGAATTAGAATTTTATCACAAGGATCTTGTTATAGGCGATTTGGACGTCTCTGAGGAAAAACTTCAAGAAAATCCTTCAAACTAAATGGAATTGAGTTATGCTTTCTTTAAAAAGAAACAAGACTCGAAGGGCTTGAGTTTACGATTTAGAAACAACGCGATTTGATGAAGAATCAACGTCAGAATGACCTGGGAAACACGGAAGTTCGCGGCGGAGGCACTCGCAAAGGTCCGTTGCAAGAAAATTCGTAACTTTTGATTCCCTGGGTCAAATGATGCAATTCAAATTGGCGTGGCTTCAGAACTCGCCGTTGTACAATCCAGAGAAAGCAGATCGTCAAAAAAGTCGTGGTTTGACCGTAATTTTAGTTACAAGATGACGGTCGAAATAGAACAAGAAGAAGATTAAGAAGAAGATGATTTCTTCTTGATTCAATGAATGAAAGATGAATTTTACCCAGATTTGATGCAACATGGATCTGATACCATGTAATATTATGAGATTAAGAGATTTGTAGAATAAGTGAATGAGAGATTAGAGAGATTTAGAGAGAAGAATGATTTTAGTAAGAGAATGAGAATAATACCTTTCTAAGTTACAATTGAAAAGGAAGATAGATATTTATACTAATTTAGTTTAAGCTTGTTTGGATACAAGAATTGTCTTATACATGAATGGATATAAGGATAACATAACACTAGGACACAAACAAGCCTTAGACACTCCTTTCCTATCCAAGTAACTCACGCCTACTATACAAACTTTTAGAGGCTTTCTAAGTTCATCATTTCTTCTTCATTCCAACACAGACAAATCAGAGTAAAACAAATTTACAATCAAAAACAAAAAAAATTACTAAAACAAAACAAGGATAGAATTAATATGATGATTTAGGAGTTTTGAGCTCTGATACCGGATGATATAAATGTAGTGGTGAAGTGACCTTCAGTCGAGAATCTCGAGACTTCCAGAAGCAATTGAGATGGAAGATAGTGGTTCAAAAGGACCACACAAGCTGCGGAAGGCTTGTGATACACCAAGTTTGTTCTTCTTCACAACGAAGAACGTGACAAACTCTCCAAGAGAGGAGGTGGCTGCCATCAAAGACTAGAACTCTAGGGTTTAATTGCTTTAAAATTTAAGTTATTTTATTCCTTGCATGTAATGAGGCTTTTATAGGCCTTTGGTTACAACTTAGGATAAACAACATGATGTTTAACCCAAACAATAAGTAGTGTAAATAAAAACAACATGTAGTTCACTTTGCTGGAATAAAAATAGGCTTAAGGCCAAATGACTTAAAACATAAGAAAATTGGCTTAAAGCCTTAAACTTATATTTAGTCTAAATAAAAAGAAGAAATAAGATATATAAGACGTAATGATGAAAAGGCCGATTTTTACTTAGACTTGTGAAGGATTGTTGATTCTTGAACAAGTCTCCGTTTTCATTCACACAAAAAGTGTTACCTTGTTCAAACCTTCTTCGGAAAATCCGGTGGGACAAAACCGAAGATAGGAAAAACAACACAATTTTTTAACATGCCTTTTGGTGTCTTTACTGAATGGTAATGGTAAAGACACCAGAGGTAGAAGAATCTTCAACTAGGAACCTCCAATGCTCCTTATCTGACATGAACGGGTCTTGATGGGCCTCTGCAATGACTAATGGGCCTGATGGGCCGACCTCCTTCATTTCTCGAACATCTTCTCTCTCCATCAGTTGGTTGCACTTGTCTCCTAATGCTCGAGCCTTGGAACGCGTTAATGGTCCTGGTGGTGCTCGTGGTGCATTAGCTGATACGATGTCCTCATCATCACGCTTGCTCTTGTTTGTGTTCCTTGCATATTACTTTTTTCTTCCCCTAATGTTATTGCGTGCCTTTTCATGGATTTGTTTAACAAACTTAGCTTTCTTCTCCCTATCCAAAATGGTTCTTTCACTAAAAGGAAAAGAAGTTAAATCCAAAGGAACAGGGGATTAAAACAGTAAAAACCTTTAAAAGGTGAGTACTTAGTGTCTAAGTCAACAGAATGATTGTATGTAAACTCAATACGTGGTAATCATTGATGCTTCATGGTCCAAGCTGAGCCATTCTCCATGACTTAAGCTTGAGGGGGAGTGTTGAAATGAATAAGAGAAAGATAGGTATATGGCGGCTACAAGCAAAGGAAGGAGAGTGTTTGTCTATTATGTTAGGCTATCCTTGTATCCAATCATGTATTAGTCTATCCTTGTAGCCAAACAAGCCTAGACTAGACTTGTATAAATAGGTCTCTCTTTCCTCATTTGTAACCTAAGAGAACATAATCTCATTTTCTAATACAATTGATTTTCTCTCATTCTCTCTATTCTCTTAATTTTCTCAATCTCCAATTCTCATAGTCTCTCATTCTTTCAGGAACTTTGGCAAATGAATGTTAAAAATGTATTTTTTTCAAGGTGAATTGGAAGAAGAAGTATATATGACTCCTACACCAGGTTTACAATATCAAGTTGATGCTGGAAATGTGATGAGCATAAGGAAATCTATATATGGCTTAAAGCAATACCCAAGAGCTTGGTATCACAAGCTAAGTGTCACCTTAAGGAACAGGGGCTTCAAAAGGTCATAAGTAGAACATACTATTTTCACACTAAAGAGTAAGGATGGTATAAGTGTTATCTTCATTTATGTTGATGATATAATTATTTCTGGATGTGATAAAGTAGGCATATCATCTACTAAATAATATTTAAAAGTTGTATTTGATTTTAAAGACCTAAAAGAATTAAAACACTTCTTAGGAAGTATGTAGGTTCAAGGAAGGCAAACATCAATCATCTTAAACTAAAAACCCGCCAGTTCATGCCTATAATGAATGGGAACATAAAATAGAATTAGTCTTTAACTGTCAATATTATTCTGAGTATAATAAAGTTAATGTGGCAGTAACTGAATTTTATGATTATGCTCTCAGTTGGTGGGACCAGTTGGTGACTTCCAGGAGGCGAAATGGTGAACACCCTATTGAGACATGAAATGAATTGAAGATGGTCATGAGAAGGCACTTTGTTCAAAGCCACTTCTACCATGACTTACAGCAGAGATTAAGACAGTTACAACAAGGTGGCAAAGCCGTGGAGGAGTACTTTAAGGAGATGGAAACTCTCTTGATCTAAGCCAGTGTGACCGAGGATAAGGAGGCCACTATGTCCCGTTTCTTGGGAGGAATAAACTGTGACATACAAGACTGGCTGGAGATGCAGCATTATGTGGATCTTGAAGAGATGTTACATAAGGCTATATTGATTGAATAACAACTTAGAAGGAAACCTTAGAACAGGTCTTCTTATGGTGCAGGTCCAGTGAATCCAAAAGCCGTCCATCCGCGTGAATACAAGCTGGCCCGTCCTATGGAGGATAAGCCCATGACTTCCAAACTTGATGAGTATGCGACTCGTCCTCACAAAGCAAAAGCCGTTGACCGACCAGCAAGAACTCGGGACATACATTGTTTTAAGTGTCAGGGACTTGGCCACTATGCCAATGAGTGCACAAACAAGAAAATTCTGGTGGTCTTAGAGAATGGTGAAGTTCAATCCGATGAGGAAGAAGAGGACGGTCCAGGAAATGAGACCGAGTTTGATAAAGGATTGGAGCCGCCAGTTACTGGACAATTTTTTGTGGGTCGCCGATCCTTAAGTGTCGAAACTAGGACGGACAAGCAAGAACAGAAGGAGAACCTATTCCATACACGTTGCCTTGTAAAAGGAAAGGTATGCAGTTTAATAATTGATGGTGGTAGCTGTACTAATGTAGCTAGTGAGTCTATGGTCAGGAAGCTAGGACTAGTGGAGAAGGATCACCCTAAACCATACCCACTACAATGACTTAATGATACTGGAGAGCTCCGAGTGACCCACCAAGTGTTAGTCCCTTTGGAGATTGGTAAATATAAGGATGAGATCCTTTGTGACATTTTACCAATAGAGGCAGACATATCCTGCTAGAAAGGCCGTGCCAGTCAGACCGAAAGCTCACCCATGACGACTACACCAACCGCCACTATTTTACCTTCAAGGGCCGTAAGACCACTTTGATTCCCATGACGCCACATAAGGTCTACCTAGACCAGCTACAGCTCAAAAAACAAAAGGCCAAAACCAGTAAGCCCAAACCACTAAAAGGTAAGTCTAACTTTCTCATGGAAGCTTGTGAACTTACTAAAAGTATGAATGGTGGGAAGTCGGTTCTAATGATGGTCTATAAGGGAACTGGTTTCATGTTATCTAACCATAATCCGGAGCTTCCGAGCGATTTGGCTAATATTTTGCAGGAATACCAGGACGTGTTTCCTGAGGAGTGTACGGAAGGCCTACCCCCTTTCTGTGGCATAGAACATCAGATAGATTTCGTACCCGGAACAACTTTATCCAACCAACCAGCATACCGTATAAATCTCGTAGAAACTAAGGAACATCAAAGACGGGTGGAGGAACTGCTACGAAAAGACCACATCCACGAGAGCCTAAGTCATTGTGCAGTACCTGTCATATTAGATCCAAAGAAGGACGGTAAGTGGCAAATGTGTTATGATTGCCGAAATTACGGTAAAGTATTGCCATCCAATACCTCGTTTAGATGATATGTTAGATGAATTATATGGGGCATGCATGTTTTCTAAGATAGACCTTATAAATGGTTACAATCAGATAAGCATGAAAGAAGGGGATGAGAGGAAAACTGCATTTAAAACTAAGCATGGTTTATATGAGTGGATTGTAATGCCATTTGGGCTTACTAATACACCTAGTACATTCATGAGGCTGATGAGTCATATTCTTAGGGAGTTTATTGGGAAATTTGTTGTAGTTTACTTTAATGATATCCTCATATACATCAAGTCATTAAGAGAGCATATTAAACATGTTCAGGCTGTCTTAGAAATCCTTAGGAAAGAACGATTATTTGCTAACATAAAGAAATGTAATTTGTATGGATAATGTTGTTTTCCTAGGATTTGTGATCAGTGCAGATGGTGTGGGGGTGGATGAAGAGAAGGTTGGGGCAATCCGTGAATGGCCTACCTCTAAGACTGTGAGTGAGGTCCGGAGTTTTCATGGCCTAGCCGGATTCTACCGACGGTTCGTCCAAAATTTCAGTACCATTTCTGTACCATTGACCTAGATCATAAATAAAGACGTGGGATACAAGTGGGAAGCCGAACAAGAACAAGCCTTTCAGATGCTTAAGGACAAGCTTACCAATGCTCCTTTGTTGATGTTACCTAACTTCGCTAACAGTTTTGAAATTGAGTATGATGTTTCATGTATAGGGATTGGTGCTGTGCTCATGCAAGAAAGGAGGCCGATTGCCTACTTTAGTTAAAAGTTAGGAGGAGCTATATTGAATTACCCCACGTACGACAAGGAGTTATACGTCTTGGTGCGAGCTATCCAAACTTGGCAACACTACTTGTGGCTGAAAGCGTTTGTGATTCACACTGATCATGAATCACTTAAACACCTTAAGAGCCAACACAAGCTAAACAAGCGTCATGCCAAATGGATGGAGTTCATTGAAACATGTCCATACGTGATTAAGTATAAACAAGGGAAAGAGAACGTTGTGGTCGACGCTGGCTATAGAGAAATTTATAAGTCATGTTCTAAGATTCCTGTAGGACATTACTTCCAACAAGATGGCTTTCTCTTATATGAGAATAGCCTATGTGTTCCAAATTGTTCCATGTGTGAGGTATTTGTTAGAGAAGCGCATTCAGGAGGACTCAAGGGGCATTTTGGAATAGCTAAAATAATGTCCATCCTGAGAGAACACTTTCATTGGCCACACATGAAGAGAGACGTGGAAAGAATCTGCCAATGGTGTGCTCAGTGTAAAATGGCTAAGTCTACGACTCAGTCTAATGGTTTGTATACTCCTTTGCCAATTCGTTTGTATCCCTGGGTAGATTTGTCAATGGATTTCATTTTAGGGTTGCCTAGAACTCGTAATGGTAAGGATAGTATTTTGTGGTAGTAGACCATTTCTCAAAAATGTTACATTTTATTGCATGTAATAAATCTTATGATACTTTGCTTGTGGCTAATCTGTTCTTTAGAGAAATAGTCTGTTTGCATGGCATGCGTAGGTTCATAGTATCTGATAGAGATACTAAGTTCTTAAGTCATTTTTGGAGGACTCTTTGGTCTAAGTTAGGAACTAAGCTTTGTTTCTCTAAAACCTGTCATCCTAAGAGTGACGGCCAAACTGAAGTGCTCAATAGGATCTTAGGATCACTCTTACGATCTTTTGTTGGAAAGAACCTTAGGACTTGGGAGGATCATTTGCCACATGTTAATTTGCATATAATCGTGCTGTTCATTCTGCATCCAAAATTTCACCATTTCAAATTGTTTATGGATTTAATCCTATTTCTCCAATGAATCTAATGCCTTTACCTATGACTGAACGTGCTAGTATTGATGGTGAACACAAAGCAGAGATGGTCAAACAGATTCATGAAAAGGCTAGACACAATATTGAGGCTAAGACAAAGCAGTATGCTAAGGTGTTAAACAAGCAAAGGAAGAAGGTTGTGTTCCAACCTGGTGATCAAGTTTGGATCTATCTGCGCAAGGACAGTTTTCCTTTGGAACGACGTTCCAAGTTGATGCCAAGAGTTGATGGACTGTTCACGGTCTTGAGATTCATCAATGACAATGCTACGACTTGGACCTTCAAGGTAAGTATTCTGTGAGTTATAGTTTCAATGTTTCTGACTTGCTTCCTTATTGTGCAGATAATCAGGATTTAAGGACAAATCCTCTTCAAGAGGGAGGGGATGATGCGATCCAGGACGCTATCCATGACCTTGGAACGGACGAGGACAACCGTACGAACGAGAGAACGGACGGACGTACAGTCGAGGTTCTAGACGGAAAAAAGGACGACCTAAAGAATAGCTCGTATTCGTGAAACGATTGTACCATCGACCTGCTCCCGACTAGCCACGATCGTAACCTCGACCCACTCCTCACCAGCCCCGGTCCGTGCCTCGACCGCATCATCAATCCGCGTGTGACCGGCCCCGACCAACACGAAGACCAAGAGCTCATCAATGACCAGGACCCGACCCAAGAAAAGGATTGTGCTAGCCCGACTCCCTCAATAGCTAGAACCAGCCCTCACCAGCAATCGACCAAGATGCAAGATCCTTGTGCCTTCTCAACCGGCCCAATGACCCGATCCAAGACTAAAGCCAATTTCATTGGAGCACATTTCATTCAAAATCCTACAAAGCCAATTCAGCCAAACTTGGTAATTCTGATTCAAAGTTATTTGAATTAAATTAATGGGAAAAATGTTTATCTTGGTGCTGTTTTCCTTGGTGGTTTTTTTGTCCCAATGGGTTTTTCTCACCAAGATATTTAATGTCCCCATACCTCCAACTATATTAATACCTCCATGTCCGTTTCGGACGCAACCTAGACACAACCACGTCATGATCCAGGTCCATTCCAAGCGTGACCCAAGCATGTCCCACCCTGATCCAGCTCTTGGACCATCTGATTAAGGTCTGTTCATGGCCACATCTGATCCAGGCACGTCAATGGTTCCATCGCCGGACACCCGGCCGCGAACCAGGTCGCAGGCACGGCTTCATTCTCGGGACATGGGACGGCCTCCTCTTCAACCAGGCCACATACCTCCTCTTGGTCATGAGGGGGGCCAGGAACCTAGACATGATCAAAAGGAGGATTCAGAATAAAATAGCTAAGTCTCAGCTTCAAAAAGACCAAGGGACATTCAACCTAATCTTGTGGATGCTCAAGAAGAAGAACAAAAAGGGGAATCACCTGTTGTTCTTAGAAGAAGTACAAGACAGAGATTCCCACCTAACTTATACTACAACAACAATGCAGTAGTTCATCATGACCAGGGAGTGTCTAATCTAGTTCTTATACCTGATTCTCATCTTGCATCACTATTAGCCTTGTATTAGACCAGATCCCAAAGATCTATGAGGAAGCTATGGAAATCAAGGACTGGAGAGAAGCAATTTAAGCTGAAAGACAAGCTATGGAAAAGAATCAAACCTATGCACCAGCCATTCTTCCAAAAGGGAACAAGGCTGTAAGTTCTTGATGGAAGAACCGAGGGGTGGGCTGTCTTTCACCGAGAAGCTCTGGTTGCTGGACAGAAATCGATGGAAGTGAAGGGGTGGATCGAAGGGACCACACAAGCTGTGAAAGGGGATTGTAATACTCCAAGAAGTTCAACCAATGAGGCTGAAGGACACGACTGAAACCTGGGTTGGAGGCGGTGTGGATTTGGGACATTAATCTTAGGGTTTTTATCAAAAATGCTTGTTAATTCATTAATGTGTAGACTAAAGGTTTATATAATGCCTTATTACAACGCAGGCTTAACTACATGATGTTTAGCCTTACAAGAATTAAAACAACACGTAATTTACTTATTGGCAATTAAAAATAGACTTTGGGCCCCAAATAGTCAACATGACTTATAAGGCCAAATAAATACTTAGTCTAGAAAATAGAATAAAGATATGAAAATTCCAATAATACTTAGGCTAGAAATCGATTGAAGACTTGTGAATGAGATGAAATTGTGAACAAGTCTTCATCGTCTTGCGCACTAAGAGTATTGCCATATTAAAACTTTCTTCAGAAAACCCAGTGGGAAAAAACCAAAGATAGGAAAAAGAGTACAATTTCCTAGCACGACTTTTGGTGTCTCTACTGGATGGTGATGGTAAAGACACCGGAGGAAGAAGAGTCTTCTAGAAGGATCCTCCGTGGCTCCTTGTCTAACTGGAACGGGTTGGACGTTCCCACGCTGGGCGGGTCTTGGCATGATGGTCCGGTCTCTGGCTGGTCTCCTAGTCCGTGGTCAGGCGGTCGGGACAACCGGGACAAGGCACTTGGTCCGGGACTGGTCGTGATGAGGCTTTTTCGGGTCGGCATGGTCTAGGTCGCCATGGTCGGTCCAGAGCTGGTCATGGGCGGCTCGAAGTCTGGTCCAGTTCCACTCTCTAGTACCCTGTCGAGCTTTTCTCCTATTGCCTTCCTCTTGGACCCTATTAGTCGTCCTGGTGGGATAATTGGTGCAGTGGCTGGCTCGATGTCCTCATCATTCTCTCCCTCTTAAAGTGCTTTGGTCTCTAAAGTAAACTCCTCACCTACATCAAACAACTCTAAGTCAGAAACATTAAACGTACTAGACACGTTATACTCACCTGGAAGTTTGAGCTGGTAGGCGTTGTCGTTGATTCTCCGAAGGACGCGGAATGGACCATCTACCCGGGGTCCAAGCTTGCTCTTCTGTCATTGCGAAAATCTCTCTGGTTTCAGATGTAACCGAACCCAATCTACCTTCTTGAAAACCATGTGCCTGCGGCCTTTGGTTGCCTTCTTGACGTTCTGGATGTTCCGTTGCTCCAGATTTTCCTTGGTCTCTGCATGACGACACTTGATGTATTTCGTCTTTGCTTCTCCCTCTAAGGTGATGGCGTCTCCCAATGGTATGGGTGTGAACTCGATAAGCGTGGTCGGGTTGAAGCCGTAGACGACTTGAAATGGAGAACGCTTCGTGTCGGAGTGTACAACTCTGTGGTAAGTGAACTCAACATACAGAAGGCACTCCAACCAATTCTTCAAGTTTCTACCGATTGTGGCTCTCAATGTCGGGACAATGTCAGGTTGACAACCTCTGTCTGTCCATCAGTCTGCGGATGGTACGCTGTGTAAAACAAGAGGTTGGTACCTAATTTTCTCCACAATGCTCGTCAGAAGTGGCTGAGGAACTTGGTGTCGCGGACGGATATGATCGTCCTAGGAATGCTGTGCAGTCGTACGATCTTCTTGAAGAACAGGTCAGCAGTCTGGTTTGCGTCATTGGTCTTGTTGCAAGCGATGAAGTGTGCGATCTTGGAAAATCGGTCGACCACTACGAAGATGGAGTCCTTGTGGTTGATTTTTGGCAGGCCTAATACAAAATCCAAGGAAATGTCCGTCCAGGGCGCAGATGAGACTGGTAATGGCATGTAAGGACCCTGCGGATGCATCTTGGATTTAGCCTTTTTGCAGATAAGGCACTTAGTGCAGTGTGCCTCTACATCTCGTCGCTGGTGGGGCCAGTAGAAGTGCTCCTTAAACATTCTTATGGTCTTGTCAATGCCGAAATGACCCATTATACCTCAACCATGGGCCATTCTTAAAAGCAGCTCTGGAACTAATCCTCTTGAAATGCAGGTCGCTTGTCCTTAAAAAGGAACCCGTCAAACAGGTAAAACCGGTCTGAGTGAAGTCTGCGTCGTGATCCTGGTAAGCCTGAGTGAAGTCTGCGTTGTCAGCAACAACGTTGTCCGTTCCCTTCTGTAATTAATGATGTAGGGAAAGGTTTCTATATATTCCAACCAACGGCATGTCTCTTCTTCAGCGTGGATTGTCCTCTGAGGTGCTGGATTGTCTGATGGTCGGTGTGAAGCACACACTCCCGGCAAGGAGATAGTGCTGCCAAGACGGTTGTGGGTTGACTCTGTATGCAGGACGGTTGGACAACTGAGCTCTGAGAACAAAGTCGATGTGGTGCTCGATCCCTCAGATAGGTGGGAGGCCGGCTGGGATTTCTTTTGGAAACATGTCGGTATATTTATCTAGTAAGGTTTGGATCTCGACAGGTAATAATGCCTCAGTGCTGGACGTGTGGAGGCTCTCTCTGTAGAGCATCAAAACGAGCTGGGTACCCTTGGTACGGGTGGCTTTTTGCATGTCTGCCACGTTTATTAAAAAGTTCTCCTTACGGGCATGTTGATCTTTCGCCATATTAGATTGCATTTCTTAAAGGCGTGTGTATACATTGGTGCTAGATTGTATCTACGCATGTCATGGACAAATGAATAGTAGTTGGTATGTCCGTTGTGCGTAGTCTCTCGGTCAAATTGCTATTGTCGTCCGAGCAGAAGATGTCCAGCTGATATCGGGATGACATCACAGGTGACCTGGTCCTGGTATCTGCTGATGCTGAATGAGACATTAACTTGGTCCGAAATGTACAACTCCGTCTTGTTTTTCAGCCATCGTAGTTTATAGGGCTTAGGAAGCTTGGTCACAGGCAATCCTAGTTTCACCACCATGTATTTGCTGGCGGCGTTGGTGCAGGACCCTTCGTCGATAATCAACGAGCACAATTTCCAAGTATTGTACATTTGGAATAGAAAATATTCTCTGCCTGTTCTTCTTCTTCTGGATCGAATCTCGAGCTGAGAACTCGTTTGATCATGAGCATCTCTCTGACTTGGCGTATTCTATCTCCTCATCGGATTGCTCATGCGTCGGAAATGCTGGCTCCTCCTGCTCGTCTTCGGATTTGTAAACATCGGAAGCATTGAGTACCATTTTCCATTGAGTGGGACATTCGCGGGACATGTATCCTCTGTCTTTACACTTGAAGCATACAATCTCGCTGCTTCGCTGAGGCTAGGTCGTGGTCGTGGTACTAGGCTGCTTTGGGGCAACTGGGGCAGGTCTGGGAGCTGAACTGCTGGCCACGACTTTGCCCTTGAGTTGTGGATCAATGGGCTGGGCGGCTCGAAGGGCTTGGAGCTGGTGCTCCAGGTGCTCTTAGGTCGAGAAGGTGCGGCATGTTTACGTTTATGACACTTCTATATCTGGACTGCTAGGTGGAACAACTCGCCTAGGTCGTCGTATGGCTGCAACTCAATCTTTCTGGCGATGGACTCGTGCAAGCCGTCAAAGAATCGGGCCATTAGGCTCTCCTCGAACTCATCTACATCAAGTCAGTTTTGGAGGTGCTCGAATTCATCAAAATATTTGGACACCGTCTTGCTTCCTTAGGTAAGGTGTCAGAAACGTCGCTGAAGCTCACGGTGGAAGTGAGGTGGGATGTAGCGTCTCCTCATAATCTGGGTGACTTTGACCCACGAGGTGAGGTGGGACGTAGCGTCTCCTCATATTTTGACAATCAAGAAGCTATACACATTGCATATAACTCTGTGTTTCATGACAAAACCAAGCATATTGAGGTGGATTGTCATAAGGTGAGGGAAGCTATTGGTAATGGGATTATCTTACCTTATTACACAAGGAGTGAATATCAATTAGCAGATGTGTTCACCAAGTCTACTACACTAAAGACTGGCGGCTCTATCTACCCACAGTTTGGTCTCATGTCCATTCCTCAATACTGATCTTGACCATAGAGTGTTATACTCTTTTTCCTTAGAAAAAGTTTGTCCCAATTGAGTTTTCTTTCTTTAGGTTTTTAATGAGGTAATGCATCGTGGTTGCAAGCTTAGCCATTCTCCATGACCTAAGCTTGAGGGGGAGTGTTGTAATGAAGAAGAATGATGAAGACAAAACAAGAAGAAATGAAGAATGTGTGCCTTAGACCTATGTAGGCACTATGTATCCTAATGGAATGGCTTAGGTTTATTTGTGATTAATGATATGTTATCCTTGTAGCCAAACATGTATTAGGCTATCTTCGTATAAATAGTTAACTTTCTCTTCCTTTGTAAGCAAGAAATTCGTTTTTCTAAAATCTCAATAATAATTATTCTCACTTTTCTCTCTAATCTCTATCTCTCAATCTACAAATCTCTGAATCTCTTAATCTCATAATCTTTCACCCGGTTGTGCCTATCCCTTTGTTTTAGTCTATTGTTTATTTTGTTTTGTTCACTTGAATTTATCTGCTTTGACTTGTTTCTTCATGCTCCCTGCAAGGTTAACCGCGCGGGATTCAAGTCCTCCATAATAAAAAAAAGAAAAACAAAGAGTATTCAGAACTGCTACCCCAACAACCAGAACCAACCAGGTTCTATCATTCTTGTTCTTGTTTAAATCCGCTAAAAGTCAAAAATATATATATATATATATACTACTCGTTTGATAGATTGTTTATTTAGCTTGCTTGAATTCATTATTAAAACAATAACTATAGAAAAAATGGATTAGGTTGTTAACAAACGGATTAGGGATAGAGAAACACACATAGAACGTTGCACCATCTTGAGATATCGTGAGTCATGGCCACTTGAACTCACGTGTGTGGCTAGGATAGCTGTTTGCGGTCATGTTTGCTTGTTTGGTATCAGTTTCGCCCCTGTCTTTTGATTTGTGTTGAAAGCGGCTGCATAAGCCCCCCCCATAGGACTGTACCTAGCCATCAGTTTATAGGTCTTGGGCCCTCGAAGAACCGCACCTCTTAGACAGCGCACCGCGCGTTTAGGACAAGGTCCCGCAGCCCACGCCGTCAGCACCTAACTTAGGCGACCTTTCCATAGCACGCTCCCATCCCTTTTTGCTGATTGAGTTAGGCAAGTAGCCAAACCGGTAAAAGGATCTTGCGAAATCGGAAACACTTCCATAATCCTTTAGGATAAGTCCCCCACAGCCGTGCCCAATAAGTAAAGTACCCGGATCCAGCAAAGGGCATTTCCTTTTTTGGTCTAGGCAGTTTGCCGTATCTACAGAACCGTCTAGACACCTTTCCTATTCATTTTAGGAAGCTCACAGTTTCAAAAAAATTTCCAAAACCGAATTTTAGGCAATAATTCGAGACATAGGAATTTTTTCCATAAGAAGTCTAGGAAAATTTCCATATTCAATCTATGAAAGAACTTTCTATAAAACTTCCATAACCTATATAGGACAATTTCCCTTTTCTAGTTTAGGCAAGTATCCAAATTAGAATAGTTTCCAATTCTAGTACTTCGATGAGTTCTAGCAAGTACTTAGACGAGTTTTAGCATCTAAGGAACCGTCTCGAGATTACGGATTCCACGGAGAGCCTTATAACCCATTTTCTTGAAGGACTTCAAGAACATATCGCACGGAAGGTTGAGAGAGCCATACTGATGTAAGAACTTAGGTGGGCTGTCTTTTCACCGAGAATCTCAGGTTAATGGACAGAATTCGATGGAAGTGAAGGGGTGGATCAAAGGAACCACACAAGCTGTGAAAATGGCTTGTCATACTCCAAGAACTCCAACCAAAAGGCTGAAGAACACACGGCTGCAGCAAGGCTTTCTGGCGGCTGTTTTGAGACTAAGGGTCTATAGGTTTTTGTCAAAATACTTGTAATTTCATTAAGTGTAAACAAGAAGGCTTATATAATGCCTTGTTACAACTTTAGGGTAAACTACAAGGCGTTTAACCTTTCAGAGATTAAAACAACATGTAGTTCACTTATTGGGAATTAAAAAAAATATTGGGCCCTAATTAGTCAACATGACTTAAACCCAATTAAAACACTTAGTCTAAAAGAAATAGAAATAAGATAGAAAGCCCAATAAGACTTAGGCATGAAATTCGCCTGAAGACTTGTGAATGAGATGGAATTGTGAACAAGTCTTCATCGCCTGGCGCACTAAGAGTATTGTCTCATTAAAACCTTCTTCAGAAAACCCAATGGGACAAAACCGAAGATAGGAAAAAAGTATAATTTCCTAGCACGACTTTTGGTGTCTCTACCGAATGGTAATGGTAAAGGCACCGGAGGAGGAAGAGTCTTCTAGAAGAAACCTCCATGGTTCCTTGTCTAGCTGGAATGGATGTCCGGTCGTTGGTTCAAGAACCGGACCGGTCTGGTCGGATGGGTGAGCCATCGTGGACGTCTGGACGGCTGGTCGTGGGCTGATCGTCTGGGTCAGCTCAGGGTCTTCTCCGGTTCCACTCTCCAATAACATGCTGAGCTTTTCTCTTAAGGCTTTCCTCTTGGATCGCGTAAGAGGTCCAGGTGGAATGACCGGTGCAGTGGCTGGCTCGATGTCCTCATCATTCCTTCCCTCTTGAAGTGCTTTGGTCTCCAAAGCAAAATCATCACCTGCATCAAACAACCCTAAGTCAGAAACATTGATTCTCCGAAGGACGCGGAATGGACCATCTCCCCGGGGTGCAAGCTTGCTCTTCCGTCGCTGGGGAAATCTCTTTGGGCGCAGGTGTAGCCAAACCCAATCTCCCTCCTTGAAGACCATGTGTCGTCGGCCCTTTTTGGCATTCTTGACGTTCTGGATATTCTGTTGTTCCAGATTTGCCTTGGTCTCCTCATGAAGCCGCTTAATGTAGTCTGCCTTGGCTTCTCCCTCCAAACTGATGGCGTCGCCCAATGGAATGGGTGTGAAATCAATAAGAGTTATCGGGTTGAAGCCGTAGACATCTTCAAAAGGTGAACGCTTTGTGCCGGAATGTGTGGCCCTGTTGTATGCAAACTCGACGTACGGGAGACATTCTAGCCAATTCTTCAAATTTCGGCCGATTGTTGCCCTCAATGTCTGGGACAAGATCCTGTTGACAACCTCGGTCTGTCCGTCCGTCTGTGGATGGTATGCTGTAGAGAACAAAAGGTTGGTGCCCAATTTTTTGCCACAAAGCTCGCCAGAAGTGGCTCAGGAACTTGGTGTCACGGTCTGAGACGATCTTCCGGGGAATGCCGTGAAGTCCGTCTATCTCCTTGAAGAACAGGTCGGCGATCTGGCTTGCGTCATTGGTCTTGTTGCAAGCGATGAAATGTGCCATCTTAGAAAATCTGTCGACCACGACGAAGATGGAGTCCTTGTTGTGTAATTTCGGCAGGCCTAGGACGAAGTCCCTGGAGATATCTGTCCAAGGCGCAGATGGGACTGGTAATGGCATGTAAGGGCCCTGCGGATGCATCTTGGACTTAGCCCGTTTGCAGATTAGGCACCGGGTGCAGTGTGTCTCTACATCTCATCGCTGATGAGGCCAATAGAAGTGCTCTTTAAGCATGCTTAAGGTCTTGTCAATGCCGAAGTGGCCCTTGAGACCTCCGCCGTGTGCCTCTCTGAGAAGCAGCTCTCGGATCGATCCTCTCGGAATGCACAGTCGCTTGTCTTTGAAGAGGAATCCGTCGTGTAGAAAGAAACGGCTGTAGTTGCCTTTGCCGTGCTCTAGGTGAGCTTGAGCGAAGTCAACATCGTCGGCGTACAGCTCCTTGATCATCTCGAAGCCCATAACTTTGGACTCCATGACGGATATGAGGCTGTATCGACGAGATAAAGCGTCAACGACAACGTTGTCCGTTCCTTTCTTGTACTTGATGACGTACGGAAAGGTCTCGATGAATTCCAACAAACGGGCATGTCGTTTCTTCAGCGTGGACTGTCCACGGAAGTGCTGGAGCGTCTGATGATCGGTGTGAATGACGCACTCTCGGGCAAGCAGATAATGCTGCCAAGTCTCTAAGGTACGGACAAGGGCATAGAGTTCCTTGTCGTAGGTCAGATAGTCAAGTGCAGCTCCACTTAACTTCTCACTGAAGTAGGCGACTGGTCGTCCGCCTTGGGTAAGGACGGCTCCAATGACAACACCTGAAGCATCACACTCGACCTCGAACGTCTGCGTGAAGTCTGGTAGCACGAGGACTGGGGCGTGTGTAAGGCGTTCCTTAAGGAGCTGGAAGACCTTGTCTTGCTAGGGTCCCCAACGGAAGTCCTGGTTCTTCTTAATCGTCAAGGTCAACGGACCAGCTATCGTGCTGAAGTCTCGGATGAACCGTTGGTAGAAGCTGGCGAGTCCGTGAAAGCTGCGGACCTGACTGGCGGTCGTTTGTGTGGGCCAATCCTGTATGGCCTTTATCTTCTCGTCGTCCACCCGAAGTCCTTGGGAACTTACGAAGAAACCAAGGAAAACAACTTGGTCGGTGCAGAATGTACATTTCTTGAGGTTGGCGTACAGCTGCTCCCTCTGCAGGTTGGTGATAACGGCCTCCAGGTGCTCCAAATGGTCTCGCTAGGTCGTGCTGTAGACGAGAATATCGTCGAAGTAGACCACTACGAACTTGCCAATGAACGGTCGAAGAACCTCGTTCATAAGTCGCATAAAGGTACTGGGCGCGTTTGACAGGCCGAATGGCATCACTAACCACTCATAAAGACCTTCCATTTATCTCCCTCTCGCTACTCACTAGATGGTATCCACTTTTCAGATCGATTTTTGAGAAGATTGCGGCTCCGCTGAGCTCGTCTAGCATGTCGTCCAGGCGTGGGATGGGGTGCCGGTACTTAATAGTGATGTTGTTGATGGTGCGATAGTCGACGCACATCCTCCAGCTTTCGTCCTTCTTGGGTACTAGAAAAACCGGAACGACACAAGGGCTGAGGCTTTCACGAACGTATCCTTGAGCCATGAGGCTGGACTTGTCGTTCTAATTCTTTAGCCTCCTCGGGGTTTACTCTATAGGCCGGATTGTTGGGTAATTGAGCTCCGGGAACAAAGTCGATGTGGTGCTTGATCCCTCAGATAGGTGGGAGGCCGGATGGGATCTCGTCTGGGAAGACGTCAACATACTTGTCCAACAGGGCTCGAATCTCGGCAAGCAGTGAAGGCTCAGTGCCAGCCGTGCAAACTCTCTCTGTAGAGCATCACTACGACCTGGGTGCCATTGCTGCAAGTGGCCTTCTGCATGTCTGCTACATTTATTAGAAATTTCTCCTTTCTGGTGTGTTGATCTTTCGCCATCTTCGATTGCATCTCTTGGACGGCGTGTGCATACATTGGGGCTAGATTGTATCTACGCTTGTCGTGGACGAAAGAGTAGAAGTTAGTTCGTCTGTTATGCGTAGTCTCTCTGTCAAATTTCCAAAGTCGTCCGAGCCGAAGATGTTCAGCTGACATCGGGACGACATCGCAGGTGACCTGGTCCTGGTATTTGCCGATGCTGAAGGAGACCTTGACATGGTCTGAAATGCATAACTCTGTCTTGTTGTTCAGCCATCGGAGCTTGTAGGGTTTGGGATGCTTGGTCACAGGCAATCCCAGTTTCCACCATGTATTTACTGGCGGCATTTGTACAGGACGCTCAGTCGATTATCAACGAGCACACTTTCCCAAGTATTGTGAATTTGGAGTGGAAAATGTTTTCTCGTTGCTCTTCTTCTTCTTGCTTGAATCTCGAGCTAAGAACGCGTTGGATCATAAGTATTTCTTCAGAATCAGCATACTCAATGTCCTCGTCGGACTGGTGGTGGTTCGGAAATGCTTGCTCCTCTTGTTCGTCTTCGGATTCATAATCTCCTGAAGCAGTGAGTACAATTGTCTGTTGAGTGGGACATTCCAAGGACATGTGTCCTCTGCCTTTACACTTGAAGCAGACGATCTCGCTGCTCCGCTGAGGCTGGGTAGAGGTCGTGGTACTGGGTGGTCTTGGGGCTGAGGGAGCCGGTCTAGGGGCTGAACTGCTGGCCACGACTTTGCCTTTAAATCGTGGGTCAATGGGCTGAGTCGTCCTCTCGAAAGGCTTGGAACCAGTGTTCCACGTGTTCTTGGGGCAAGAAGGTGCAGCAAGTTTACGCTTATGGCACTTATCGATCTGGACTACTAGGTGGAACAGCTCGCCTAGGTTGTGGTATGGCTGCAATTCAATCTTTCTTGCAATTGACTCCTGCAAGTCATCGATGAACTGGGCCATAAGGCTCTCCTCGGACTCGTCTACATCGAGTCGGTTGCGTAGGTGCTCGAATTCGTCAAAGTATTTGGTCACCGTCTTGCTTTCTTGTGTGAGACGTAGGAAGCATCGCTGCAGCTCGCGGTGGAAGTGGGGCGGAACATATCATCGCCTCATAATCTGGGTGAGCTCAACCAATGAGGTCAAGGGACCCATACGAGCTCGTATACGAGCGGTGACTTCTTGATCCCACCATGCCAGTGCTTGGTCTGTGAATTGCGCTGTCGCAAGGGTGACTTTACGGGGATTATCGTAGTTGTAATACTCGAAAAGAATCTTCATTCGTCTCCCCCACTCTAAGTATTCTTCGGGATCAAGTTTACCCGAAAAGGGAGGTGGGTTCATCTTAACCTCCGGATAGTGGACTGGTGGACGAGGTGGTGGTGGCTCATCGTAATACTGATATCGACCCATGGGTGGGCGATCCTGATGATAGGGAGGTGCGGCAGGTGCTACGGAAAAGGAAATATATCAGGGCAGGACGAGTCCACGTCAGGGCAGTCCAATCAAACAATGATGCAGTTATTGCAAGCATTGACTGCACAGATGTTTTCCTTTTTTTAAATTAGGCAATAAATTTTAGAATATCTTCTCATTTATTTATGCAATTAGCGTTTTAGTCCTTGCATAATCAATTTATTTCCTAGTCCTAAATGGAAACTAAATAATTGCATAAAAATATCTAGGAAACTTCCTAATACTTTCTAGAAAATTTCCTAATCTAATTTATTGTCTAGAAAACTTAAGGACACTATCTAGAATACTACCTAAATACTAGGAAAATTTCCTAAAAACTAAACTAAGAACCTAGACACTAACTAAACCACCCTAGCCGCCTAAGACTAGACTCACGCAAACCATAAGACTAAACGAACGAACGGACACGGTAAACCTAGAGGACTAAAACGCGACCTGGAAGGGACACACTAGGGTAACCTAGACGCGACCTAAGTACTATGCAGGACAGGTTAGCTAGCGGTACGGTGAGGATGCTAGGTGCGGGTTGCGGACAACTACTAGCAGATGGGACAAGGTGCTATCCTAGGAGGAATCTCGCGAAGCTGCCTAGACGTGACCTAACCTAGGACTCAACTCGGTAAGGACACGGTAAGGAACACACGCTAGGGAACTACACACGCTAGCTCGAACAACTATCCTAGGGCGCAGATGGAAACTTGGCACACATGCGGGACAGGCTATGACCGGGACGCTAAGGGACTAGACGCGGACACAACTAAAGGAACCCTAGACCTAGAACTAACAAGGACACGGACGCGGGTGGTAAAACACCACCGAATGCTAATCTAAGGGGGGACACACGGACGCGACTAAGAAACCTAGACCTAGAACGCGGATGGAACACGACCGAATGCTAGAGAACACACGCTAGATGACTAAAGGGACTAAGGATGCGGTAAAGACACACACTAGGGGAAGAGTTAGGACGCGAACACAAACAAGAACCCAAGACCTAGAACTCGACAACTAAAGGAAACCTAGCAAAGAACAAACAACACATAACTCCTTATGGATTTCAAGTATGTGAAAGGTGTTCTAGGTGATTTTCTAAAAGTTCTAACTTAATTTTAAAACAACCTAAACAATATTTTGTTTTATTTTTTTCTTAAAAAAAAAAAAAAATCTAACAACAAATAAACAATGAACAAACAAATTCTTCTATTTTTTTTTTAATTAAGAAAAATAAGAACAAGGAATGATAGAACCTGATTTTTTTTTTTGTATTAAGAAAAATAAGAACAAGGAATGATAGAACCTGATTTTTGTTTGTTTTGTAGGGTGTTTGTGGTATGTGACTTGATTCCTCTCTTTCTTACCGAGAACCTCAGGGGAAAGAAAAAAAACACAATCAAAAGCCAAAAACTATTGCAACAAAATAATAAAAAATCACCAAAAATAAAAAGATAGAATCAACTTGATGAACAGGAGCTTTAAACTCTGATACCAGATGATGTAAGAACTTAGGTGGGCTGTCTTTTCACCGAGAATCTAAGGTTAATGGACAGAATTCGATGGAAGCGAAGGGGTGGATCGAAGGGACCAAACAAGCTGTGAAAGGGGCTTGTGATACTCCAAGAACTCCAACCAAAAGGCTGAAGAACACACGGCTGCAGCAAGGCTTGCTGGCGGCTGTTTTGAGAGTAAGGGTCTTTAGGTTTTTGTCAAAATACTTGTGGTTTATTAAGTGTAAACAAGAAGGCTTATATAATGCCTTGTTACAACTTTAGGGTAAACTACAAGGCGTTTAACCTTTCAGAGATTAAAACAACATGTAGTTCACTTATTGGCAATTAAAATAAATATTGGGTCCTAAATAGTCAACATGAGTTAAACCCAATTAAAACACTTAGTCTAAAAGAAACAGAAATAAGATAGAAAGCCCAATAAGACTTAGGCATGGAATTCGCCTGAAGACTTGTGAATGAGATGGAATTGTGAACAAGTCTTCATCGCCTGTCGCACTAAGAGTATTGCCTCATTAAAAAATTCTTCGGAAAACCCAATGGAACAAAACCGAAGATAGGAAAAAGAGTACAATGGTAAAGGCACTGGAAGAGGAAGAGTCTTCTAGAAGGAACCTCCATGGTTCCTTGTCTAGCTGGAATGGATGTCTTGTCGTTGGTGCAAGAACCGGACCGGTCTGGTCGGATGCGTGAGCCATCGTGGACGTCTGGACGTATGGTCGTGGGCTGATCGTCTGGGTCAGCTCAGGGTCTTCTCCGGTTCCACTGTCCAATAGCATGTTGAGCTTGTCTCCTAAGGCTTTCCTCTTGGACCGCGTAAGAGGTCCAGGTGGAATGACCGGTGCAGTGGATTGCTCGATGTCCTCATCACATACCATGGCCTCAGAGAATTATATCACCTAGCTAACTAGGTGGAGCAGTCTAACATGAGAAAGTCCGCCAGTTTTCCCTTGCCCAAACATAATTGGCCAAACCCTACGACAAGGCCCCGGGCCCAAGCATCGATTCCCGTTTCAAAGGGAAACCACACGACTCAGCACGGTCTAGCACCGGACCAGCCGGCCAACAATCGACCAAGCCCACCAGAGCAAGCCAACGGAGCCGCGACCTCACATGTTTCAAATGCAGCGGACGCGGACACATGGCTCATGATTGTCCGAACCAACAGGCCATGATCTTGACTCCATCAGGCGAATAAGAGTCCACATACGAAGAGGAGGGCGAGCAACAGGACGCCCAGACCAACCAGCTCGAGGATGAAATCGAATACCCAGATTCCGGATAACTCATAATGTTCCGGCGCTTTCTAAACTCCATAGTCGGACCAGAGGAGACCGCAAAACGGGAGAACATCTTTCATACCAAGTGCACAGTAAAAGGTAAGGTATGTTCCCTGATCATAGACGGAGGTTCCTGTACCATTGTCACTAGTCAATACATGGTTGACTAGCTCAGTCTTGAGAGGACCAAGAACCCACGCCCATACGGGTTGCGATGGCTCAATGAAAAGACCAGAATACGCATATCCGATCAGGTCATGCTCCCTTTCAGTATAGGCCATTACTCTGACCAGGTGTTGTGCGACGTGGTCCCGATGCAAGCTGGCCACCTATTACTAGGACGCCCATGGCAGTTTGACAGGGACCTCAAGCACAATGGGGCAGACTAACTTGTACTCGTTTGTTCATGATAAGCGCATGTACAATCTAGCATCCTTAGCCCCGCAGTAGGTACAAGAGATCTAACTAAGGACCGATAAGCATAAGGGGTCAAGAAAGGAGAACTTCCTCGTGAACTCACGAGTCATCTGCCAGGCAGTCAGCCAAGGAGAGCCCAACGTCATTTTTATGGTATTTAAGGATTTTTCTAGTGTAGAGAACACACAGCCGGAGCCACCCCCAGAGGTTGCCAAGCTTCTAGACACCTACACGGTCGTTTTCCCTCCAGAGTTGTCGACCGGTTTACCACCCATCCGCGGAATCGAGCACTATATTAATTTCTTCCTGGGAGCCCAACTACCCAACCGGTCCGCATATAGAGTGACCCCCGAGGAGACTAAGGAAATTGAACGCCAAGTCCGTGCCCTCATGGACCAAGGTACGTCCGAGAGAGCCTTAACCCATGCGCCATTCCCGTCTTGCTCGTGTCCAAGAAAGGTGGATCGTGGAGGATGTTCGTTGATTGTTGAGCCATCAAAAACATCACGATTAAATACCACCACCTAATACCCCGACTTGATGACATGCTAGGCGAGCTAAGCGGAGCTTCGATCTGCTCAATATCGACCTGAAGAGCGGATATCACCAAGTCCATATGCTGGAAGGAGACGAGTGGAAAACGGCATTCAAGACCAAGCAGGGCCTCTATGAGTGGCTCGTCATGCCGTTCGGTCTCTCCAACGCCCCAAGCACTTTCAATAGGCCATACATTAGTAAGTTCGTGGTTGTTTACTTTGACGACTTTTTGGTTGTAGTTCTTCTTATGATGATCATATCACCCATTTAGAGTTGGTAATACGCATACTTCAAGAGGAGAAGTTGTATGCCAAACTAAAGAAGTGTATGTTTTGCACTGATCAGGTCGTTTCCCTAGGCTTTATCGTTAGTGCACAAGGCTTACAGGTAGACGACGAAAAGATCAAAACCATCAGCAAATGGCCCTCACCGACAAGCATAAACCAAGTTCGGAGCTTCCACGGCCTCGCTAGTTTCTATTGATTGTTCGTAAAAGATTTCTGCACAATCGTCAGTCCACTCACGTCCATGATCAAGAAGGACCAATAATTTAAGTGGGGTGCCGAACAGGAGGACGCTTTCTGGCTACTCAAAGAACGGCTTACGCAAGCCTCGGTCCTGTCTTTACCGGATTTCTAGAAGACATTTGAGGTGAAATGCGATGCATATGGTGTTGGCATTGGAGCAGTCCTGTCCCAGGGAGGAATATACGTGGCTTATTTCAGTGAGAAGCTAAGCGGAGCGGATCTCAACTACCCCGCCTACGAAAAAGTAGCTTTACGCCTTAGTCCAAGCTATGGACGTTTGGTAGCACTACCTGCTGGCGTGAGAATGTGTATTCCATACGGACCATCAGACGCTACAACATCAGAAAGGCCAGACCAAGCTCAAGAAGAGGCACGCTCGATGGCTCTAGTTTATCGAGACCTTTCCTTACGTGATCAAGTACAAGAAGGAAAGGAGAATGTGGTCGCAGATGCCTTATCCCATCGTCATGCCCTTATCTCGACCATGGAAGCTAAGGTCCTCGGATTCGAGCACGTTAAGGACATGTACGCAGACGACGAAGACTTCAAGGAGATCTTTCAATCCCCGGGAGCCGGCGCCTACTCTAGGTTCTACTTATTTTATGGTTTTTTTGGATTTTTTTTCGGAGAAAAGCGACAATGCATTCCGAGGGGATCAATCCGAGAGCTCCTACTAAGAGAAGCCCAAAGAGGAGGCCTAATGGGTCAATTTGGTGGGGACAAAACGCTAGGCATACTCAAGGGATATTTTTACTGGCCTAATCTAAGGTGTGACGTCGAGGCCCATTGTAGCCGATGCTTGGTCTGCAAACGGGCCAAGTCTAAGGCCCATCCTCACGGGTTATATCTTCTTTTACCCAACCCTACTACTCCGTGGACTGACATACCTATGGACTTTGTGCTAGGCTTGCCTAAGATCAACCACAAAGACTCCATTTTTGTTGTAGTAGACAGGTTTTAGAAGATGGCCCATTTTATCCCCAGTGCTAAGACCAACAACGCGACCCAGACCACAACCTTATTCTTCTGGGAAATCGTTGGACTACACGGGATCCATAATTTCTGAACGCGACACCAAGTTTCTAAGTCATTTCTGGCGGACCCTGTGGAAGAAACTTGGGACCAAGCTGCTATTCTTGACGATCTACCATCCGCAGACCGATGGACAGACCGAGGCAGTAACCCGCACGTTGTCCACTCTACTACGCGCCACCATCGGACAAAACCTGAAGACCTGGAACGAGTGCATCCCACTGGTCGAGTTCGCCTACAACCAAACCGTACATTCTGTGACCAAGCAATCCCCATTCGAGGTCGTCTATGAAATCAACCCACTGTCCCCAATGGAATTTACGCCCCTACCACCTGCTGAGATCGTCAACCTCGAAGGAAAACGCAAGGCCGACTATATCTGGAAGTTACACCAGAGGGTAAAGGAAAACCTTGAAAGGAAAACGAAGTCTTATGCCAAGCATGCCAACAAAGGAAGCAAGCAAGTCGTTCAAAAGGAAGGCGGCTGGGTTTGGCTACATATATGACCCAAACGCTTCCCCAAGAAACGCAAGGAAAAGCTGCCCCCAAGAGGAGATGGTTCTTTCCGGATCATAAAGCAGATCAACGACAATGCCTACCAGCTGGAGCTCCCAGGTGAGTTTAACATTTCTCCTACGTTCAATGTGACTGACTTAGATTTTTTTGATGAAGGAGAGGATTATATTTTGTAGACCAAACCACTCGAAGAGGGAAGGGATAACGAGGACCTGGGCGTCCCAACCGGACCGAACGAACAAGCAGCACAGGCCCTGGTCATGCAAATCGGGCCCTTAACCCGGTCGAGGGCCAAGGTCCTTGGTCACAGGTTCAATCGGTTTGTTAAAAGTACAATGGAGGTTCGCTCGGCCCAACTCGCGGAACCAGCACGGCCCGCGCCACCACCGGAACCAGCACAGCTCGCGTTATCATCGGTACCAGCACGACCCGCTCCCGGTCCAAACCTCAAGTTCCCAAACCCAACCATGGCACTTTCTCAACCCAGAGACTTCGAACTCCGGAGTCTTTACCATTACCCATGGGTAAAGACTCCAAAAGACATGTTAAGGAATTGTACTTTTTTCCTATCTTTGGTTTGTCCCAATGGGTTTATCGAAGAACGTTTTAATGACGCAATACCCTTAGTGTGCATCAAGAACTGGGCTTGTTCACTATTTTCTTATTTTTACAAGTCCAGCCCACGGCCCCATGCCATTCCTTCTTTTAATTTTCGTTTGGCCCGCGCCACTTGTATAAGGCTCTCAGCCCAATTCTCTATTTTAGACTACTTGTTGTTTTTGTTTAATTTCTGCAAACCATGTAGTTTTTATTTTAATTTCTTTTTGTTTTACTGTAATGGAAGAAACCCTAGAATTAAGCATTATATAAGCTTAAGTCATTACACTTAATAAGATAGACAATTTTTAGACTAAAAACCGAGTTACAAGTAAACCCTAAGCGGCCTCCTGGTGTGTCACGAGCCTCCCGCCAAAGACGCCTCATGGTGTATCACGATCCTCCCGCCTCTCGTGCTGTCCAGTTCGTTCCATTCATGGGTCTTCAAGAAATTGAGTCTCTCTCCCTTGGTGACACTTGAAGCATACGATCTCGTTGCTCCGCTAGGGCTGGGTCATAGTGGTCGTTAAAGTGGTCAGCTTTGAGGTAGTTGGTGCAGCTATGGGAGCTGGGCTGCTGGCCACGTCATTTCCCTTGAGGCATGGGTCGCTGGTCGGGGCCGTCCGTTCAAACGGCTTGGAGCGGTGCTCTAGGTACTCTTAGGCATAGAAGGTGCAGCTAGTTTCTGTTTATTGCAATTTTCTATCTGGACCGCTAAGTGGAATAGTTTTCCTAGATCATTGTAAGGCTGTAGCTCGATCTTCTGGGTGATGGATTCGTGTAATCCATCGATGAATTGGGCCATTAAACTTTCTTCGGACTTTTCCACATCTAGTCGGTTGCGTAGGTGCTCGAATTCATCAAAATACTCTGACACCGTCTTGCTGCCTTGGGTAAGGCGTCTGTATTGTCTCTAATGTTCACGGTGGAAATGAGGTGGGACATAGCGTCTCCTCATGATCTAGGCAAGTTTGACCCATTAGGTCAAATTACCCATCCGGGATCTCCTGCGGGCTGCTATTTCTCGATCCCACCACGCCAATGCGTGATCAGTTAACTGAGCAGTTGCTAAGGCGACTATACGAGGGTCCTCGTAGTTGTAGACATCTGGGCCGTCAAGGACTGCATCATGGCTTGATTGTTCTGACCCAACGTTGACTCATCACTCCCTGACATATTTCCTTTTTCTAAAAATAAATTATTCAAAAAAATAGAAAGTTTCACAAAAATGAAACTTGCAGAAGTGGAAATTTTCATTTTACGGAAAGGTTTCACATATATTATTTTTATTTTAAAATTTATGTTCTACAAAAAGGAAACTACCTAATTGGCAAAAAGGAAAAATCAAAAGAAAGGAAATTATCCTAAAAAGAAAAAAATATTGCCTAAGGCTAAAAGGAAACTAATAAATAGGAATATATCCTAAAAATTAATGCATAATGATATAAGAACTTAGGGTGGGCTGTATTTCACCGAGAAGCTCAGGTTGCTGGACAGAATTCGATGGAAGCGATGGGGTGGATCGAAGGGATCACACAAGAGGTAATGGTAAAGACACTGGAGGAGGAAGAGTCTTCTAGAAGGAACCTCCATGGTTCATTGTCTAGTTGGAACAGGTCAAGGCGTGGACCGGTCATGGAAGCGTGGGACGGACTGGTCTGGTCGGACGTGTGGGCACTGGACGGTTGGACGGCTAGGCGCAGGCTGGTCGTCTTGGTCAGCTCAGGGTCTTCTCCGGTTCTACTCTCCAGGAGCATGCTGAGCTTGTCTCTTAAGGCTTTCCTTTTGGACCGCGTAAGAGGTCCAGGTGGAATGACCGGTGCAATGGCTGTCTCGATGTCCTCATCATTCCCGGGCAAGCAGATAAGTTTCTAAGGCGCGGATGAGGGCATAGAGCGCCTTGTCGTATTTTGGATAGTTAAGTGCAGCTCCACTTAACTTCTCACTGAATTAGGCGACATGTCGTCCGCCTTGTGTGAGGACGGCTCCAATGCCGATCCCAGAAGCATCACACTCGACCTCGAATGTCTAAGTGAAATCCGGCAGGACTAGGACTGGGGCGTGTGTGAGGCGTTTCTTTAGAAGCTTGAAAGACTTGTCCTGCTCGGGTACCCAACAAAAGTCTTGATTTTTCTTGATCGTCGAGATCAACGGTCCAGCTATCGTGCTGAAATCTCGGACGAATCGCCTGTATAAGCTGGCGAGTCCATGAAAGCTACAGACCTGGATGGCAGTCGTCGGTGTGGGCCACTCCTGTATGGCCTTTATCTTCTCGTCGTCCACCCGAAGTCCCTAGGAACTGATGAGGACATCATACTACAGACTGTACCACGAGTGCCACCTGGACCTTTGACACGTTCCAGGGCTCGAGCTTTAGGAGACAAGTTCAACCAGCTAATGGAGCAAGCAGACGACCAGGAGCTCACGGATGAGGAGCCACCTGACGGCTCAGAAGATCAGCAGGGTCCGTTCGTCTCAGCTAAGGAGCATTGGAGGTTCCTGCTCGAAGACCCTTCCACCTCGGGTGTCTTTACCATCACCATTCGGTAAAGACACCAAAAGACATGCTAGGAAATTGTACTCTTTTTCCTATCTTCGGTTTTGTCCCACTGGGTTTTCCAGAGAAGGTTTTAATGAGGCAACACTCTTAGTGCGCATGACGACGAAGACTTATTCACATAATCCGACTCCTTCACAAGTCTTAGTCAATTCGGCCTTAGTCATCTACAAGGTTTATCTATCCCATTTCTCTCTTATTTAGACTAAGTATAAGTTTAGGGCCTTCAGCCCATATTTTTTATGTTTAAGTCATCAGGACTTAAGCCCATTGTTTTCTACAGCAAAAAGAACTACATGTTGTTTTTATTTACATTACTTGTTGTTTTGGGTAAACATCATGTTGTTTACCCTAAGTTGTAACCATAAGACCTATATAAGCCTCATTACTTACAAGTCATAATAGAACTCGAATTTTAAGAACAATAACCCTAAACTCTTTGTCACAAACGACGGCTGCCTCTCCTTGAGAAGGTTGTCTTCGATTCTTCTTGTTCCAAGAAGAATAACCTGGTGTATCACAAGTCTTCCGCAGCTTGTGTGGTCCTTTCAATCCACCCATTCCATCCGCCTTGCTCCTGAAGGTCTCGAGATTCTCGATCAACAGTTGTACCACCACCTTAGCTCATATCATCTGGTATCAGAGCCTAAAAGCTCTTTAGACATCAGGTTGATTCTATCCCTTGTTTATTTTTGCGATTTGTTATTGGTTTGTCCAACAGTTTTTGGCTTTTGATTTTGTTCCTTTCTCTTTCCCCTTGAGGTTCTCGGTAAGAAGGAGAAGAATTCAAGTCATCTACCACAAACAACCCACACAAAAAAATACAAAAAAAAAAAAAATCAGGTTCTATCATTCCATTGTTTTGTTTCAACTTACAAGAAAAAAAAATATAAGAAAATTTGCTTGTTTCATTGTTTAATATTGCTAGAATTTTTTTTTAGAAACTCACATAGAGCACCAATTCACATACCTGGTCCTTAAGGATTTGTGTGCTGATTGTTCTTGTTAGGTTTCTTAGTTGTCAAGTCTTAGGGCTGCCTGTTTTTTTTGGCCGTTATGTGTTCTAGGTCTAGGGGTTCTGCGCTCGCGTTTTGTGCCCAAGCCGTGAGCCGCCTTCGGTCTAGTGTCTCCAGGTTTCGTCTAGGTTAGCCTCCTTGTCCCGCGTCCTCCCTGTCCAAGCCGTGTAGCTAGGTTTAGGTTCCTAGCGTGTGTCTAGGTCTAGGTCTTCTTGTGCCTTTAGGTTTAGTGTCTTCCCGCGTGTGTGTCTAGGATTACGTCTTCGTGTGTCTCACCAGGTCTTAGCTAGGTTTTGTTAGTTGTGTCGCGTCTAGGGCTGCTTAGTTAGCCGGTCTCCAGCTCGCGTCCAGCTCTTAGCGTCCTGTGTGTGTAGTGTCTAGGTCGTGTGCTTCCCGTCTGTGTCCGTTAGTTTCCTAGGGCTTCAGTCGCGTTCCAATTCCGAAACTTGTCCCGGTTGTAGTTCGTCTGCCCAGTGTAGTAGCTTGGTTCGCGATTAGGTTTAGGTCCAGGACCAGGATAAACGTGTCGTGTACCCTGCTAGTTTAGCATTCCGCGCAACACCTAGCGACCAGTTTGAACCGTCCCACGCCTTCCCTTCGCAGCCGTACCTTAGTGCTAAGATTGCACCCGCGCATTTCGAGTCCATAGGTCGAGTCGCGTCCGTCTAATAGGCAGCCAGCCGTCCGTGTCCTATTTAGGCGGCTAGGGTTTCTAGGAAGTTAGGCATTTAGTTTTTAGTTTTAAGAAGTTTCCTTAGTGTTCTAGATTCATTAGATAGCTTCCCTAAAAGTTTTAGGCAATAACATTAGTTTAGAAAATCTGTCTAAGCTAATTTTAGGAAATTTCCTAGAATTAATAAATAGATATTTAGTTTCTTTTTAGGAATTAGGAAATTTTTAGATTTCCTTTTGTGTTATTTTTCCTTTAATAAAAAAAAAATAATAATAATAAAATAATATTTTTGGAAATTTTCCAAATAAAGAAAGTTTCCAAAATCTGCAAGTTTCCCCAAAAAGGAAACTTTCCTTTAGTGAAATTTCCTTTTCCTCGGAAAAGGAAATATGTAAAGTCGAGACGAGTCTCCACCTGGGCAGTCCGACCCAACGGTGATGCAGATGCTGCAAGCAATCACTGCCCAGATGACCACCTTCACGACTCGTCTTGAGCGTTTGGAGGAGCCGGTACGCGCACCAGCCGCGAATACACGCCACCATCACCGGCATGATCCACATCAGTACCAATATGATCGACTCGAGGCGTCCCATCGAGGTCTAGGGAGAGACCCCTACTACGACGAGCCACCGCCGGCACCCAGGCAACCAGCCGGCCACCATGATGTTAAGATCAACCCACCCCCTTTCTCGGGAAAGCTAGACCCTGAAGAATACCTAGACTGGGAACGTCGAATGGAGTTAATATTCGACTATTACCACTACGACGAAGAACATAAGGTAACACTAGCGACAGCCCAGTTTACCGACCACGCACTGGCATGGTGGGACCGCGAGTTAGCCACTCGCAGACGAGCAAGAATGGGTGCTCTCACATCCTGGTACGAGTTGACTCAGATAATGAGGCGAAGCTATGTCCCACCTTACTTTCACCGAGAACTACAGAGACGATTCAGACGCCTTACCCAAGGCAGTAAATAGGTGTCTGAGTATTTCGACGAATTCGAGCACCTTCAGAACAGGCTCGAAATGGAGGACTAAGAGGAAAGCCTCATGGCTCAGTTTATCGACGGACTACATGAGTCGATAGCACGAAAAATCGAGCTGCAACCCTACCACGACCTTGGAGAGCTCTTCCACCTGGCCGTTCAGATTGAGAAGAGCTCTCCAAGGCATTTGACCGCACTGCCTCCACCAGTGACCCACGACAGCGAGGAAGAGCCGTAGATAGCAATGTGCCTACCAAGTCACCCGTGACCACTTCTAGACCTGCCCCACCGGCGTCTAACGCAGGTCAACCCCAGAAGAGCAGTGCCATTACATGCTTTAAATGCAAGGGTAGAGGGCACATGTCTCGTGAATGCCCCAACCAAAGAACCATGATTTTGACTTCTTCCGGAGATTACGACTCCGCAGATGAGCAAGAAGAGGACCCATTCTCGACAGACCCTATGTCTGAAGGGGAAGTCGAGTACGCTGACTCAGGCGAGATGTTGATGATCAGGAGAGTTCTCAGCTCACGCTTAGATCAAGAGAAAATCGAGCAGCGTGAGAACATTTTCCACTCAAAGTGTACCATCCTTGGAAAAGTCTGTTCTCTGATTATTGATGGCGGCTCCTGCACTAATGCCGCTAGCAATTACATGGTAGAGAAGCTTGGATTACCCGTGACAAAACATCCAAAGCCCTACAGACTTCGTTGGCTCAACAACAAGACGGAGCTGTACATTTCCGACCAGGTCCGAGTTTCTTTCAGCATCGGACGATACCAGGACCAAGTTTTGTGCGACGTCGTTCCCATGTCAGCTGGACATCTCCTATTGGGACGACTCTGGCAGTTCAAGAAAGAGACCACTCATAATGGACGCACAAACTTCTATTCATTAGTCCACGATAAGCGTAGGTACAACCTGGCAACTATGTCCCCTCAAGAAGTGCACGGCATGCAATCAAAGATGGCAAAAGATCAGCATGCCAGAAAGGAGAACTTCCTCGTCAATGTGGCGGACATGAGGAAAGCAGCAAGCACTACAGGCACTCAGCTCGTCCTCATGCTCTATCAGGAGGTCTTGAGCGCATCCGAGGCCACCAGCAGCGTTTTGCCTGCGGATGTCCAGGCACTCCTGGACAAATATTCGGACGTCTTTCCAGACGAGATTCCACCTGGGCTGCCACCCCTCAGAGGTATTGAGCATCACATCGATCTCATTCCCGGAGCCCAGCTGCCAAACAAGCCAGCTTACAAGGTCACTCCGGAGGAAGCAAAAGAACTCGAGCGTCAAGTTCAGGATCTCATCGCTCAAGGCTACGTCCGAGAAAGCCTTAGCCCCTGTGTCGTTCCCGTCCTCCTTGTGCCAAAGAAAGATGGAAGTTGGGGTCCAGAATATAACTTAACACAAAACATTATTTATATCTCTTTTGTTATCTGTACTGAATGTATTAAAGAAGCATAACTGGTAAATATGTGTTCATCACTTGAACACAGGAGTAAACATGTATTCAGCTAGACACTACAAAAAGATATCTTAAGCTAGAGATTTCTTTTAATGCATAACCACTTCCAAAAGAGATTGTATGATAAAAGATTACTTATCCAACAAACTGTCGCGCCATAAACAACATCACTGTTAAATATCGGCACCCAATTCCGCGACTAGACGACATGTTAGATGAGTTGAGCGGAGCCTCTATCAAGAGTGGATATCATCAGGTTCGCATGCGAGAAGGTGATGAATGGAAGACAGCTTTCAAGACCAAACAAGGTCTCTACGAGTGGCTGGTGATGCCCTTCGGCCTGTGCAACGCACCAAGCACATTCATGCGTCTCATGAACCAAGTACTTCGGCCATTCATAGGCAAATTCGTCGTGGTCTATTTTGACGACATACTCGTCTATAGTGCGTCTCATTCCGACCACTTGGAGCATTTGGAGACAGTGATCACGACACTTCAAAAGGAGCAGCTCTACGCCAACCTTAAGAAGTGTACCTTCTGCACGGATCAGGTCGTCTTCCTTGGATTCGTCGTGAGCTCGCAAGGGCTTCGAGTTGACGAAGAAAAGATCCGAGCAATTCAGGAATGGCAAGCTTCTATCGCCGTTTTGTACGAGACTTCAGTACGATCGCCAGCCCGTTGACAGCAACCATCAAGAAGAACCAAGACTTCAGGTGGGGCCCGGAACAAGAAAAGTCGTTTCAGCTGTTAAAGGAGCGCCTCACTCAAGCACCTGTCCTGACATTACCGAATTTCGACAAAACTTTCGAGGTATAATGCGACGCTTCAGGTGTAGGCATTGGAGCAGTCCTGACACAGGGTGGAAAACCAATTGCCTACTTTAGTGAGAAATTAAGCGGCGCAGCTCTAAACTACCCCACGTACGACAAGGAGCTCTACGCTTTGGTCCGAGCCCTGCAGACTTGGCAGCATTACTTGCTCTCACGAGAATGCGTTATAGACACGGACCACCAGACACTCCAACACCTCAAAGGACAGACGACCCTCAAGAAAAGACACGCCCGGTGGTTGGAGTTTATTGAGACATTTCCGTATGTCATCAAGTACAAGAAGGGTACAGACAATGTCGTCGCAGATGCACTATCCCGCAGACATAGTTTGATCTCGGTTATGGAGTCAAAAGTTATGGGATTTGAAATGCTCAAGGACCTCTACGCTGAAGACCACGACTTCAAGGATGCCTTCAAAGAACATGGACAGGGCAAGTACACCCGCTTCTACTTGTTTGACGGATTCCTCTTTAAGGACAATTGTCTTTGCATTCCAGGCGGATCAGTTCGCGAACTCCTTCTCAGAGAGGCTCATGGTGGCGGATTGATGGGGCATTTTGGCGTCGCCAAGACCTTGAGCATGCTCAAGGAGCACTTCTGCTGGCCGCGTCAACGCCGAGATGTGGAAGCCCATTGCGAAAAAAGCCTTGTCCTGCAAACGGTGTAAGTCTAAGATGCATCCTCAAGGCTCTTACACTCCACTTCCGGTTCCGTCATCTCCTTGGACGGATATCTCCCTGGATTTCGTCCTTGGCTTACCGCAAGTCCATCACAAGGACTCCATCCTCGTCGTCGTCGATCGTTTCTCGAAGATGGCACACTTCATACCCTGCAACAAGACGAACGATGCGATTCAGACAGCGAATTTGTTCTTCCGAGAGATCGTTTGTCTAGACGGCATTCCGCGCACCATTGTGTCCGACAGGGACACTAAGTTCCTCAGTCATTTCTAGCGGGTTCTGTGGAAGAAACTTGGCACCAGTCTACTATTCTCGACGGCATATCACCCACAGACAGACGGTCAGACCGAGGTCGTCAACCGAACACTATCTCAGATGTTGCGTGCGACAATTGGTCGTAATCTAAAGAATTGGCTCGAGTGTCTTCCATATGTCGAGTTCGCCTACAACAGAGCAGTCCACTCCGGCATCAAGAAGACACTGTTTGAGATCGTCTATGGCTTCAACCCCACTATACCACTTGAATTCGCCCCTATTCCACTTGGAGAGGTTGTTAGCTTGGAGGGAGAAGAAAAAGCGGAATATGTCAAGTGCTTGCACCAGGAAGTCAAAGAAAATCTGGAGCGGAGGAATTCCCAGACAGCAAAACACGCCAACAAGGGCAGGAGACACGTGGTCTTTAAAGAAGGAGACTGGGTTTGGTTACATCTACGACCCGAACGTTTTCCCCAACGGCGCAAGAGCAAGCTAGCACCACGTGGAGATGGCCCATTCCGAGTCCTGCGGCGCATCAACGACAATGCCTACAAACTGGAGCTTCCAGGTGAGTATAATGTTTCCACTACGTTTAATGTTGCTGACTTGGAGTTATTTGATGCAGGTGACGACTTAGCTTTGGAGACCAAAGCACCTGAAGAGGGAGGGAATGATGAGGACATCGTACTACACCTAAGGAGCATTGGAGGTTCCTGCTCGAAGACTCTTCCACCTCCGGTGTCTTTACCATCACCATTCGGTAAAGACACCAAAAGACGTGCTAAGAAATTGTACTCTTTTTCCTATCTTCGGTTTTGTCCCACTGGGTTTTCCGGAGAAGGTTTTAATGTGGCAACACTCTTAGTGCGCATGACGACGAAGACTTGTTCACATAATCCAACTCCTTCACAAGTCTTAGTCAATTCGGCCTTAGTCATCTACAAGGCTTATCTATCCCATTTCTCTCTTATTTAGACTAAGTATAAGTTTAGGGCTTTCAACCCATATTTTTTTTGTTTAAGTCATTAGGACTTAAGCCCATTGTTTTCTGCAGCAAAAAGAACTACATGTTTTTTTTATTTACATTACTTGTTGTTTTGGGTAAACATCATGTTGTTTACCATAAGTTATAACCACAAGGCCTATATAAGCCTCATTACTTACAAGTCATAATAGAACTCGAATTTTAAGAACAAAAACCCTAGACTCTTTGTCACAAACGACGGCTGCCTCTCATTGAGAAGCTTGTCTTCGATTCTTCTTGTTCCAAGAAGAATAACCTGGTGTATCACAAGTCTTCCACAGCTTGTGTGGTCCTTTCAATCAACCCATTCCATCCGCCTTGCTCCTGAAGGTCTCGAGATTCTCGATCAACAGTTGTACCACCACCTTAGCTCATATCAGAAACTTACGACGAAACCAAGAAAAACAACTTGGTCAGTGCAGAATGTACATTTCTTGAGATTTGCGTACAACTGCTCTCTCTGCAGGGTGGTGATCACGGCCTCTAGGTGCTCCAGATGGTCTGAGTAGGTCGTGCTGTAGACGAGAATATCGTCGAAGTAAACCACTACGAACTTGCCAATGAACGGACGAAGAACATCGTTCATAAGTCGCATGAAAGACCGAATGGCATCACTAGCCACTCATAAAGACCTTGCTTGGTCTTGAAAGCATTCTTCCATTCATCTCTTTCTCGCATCCTTGATGATATCCGCTTTTCAGGTCTATTTTGGAGAAGACTGCGGCTCCGCTAAGCTCGTCTAGCATGTCATACAGACGCGGAAACGGGTGCCGGTACTTAATTGTAATGTTGTTGATGGCGCGACAGTCTACGCACATCCTCCTGCTTCCGTCCTTCATGGGTACTAGAAGAACCGGAACGGCACAAGGGCTGAGGCTTCCGCGAACATAGCCTTGAGCCATGAGATCCTGGACTTGTCGTTCTATCTCTTTAGCCTCCTCAGGGTTTACTCTATAGGCAGGATGGTTGGGTAACTGAGCTCCGGAAACAAAGTCGATGTGGTGCTTGATCCCTCGGATAGGTAGGAGGCTGGCTGGAATTTTGTCCGGAAAGACGTCAGCATACTTGTCTAACAGGGCGCGGATCTCGGCAGGCAGTGATGACTCGGTGCCAGACGTGTGCAAGCTCTCTCTTTAGAGCTTTAATACGACTTGGGTTCCCTGGGTACAAGTGGCTTTCCGCATGTCTGCCACGTTGATTAAAAATTTCTCCTTCCGGGCATGTTGATCTTTCGCCATCTTAGATTGCATCTCTTGAACGGCGTGTGCAGACATTGGGGCGAGGTTGTATCTACGCTTGTCGTGGACAAAAGAATAGAAGTTTGTTCGTCCGTTATGCGTAGCCTCTCAGTCAAATTGCCAAGGTCGTCCGAGCAGAAGATGTCCAGCTGACATCGGGACGACATCGCAGGTGACCTGATCCTGGTATCTGCCGATGCTGAAAGAGACCTTAACATGGTCTGAGATGTACAACTCTGTCTTGTTGTTCAGCCATCAGAGCTTGTAGGGTTTGGGATGCTTGGGCACAGGCAATCCCAGTTTCTCCACCATGTATTTACTGGCGGCGTTATTGCAGGATCCTCCGTCGATTATCAACGAGCACACTTTCCCAAGTATTGTGCATTTAGAGTGGAAAATGTTCTCTCGCTGCTCTTCTTCTTCTGGCACGAATCTCTAGCTGATAATACGTCGGATCATAAGCATTTCTCCGAAATCTGCATACTCAATGTCCTCGTTGGACTTGTGGTGCGTCGGGAATGCTGGCTCCTTTTGTTCGTCTTCGGATTCATAGCCTCCGGAAGCAGTGAGTACCATTTTCCGTTGAGTGGGACATTCCCGGGACATGTGTCCTCTGCCTTTACATTTGAAGCAGACGATCTCGCTGCTTCGCTGAGGCTGGGTAGGGGTCGTGGTACTGGGCGGTTTTGGGGCTGAGGGAGCCGGTCTGGGGACTGAACTGCTGGTCACGGATTTGCCTTTAAGTTGTGGGTCAATGGGCTGAGTCGTCCTCTCAAATGGTTTGGAACCAGTGTTCCACGTGTTCTTGGGTCGAGAAGGTGCGGCAAGTTTACGCTTATGGCACTTCTCGATTTGGACTACTACGTGGAACAGCTCGCCTAGGTCATGATATGGCTGCAATTCTATCTTTCTTGCAATTGACCTGTGCAAGCCGTCAATGAACTTGGCCATAAGGCTCTCCTCGGGCTCGTCTACATCGAGTCGGTTGCGTAGGTGCTCGAATTCATCGAAGTATTCGGTCACCGTCTTGCTTCCTTGTCTGAGATGTCGGAAACGTCGCTGAAGCTCGCGGTGGAAGTGGGGCGGAACATAGCGTCTCCTCATGACCTTGGTGAATTCGACCCATGATGTCAAAAGACCCATCTGAGCTCTCCTGCGAGCGGTGACTTCTCGACCCCACCACGCCAGTGCGTGGTCAGTGAATTGCGCCGTTGCTAGGCTATTTTGCGGGGATCATCATAGTTGTAATACTCGAAAAGAAGCTCCATTCGTCTCTCCCATTAACCTCGGGATAGTGTACTAGCGGACGAGGTGGTGGTGGAGGCTCATCGTAGTAATGATGTCGACCCATGGGTGATCGATCGTGGTGATAGGGTGGTGCGGCATGTGCTGACGAGGGCTACTGTAAACGCTCGAGGCGAGTCATGAACGTTGACATCTGAGCAGTCAATGTTTGCAACAGCTGCATCATTGGGCTGCCGAGACGTGGACTAGTCATCCCCAGACATATTTCATTTTTCGGGAAAATAAAATTTCTAAGAATGGAAAGTTTCCAGTAAAGGAAACTTGCAGATTATGGAAACTTTCCTTAAATGGAAAATTCCCACAGATTATATATATATATATATATATATATATATATATATTTGATTATGAAATAAAAAAGAAACTACTAAACACAAAAGGAAAACTCAAGAAAAGGAAAATTTCCTAAATCTAGAAAAGGAAATCTAATAATGGAAAATATCCTAAAAAATAAGTATGGTCTAAAACTAAGAAGGAAAACTTTCTAAAAAGAAAAATCCTAAATTAATTGCCTAATCTAAGAAATATGGAAACTATAGAAAATCTATTTATTTCCTTATTGCTAAATGGAAATTTGCTAAACTAAAAGGAAACTAAATAATGCATATGAAAAAAAAATTAGAAAACTACCTAAAACAATCTAGAAAACTTTCTAAACTAATTCCTAGCCTAGGAAAATTATGGAAACTATCTAAATTGCTACCTAGATTGTACGGAAAACTTCCTAAAAACATAGAGCTAAGAACCTAGACACTAAACTAACCTAGCCGCCAAGGGGAAACTATGCTCGCGGCAAGGACATGTGGCTGCTAGGGATGGACACACGGTAGGCACGACGACCCTAAGCTAGACGCAACCTAAATCACTAAGGGTGTACGCGGGGGGTGGGGGGGGAACTCCCACGGTGCTAGGAGACAGGACACGCTATACCTAGTGGGACGCGGGACGTAGGCAAGCTACTAGCGGTACAGGGCAGGATGCTAAACTAGCGAGTGGTACACGGCGAACTAGCGAACACACAAGGACCTAGACCTAAACGCTAGGACACGGGGAAACTAGGAACTAAAAGCGATGGTGGCTACTCACGGCTTGGACACAGGACGCGAGCACAAACACACCGGAGACCTAGGACTCACACAAAAGAAGCCTAGCTAAGGACAAGGACTAAAATAAAACCTAAGCAGCCAACAAACAACACACAAGATCCTTATGGATTGCAAGTTTGGTGATGAAAGTTTTCTAGGTGAGTTTCTAAGAACCCTAGTTTGATTTTAAGCAACCTAAACAATATCTGTTTTCTTTTTAACTTGTTCTAAAAAAATAAAATTCTAGCAACAAAAAACAATGAAACAAGCAAATTTCTTCTATTTGTTTTATTAGATTATGAAAACAATAACAAGGAATGATAGAACCTGTTTTTTTTTGGAAGGATGTTTGTGGTATGTGACTTGATTCCTCTCCTTCTTACCGAGAACCTTAGGGGAAAGAGAAAGAAACACAATCAAAAGCCAAAAACTGTTGCACAAAACAATGAAAAAATCGCCAAAAACAAAAGGATAGAATCAACCTGATGAGCAGGAGATTTAAGCTCTGATACCAGATGATGTAAGAACTTAGGGTGGGCTTTCTTTCACCAAGAAGCTCAGGTTGCTGGACAGAATTCGATGGAAGTGAAGGGGTGGATCGAAGGGACCGCACAAGCTGTGAAAGGGCTTGTGATACTCTAAGAACTTCAACAAATTGAGGTTGAAGTCGGCGGCTGCAGCAAGGTGAAGCTTGCTGGTGGCTACTTAGAACTTTAGACACTAGTCTTTAGGTTTTTGTCAAAATGCTTGTTATTTGATTAAAGTGTAGACACTAAACTACAAGGCGTTTAACCATACAAGAATTAAAACAACATGTAGTTCACTTATTGGCAATTAAAGAAAGAATGGGCCTAATTAGTCAACATGACTTAAACCTAATTAAACACTTAGTCTAAAAGAATAGAAATAAGACAGAAAGCCCAATAACACTTAGGCATAGAATTCGAATGAAGATTTGTGAATGGAGTGGAATTGTGAATAAGTCTTCACCGCCTTGCGCACTAAGAGTATTGCCTCATTAAAACATTTTTAGGAAAACCCAGTGGGATAAAACCAAAGATAGGAAAGAGAATACAATTTCCTAGCATGACTTTTGGTGTCTCTACCAAATGGTAATGGTAAAGACACCGGAGGAGGAAGAGTCTTCTAGAAGGAACCTCCAGGGTTCCTTGTCTAGCTGGAATGGGTCAAGGCGTGGACCGGTCGTGGACGCGTGGGACATACTAGTTTGGTCGGACGTGTGGGCATAGGACGGCTGGACGGCTGGGCGCAGGCTGGTCGTCTTGGTCAGCTCAGGGTCCTCTCCGGTTCTACTCTCTAGGAGCATGCTGCGCTTGTCTCCTAAGGCTTTCCTTTTGGACCGCGTAAGAGGTCCAGTTGGAATGACCAGTGCAATGGCTGTCTCGATGTCCTCATCACATAAGAACTAAACAGGAAACTATACTAAGTAAAATGGAAATCTAATTAATTTCCTAATTTCTAAAAGGAAACTATCCTAAACTAAAAAGGAATATGATTAATGCCTAAAGGTGTTTAGGAAAATTTCCTATGAGGTTTTTGGGAAAATTCCTAAAGTAATTTCTAGCCTATGGAAAAATGGTAACTAATTAATTTTATGCCCAAAATGTTTAGGGGAAATTTCCTAAAACTATATGCTATGAACTTAGACACTAATAATGTTCTACAGACCTAGCTGCCTAAGGAACAAACATATACTTGGGTTATAGGATGGTTCGGGTGCTAGGGAAGAAACGCTAAGACACGGAGCGGGCTCGGACTGGAGTGGACTCGACACGGTCCTAAGGTGTTATGCCTTTGGGGTGCTAGGATGGAACGCGGGTAGAACTAAGCCCTAGGCGGGGGACCTCTCCTAGGTCTAAGGGTGCTAGTCCTTAAAGGAAATCTAGGACCAAACAGGGACTAAGCTCGGCACGCTGGGACCTAACCTAGTGGACTCGAGGAACCTAAGCGCGCGGGACAGAACTAGGTGGTGCGGTTAGACAAGGGGGCTAAGTGAGGGACAGATGGATCTAGCTCTAGCAAAACACAAACGAGCAGGACCTAAACCTAGACCTCAACTCAAACAAGGAACTTGGAGCCAAGGATCTAATGGACTAAGGCGCGGCTTGAAAAAAAAAAGAAGCAAACCTAAGCTAGCAAGCAAGACACTCGCGTGTAGTCCAAGTTCTTGGCACCCAATTTCTCAAGATGAAGCTAGTGTTCTAGGTGAGTTTTCTAAACCCCTATTTAGTTTTTAAACAACCCTAACACTTTTTTGTCTTAAAAAAATTAAACAACAAACAAGCAATCAAATTTCTTTTCTATTTTTTTTGTTGATATAGATTTTAATGAAAACAAGACAACGATAGATAGAACCTTATTTTGTTTGTATTTGGTAGGAGACTTTTTTCCTTCACTTTTTACCGAGAACCTCAGGGAAAAAGATAAAGAAGAAAAATCAAAAGCCAAAAAAAATTGCAACAAAAACAAAGAAATTTTGTTAAACAAACAAGGATAAAATCAACCTGATTTTTTAGAAGCTTTAAGCTCTGATACCAGATGATGTAAGAACCATGGGGTGGGCTGTATTTAACCGAGAAGCTCAGGTTGCTGGACAGCCCACACAAGCTGTGAGAGGGCTTGTAATACTCTGAGAACTTCAACTTGTGAGCTTGAAGAACACACGGCTGGCTCTCCAAGGAAGCTTGAAGGCGGCGCCTAGAACTTAGACCAGAAGTTTTAGGTTTTGTTTTAATTCTAATTTGTTTGTTATTTTATTAATAATAGTTCAAAGGCTTATATAATGCCTTGTTACAACTTAAGCTAAACAACATGATGTTTAGCCTTTTAAGGAATAAAAACAACAAGGAGTTTACTTAATGGCGAAATTAAAATGGACTTTGGGCCTAAGTAGCCAACATGACTCATAAGCCTAAATAACATACTTAGTCTATAAATATAATTAAAGATAGAAAAGCCCAGTAAAACACATATGCCAAAAATCGGTGATGACTTGTGAATGGGGTGGAGTTGTGAACAAGTCTTCACCGTCTTGTGCACTAAGAGTATTGCCTCATTAAAACCTTCTTCATAAAATCCAATGGGATAAAACCGAAGATAGGAAAAAAGTACAATTTCTTAGCACATCTTTTGGTGTCTCTACCGGATGGTAATGGTAAAGACACCGGAGAAAGAAGAATCTTCGAGAAGGAACCTCCATTGTTCCTGGTCTGGCTTGAAGGGGTTGGGGTTGCGTGGACCTGGTCCTGGCGCGGTCGGTGCGGTCGGTCCGGGTCTAGGCACGGTCGGTCTGAATTCCTGTCCGGCTCCGCTCTCCAATAGCATGCTGAGCTTGTCTCCTAAAGCCTTCCTCTTGGACCGTGTGATATGTCCTGGTGGGATGACCGGTGCAGTAGCTAGCTCGATGTCTCATCATCTTGTCATTGAATATATCACAAACCTTAATGGTTTCACTATTCATCTGTTTTGATGGCTTCATAGTCTCATATTAAACATTACCAAAACCATCAAAATCCACACCACCATTTTGTTTGGCAACAAATTTCTGTTTTTTATCTACGTGAAAGTTTATGTCTTCATTATTTTCCCTCACATCATAATGTTTTGTTCTCAGTGATACACAAATACAGATAACGTCTGTTTTGGGCAATGTATAAGTTTCACAAGTTATCTGTTATTACTCAAGAACATCAAACATATGTCGCTATGCATTTTCTCTAATATATATTTAGGCAACATATAAACACTCTCGACTGTGTTCATTTTAATCATGTTGTAATTTTCGTTAACCATGCGTAGAAAATCCTCATATTTGATTTGTTATTTAGCCACAAAAATCATCCCTCCTTTACTTGAGTTAACAATGAAATTCCAACCTTTATGTCCATAAACAGCGAATAAGTGCAATATTGTCTGCATAATAAATAACTTTTATTTGTAAAATATCTCCAAGAACAAAAATCACACAATTGTCTCTCGTAGCTCAAAAAAATTATGGTTTCTCGTACAAAAAGTCATAGCTCTATCAAAAAATGGTCTACCGATATTTGACCATATATCTGCCGAATATGGTTCATTCTCTGGTGATATTTGACCGTATATCAGCTAAATATCCGCACAGCAAATATCGTTCATGCTCTGCCGATATTTGGCAGACCTACTGATGTTTTGGCAGATTTACATCTGCTGACTTTTACATATGCCAAAGATCAAGTGGCCATTATTTTGGTATAGCTATAAACTAATTTTTGATAGAGTTACGAGAACCATTGCTTCTCATAACTTAGTTTGTCCAGTGTAGTTTTGAAAGTTCGCATTTAACATTAAGTGTGTTTCCTGCAATTTGTTCACCTTTATTATTAAAATTGTCTTTGACCTAGAAATATAGTTGGATAAATGTAGAAAAGTTTTTGATGTGATCCTCAACAGGACTAAGAATGATCAGGACGACCTGAAACTGAGAATGGATGATCTGGAATTTGAAGAGGACAAACATGATGATTTTGGAACTGAAAATGGACCAACAAGATGACCCAGAGCTTGGACCAGTCGACCTGAAACTTATGAAAAACGCCCCGGACAATCCAACGGATGACCAGCCAGATGACCCAACGGCCGAACAGGCCGGACACACGGACGACCATGCGAACTACCCAATGTTCGACCCTAAGGATAACCTGGACGAACGCTGCACGGGCAACCCAACAGACGTCAGGATGAGTACTCAGGACGACCAGACGGATGATCCAACGGACGACCAGACGGACGACCCAACCGTAGACCTATGAGAATAAGAGATTTAGAGATTGAAAGAATTAAAAGATTGAGAGATTAAGAAAGAGAGTGAACTAATCTAGTCTAGGCTTGTTTGGATACAAATATAACATAGTACATGTTTGGCTACAAGGATAGCATATCATTAACCACAAACAAGCCTAAGTGATGTCAGATTGGGAACGAGATGATGCAAGATTGGGAACGCTCCCCAAACTCACGCGGCAACACTCGGTGGACAGGAGCTGGTTGTGCAACTCTCTATCCTGTGAAAGAATAATAGATTTAGATTCACCATTGATCAAGAGAATAGAGAGAGAGTTTTAGAGGCAAGAATGAAGAGTACATGTGTTTATGTAGAGAGTTTACATTCCTTGTGTCCAAACACTCTCTATTAGGTGTCTAATGCCCTTGTTTGGCTATAGGTTTAGAAGCTCCTTCATACTCTCCCTTTGGTTTAGAGTATTTACTCATTTCTTCTTTCTAACAATTCATACTCTCTTCTTTATCTTAAACTACTTATTTTCTTCTTTATTTCAACACTCCCTGATGTATGAACTTGGGTGGGCTGTCTTTTCACCGAGAAACTCAGATTAATAGGACAGAAATCGATGGGAATTGAAGGGTGGATCGAAGGGACCACACAAGCTGTGAAAGGGGTTTGTGATACTCCAAGAACTTCAACCAAACTTGGCTGAAGGTCACGGCTGCAAGCTAGGGAGCTGGCAGAAGTTTTGTGTCTAAGAGACTTAGTGTTTTTGTCAAAATACTTGTTATTCTATTATGTGTAAAAAAGAAGGCTTATATAATGCCTTGTTACAATTTTAGGGTAAACTACAAGGCGTTTAACCTTTAGGAGATTAAAACAACATGTAGTTTACTTATTGTCACTTAGAATAAATAATGGGTCATAATTAGTCAACATGACTTAAACCCAACTAAATACTTAGACTAATAATTGTGAACAAGTCTTCAACGCCTTGCGCACTAGGAGTATTGCCTCATTAAAACCTTCTTCGGAAAACCCAATGGGACAAAACCGAAGATAGAAAAAGAGTACAATTTCCTAGAACGACTTTTGGTGTCTCTACCGAATGGTAATGGTAAAGACACCGGAGGAGGAAGAGTCTTCGAGAAGGAACCTCCAGGGTTCCTTGTCTTGCTGGAAGGGTGGTCTGGTCGTGGGTGCATGAACCGGGTCGGTCTGGTCGGCTGCTGGATCCGGACGGCTTGCCTGGACGGCTGGTCGTGGACTGGTCGTCTGGACGGTCAGCTCAGGGTCTTCTCTGGTTCCACTTTCCAATAGCATGCTGAGCTTGTCTCCTAAGGCTTTCCGCTTGGACCGCGTGAGTGGTCCAGGTGGAATGACAGGTGCAGTAGCTGGCTCGATGTCCTCATCATTCCCTCCCTCTTGAAGTGCTTTGGTCTCCAAAGCAAAATCCTCACCTGCATCAAACAACTCTAAGTCAGCAACATTGAAAGTACTAGAGACGTTATACTCACCTGAAAGTTCGAGCTGGTAGGCATTGTCGTTGATTCTCCGAAGGACGCGGAATGGACCATCTCCCCGGGGTGCAAGCTTGCTCTTCCGTCGCTGGGGAAATCTCTCTGGGCGCAGGTGTAGCCAAACCAAATCTCCCTCCTTGAAGACCATGTGTCGGCGGCCCTTGTTGGCATTCTTGACGTTCTGGATGTTCTGTTGTTCAAGGTTTGCCTTGGTCTCCTCGTGAAGTTTCTTAATGTAGTCTGCTTTGGCTTCTCCCTCCAAGCTGATGGCGTCGTCTAACGAAATGGGTGTGAACTCGATCGGAGTGGTTGGGTTGAAGCCGTAGACAACTTCAGAAGGTGATCGCTTCGTGCCTGAATGTGTAGCTCGGTTGTAGGCAAACTCGACGTACGGGAGACATTCCAGCCAATTCTTCAAATTTCGACCGATTGTTGCCCTCAAGGTCTGTGACAAGGTCCGGTTGACAACCTCAGTCTGTCCGTCCGTCTGGGGATGATATGCTGAAGAGAACAGGAGGTTGGTGCCCAATTTTTGCCAAAGTGCTCGCCAAAAGTGGCTCAGGAACTTGGTGTCACGGTCAGAAACGATCGTCCGGGGAATGCCGTGGAGTCTGACGATTTCTTTGAAGAACAGGTCGGCGATCTGGCTTGCGTCGTTAGTCTTGTTGCAAGCGATGAAATGTGCCATCTTAGAGAACCTGTCGACCACGACGAAGATAAAATCCTTGTTGTGCAATTTCGGTAGACCTAGGACGAAATCCATGGATATGTCTGTCCAAGGCGCGGATGGAACTGGCAAGGGCATGTAGGGGCCCTGCGGATGCAGCTTTGACTTAGCCCGCTTGCAGATAAGGCACCAGGCGCAATGCGTCTCGACGTCTTGGCGCTGATGAGGCCAATAGAAGTGCTCCTTAAGCATGCTTAAAGTCTTGTCAATGCCGAAGTGGCCCATAAGGCCTCTACCGTGTGCCTCTCTAAGAAGCAGCTCTCGGATCGATCCTCGCGGAATGCAGAGTCGCTTATCTTTGAAGAGGAATCCGTCGTGCAGGAAGAAGCGGCTGAAGTTGCCTGTGCCATGCTCTAGGTGAGCCTGGGCGAAGTCGACATCGTCGGCGTAGAGCTCCTTGATCATCTCGAAGCCGAGAATCTTGGACTCCATGACGGATATAAGGCTGTATCGACGAGATAAGGCATCAGCGACAATGTTTTCCGTTCCTTTCTTGTACTTGATGACGTACTGAAAGATCTCGATGAATTCCAACCAACGGGCATGACGTTTCTTCAACGTGGACTGTCCACGGAGGTGCTGAAGCGTCTGATGATCGGTGTGAATGACGCACTCTCGGGCAAGCAGATAATGCTGCCAAGTCTCTAAGGCACGGACAAGGGCATAGAGTTCCTTGTCGTAGGTCGGATAGTTAAGTGCAGCTCCACTTAACTTCTCGCTAAAGTAGGCTACTGGTCATCCGCCTTGGGTAAGGACGCCTCCAATGCCTATGCCTGAGGCATCATACTCAACCTCGAATGTCTGCGTGAAGTCTGGTAATACGAGGACTGGTGCGTGTGTAAGGCGTTCCTTGAGCAGCTGGAAGGCCTTGTCTTGCTCGGGACCCAAACAAAAATCCTGGTTCTTCTTGATCGTCGAGGTCAAAGGTCCAGCAATCGTGCTGAAGTCGCTGACGAACCGTCGGTAGAAGCTAGCAAGTCCGTGAAAGCTGCGGACCTGGCTGGCTGTCGTCGGTGTGGGCCAATCTTGAATGACCTTTATCTTCTCGTCGTCTACCCGAAGTCCCTGGGAACTTACGACGAAACCAAGGAATACTACGTGGTCGGTGCAGAATGTACACTTCTTGAGGTTGGCGTACAGCTGCTCTCTCTGTAAGGTGGTGATCACGGCTTCCAAGTGCTCCAGGTGGTCTCGGTAGGTCGTGCTGTAGACGAGAATATCGTCGAAGTAGACCACGACGAACTTGCCGATGAACGGGCGAAGAACCTCGTTCATAAGTCGCATGAAGGTACTGGGCGCATTTGATAGACCGAACGGCATAACTAGCAACTCATAAAGGCCTTGCTTAGTCTTGAAGGCGGTCTTCCATTCATCTCCTTCGCGCATCCTCACTTGATGGTATCCACTCTTCAGGTCTATCTTAGAGAAGATGGCGGCTCCGCTGAGTTCGTCAAGCATGTCGTCTAGGCGTGGAATGGGGTGCCGGTACTTGATGGTTATGTTGTTGATGGCGCGGCAGTCGACGCACATCCTCCAACTTCCGTCCTTCTTGGGTACCAGATGTACCGGAACGGCACAGGGGCTGAGACTTTCACGAACGTATCCTTGAGCCATGAGGTCTTTGACTTGTCGTTCTAATTCTTTAGCGTCATCGGGGTTGACTTTGTAAGCTGGACGGTTAGGTAACTGAGCTCCGGGAACGAAGTCAATGTGGTGCTCGATCCCTCGGATAGGTGGGAGGCCGGCTGGGATTTCGTCTGGGAAGACGTCTGCATACTTGTCGAGGAGTGCGCGGATCTCGGCAGGTAGGGGATGCTCGGTGCTAGCCGTGTGTAGACTCTCTCTGTAGAGCATTAAGACGACTTGAGTGCCTGCCGTGCATGTGGCTTTCCGCATGTCTGCCACATTTATCAGAAAATTCTCCTTTCTGGCATGTTGATCTTTTGCCATCTTTGACTGCATTTCTTGGACGGCGTGTGCAGACATTGGGGCTAGATTGTATCGACGCTTGTCATAGACGAAGGAGTAGAAGTTGGTTAGTCCGTTGTGCGTAGTCTCACGGTCGAATTGCCAGGGTCGTCCGAGCAGAAGATGTCCAGCGGACATTGGGACGACGTCGCAGGTGACCTGATCTTGATATCTGCCGATGCTGAATGAGACCTTCACTTGGTCTGAGATGTACAACTCCGTCTTGTTGTTCAGCCATCGGAGCTTGTAGGGCTTGGGGTGCTTGGTCACGGGCAAGCCTAGTTTCTCCACCATATACTTACTGGCGGCATTCGTGCAGGATCCTCCGTCAATGATCAACGAGCACACTTTCCCAAGTATCGTGCATTTGGAGTGGAAAATGTTCTCTCGTTGTTCTTCTTCTTCTGGCTCGAATCGCGAGCTAAGAACGCGTCTGATCATAAGCATTTCTCCGGAATCGGCATACTCAATGTCCTCGTCGGACTGATGTGTCGGAAATGCTTGCTCCTCTTGTTCATCTTCGGACTCGTAGTCTCCAGAGGCAGTGAGCACCATTGTCCTTTGAGTGGGACAATCCCGGGACATGTGTCCTCTGCCTTTACATTTGAAGCAGACGATCTCGCTGCTCCGCTGAGGCTGGGATGGGGTCGTGGCACTCGGTGGTCTAGAGGCTGGAGGTGCCGGTCTGGGAGCTGAGCAGGAGGCGACGGCTTTGCCTTTGAGCCGTGGGTCAATAGGCTGAGTCGTCCGCTCAAAAGGCTTGGAACCAGTGTTCCAAGTGGCTCTGGGCCGAGAAGGTGCGGCAAGTTTCCGCTTATGGCACTTCTCGATCTGGACTGCTAGGTGGAACAGCTCTCCTAGGTCGTGGTAGGGCTGCAGTTCAATCTTCCTGGCGATGGATTCTTGCAAACCGTCAATGAATTGGGCCATAAGGCTCTACTTGGATTCATCTACATCGAGTCGGTTACGGAGATGCTCGAACTCGACAAAGTATTCAGTCACCGTCTTGCCTCCTTGAGTAAGGCGTCGGAAACGTCGCTGAAGCTCGCGGTGGAAGTGGGGCTGTACGTATCGTCGCCTCATGATCTGGGTCAGCTCGACCCATGAAGTCACGGAACCCATACGAGCTCGTCTACGTGTGGTGACTTCTCGATCCCACCATGCTAGAGCATGGTCTGTGAATTGCGCTGTCGCAAAGATGACCTTCCGGGGATCGTCGTAGTTATAGTATTCGAAGATGAGCTCCATGCGTCTCTCCCAGTCGAGGTACTCTTCGGGGTCTAATTTGCCCGAGAAGGGAGGTGGGTTCATCTTGACCTCCGGATAATGAGCTGCTGGTCGAGGCGGTGGTGGTGGTGGTTCGTCGTCGTAGTAGTGGTATCGACCCATAGGTGGTCGATCATGGTGATATGGAGGCGCGGCAGGTGCTGCAGGAGGAGGCGGCGCAGGTTGCCTTAACTGCTCGAGTTGGGTGGAGAATGTCGACATTTGAGCCGTCAGGGCTTGCAGAAGCTGTACCATGGTCTGGTTAGCTTGCCCTGACGTAGATTCGTCCTGCCCTGACATATTTCATTTTCCGAGAAAAAAGAAATTCTAAAAATGGAAAGTTTCCTTTTCGGGAAACTTGCAGATTTGGAAACTTTCCTTATTTGGAAAATTTTTAGAGATAATATTTTATTTTTATTCTAAATCTACAAAAAGGAAAACTAGAAAAAAAAAATGGAAAATATCCTAAGGATATATTTTCTAAATCTTAAAAGGAAAGTAAATATCTAGGAGAAATATAAAAATCTACTTATTTCCTATTCCTAGATGGAAACTAATTAATCTGCCTAATAAAACTAGAAATTTTCCTAAAACTATCTAGACAAATTTCCTAAACTAATTTAATGCCTAGAAAACTTAAGGAAACTTACTAGAATACTACCTAAAGACTATTGAAAACTTCCTAAAAAAAAAAACTAGAACTAAGAATCTAGACACCAAAGTTAACCTAACAAACCTAGTCGCCAAGGGGAAAAGACTATGCTCACGGAACCTAAGTTACTCACTGCAGGGCTAGCTGCTAGGGACGGACGCGGTACGGTCAGGTTCTGCGGGACGGGAACTCTTGCGGACGGTCTGTCAAAGGGAAAAAGGTCGGGAGCACACTAAGGGACCTAGACGCGAGATGATACAACTCGTGGGGCTGGCTAACCTAGACCTAATGCAACGAGACCCAACAAGCGACACAAAGGAGGAGTCTAGCCTAAACTAGGATGCTAAGGATAACCTAACCCTAAAACTAGCAAAGGACACACCTAGAGCACTAAACCCTAACGCAGCTGAGCAGAACAGGGCATACGCGGCTATGGGACGGGTAGTGGGACTCAAACACGCGGGGCACCGGCTAACCCTAGCGAGACGCGAACTAACCTAGCGAGACGCGAACAAGGTCGGACGAACGCGGGTACTAGGAGCAAGACTAGGCGCGATGCAACTAAAGAACCCTAGCCCAAGAACTAACAAGGACGCGACTAAGAACACTAGATAAACACACGCAAGGCAAGTAACTAGGCGACAGAAACAAAACCTAGGACCCTAGACAAAATGAGGACACGCTAGGGAGAGAAACTAAAGGCGCGGGACACTCGAATGCACACAAGAACCCTAGACCCTAGACGCGGACACAACAAGAAAACTAACAAACAACACACAACTTTTTATGGTTCAAGTATGTGAAGGTGTTCTAGGTGAGTTTTATACGAACCCTAGTTTGATTTTAACAACCTAAACAATATTTTTGTTTTTTTTTCAATTTCTAGCAACAACAAGCAATAAACAAACAAAATTCTTCTTTTTTTTTTTTTTGAATTATGAAAACAAGAAAAAGGATTGATAGAACCTGATATTTTTTTTTTTGTAGGATGTTTGTGGTATGTGACTTGATTCCTCTCCTTCTTACCGAGAACCTCAGGGGAAAGAGAAAGAAACACAATCAAAAGCCAAAAACTGTTGAAACAAAACAATAAAAAAAAAAATCGCCAAAAATAAAAGGATAGAATCAACCTGATGTGCAGGAGCTTTAGGCTCTGATACCAGATGATGTATGAACTTGGGTGGGCTGTCTTTTCACCGAGAAACTCAGGATAATAGGACAGAAATCGATGGGAATTGAAGGGTGGATCGAAGGGACCACACAAGCTGTGAAAGGGGCTTGTGATACTCCAAGAACTTCAACCAAACTTGGCTGAAGGTCACGGCTGCAAGCTAGGGAGCTGGCGGCAGTTTTGTGTCTAAGAGACTTAGGGTTTTTGTCAAAATACTTGTTATTCTATTATGTGTAAACAAGAAGGCTTATATAATGCCTTGTTACAATTTTAGGGTAAACTACAAGGCGTTTAACCTTTAGGAGATTAAAACAACATGTAGTTTACTTATTGTCACTTAGAATAAATAATGGGCCATAATTAGTCAACATGACTTAAACCCAACTAAATACTTAGACTAATAATTCGAAATTAAAGAGGAAAAGCCCAACAACACTTAGGCTGAGAATTCGCCTGAAGACTTGTGAATGAAATGGAATTGTGAACAAGTCTTCAATGCCTTGCGCACTAGGAGTATTGCCTTATTAAAACCTTCTTCGGAAAACCCAATGGAGCAAAACCGAAGATAGGAAAAAGAGTACAATTTCCTTGAACGACTTTTGGTGTCTCTACCGAATGGTAATGGTAAAGACACCGGAGGAGGAAGAGTCTTCGAGAAGGAACCTCCAGGGTTCCTTGTCTAGCTGGAAGGGTGGTCTGGTCGTGGGTGCATGAACCGGGTCGGTCTGGTCGGCTGCTGGATCCAGACGGCTTGCCTGGACGGCTGGTCGTGGACTGGTCGTCTGGACGGTCAGCTCAGGGTCTTCTCTGGTTCTACTTTCCAATAGCATGCTGAGTTTGTCTCCTAAGGCTTTCTGCTTGGACCGCGTGAGTGGTCCAGGTGGAATGACAGGTGCAGTAGCTGGCTCGATGTCCTCATCACTCCCCCTCAAGTTTAAGCATGGGTGAATGGTTGAACTTGCAAAGATGATGAGATTTTCCTCCTTTTTCTCTCCACTCCCTTTCAAGATTGATTTTTAATATTCATAAAAACCAAGCTTGGTACCTTAAAGAACTTCCTCATTAAAAACTTTAGTATGGAAAACCCTTTGGGACAAAACCAATACTAAGAGAAAAAGAGTGAAGTCTTCTTAGTTTAGGGATTGGCAATTGAATCTGTGAGCTTTAAATCCACCATAGTGAGCTACATAGATCCTTGATAATGCCTTGTTGATATCACATGTGAATGGCTGCTTTGAAGCTTTTTCTAAGTCTGGTCCATTTCTCCCCCTTTCTTTTTACTCCTTGTCTTTAAAAGGTGATTTTGATCCAGCTTTCCTTAAAGTCTTCAATTTAAACCTGTTTCACATACACATATACATGCATGTATCAATTCTCACAAGATAAACCAATGCATTATAATATAAGAATGATTTTAACTTCCCTTTTAAAAGAATGGATGGCGATTTGGATGATATGATCTAGACCAGTCTGGTTAGCTAAGGACTCCACATTAAGGTCTTTGGATTCATCATGATCACATGGACCTCTTCTGGATTCATCATGATCACATGGTTCTCTTCCCTTATATGTTTTAGATCCAGTTTGACCAGGGTCATTTTTCTTCACTTTCTAATTCCAATAAACTTAACTCAAGCGAATAAGATTGTAGAGTTAAGATTGAGTAGAGTGAGCACACTTATCTCCTAATACACTTTTCCACCATGCTTCCACTAATTGATGTAGGGCAAGTCATGCTTATGACTGTTTTTCATCACTTCCTCATCTAAAACATCATAGCAACTCAAAAATAAAGATTAGTATTCCAGAACTTGAATAAGATCAAGTATGGTATCAAGTATAATATCTAGACAAATTCTCAACCTAAAATCATAGAGTTAAAGAACTTCTCCTAGATAGAACCTTTGATGAGAGAAATTTGATATCCTAAGGTGATTCATCACTTTCCACCAGCTTACTGCTTCTTCATGAGACTTGGTAGCTTGATGGCCATTGGTTTTACCCTCAGTTAATGACAAAACATTTGGATGACCTTATTCATGGCCTCCATGGGAGAATCAGACTAAGCACACTTCTTGTGCTTAGACAGTCACAGAAATTAAGCTTGGCATGACCATGATCCAGCTCCAGCTTGGAACCTCGTCCATTTCAAGACCGCTTGGCATGACCTGGTCCACTCGTCCATTTCAAGACCGCTTGGCATGACCTGGTCCATTCCATGCGCCAGCTTGTGTCCATGGAATAATCATTTTTTATGCGCCAGCTTGTGTCCATCGATTGCTCATTTTCTTCCCCCCCCCCACAAGCATGAAACTAAGAATAAGAGTCAAGTTTGGAAGAATGAGCATACACAAAATGAATGTCTTAAATTGGTCGTCTTTATCCTTTAAACATAAAGAAGAAGATTGTAAGTATCTTGAGAATAGGAAATGTCTTGAGAATAAGAGAATCAGAGTATTGGAGATTAAAAGTATAAGATTTTAAGTAGAATAGATGAGACTTAAGAGAATGAAGAAGAATAATAGAGAATTATGATGAATGTCAAGGTGAATTTTGGATCCATCTAGGTTCTAAATGCAATGCATAGTATTCCTAGATTCTCTTTCATCCTATGAACATTTCTAGATGAGAAATTTAATCAATCAAGGAATAAGTAGAAGGTTTAAAGATAGCCTTTGCAAAGACTTTGATAATAAGTCTTTGTGAGTATTCTTCTTTTGTGATTTTTATGATCTGAACTTGCAGCATGTGTGCTTTGTTGATTTTCACTTCAAGCACACACCAAAGGACACCTTACTCCATGGGAGAGCTGATTCATCACATTCCACCAGTCTTTCCTCTCCACTCCTTGTGGTGGCTGTTCTTGGTGGCCATTGGTTCTAACTTCTTCTCCATGTGCTGTGTCTTTTTCACTTGCTTTCTTTTGCCTTTGTTAGACAATGAAGCAAAACATCAACTCCCATTTTAAGCCTTCGAACCTGTTGAGAATAGGCAGATTTTAAACAAAATATAGTGAGTGAAAGAGATTGATTAAGAGTAACCAAACTTAATTTTAAACACTGCCTAAGGACTTTTGGATTCAACATGCCTTCTTAAACTTATTGTTCTAAGTAAAAGACAAGGTTCTCTTCCTCTAGGATCAATGCCATTCATGAACAAATGATTCAGCTAGCTAAACTAGGTTCAAAATGTCTCATTCTACCAATTTCTAAATACATGAACAAAATTCGATAAAATTCATGATTTACTATCCACCTAAAAACCAGGTTTCCTAGAGTTCTAACTCAAACAACCATCAATGAAATCAATAAAATAGTTGGATAAGAGTTTACAAATAGCTTGAATGCATAAGACTTTGATACTAGGTCTTATGCATTTGAGTTTAGGAACTGATTCTGATCTAGGCACTCTCTTTCATTATGTTGCTTTCAAAGTGCCTTTGGTGGTCCAGTAATGTCTCCTCCTTTGGAGTAGCAACTTAGGTAGAATCAATTGAACCTTCCATCTTAGAAGGTTTATCCTTTCTTCACACCTCTCTTCTTTCCATTTTCCATCTTTCAAGCCTTGTTGGTCTTGCGCCTGTCCTTGACTGGGAAGAGAGAAACAACTCACTGGTATTGTTCTGGCATCAGTGGAAGTTCTGCGATTTGAAGAAGCGACCATGCTCCTCCTTCAAGAGCTAGAACTGGAAGAAAATCTCTCTTGAGTCCTTCTTTCACTTGAGATGTGTTCTTGCCTGTTTTCCTTTGTCCACGCATTTCTTGTAATACAATACTAAGCCAAGATCTCTGGCCAATCTGTAGAATACAAGGGCACAAGTTTTTGAGTAGTTCACATGTTCCCAAAAGCATCCTAGAGCCCTGCCGTATTGGGTGAATAAACGTTGATTACCAAGTAATCAGCATATTGGGATAAGTTATGAACTCCCTGGACATAGTCAGCATATGTATCTTCACTTGTCTTGTTCTTTCCTAGGTTGACCCCAAGAATATCAGGTCCAGATTTGCCCCCTGGTTTTACTTCATCGCTTGGAGATGACGAAGTTCCTGATGTCCGCCAACATTCTTTTACCATGTTGACACCCAAACGGTTTACAACGACAACAATCCCTTCACTGTTAAATCCACACCTATTGATAATGGCTCCATCTTCGCGTAATCTGAAGATGCGTGGATTTAGGTTGCCTTCTTGTGGAACTGGAGTTACAGAACCTACCTCAACAAAGCCAAACCCAAGTCCTAGCAATCCCTCTGTAGCCTCAGCGTTTTTGTCAAACCCAGCAGCAAGTCCAATTGGGTTTGAAAATTTCCGTCCCCAAACTTCAAGTCCCAAGATTGATGGATCAGGATAGGATTTGTCTTGATACTGCTGGTACTCCGTGTGATCAATTAACAGACTCTCCTCAATGAGTAGTTTTATTCCCTGAACATACCCACTCGCTGGATGCCTGATGGCCCACGTGTAAAGAATACGCTCCAATGATTTCTGCACCTGTGCTTGCTAAAAGAAACTGACGTCTGGTACAGTCCTTGGACAGTCAACAGCAATCAGCATATGTATTATTATGTTTCTTGCTCTTCTCTTCAACCTTGGTAGGATCCAACAACTCGGGCAACAGTTCATTGCTAGCTGGAATTTCTTCAACCAGAGCACATGGTAGTTTCTAGCCAACCAAGTCAACAACCTAACTTCTTTCAACTAACTTCAACCAACTCTTGCAACAGATTTTAACTAACTCCAACCAACAAGATCAACTTCTAACAGTCTTTATCTTCACAACCAAGATCAACAAATATAATTTTCATATTTTATTACTAAACAAATCCAAAATTTCAAGTTTTCCTCCTTTTTCAGAATTTCAAAGTTTGATAAAAAAATCAAGAAAATCAATCTTGAAGACGTTAACCCTTCTGATTGAAACCAAACTTCGTGGAGACCCTCACAATATACTTATCTAACTTTTCAGATTCAAATATTTGAAGAAAACTGATAAAGGATAAGAATTTTGTCACCAGATCCTTGTGAGAGGCGATTTATGACATCATGCAGAAAAACTTCACGAACTTCCTTCAAAAGTAAGGTAATTTAGTTTTACTTTCTTTAAACAGAAACTAGACTCGAAGGGATTGATTTTACGATTTGGAAAATCACCATTTGATGAATATTTGACGACGGAATGACCTGGGAAATACGTAGGTTTGCGGCGGAGGCACTCGCGAAAGTCCGGTGCAAGAAATTTCACAACTTTTTATACCCTTTGTAAAATGATGCAATTCCAATTGGCGTTGCTTCAGAACTCGCCGAAGTACAATCCAGAAAACGGAGATTGTCAAAAGGAGTCGTGTCTGGCCGGAATTTGCGTTTCAAGATGACGGTCAAAATAAAACTAGAAGAAGATTGTGAAGAATATTATTTCTTCATGATTCAAGGATAGAATGATGAATTTTACCCAGATTTGATGCAACCTGGCTCTGATACCATGAAATAATGATATATTTAGATTCACCTTTGATCAAGAGAATAGAGAGAGAGTTTTAGAGGCAAGAGAATGAGAGAAAGGATTTTTATTAATAATGAGAGAATTATTTCTCTTGCTTACAAATGAATAGTACATGTGTTTATATAGAGAGCTTACAATCCTTGTAACCAAACACTCTCTATTAGGTGTCTAATGCCCTTGTTTGGCTGTAGGTTTAGAAGCTCCTTCATTCTCTCCCTTTGGTTTAGAGTATTTACTTACTTCTTCTTCTAACACTTCATACTCTCTTCTTTGTTTTAAACTACTTCTTTTCTTCTTCATTTCAACATCCTGGAACACCTAGTCCCACGTTTTTAGAATCGAGGCTGAATGATGGGGAAGTGAATAACGCCACAAGACTCTATGGAAAGGATGCTTGATAAGTCGGTTACTCAGGGCTTCGCTTCTCACAAGGCTCGAAGGCTCCAAGGGAATTTTCTAAGGCAAAAACTCGGGTTGTTATATTTCATAAGTTGTAAAGATACATGGCTACAAGGGGACTTTATTTAGAGTCCATCAGCTGTTCCCTTATAGTGGTCTTGAAGCAAATTACATTGAGTTTTAAAACCTAGTTGACTAAATTAAAAGGGGTGGAAAACATATGCCTTACTTCTATTAAAATGAAAGGAATCGAAACAAAAATTAAAACAAAGAAAGGATTAGTCAAAAAATGATAATTGAACTTAAGGACTTACTTTGGCGGCTTGGGCATGCACGAACAGCTTCTAGGGCTTCTTGAAGTGTGGCGTTTTGAACTGGTCCTTAAGCAGCAAAGTCCACCGTTTCATTTAATGGGAGGAGTCTAAATATGGTAAGTTGTTTGTTACTTGAAAGAAGAGGGAACTCGCTTGGGAGGATCAGAGCCAGGTGTGATTGGGTCGTGCCAGGTTGTTCATGGGCTGTGCCGGGGCGTGAGTCCGATCGTGCCAGTTTTTCCGTGCGCTTGTGTGCGGCTTTGGGTTTCGGGTTCGTGCCTGGTGCTCCGAGCAAGTCGTGTGCCAAGTGTTCCGCAATTGCATTGGTTCCTTGGCTTGTCTCATGGCCTATCTTAGTGACCAAAACCTCCACAGCCTGGTTGAAGCTTTCCATGAGGTCTCTAGCCCCAGACCTTGTCCTTGTTGACCTTCTAAGGATTGGAACCGTAAGTGTGGGTTTGGGCTTGGTGCTTGGGTCTTCATCACTAAGACTCTCCCTTTGGTAGCTTTAGATCACAGCACCTTATCCATATTTCTTCATTTCTTCTTCATTCCAACACTCTCCCTCAAACTTAAGTCATGTAAAATGCCTAACCTTCCAATCATGAAGCATTACCTCATTAAAAACCTAAATAAGGAAAAACCAATTGGAACAAAACCTTTTCTAGGGAAAAGAGTATAACACTCCATGATCAAGATCAGTGTTGTGGAATGGACATAAGGCCAAGCCTTGGATAGATAGAACCGCCAGTCTTCAGTCTTGTGGCCTTGGTGAACACATCAGCAAGTTGATCTTCACTTCTTGTGTAGCAAGGTAAGAAGATTTCATTTCCAATAGCTTCTCTTACCTTATGACAATCCACCTCAATATTGTTGGTTCTCTCATGAAACACAGAGTTTGAAGCTATTTGTATTGCTGCTTGATTGTCAAAATGCACTGTGATTGGCGCCTCAATGCTTACTCCAACGTCTTGTAATAGTTGCTTTCACCAGATGCATTCAGTGGTAAGTTTCCTCATTGCTCTATACTCAGCCTCAAAACTTGAGCATGAAACAACCTTTTGTTTCTTAGTTTTCCAAATGACTAGGTTTCCACTTATGAATGTGCAATAACCGGTTATGGACCTCCTGTCCATTCTATCACCTGCCCAATCTGCATCACAATACCCAACTACATTGGTGTTTCCATTACTACCCATCCATATACATTGATCATGTGTTCCTTTCAAGTATCTTAAAATCCTATGAATCATCTCCCAATGCCTTGTTTTTGGGTCTTGAATATGCTAAGACACTTGATTAACTGCAAAACACAAATCAGGTCTAGTGATAGTTAAATATATTAGCTTACCAACAACCTTTCTATACATCTTTGCTTCTTTAAAACCGCCATCTTCTAGCTCCCCCTGAGGTTATACTTTGTAGCCTTCTTCTAATGGAGTTTTGGCTGGCTTAGCTTCTAGCATTCCTGTAGAGGTTAGTAAGTCCAATACATACTTCATTTGACAAATAAATAGGCCTTCCTTAAATGTACATACTTCCAATTCCTAAAAAGTATTTTAGTTCTCCTAGATCTTTAATATCAAATATACTTTTTAAATACCCTTTATTAGAGACAATTCCCACTTTATCACTTCCAGATATGATTATATTATCAACATAAATGAGAATAACAACAATCCCATCCTTACTCTTAAGTGTAAAAGGAGTGTGTTCTACTTCTGACCTTTTAAAGTCTCTGTCCCTTAAGAGTCACATTAAACTTATGTACCAAGCTCTAGGAGATTGTTTTAAGCCATATATAGATTTCCTTAGCCTCACTGTGTTGCCGGTTCCAACTTGATCTTCTTGACCTGGTGGTGGTGTCATATATACATTTTCTTATAACTCACCATGCAAAAATGCATTCTTAACATCCATTTGCCATATTTTCCAATCCAAGTTAGTAGCAGGAGTTAAAACAACATTCACTAAGTGTAATTTAGCTAAAGGGGCAAAAGTATCTCTATAGTCTTCACCATAAGTTTGTGTCAAACCTCTAGCCACCAACCTAGCTTTGTACCTATCTATCTCACCATTGATTTTATAGTTAATGGTGAAAATCCATTTAGAACTTACAGCCTTTTTTTGCTTTTGGTAGAGTGGCTGGCGCATACGTTTGGTTCTTCTTCATAGCTTGTCTTTCAGCTTGAATAGCTTCTCTCCACTCCTTTATCTTCATTGCTTCTTGGAATCTGCTCTTTATCAAGACTAAGGGTAAATGCAACATGAGACTCAGGTACATTAACTAAATTACATACTCCCTTATCATGGTGAACTATTGTATTGTTGTTGTAGTAGAAGTTAGGTGGAAATCTCTGCCTTATACTTCTTCTAAGGACAACAGCCGGTTTCCCTTGTGTTGCATGTCCTCTCCTTCTAAAGCATCTACAAGATTAAGTTGAATATCCTTTTGTTTTTTTGAAGCTGAAACTAGTATTTCTTCTTCTGAGTCATCTTTATTATGTCTAGAAGGTTGCCCCCCCCCCTCAGGATCAAGAGGACTTGTTCTAAGCCGGGACGAGGCTGGAGAAAGATCTGGAACAAGAGCTATAGTGGGAGCTGGAACGGGAGCTGGACCAGGCCGAGACGAGGCTGAAACGGGTGCTGGATCAGTTCGGGACGATGCTGGAACTGGAGTCGGTTCGTGCCACGCTTCTGGTTCTTGAGTTAGAGTTGAAACCGGAGGCCGGAGATTGATTGGCTTGGGACTGGAACATCTTGGTTCTAGCTGAGGACGTAGTGTGCTAGTAGTAGATGGAATTGTTGAGGAAGCCAGTTCTTGTGTGATCCCAAAACTTTTCAAAAGTCTTCTTAGGTTCTCAGCTTCATCAGATGTGTTTGAAGAGATGTCTTTGAATTGATCACAGGTTCCTTCTTCATAGTATCCTTTTGTTTCATCAAAATTGACATCTATAAACACCATAACTCTTCTATTCTCTGGATTATAGGATTTGTAGCCTTTTTGAGTTGATGAGTAACCAATGAACATTGCCTTGGTACTCTTATATTCTAACTTGTTCCTTTGTTCACCTGGTACTAAGACACAACAAGCACACCCAAATACCCTTAAATGTTCAACACTATGCTTTGTTTGATTTATTACCTCAAATGGAGACAAGTCTTCTAGGACATTAGTTGGAGTCCTGTTAATTAGATAGCATGCTGCCATAATTGCATCTCCAAAAAATCTGGGAACTTTCATATGAAACATCATGGATCTCACCACTTCCATTAGATGTATGTTCTTCCTTTCAACTACTCCATTTTGTTGAGGAATATTAAGACGGCTTTTTGGTGTGTCATTTCATACTTTGTAAGTTGTTCTTGAAATTTATGGCTCATGTACTCACCACCATTTTCAGATCTGAAACACTTAATCTTGGCATTGTATTGGTTAGTCACATAAGTTTGAAAGTTTATAAATGTTTCTAGCACCCTATCTTTAGATTTAACCAAGGTGACCCAAGTATATTTAGACTTTTCATCAATGAAAGTAATAAAATACTTATGGTTTCCTCTAGATAAGATAGGAGAAGTTCAAAGATCAGGGTGAACAAGATCAAAAAGAAATGCTCATAAGTGTGTACAGATTTTGAAAAACTGTTTTACAATGCTTACCCATTATGCAAGCTTCACACATTTCATTTTGAAATTTTATGCTAGGCATTATCAGTTCTAAAGCTCTAGCATGTGGACGTCCTAATATAGCATGCCAAAGATCAGCTAGCACACTATTATCTACCGTAGCTTCACATGATTTGAAGCATCATTGACAAAGAGGTGTTCAAGCAGATACAAGTCATTTCTAGTAGTTCCTTTTCATAGAACTCTCCTAGTGTTAATATCCTGAAAGAAAAACTCATTATGACCAAATATAGCATGACAATTCAAATCAGTAGTAACTCTTTTAACAGACAATAGGTTACATGTGAAAGATGACATATAAAAACCTTTAGACTTTATCAAATAATTTTAATTTCCCAATTCCTTTGATAGGTAACATAGTTCCATTAGCAATAAAAACATTTGCTAATGTAGGTTCTAGTTTATCTATCATTTCTAGATCACTAATCATGTGATGAGAAGCTCCAGAATCTACTATCAAAGATTTAGTATCATTATAAGTTTGAAAACAGGAATGCAGAGATTTACCAATCACATTATCAGTGTTTAATGCTTTGATGAGTGCTTTCAGGTCTGATCTTTTGACATATTCAGCTTGATTAGTCATAAGAACAGAGCCGGTTTTAGCTTAAGAGGGACCGGCCCTTGAAGAAGACACGCCAGCACTAGGACCCTGGTTGTAGCACGTCCAGATATGGAAAGGAAGCGCTAGGGACTTGCTTTTGGTTTGAGCTTCCTCCTTGATAAGGATTTGTTTTGTTCCTTTGTTGGCATGGGTGAAGCTCAGGGTGAAGTATCCAGCAATCCTTTTTAGTATGGCCCAACTTCTTACAATGGTCACAAGTGACCTTCTTCTATTCTTCAGCTTTGTAGAAGCTCTTACTTGCAATAACTACTTCTTTTTATGTCCAAATAGCCATGAGAACCTTGTTCTCTTTGTATTTTAGCACACACATCTTCATGACTTGGTAGTTTTGCCTCCCTTTGAAGATGCTTTATCAAATCTGTGTATGTGCCATTGAGAGTCATGAGAAGCCCAAATACCTTATTTTACACTCTTCTTTCAATGAGAATGATAAGGTCAATGGTGGCTGGTCTAAGCATGTCTAACCAGATCTTAAGGCTTTGAAAGTTCCCTAGTGTTTAGTAAATTCCATTTCTTCTTGTTTGAGATCATTCAAAGATCTCTTAACTTCAAAAATTCTCATCAGATTGGAACTATTATCATAGACATTCTTGAGAGTCTCCCACAGATCCTTGACATTATCACAAAAGGAGTAAGCTTCTAACAGAGATCCTTCAAGATAGTTTTTCAGAATGAAGAGAACAAGCTGGTCTTCTTGAAACCATTTTGCCAACATCTCACCTTCCTCCTTTTCTTGATAGCTTTCTGCTTCCCCTTCCATAGCCATTAGTGGCGCCTTGCTTATCAGGACATGATTCCAGAGACCCCTGCTGCATAAGGTGGTCTTCATTGTCCTGGACCACCAAAGATGGTTCACCCCTTTCAATATCACTGGAGCTTGTATATTTTTGTTTAACTCCATGATTATACTTTAGGACTTTTATAGACTACCTTCTATTAAAATTTTATAAACTCCAAGATGTGTTTCCTAGCAATTTTCTGGACAAATTTCATATCAGAAACAGTCACTTATCCACAGATTAAACTCTTGCAACAGACAGGAAACAACTGCCCAAGTAGTTGAGCACCACGCGCGATCCACGTGCAAGAGGGGCGTGTGGGACGCGGTCAATAATAGCTCCAACCACTTTCTACCAACTTACCAACGGTTATACCAGCTCTTAACTTCTCAGAAAAGAATTATCCATCTATAAAGGTTGTCTAAAAAGGTTACCTAACTTAAATACAAACTTTCCTCCATTTTCTTCATCAAAACAGGTTTTTAACCAATTTCAAGAAAATCTTTCTTAAAGCCTATACGTTTTAGATTGATCTCAAACTTCTTGATATCCTCAAAAAGATCCTTATCTAACTTCTAAATGTCCAAGATTTGAAAAATATCAAGAAGGAATACGATTTTGTTACCAACACCCAAAAGGGTCGAAAACGAACATGATGTGGGAGATTGATCAATAAGGTTTCAAAAATTGTTTAGAGTGAGTACGGACCTCCAAAAACATCAACTAGAATCTTTATTATTGAAGTTAGACTTTGGAATTACTTGATTTGATGAAGTTTTGAAGGCGATATGCTTGCTTCAATGGCGGATATCCCCGATGAATGTGATCGCGAAGCTGGCGTGAAGAACTCTTGATTATTATCTCCAAATGAGATGAAACTGGTGCAGGGATGATCAGAAACTCTAGTCTGATGATCCTTTTTTATAGTATGGAAGAAAAACTCATGATCTCGCCGGGATTGGTGAAGCAACGCCTTGCTCTTCTCGGCAGGTCTGATTTGAAGGGTATGGTGAAGAAATCAAAGAAAAACTCGAATTTCTGGAGAATTAAGATGAAATTTTAATGAATTTTTGCTCTGATAACATAAACGAATACGATAATAAGAGATTTAGATGAAATAATATAAGATTAAGAGATTTGTAGATTTAGAGAATGAGAGAATGAAAGACTATAGAGAGTAGAGAGAAATAATGATTGTATTGAGAAAATGAGAATTAATTTTTTCTAAGTTAAAATGAGGAAATAGATAACTATTTATACTAATCTAGTCTAGGCTTGTTTGGATACAAGGATTGCGTTATACATGAATGACTACAAGTATATCATAATAATATAACACAAACAATCCTTAGACACTTCCCTTAGAAGACTTAGATCACATGACCTTAATCTAGAATTATAGGCCTTCTTCCTTCATCATTTCTTCTTCATTCCAACACTCCCCCTCAAGCTTAAGACGTGGAGAATGCCTACGCTTGCAACCATGAAGCATTACCTGATTAAAAAAACCTAAATAAGGAAAACCCAATTGGGACAAAACCTTTTCTAGAGAAAAAGAGTATAACACTCCATGTTCGGATCATTGTTGTGGAATTTTCATAAGGCCAAGCCTTGTATGGATGGAGGCACCATTCTTCAAAGTTTTTGCCTTGGTGAACACATCAGCTAGTTGATCCTTACTCCTTGTATAGCAAGGCAAGATGATTCATTTTCCAATAGCTTTTCTTACTTTGTGGCAATCTACCTCTATATGCTTGGTCCTTTCATGAAACACAGAGTTAGAGACAATGTGTATAGCAGCCTGATTTTCACAATGAATGGTGATAGGATCATCAAAGCTCACGGCCAAGTCCTCAAGAAGTTGCTTCATTCAAATGCATTCAGTTTAAAGTTTCCTCATGGCTCTATATTTTGATTCTGCACTAGAGCATGACACCACCTTTTGCTTCTTGGTTTTCCAAGTCACGAGGTTCCCTCCTATGTAAGTACAATAGCCTATGGTACTTCTTCTATCCTCCATATCTCCTGCCCATTCTGCATCACAATAACCAACCACATTTGTGTTTCTATTGCAACCCATCCATATACCTTGTTTATGAGTGCCTTTTAGATATTTTAAAATTTGATTTGCCATCTCCCAATGTCTTATCTTTGGGCCTTGCATGTGTTGAGATACCTGATTCACAGCAAAACATAAATATGGTCTAGTGATGATTAGATAAATAAGCTTACCAACCACTATCCTATAGAGCTTAGGATCATGAAAATCAATTTTCACATATAACTCCCCCCTTAGTTCCGATTTTATAGTATTCTTCTAAGGATGTTTTGGCTGGTTTAGCTTCCATCATACCTGTAGAGGTTAGTAAATCTACAACATATTTCCTTTGACATAAGAAGAGACCTTCCTTGAACTTACACACTTCAATTCCTAAGAAGTATTTAAGTTCTCCTAAGTCCTTAATATCAAAAACATTCTTCAAATATTCTTTTGTAGATGCAATACCAACACTATCACTACCAGATATGATTATATCATCTACATAAATGAGAATTACCACAATATCTTCCTTACTCTTTAGTGTAAAAAGAGTGTTTTCAACTTCAGATCTTTTGAAGCCTCTATCCATCAAGGTTACACTCAGCTTGGGGTACAAAGCTCCTCTTGGGGATTGTTTGAGGACATAGATGGCCTTCCTCAGCCTGAGTATGTTTCCGGCACCTACCTCTTCCTCTAGACCTGGTGGAGGTGACATGTATACCTCTTCTTCTAATTCACCTTGTAAAGATGCATTCTTAACATCCATTTGCCATAATTCCCAATCAAGGTTAGTAGCAAGTGAAGGAACAACATTAACAGAGTGAAGCTTAGCTACAGGTGCAAAGGTATCCCTTCAATCTTCACCATAAGTCTGAGTAAATCCTCTAGCCACCAACCTAGCTTTATATCCATCAATTTCACCATTGCTTTTGTATTTAATGGTAAAAATCCACCTGGAACTTACAGCCCTTTTTTCTTTAGGTAAAGTGGCTGGAGCATAGGTACCATTCCTTTATATGGCTTGCTTCTCAGCTAGGATAGCTTCCCTCCATTATTTCTTAGTCATAGCTTCCTCATATGTCTTTGGAATCTGTTCCTTATCAAAACTCAAAGTGAATGCAACATGGTTAATAGGTAAGTAAGTAATGTTACAAACTCCCTGATCATGATGAACCACATCATTCTGATTGTAGAAGACTGGTGGATTCCTTTTTATTGTGCTCCTTCTTAACACTGTAGGTGGAGCTTCTTGGATAGGCTCCTCACCTAAAGCTTCAATGAGAGTGGACACATCTCTTGATCTATTAGAACCTGAGAATAGAATTGATTCATCTCCTTCGGAGTCTTGTTGGACATGAATAGATGTTTCTTCCCCCCCCACCCATGTTCAAGAGGAGGAAGGCCAGGAGAGCTGGAGGGGAGACAAGAAGAAACTGGACCTGCTGGAGTGGATGGCCGCGGTCCGGCTGGCCGTGTCGGTGTTGTGGCCATGCCGGGGCTGGACGCAGCTGGTGCAGGAAGCTGAGGTGAGGTGGCCGTGGGCTGAGGATGAGGAGAGACTATTCCAATGTTCTCCAAGAGTCTCCTCAAGTTCTCAGCTTGGTCAAATCTTGTTGTGGAGATGTCTTTGAATTGATCCCAAGTTTCTTTTTCATAGAAACCTTTTGATTCTTGGAATTTGACATTTATGGATACTAAGACTCTTCTAGTCTCTGGATCATAGCATTTTTATCTTTTCTGGGTAGGAGAATACTCAATGAACATAGCTTTGGTACTCTTTAGTTCCAGTTTGTTACATTGCTCCCTTGGAATTAATACAAAACAAACACAACCAAAAACTCTTAAGTGGTCAATATTATGTCTAATTTTGTTTAGTACCTCAAATGGAGACAAGTCATCTATGACTTTTGTACGAGTCCTATTAATCAAGTAGCATGCAGATACAAGAGCATCCCCTAAAATATTTTGGGAACTTTCATGTAAAACATCATTGTTCTCACAACTTCCAACAAATGTCTATTCTTCCTTTCAGCCAATCCATGTTGTTGTGGAGAGTAAGGACAGCTGGTTTGATGTTCAATACCATGCTTTGCTAAGTGTTGTTGAAACCTGGTGCTAGTGTATTCCCCTTCATTATCTGTTCTAAAGCATTTGATACTTGCATTGTATTGGTTAGTAACATATGTTTGAAAATTTAGAATTGCATCAAATACTCTATCTTTAGAACTAAGCAAAGTGACCCAAGTATATTTAGAATTTTCATCAATAAATGTCACAAAATACTTGTGGTTTTCTCTAGATGGGAATGGAGATGTCCAAACATCAGAATGCACCAACTCAAAACAATTATCATAGGTATGCAAAGATTTCTCAAAAACTGTTTTGCAATGTTTCCCAAGTATACAAGAATCACACATATCCTTTGGCATTTTTAAATCAGAAACAATTAGTTCTAGTGCTCTAGGATGAAAATGTCCTAATCTAGCATGCCTAATATCAGAATCATCACTAAAGGAGCTAATACTAGCTACCGGTTCCATTGCATTGGTCATATCTTCAATCACATACAAGTCATTTCTTGTAGTCCCTTGTCCAAATCTCCTACTAGTCTCAATATCCTGAAAGTAGAAATCATTAGGACCAAAGATAGCTTGACAATTCAAATCAGTAGTGGTTCTTTTAACTGAAAGCAAATTTGATGTAAAAGATGGCATGTAAAAAGGTTTAGATTCTCTATCAAACAACTTAAGCTTTTATATGCCTTTGGTTGGTACTTTGTTTCCATTAGCAATGACAATATTACCTAAGGCAGGTTGTAAGATCTCTAGCAATCCTAGATCACTAATCATATGATGTGAAGCACCAAAATCGACAACCAATGATGTAGAGGCATTGGGAGCAAAAGAAGTTTGAAAAGAAGCATGAAGAGTTTTACCCAACACATTACCATCCTTAATTGCTTTGAGAAGAGCTTCTAGATCTGATTTTTTCACAAATTCAGATGCTGAAGACATGGATCTGGTTGGGGCCGAGTGACAATGGGAGCTGTTACAAGCCATAGAAGGGGTCGAGAGCTTAATACCAGAGCATGGACTGGTCATGGCTGGCAGGTTGAAGCTGAGTGTGGCCGGCTGTGTGCTGTTGTTTCTTAAGGAACAAGCTTGGCTTCAGCTCAGGATGGAGTACCCAACAATCCTTCTTTGTATGGCCACTTCTTTTGCAATGGTCACATATTGGTCTCTTCTTTCTTGTATCATTTATTGTTGTTGGTTTGAAGAAACTCTTGTGTGCAGCCACCAATTAAGCCTTGTTGCCTAAGAGTCCTTGGGATCCTTGCTCCTTTTGAATTTGAGCACAAATATTTTCCAAGCTATGAATCTTATGAGACCTGAGAATATGCTTAATAAGATCTGAGTAAGTTGTGTTAAGAGTTAATAGTAACCCAAACACCTTGTCTTGTTCTTTCCTTTTTAGGAGAACAATTGGATCAATTATGGCTGGCCTTAGCATCTCTAGCTCAGCCCACAATGCTCTGAATGAGCCATAGTGCTTTGTGAATTCTGCATCCTCCTGCTTCAATTCATTCAAAGTTTTTTTCACCTCAAAAATTCTTAAGAGGTTAGTGGTATTTCCATACACCTTTTGCAAAGTGTCTCAAAGTTCCTTAGTATTCACACAAAATGAATAAGCTTCTAAGAGATCACTAGCAAGAGAGTTTTGAAGTATAGAGAGTACAATTTGATATTATTGGTACCATTTAGCTTGAGCAGCCACAGTCTCATTAACTTCAGCAATTTCATTTTCATCATGACCATTGGTTGAAATATGATTCCAAAGGCCTTTACCACCCAATGTGGTTTTCATGGTCCTAGACCATAAGAGATAATTTGTTCAATGTAGAATGATAGGAGCTTTGATAGTAGTTTGAATCTACATGCTTCAGAAGATGGAAACTCGACAGAGACAGAGACACGCTTGTTTATTGGGATGGTCGGGGCCGGACAGTTCAGAAATGCTGGTCGGGCAGTGTAGTGCAGGTAGGGGCGGGCACGTGGCTTCACAACCAAAAAGAACAACTTCAACCAACTCCTGCAACAGAATTCACCAAATCCAACCAACAAGAACAACTTCTAACAGTTCTTATCTTCACAACCAATGATGATCTAGCAACAAAAATCGAATTTTACCAATGTACCAATCCAAAAATCAAGTTTCCCTCCATTTTCCAGATTTTCAAAGTTTGATAAAAAAATCAATAAAATCTATCTTGAAGACTTAAACCCTTCTGATTGCAACCAAACTTTGTGTAGACCCTCAAAAAATACTTATCTAACTTTACAGATTCAAAGATTTTTAGAAAACTGAGAAAGGATAAGAGTTTTATCACCAGAATTTTGTGAAGGGCGATTTTAGACGTCTTGAGGAAAAACTTCAAGAACTTTCTTCAAACTTAGGAGAATTGAGTTCTGCTTTCTATTAAAATCAACTAGACTCGCTGGGACTAACTTTAGAAATTGGAAAATTACGATTTGGTGAAGATTTGACGACAGAACACTCAGAGAAACACGGATGTTCGCGGCGGAGGCAATGGCGGAGGTCCGACGCAAGAAAAATCGTATCTTTTGATTTCTGTGGTAAAATGATACAAATTCAATTGGAGTGGGTTCAGGACTCGCCGAAGAACAATCCAGAAAAAGAACATCATCAAAAAAAGTCGTGTTTTAGCCGGAATTTGCGATCAAAGTTGACGAACAAAAATCGAAATGATGGATGAAGATGATGTTGACTTGATTCAATGATGAAATGATGAATTTTATCCCAGATTGTTGTAACCTGGCTCTGATATTATGAAAGAATATGAGATTAAGAGATATATATATTTAGAGAATGAGAGATGAGAGAGATTAGAGAGAAAAATGATTGTTGTGAAAATGAGAATTAATATTTTCTAAGTTACGAATGAGGAGAGAGATAACTATTTATAATAATCTAGTCTAGGATTGTTTGGATACAAGGATTGCCTTATAAATGAATGGCTACAAGGATAAAATAATACTAGAACACAAAAAAGCCTTACACAATCCCCTTAGAAGACTTAGATCTCACGACCTTAATCTAGAATTAGAGGCCTTTTTCCTTCATCATTTCTTCTTCATTCCAACATTAGTTGTTGAAAGAATGAAAAGATTGAAAGATTTAGAAAGAGAGTGAACGATTAGAAAAATTAGAGTTTTATTAGAATGAGATTATAATATCTTGCTTACAAATGAGGAGAGAGATAACTATTTATAATAATCTAGTCTAGGCTTGTTTGGATACAAGGATTGCCTTATAAATGAATGGCTACAAGGATAAAATAATACTAGAACACAAAAAAGCCTTAGACAATCCCTTTAGAAGACTTAGATCACACGACCTTAATCTAGAATTAGAGGCCTTCTTCCTTCATCATTTCTTCTTCATTCCAACATTAGTTGTTGAAAGAATGAAAAGATTGAAAGATTAAGAAAGAGAGTGAACGTTTAGAAAGATTAGAATTTTATTAGAATGAGATTATAATATCTTGCTTACAAATGAGGAGAGAGATAAATATTTATACTAATCTAGTCTAGGCTTGTTTGGATACAAAGATAGCTTAATACATGTTTGGCTACAAGGATAACATATCATTAACCACAAACAAGTCTAGGACACTCCCTTTGGTAGCTTTAGATCACACGATCTTATCCATCTTTCTTCATTTCTTCTTCATTCCAACAAAAACCAACAGACAACCCAATGGACGACCCAACGGATGACCAGACGGACGGCCAGGACAAATGCACGGACGACCCAGAGGACATCCTAAACGAACGGACTGACAACAATGCATCTGGGCCACTGGATTCTAGCAAATTGAGCCACTTCTACATTATCTCTCCAGGCCCAGCCTAACTTCTTTTTCTTTAATAAGTTTAGATATTTTATTTAGATTGTTTGCATGATATTGCATGTACTTCGAACTTGTGCCAAGCATGCAAAACTTCTTATTTGCATGCTCTTGCATATTCTTGGAACTTGTGTCAAGCATGCAAGGCTTCTTATTTGCATGATCTTGGAACTTGTGCCAAGCATGCAAGACATCTTATTTTCATGCTCTAGCATATTATTGGAACTTGTGGCAAACATGCAAGACCTCTATTCCTTTCTTCCTTGTCTATAAATACTTGGCATTGACCATTTGTATCATCCATCAAATTTTTAATAACAGAGTTTTCTACTTCTAAATTTTTATCATTGTTGGTATGTAATATCCAACTTATCTTAAGCCCCATTGGTGTGTAATATCCAAGGCCAGTTTATGAGATCCTTGTGTACTTTTGGTGTGTCATATCCAAAAGGACATAAGCCGGTATATGAAAGGTCTTTCGGCAGCCTTTGTCCGATCTATCGCTTCACATCCCTTGGAAATTTGAGCTCACGCTCATTGTGCAAGGCTTATCTAGTTCTTAATCCCCTTGTTGTGTCGATTTTGGTTTTGATCCTTTCTAGGATCGCGTTATTTGGTCTCAGAGCAACACAACAAGAAGGATGTTCAACCCAGAAAATATTGAGGAAACTATCACATCCACAATAAAGCAATGGAAGAACTCTTTTGTTGCCAATTTTTCAAACGAGATGAAGGAAGCGCTTAAGAACGTTTTACCCTAAAGACTGTCTAAAAGAAAATCCACCACATTTGCAACAATTTCAAGATTATTCGCATTTTAGGACAAATCCTTTTCAAGTGGGAGGGGATGATGCGATCCTCACCAGGACTAAGAATGATCAGGACGACCTGAAGCAGGGAACGGATAATGTGGAGCTTGAATAGGACAAACAGGATGATTTGGAACTGAAAATGGACCAACAGGATGACCCGTATCTTGGACCAGTCAACCTGAAGCTTATGAATGGCCCAGACAATCCAACGGATGACCAGCCAGATTACCTAACAGAATGACAGGGCGAACACACGGACGACCATGCGAACGGCCTAACGGTAAACTTTAAGGAGAATTCGTACAGACGCTGCACGGGCAACCCAACGGACTCTGCACGGATGACCCAACAGACGTCAGGATGAGTACTCAGGATGAACAAACGGACAAACCAACGGATGACCCAAAGAAAGACCCAACGGACAACCTAACAGACGACCCAACAAACGACCAGACGGATGACCAAGACGAATGCATGGACAACTCAGAGGACATCATAAACGAACGGACGGACAATAATGCATCTTGGCCACTGATTCTAGCAAATTGGGTCACTTCTCTATTTTTTAAGTTATTGAGCCCCACACAAGCCCATTATCTCTCCAAGCCCAGCTTAACTATCTTTGTCTTTAATAAGTTTAGATATTTTATTTAGATTGCTTGGATGCTCTTGCATGTATGGAACTTGTGCCAAGCATGCAAGATTTCTTATTTGCATGCTCTTGCATATTCTTGGAACTTGTGTCAAACATGAAAGGTTTCTTATTTGCATGATCTTGGAACTTGTGCCAAGCATGCAAGACATCTTATTTGCATGGTCTTGCATGTTCTTGTAACTTGTGCCAAGCATGCAGGCCTCTCTTCCTTTCTTCCTTGTCTATAAATACTTGGCATTGACCATTTGTATCATCAATCAAATTTTTAATAAAAGAGTTTTCTACTTATAAATTTTTTATCATTGTTGGTGTGTAATATCCAACTTATCGTAAGCTCCGTTTGTGTGTAATATCCAAGGCCAGTTTACGAGATCCTTGTGTTTTTTTGGTGTGTCATATTCAGAAGGACATAAGCCAGTATATCAATGGTCTTTCTGCAGCCTTTGTGCGACCCATCGCTCAACATCCCTTGGCAATTTCAGCTCACGATTGTTGTGCAAGGCTTATCTAGTTCTTAATCCCCTTGTTGTGCCGATTTTGGGTTTGATACTTTCTAGTATCGCGTTATTTGGTATCAGAGCAACACAAAAAGAATGATGTTCAATCCAGAAAATATTGAGGAAACTATCACATCCATAATAGATCAATGGAGGAACTCTTTTGTTGCCGATTTTTAAAAGGAGATGAAGGAAGCGCTTAAGGACGTTTTACCCTAAAGACTGTCTAAAAGAAAATCCATCATATTAGCAACAATTTCAAGATTATTTGGATTGGAGGACAAAGGACTAAGAATTATCAGGATGACCTGAAGCTGGGAATGGATGATTTGGAAATTGAAGAGGGCGAACAAGATGATTTGGAACTGAAAATGGGACCAACAGGACGACTCGGAGCTTGGACCGGTTGACATGAAGCTTATGGTGAATGCCCTGGACAATCCAACGGATGACCAGATAGATGACCAAACGGAATGACAGGACGGTCACACGGACGCTGCACAGGCGACCCAACGGACGCTGCACGGGTGACCCAACGGATGTCAGGATGAGTACTGATGTGATCCTTAGAAGAAGGAACACAAACCAGTCTCGGCAACATGCTGAACCGTGGACGAAGGGTGGATGTTGCACCGGATGGAAAGAAAAAGATGGAGGTTTCTAGTGAAGGCGCCTAAATGGTGGTAAAGGAATGATTACAATGAAAGAGAATGGAATGGATCGGATAAGCAAGATAAGAAGCTGGTGGTTGTTTAAATGAAGAAGAAAAGAAGTAGATTAAGACAAAGAGAGAGAGTATGAAGTGTTAGAAAGAAGAAGAGAGTAAATACTCTAAACCAAAGGGAGAGTATGAAGGAGCTTCTAAACCTATAGCCAAAAAAGGGCATTAGGCGCCTAATAGGGTGTGTTTGGACACAAGGATCATAAACTCTCTATATAAGCACTTGTACTAATCATTTGTAAGCAAGAAGATTATTTCTTTCATTATTAATAATAAAATCCTTTCTCTCATTCTCTTTTCTCTAAAAATCTATCTATTCTTCATTGGTGAATCTAAAGATCTTATTCTAACATGGTATCAGAGCAAGAAACATCCATATAATCCGCAGAATCTCAAGTTGTTTTCAATTTTTTATGCAAGGCTCCAAATGGGACATGCTAAGAAGATCATGGTGGTTCTTCATCAATTCCGGCAATATGACGAGATTTTCTTCCATTTACCACCAAAAGGATTATCAGGAAAACGTTTCTGATCATCCCTGCACCAGTTTCATCTCATTTGGTGATCAGAATCAAAAGTTATTCACGAAGGAGTCGCGATCAGCGTCTTCTGGGTTCTCCTCCATTGCAACGAGCATCACTTCTTCCAATCTTCATCAAATTGATTGATTACAAATCCTTACCTCAAGAAAAATGAGTCGAAATGATGATTCTGGAGGTATGTACTCACCCTAATTAAATTTGGAAGCCTTCTTGATCGTTTTTCCTCGATGTGTACAGTTTCGACTCTATTGGGTTATTGGTGATACAAATTTTATCCCTTCTGATTACTTTTCAAATCTTGTATGGTAAGAAGTTAGATAAGAGTCTTGTGGAGGGTTCCAAGAAGTTTCATTACAATCTGACAAGTTTTAGGCTTCAAGATTCATTTTCTTGTGAACTAGTAAGATTCTGAAAATATTGAATTTGGTATAAGGAGGTTAGACTTGTTGCTCAGCTGTTAAAATAAATTATTAACTACCTAAAATGGTTTTGGTTATTAGTTAAGAGGTTTTTAATCAGTTTAGAAGCTGTTAGACGACAGTTAAAAGACGGTTACGATCTGGTCAAGAAGTGGTTATAGACAGTTATGTTTGTTAGAAGAAGTTGGAGTTAAAAACTGTTAGTAGCGGTTAATGAAAGCTGTTGGTGACGGTTTTAGGCTAGTGTTTGGAGGTTAAAAGGTGGTTAAGCAGTTTAAAAGAGTTATCAGAATCTGTTAAGCCTTAAAGACCAGTTCAACCTAACCTAGTACCTTGTCTGAAATTGGTGGATTAAAGATGGAGAACCCTAGTTTAGAGGCTGTTGAAACAACTTGGTTAGGCTGTTGTAGCAGCTAAAAATGATTGGGAATAAGTTGTTTAGGAGGTTAAGAAGATTTTCTGCAGTTGGGAAGTAGTTAAAATGGTGGTTAGGAGACCCTAGGCTGCAACAAGAAAAACTGCAAAGGCTATGACAAAAGAGGAAGAGTTAGAAACAACTATATTAAGGTTGAAAAAAGATGGGGAAAGCACCAGAACCAGTTTCTAAGATCAAATTCAAAGACCTAGTATCAATGTCTTATGAATTCAGGCTATTTCTAAACTCTTACCCAACTATATTTTGTTGATTACATTAATGATTGTGTGAGTTAGAATTATAGGAAATCTGGTATCTAGGTGGTTAGAAAATCATGAATTATATTGAATTGTGTTCATGTATTTAGAAATTGTTAAAATGAGACATTTTGAACCTAGTTTAGCTAGCTGAATCATTTGTTCATGAATTTCATTGATCCTAAGAGAAAAGAACCTTGTTTTTACTTAGAACAATAAGTTTAAGAAGGCATGTTGAATCCAAAAGTCCTTAGGCAATGTTTAAAGTTAAGTTTGGTTACTCTTAATCACTCTCTCTTTCACTCACTATCTTTTGTTTAGAATATGTCTATTCTCAACAGGTTCAAAGGCTTAAGATGGGAGTTCATGTTTTGCTTGATTGTCTAAGAAAGGCAAAAGAAAGCAAGTGAAAAAGGTACGGCACATGGAGAAGGAGTTAGAACCAATTGCCACCAAGAACAGCCACCACAAGGAGTGTAGAGGAAAGAATGGTGGAATGTGATGAATCCGCTCTCCCATGGAGTAAGGTGTCCTTTGGTGTGTGTTTAAAGTGAAAATCAACAGAGCGCACATGCTGCAAGTTCAGATCATAATCAATCACAAAGGAGGAATATTCACAAAGACTTATTATCAAAGTCTTTGCAAAGGCTATCTCTAAACTTTTTACTTATTCCTTGATTGATTAAATTTCTCATCTAGAAATGTTCATAGGATGAAAGAGAACCTAGGAAGACTAGGCATTGCATTTAGAACCTAGTTGAATCCAAAATTCACCTTGACATTCATCATAATTCTCCATTATTCTTTATCATTCTTCATTAATCTCATCTATTCTACTTAAAATCTTATACTTTTAATATTCAAATCTCATATTCTTCTGTACTTTAAATCTTCTATTCTCAAGACATTTAATATTCTACCATATTCTTACAATCTTCTTCTTTATGTTTAAAGGATAAAGAAGACCAAGTTATGACATACAATCTATGTATTCTCATTCTTCCAACCTTGATTCTCATTCCTAGTGTCAAGCTTGTGGGTGGAAAGGAAATGAGCATTCAATGGCGCAAGAAGGAGTTGAAACAAGAGTGTTCCAAGTTTGTGCAATGGACGAGAGCTTGGATCGTGCCTGACTTGGCGCGGTTCATTCTGCGTTGTACCAAGTTTTGTGTATGGGTGTTCTGTGTCTGGGCGAGTTGAGTCTGGATCGTGCCAAGGTCGATTCCGATAGTGCCAAGTTCATTCCATGCTGGGCGCGGTTCATTCCATGCTAGACCTGGAGGCGCAAACAAGGACAATTATTCAAGTTGTCTGGTGCATTCAAAGACTTTCAAGGCACAAAGAATATTCAAGGAAATGTCTGGTGCATATAAAAGCTTTCAAGGCACAAACAAGGACATTCAAAGAGTTGTCTGACGCATTCATGGGCCTTCAAGCTGTCTTCCAAAACCAAGTGAGCACAAGAAGTGTGTTGCTCAGCCTAATTGTCTCATCAAAGGTTCTATGTATGATAAGTTTTTTAACTCTATGATTTTAGGTTGAGAATTTGGGTAGTTATTATACTTGATACCAGACTTAATCGTATTCAAGTTATGGAATACTAATCTTTAATTTTGAGTTGCTATGATGTTTTAGATCAGGAAGTGATGAAAAACAGTCATAAACATGACTTACCCTACATCAATTAGTGGAAGCATGGTGGGAAAGTGTATTAGGAGATAAGTGTGCTCTCTCTACTCAAGCTTAATTCTACAATCTTATTCTCTTGAGTTAGGCTTATTGAAAGTAGAAAGTAAAGCAAAATGAAGCTGGTCAAAGGGGAGAGAACCATGTGATCATGATGAATCCAAATACCTTAATGTGAAGTCCTTAGAGAACCAGACTGGTCTCAAAATCGCCATCCACTTTTATAAAAGCAAAGTTAAAATTATTCTTATATTATAATGCATTGGTTTATCTTGTGAGAATTGATACATGCATGTATATGTGTATGTGAAACAGGTTTAAATTGAAGACTTTAAGAAAAGCTGGATCAAAATCACATCTTAAAGACAAGGAGTCAAAAGAAAGGTTAGAAATGGACCAGACTTAGAAGAAGCTTCAAAGCAGCCATTCACATGCGATTTCAACAAGGCATTTATCAAGGGTCTATAGAGCTCTCTATGGTCGATTTAATGCTCATAGATTCAGTGGCCAATCCCTAGCTAGAAGACTTCACTCTTTTTCCCTAAGTATTAGTTTTGTCCCAAAGGGTTTTCCATACTAAGGTTTTTTAATGAGGAAGTTCTTTATGGTTCTAAGCTTGGTTTCCATGAACATTAAAAAGCTAGCTTGAAAGGGAGTAAAGAGGAAGAAGGAGAAAGTCTCTTCATCTTTACAAGTTCAACCATTCACTCATGCTTAAACTTGAGGGGGAGTGTTTAAATGAAGAAGAAAAGAAGTAGATTAAGACAAAGAGAGAGTATGAAGTGTTAGAAAGAATAAGAGAGTAAATACTCTAAACCAAAGGGAGAGTATGAAGGAGCTTCTAAACCTATAGTCAAACAAGGGCATTAGGCGCCTAATAGGTGATGGAATGAAGACGAAATGATAAAGGAAGAAGGCCTTTAATACTTGATTAAAGGCGTGTGTAGTCTAAGTCTAAGGAGAGTGTCTAAGGCTTGTTTGTGTTCTAGTATTATATTATCCTTGTAGCCATTTATGTATAAGGCAATCCTTGTATCCTAACAAGCCTAGACTAGATTAGTATAAATAACTATCTCTCTCCTCATTTGTAACTTAGAAACTATTATTGTCATTTTCTAATCTCTCATTCTCTCATTCTCTAATTATATAAATCTCTTAATCTCATATAATTTATTGTATTAGAGCCAGGTTACATCAATCTGGGTAAAATTCATCATTAAATCTTTGAATCAAGAAGAAATCATCTTCATCACAATCTGTTTTTCATTCCTATTTCGTCTGTCAACTTTGATCGCGAATTCCGGGCAAACCAAAGAAGCTTTTGACAATCTGTTTTTTTTTTCTGGAATTTTCTTCGGCGAGTTCTGAAGCCACGCCAATTGGATTTGCATCATTTGACCATGGGAATCAAGATTACGAATTTTCTTGCATCGGACCTCTGTGATTGCCTCTGCCGCGAACCTCGGTGTTTCTCTGAGCATTTCGTCGTCAAATCTTCATCAAATTGTGTTTTTCCAAATACTAAAATCAAAAACTTTGAGTCTTGTTTCTGTTTAAAGAAAGAGAACTCAATTATCTTACGTTTGAAGGCAGTTGTTGAAGTTTTTCCTCAAGACATCAGAAATCACCTCTCACAAAAATCTGATGATAAAAGTCTTATCCTTTCTCAGTTTTCTTCACATATTTGAATCTGGAAAGTTAGATAACTATCTTGTGAGGGTCTCCTCGAAGTTTGTTTTCAATCAGAGGGGTTTAAGTCTTCAAGATTGATTTTCTTGATTTCCTTATCAAACTTTGAAATTCTGAAAAACGAGGGAAACTTGATTTGTTTGGATTGGTTTAATTGTAAAATTCGATTTTTGTGGGTGGATTATCTTTGGTTGTGAAGATAACAACTGTTAGAAGTTGATCTTGTTGGTTGGAGTTGGTTAAATTCTGTTGCAGGAGTTGGTTGAGTTGGTGAAGGTTGTTGAAAAGCATTCTCCATGCGGCTAGGTTGTTCCACGCACCCAAGATCCAAGCTCGCGTCCAAGAGGTTCAATTACCACACTCAGCCCTGGTATTGTGTCCAATGTCTTGTCCTGGTACAACGTGGTCCTCGTACACACACAAGAACACTCGATCAACACGTTTCACACGAACTTGTCCTGACCAAATCATACCGCGTCCCGACCAGCCATCCAGCGTCCCGACCAGCTTATCCCTACCAGCAACAAGCTTCATCCAGATTATTTGTGAAGCATGGAAGTGCAAACAACATCCAGAGCTCTTGTCATTCTACATGGAGCAAACAATCTCTTATGGTCTAGTACCATGAAAACCACATTAGGTGGTAAAGGCCTTTGGAATCACATTTCAACTAATGGTCTTGAAGAAAATGAGGTGGCTGAAATTAGTGAGGCTGTGACTGCTCAAGCAAAATGGTATCAAGAAGACCAATTGGTACTCTCTATACTTCAAAACTCTCTTGCTAGTGATCTCTTAGAGGCTTATTCTTTTTATGAGAATGCTAAGGAACTTTGGGACACTTTGAAAAAGGTGTATGGAAACACCAATAACCACTTAAGAATTTTTGAGGTGAAAAAGGCTTTGAATATATTGAAGCAGGAGGATGCAGAATTCACAAAGCACTATGGCTCATTCAGAGCATTGTGGGCTGAGCTTGAGATGCTAAGGCCAGTCACAATTGACCTTATTGTTCTCCTAGAAAGGAAAGAACAAGATAAGGTGTTTGGGTTACTATTAACTCTTAACACAACTTACTCATATCTTATTAAGCATATTCTCAGGTCTGATAAATTTTTTAGCTTGGAAGATGTTTGTGCTCAATTCCAAAAGGAGCAAGGATCCCATGGACTATTTGGCAACAAGGCTGAATTGGTGGCTGCACACAAGAGTTTCTTCAAACCAACTACAACAAATGAAAATAGGAAGAAGAGACCAACTTGTGACCATTGCAAAAGTATTGGCCATACAAAGGAGTGTTGGGTACTTCACCCTGAGTTGAAGCCAAGCTTGGCCCTTGAGAGACAACAGCCCACAGCCGGCTACACTTAGCTGCAAGCAGGCGGCTTTGGCGTGTACAAGCTCTCGGCCTCTTCAAAAGCATATACCAACTCCCATTGTCACTCAGCCTCAACTAGTGTCATGTCTTCAGCATCTGAATTTGTGACAAAATCAGATCTAAAAGCTCTTCTCAAAGCAATTAAGGATGGTAATGTGTTGGGTAAAACTTTTCATACTTCTTTTCAAACTTCTTTTACTTCTAATGTCACTAAATCATTGGTTTTTGATTCTGGTGCTTCTCATCATATGATTAGTGATCTAGAATTACTAGAGAATATAGAACCTGCCTTAGGGAATGTTGTCATTGCTAATTGATGTAAGAACTTAGGGTGGGCTGTCTTTCACCGAGAAGCTTAGGTTGCTGGACAGAAATCGATGAGAATGAAGGGGTGGATCGAAGGGACCACACAAGCTGTGAAAGGGGCTTGTGATACTCCAAGAACTTAAACCAACAGGTTGAAGAACACGGCTGCTACCAAGGGTACTTGGTTGGCGGCGCCTAGTAGGTCTTAAGACAAAGACTTAGGTTTTGTTTGTTCTAAAATGCTTGTTATAATTATTACTCCTAGCTTAAGCTTATATAATGCCTTAAGTCTAGGGCATAAAATTATTCATATTACAAATGGGCCAATAACCCAAAGAGAATAAAAACATAATTAAAATTGGGCTTAAGGCCACAATTAACTAAAACATAAAATAACATATAAAAGATTGGTTTAAGGCTTAAGTAAATATGACTTAGAATAAGCATAGGTCGCCACGACCAGAATGACATTTCTGGCTAAGTTAGAGGACTTGTGAAGCATAGTAGTTGGTGAACAAGTCCTTGTCTTCATGCACACTAGAGGTGTTGCCTCGTTAAAACCTTCTTCGGAAAAACCCAGTGGGACAAAACAGAAGATAAGGAAAAAGAGTACAATTCTGTAGCATGTCTTTAGGAATATATGATTTCTTATATCTGGAAAAATTGGGCATGAATAAGTTTTGCCTTGAAACCTTCTTGAATATTGAGAATACCTCCAAATCGTGCACAAGTAGAAATGGTAAGAATGCAGATGGCTCCAAATATGGTAAGTGAACACAAGAGAGAATTCGCCTGAATCTCTGGATTCTTGTGCATGTTATTATTATAGATGTCTGTCCTGAATCCTTAGATTCCTCTCCTGTTCTCCAAGTATAGCTCTAAAAGCTACTAATCCGATTTGGTTTAGCATTTCCCTTAAATGGAACCAAATAGACATGCTGTTGAATTTTAGTGATAAATTTGGCCTCCTTTGGATTTATCTTTGTTTCTTTAGCTTTATGTAACCATGAGGAATCCACTAACATTCTCCAAGTGGTCGGAGGTCTATATTGTGAGTGAATTGGATTGTGCAGCTCGATCTTTGGCCCAATCGCGGATGGTACTTCAAAACCGGTTTGCCGACTTGTATCCTCAATAACTTCCAATTCAGAATCCGGTTTGAAGTGATTCAAATTCTCCGTGACTCCTTGATGAGTTAAGATTCTGAAACAGGTCGTTTTGTGGCTTAACTCTTCATGGTTGGACCGATATGATCCAAGGAAGACACCTATGTCTTTGGTGTGCTCAAATTGGTTCCCTTCAAGGGTTTTGGTCAGCTCCTTGGTGACTTCTCTATGCTCCTGGGTTATTAGTGAATTGATGTCCTCATCATTCTCTCCCTCTTGAAAAAGTTTCGAGCTCAAAACTGTATAACCTTGGTGTTGTGGTGGTTTTGTAGGATGTGGTGCATCAGGTGGCTCTCCTTTGAGAAGATGAGATAGGATGATGCCTCTGTTTAGGCCTGGTGGGATGGTAATGATGTCGTTCTCTTTGAACTGATAAGTAGTTTGAAAATCATCTCCTTTGGTGGCCTTAGTTTCTTGGCGTGGTGCTGCTGGTGGCTTTTGCTCTGCCATTGCTTTGTACATTGCTACAAAATCTTTAAACAACTGTGCCTGGAGCTTTCTGCGACTTTGATACTTCTACGCAAACTCCCAATACATCCTTCTTTTGAGTGCTTCCCAATCTAATACTGGCTGGTTGTAAAAGCCTGGAGTACTTTCCCTTAACCACCATTTGTAAGCGTATCTAGTGAGCGCTTTCACGGCATAAGACAGCTTCTCTTCTTTGAGAATGGCGTGGGATCTAAGCCATTGCTCCATGTTGGTCTCCCACTGCCAGTATACTTCAGGGTCTTTGCTAGTTCCTGAAAAGATGTATGGTGGTGCGGCAGGTGCTGGCGCGGACTGCTCTAATCTCTAGAGGCGAGTCGTTAAGATTGACATCTGGGCAGTCAATGATTGCAACAGCTGCATCATAGCTTGACTGTTCTGTCTAAACGTGGACTCGTCATTCCCTGACATATTTCCTTTTCCGAGAAAATGAAATTTTAAAAATGGAAAGTTTCCCGGATAATATTTCCACAAATAATATTTTTTTATATAAAGAAAAATAAAACTAACTAAACAAAAAAAGGAAACAACCAAACAAAAGGAAAAATATCCTAAATATAGAAAAGGAATCTACAAAAATGGGAGATATCCTAAAAAAAAGTATGGCTTAAAACTAAAAGGAAACTATCTAAATGTAAAGATCCTAAATTAAATGCCTAATTAAAAAAATGGAAACTATACTAAACTAGGAGAAAATCTACTTATTTTCTAATTCCTAAATGGAAACTATCCTATACTAAAATGAAAACTAATTAATTACTATTTCCTAAAAGTAAGCTATCCTAGACTTAAGGAAAATTTAATTATTGCCTAATTCCTAAAATAAAAACTATCATAATCTACAAAAAAATCTAATTAATGCCTAATTTCTAAAAAGCAAAAAGAATCCTCATTAATGGCAAATTGCCTAAAGGTTTGGAAAAACATCCTAGGAGGTTTTTGGAAACTTCATAAAGTAATTCCTATCCTAAAGAAAATGGGCAACTAATTAAGATTATGCCTAAAATGTTTTGGGAAAACATCCTATAACCTCCAAACGGACAAACCAACTGATGACCCAACAGAAGACCCAACAGACAACCCAACAGACGACCCAACGGACGACCAGACAGACGACCAGGACGAATGCACGGACGACCCACAGAACATCCTAAACGAACGGACGGACAATAGTTCATCTTGGCCACTGGATTCTAGCAAATTGGGCCACTTCTCCATTTTCTAAACTGTTGAGCCCCACCCAAGCCCATTATCTCTCTTCGGCCAGCCTAACTATCTTTGCCTTTAATAACTTTATATATTTTATTTAGATTGCTTGCATGCTCTTGCATGTACTTGGAACTTGTGCCATGCATGCAAGACTTCTTATTTGCATGCTCTTGCATGTTCTTGAAACTTGTGTCAAGCATGCAAGGCTTCTTATTTGCATGATCTTGGAACTTGTGTCAAGCATGCAAAACATCTTATTTGCATGCTCTTGCATGTTCTGGGAACTTGTGCCAAACATGCAAGGTCTCTCTTTCTTTCCTCTTTGTCTATAAATACTTGGCATTGACCATTTGTATCATCCATCAAATTTTTAATAAAAGAGTTTTCTACTTCTGAATTTTTGATCATTGTTGTTGTGTAATATTCAACTTATCTTAATACCCGGTGGTGTGTAATATCCAAGGCCAGTTTATGAGATCCTTGTGTTCATTTGGTGTGTCATATCCAGAAGGATATAAGCCGGTATATCAAAGGTCTTTTCGTAGCCTTTGTGCGACCCTTCACTCCATATCCCCTGACAATTTGAGTTCACGCTCGTTGTGCAAGGCTTATCTAGTTCTTAGTCCCCTTGTTGTGCCGATTTTGGGTTTGATCCTTTTTAGGATCGCGTCATTTGGTATCAGAGAAACACAACAAGTAGGATGTTCAATCCAGAAAATATTGAGGAAACTATCACATCCAGAATAGAGCAATGGAGGAACTCTTTTGTTGCCGATTTTTTAAAGGAGATGAAGGAAGTGCTTAAAGACATTTTCCTAAAGACTGTCTAGAAGAAAATCCACCAGATTTTCAACAATTTCAAGATTATTCGGATTCAGATTCGGATTCGGATGATCCGGAGCTTGAATAGGACGAACAATATGATTTTGAACTGAAAATGGGACAAACATGATGACCCGGAGCTTGGACCGGTCGACCTGAAGCTTATGACGAACGCCCTATAAAATCCAACGGATGACCAGCCAGATGACCCAACAGAATGACAAAACGGACTCACGGACGACCATGCGAATGGCCCAATGGTCGACTTTAAGGGGAATCCGGACAGACGCTGCACGGGCGACCCAATAAACGTTGGACGGGTGACCCAACAGACGCCAAGATAAGTACTCAGGACGACCTGACGAACGAACCAACAGACGACCCAACGGAAGACCCAAGGGACAACTCAACGGATGACCCGACGAACTACCAGATGGACGACCAGGACGAATGAACGGTCGACCCAGAGGACATCCTAAACGAATGGAAGAACAATAGTGCATCTTGGCCACTGGATTCTAGCAAATTGTGCCACTTATCCATTTTCTAAATTGTTGAGTCTCACCCAAGCCCATTATCTCTCCAGATCCAGCATAACTATCTTTTTCTTTAATAACTTTAGATATTTTACTTAGATTGCTTGCATGCTCTTGCATGTACTTGGAACTTGTGCCAAGCATGCAAGACTTCTTATTTGCATGCTCTTGCATGTTCTTGGAACTTGTGTCAAGCATGCAAAACTTCTTATTTACATGATATTGGAACTTGTGTTAAGCATGCAAGACATCTTATTTGCATGCTCTTGCATGTTCTTGGAATTTGTGCCAAGCATGCAAGGCCTCTTTTCACTTTTTCCTTGTCTATAAATACTTGACATTGACCATTTGTATCATCCATAAAAATTTTAATTAAAGAGTTTCCTACTTCTAAATTTTCGATCATTGTTGGTGTGTAATATCTAACTGATCTGAAGCCCCCTTGGTGTGTAATATCCAAGGCCAGTTTAAGATATCCTTATGTTCTTTTGTTGTGTCATATCCAGAAGGACATAAGGCGGTATATCAAAGGTCTTTCCGCAGCCTTTGTACGACCCATCAATTCACATTCCTTGGCAATTTGAGCTCATGTTCGTTGTGCAAGGTTTATCTAGTTCTTAAACCCCTTGTTGTCCGATTTTGGGTTTGATCCTTTCTAGGATCGCGTCATTTGGTATCAGAGCAACACAACAAGAAGAATGTTCAATCCAGAAAATATTAAGGAAACTATCACATCCAGAATAGAGCAATGAAGGAACTTTTTTGTTGCCGATATTTTAAAGGAGATGAAGGAAGCGCTTAAGTACGTTTTACCGTGAAGACTTTCTAGAAGAAAATCCACCGTATTTGCAATAATTTCAAGATTATTCGGATTTGAGGACAAATCATTTTCAAGTAGGAGGGGAGGATACGATCCTCACCAGGACTAAGAATGATCAGGATGACCTGAAGCTGGGAACGGATGATCCAGAGCTTGAAGAGGACGAAAAGGATGATTTGGAACTGAAAATGGACCAACATGACGACTCGGAGTTTGAACTGGTCGACCTGAAGCTTATGACGAACGCCCCAGACAATCCAACAGATGACCAGCCAGATAACCCAACAGAATGACAGAACGGACACACGGACGACCATGCAAACGACCCAATAGTCGACTTTAACGAGAACCCGGACAGACGCTGCACGGGCGACCCAACGGACGCTGCACGGGTGACCCAACGGACGTCAGGATGAGTACTCAGGACTACCCGATGAACGAACCAACGGACAACCCAACAAAAGACCCAACTGACAACCTAACGGACAACCCAACAGACGACCAGATGGACGACCAGGACGAATGCACAGACGACCCAGAGGACATCATCAACGAACGGACGGAAAACAATGCATCTTGGCCACTGGATTCTAGCAAATATGGCTACTTCTCCATTTTCTAAATTGTTGAGCTCCACCCAAGCACATTATCTCTCCAGGCCCAGCCTAACTATCTTTGTCTTTAATAAGTTTAGATATTTTGTTTAGAATGCATGCATGCTCTTGCATGTACTTGGAACTTGTGCCAACCATGCAAGACTTCTTATATGCATGCCCTTGCATGTTTTGGAACTTGTGTCAAGCATGCAAGGCTTCTTATTTGCATGATCTTGGAACTTGATGAGGACATCAAGCCAGCCACTGCACCAGTCATCCCACCAAGACCTCTCACACGGTCCAAGAGGAAAGCTTTAGGAAACAGCTCAGCATGCTATTGGAAAGTAGAACCGGAGAGGAACTCAGACAGACCAGACCGACCAGGTCCATGCCCGGACCGACCAAGCCAGCACCGACCGTGACCGTGCCAGAGCCGTCCATTCTAGAAACATCCGACCAGGCCGTGCCATCTGACCAGACCGTGACAGGACCAGCCCAGCCTTTCCAACCGGACAAGGAACAATGTAGGTTCCTTCTAGAAGATTCTACTTCTTCCAGTGTCTTTACCATTACCATCCGGTAGAGACTTTGTACTTTTTTCCTATCTTCGGTTTAGTCCCACTGGGTTTTCCGAAGAAGGTTTTAATGAGGCAATACTCTTAGTGCGCAAGACGGTGAAAACTTGTTCACAATTCCATTTCATTCACTAGTCCTCATTGATTTCTATCATAAGTGTTATTGGGCATTTTCTATCTTTAATTCTATTTCTAGACTAAGTATGTTATTTGGGCTTATGAGTCATGTTGACTACTTAGGCCCAAAGTCTATTTTTAATTATCATTAAGTAAACTTCTTTTTTTTTTTAATTTCTTGAGAGACTAAACATCATGTTGTTTATCCTAAGTTGTAATAAAGCATTATATAAGCCTTTTGTCTAATCATTATTAAAATAACAAGCATTTTAGAACAAAACAAAACCTAAGAATAATTTTCTAAATCACTAGGCACTGCCTCCAAGCCCCTTGGTAGCAGTCGTGTTCTTCAACCAACTTTTTGTTGAAATTCTTGGAGTATCACGAGCCTTTTCACAACTTGTGTGGTCCTTTCGATCCACCATTCGCTTCCATCTCTTCTGTTCAGTAACCTGAGATTCTTGGTGAAAAGACAGCCACAACACGGTTCTTACATCATCTAGTATCAGAGCTTAAGCTCCTGCTCATCAAGTTGATTCTATCTTATTTGGCGATTTTCTTTGTTTTTGTTGCAATAGGTTTTGGTTTTTGATTTTGCTTCTTTCTATTTTTCCATGAGGTTCTCGGTACGAGGGTGAAGGAAACAAGTCTCATACCACAAACACACAAAAAAAATTTCTATGATTCCTTGTCTTTGTTTTCATATTTTTTTTAAAAAAGGGAGAAGAAATTTGTTTGCTTGTTTGTTGTTTAAACTTTTTAAGACAAAAAAGGTGTTTAGGTTGTTTAAATAAAATTAAGGCTTTAGAAACTCACCTAGAGCACTTGATCATCACTAAAAATCGCGAGTTCCATAAGGTTCTTGTGTGTGTTTGTGTCTGTTGTGCAAGTTTTGGTCCTATTCCATCTAGTTAGAACCGCGCCTGCTGTGTAGTTTTGGTCCTAGTCATTGTTAGTTAAGCCACGAGCTCTAGGTCCTTAGTCTCCTGCCCTAGCGTGTGGCATGAAGCCTAGGTTCCACTCAGGTCGGGTTCTCTTCGTTAGTCCGTGTACAGCATCCTAGCCCAGCGCTTTCCCGAGTAGGCTAAGTCCTGCTCCCTAGTTCCTATATTAGGTTTTGCGGTAGTGTGAGTTTCCTCTTAGCTCCCCTAGTTCCAGTCCCACGTCTAGCTTATGGTAGCCCATGTCCAACCGCGTACCCAGCACCTGTCCCGTACCGCACCACCCACCCGCGTAGTACCGCGCCTAGCGCTCCTCCCCTAGTGCCCGTGTAGGATCCCTAGCAACCGAGCCATCCTTAGGCGGCTAGGTTTGCAAAACCTCCTAAGTGTCTAGATTCATTGCCTTAGTTTTTACGTAGTTTTTCTCTTTTGTTTAGGCATATCATTAATTAGTTTCTAACTTTCCCTTAGGCTAGAAAATAATTTATGAAGTTTTCCTAAATTTTTTTTTTTGGCAGCTAATAGATTTTCTTTTTAGTTTATGATAGTTTTCCTTTTAGGAAATATGCATAATTATATTTTCTTTTTTTTAGGATAGTTTCCTTTAGGGAAATAGAAAATTAATTATTTTTCCCTTTAGTTTAGCATAGTTTACTTTTAGTAATTAGGCATTAAATTTTAGGGTATCTTCTATTTATTAGTTTTCCTTTTTAGACTTAGGCAATAATTCTCTTTTAAGACAATTTCCTTTTTTTAAATTTTCCTTTTCACACTTAGGTAGTTTTCAGTAAATAGAATTAAATTTTATATATAATAAAAATAAAATAATATATGTTGAATTTTTTCACAAAAAGGAAAGTTTACATTTTTGTAAGTTTCCTTTTCTAGAACTTTCCATTTTCAAAAATTTCATTTTTTCGGGAAAAAAATATGTCAGGAAGTGATGAGTCCACATCGGGATAGAACAGTCAAGCAATGATGCAGCTTCTGCAAGCTTTGACTATCCAGATGTTGACCATAGCGAATTGTCTCGAGCGTTTGGATCGGCCTACCTACACCAGGCCCCACCAAAGAATAGGTCGACATCAGTACTACGACGACCCCATGCAACACCTCGACAGCCCGTGCACTACCCCAAAGTAAAGATGAACCCGCCTCCCTGTTCGGGGAAGGTTAGTCCCGAGGAGTACTTAGATTGGAGAGGAAAATGGAATTACTCTTCGAGTACTACAACTATGACGATCCTCGTAAAGTCGCCCTAGCAACGACACAGTTCACTGACCACGCACTGGCGTGGTGGGATCGAGAAGTAACAGCTCGCAAGAGAGCTTGAATGGGTACTTTGACCTCATAGGTCGAACTCACCCAGATCATGTTGAGACGCTACGTCCCACCTCATTTCCACCGTGAACTTCAAAGATGATTCAGACGCCTTACCCAAGGCAGCAAGACGGTGTCAGAATACTTCGGTGAATTCGAGCATCTACGCAACTGACTTGACGTAGACGAATCCGAAGAAAGCTTAATGGCCTAATTCATCGACAAATTACACGAGTCCATCGCCCGAAAGATCGAGCTAGCCCTACCATGATCTAGGCCAGTTGTTCCACCTAGCAGTCCAGATAGAGAAATGCCATAAATGAAAGCTAGCCGCACCATCTCGACCTAAGAGCACCTGGAGCACCGGCTCCAAGCCAATTAAGCGGACAACCCAGCCCATTGACCCGTGCCTCAAGGGCAAAGTCGTGGTCAGCAACTCGGTTCCCAGGGCCGCCCCAGCTGCCCCAAAGCCGACCAGTTCCACGACCACCCCGACCCAGCCCCAGCGGAGCAGCGAGATCGTATGCTTCAAGTGCAAAGGAAGATGACACATGTCCCGAGAATGTCCCACTCAACAGACAATGGTACTCACTGCCTCAGGAGACTACGAGTCCGAGGACGACCACGAGGAACCAGCCCCTACGACCCATCACCAATCCGACGGTGAAATAGAGTACGCCGATTCCGGAGAGATGCTAATGATCAGACGAGTTCTTAGCTCGAGATTTGAGCTGGAAGAGGTAGAACAGCGAGAGAACATTTTCCACTCGAAATATACAATACTTGGGAAAATGTGCTCGTTGATTATAGACAGAGGGTCCTGCACCAATGCTGCAAGCAAATATATGGTGGAAAACTAGGATTGTCTGTGACCAAGCATCCTAAGCCTTATAAATTACGATGGCTGAACAACAAGACGGAGTTATACATTTCAGATCATGTTAAAGTCTCATTCAGCATCGGCATATACCAGGACCAGGTGACCTGCGATGTCATCCCGATGTCAGCTGGTCATCTCCTTCTAGGACGATCGTGGCAATTTGACCGAGAGACTACACCTCAAGAAATGTACATTCAGGACAGACTAAGTCGTCTTTCTTGGATTCAACGTGAGTTCACAGAGACTCCGGGTATACGACGAAAAGATCAAGACCATACATGAGTGATCCACACTGACGACCGCCAGCCAGGTCTGTAGCTTCCATGGACTCGTCAGCTTTTACCGACAGTTCGTCCGAGATTTCAGCACGATCAGTGATCCCTTGACCTATACAATCAAGAAGAACCAAGAGTTTCGTTGGGCACCCGAGCAAGACAAGTCCTTTAAGCTGTTAAAGGAACGCCTCACTCACTCCCCAGTCTTAGTCCTGCCCGACTTCAACCAGACCTTCGAGGTTGAATGCGATGCTTCATGAATCGACATAGAAGCAGTCCTGACCCAAGGCAGAAGACCTGTCGCCTACTTCAGCGAGAAGTTAAGTGGAGCCGCTCTTAATTATTCGACCTATGATAAGGAGCTCTATGCACTGGTCCGCGCCTTAGAGACTTTGCAGCACTACCTACTTGCCAGAGAGTGCGTTATTCACACCGACCATCAGACACTCGTTGGTTGAAGTATATCGAGATATTTCCCTGCGTCATCAAGTACAAAAAATGAACGGACAACGTTGTCACTGATGCCTTATCCCGAAGATACAATCTCAACTACGTTATGGAATCAAAGGTTATGGGATTTGAGATGATCAAAGAGCTGTATGCTAAAGACGCCGATTTCACTCAGGCCTACCAGGAGCACGGCAAGGGCACATACAAAAACTTCTATATGTTTGACGGATTCCATTTTAAGGACAAGCGTCTCCGCATTCCGAGAGGATCAATTCGAGAGCTACTATTAAGAGAGGCCCACGGAGGAGGTTTAATGGGTCATTTCGGAATCGACAAGACATTAAGCATGCTTAAGGAGCATTTCTACTGGCCCCAGCAGCGACAGGATGTAGAGGCTCACTGTGCTAAGTGCCTTATCTGCAAACAGGCTAAATCCAAGCTGCATCTGCAAAGTCCTTACATGCCATTACCAGTTCCTTCTGCGCCCTGGACAGACATCTCCATGGACTTCGTACTAGGCCTGCCGAAAATCAACCAAAATGACTCCCTCTTCGTAGTGGTCGACCGATTTTCCAAGATGGCGCATTTCATCACTTGCAACAAGACCAATGACGCAAGCCAGACTGCCGACCTATTTTTCAAGGAGATAGTACGACTGCACGACATTCTCATGACAATTGTGTCTGACCGCGACACCAAGTTCCTCAGCCACTTCTGGCGAGCCTTGTGGCGTACCCTCCACAGACCGACGAACAGAAAGAGGTGGTCAACAGGACATTGTCCCAGATACTTAAAGTGACGATTGGAAGGAACTTGAAGAACTGGTTGGAGTGCCTTCTGTGTTACGGGCCAGGGCCATCTAGCTCAGTACGGGTCGAGGGAAAGCGAGGTTCGGTCGAGAAACTTGGTCGGTACGGACGGTGTCCTCGGAAGGCGAGTTGCTGACAGGTCGGGAACAAGCGAGCAGGCGACCGGCTGGTAAGCCTTAGGCGGGGTGAGGCGAGGCACGGCTTGTGAGCGTGGCCAGGGAAGGCCTTACGGCTGGTGCAAAGTCTACCGAACGGGAAACCAGTCCGTGGGACGGAAGAAGACGTGACCGGTACGGCTGTGAGCGATGGAACGGGTGGATCGTTGGGACAAAGAACAAGGACGCGATTTACGAAATGAAAGCGGGGTTTGAAGGCGGCTTGAATGGGGGATTGAAGGCAACACACCAAGCTATGTCTGGCTTGGATACAGCCTTTCCAAGAAGAGAGACACACTCAATCTTCAAGGAAACTCACTCTCTCTTGGAGACACACTCAAACAAGGGAGAAAGGGAGAAAGACCAAGGCGGCCATGTCAAGTTTAGGGTTCTAAAATCTGCTTAGAAAACGAGTAAGAGTATGCCTTTTATAGGCTACATACTTAAGACCACAAATGACCTAGTTGACCGTGGTCAACAAAACTAAACAAACCCCAAAATGACTAAGTCTTTTAAAGAAAATGCAAGGCTAAACATTTGCCTAAGATAAAATCAAGCCTAATTGATTTAAAGGGACATATCCACATTAAACCAATGGGATACTAGGCTTGATGCCTTAGGTTTTCAGGTCTCATTAAAAACCTTTCCAAGAACCCATTATGGTAAACTTAGAAAGGAAAAGAGTACCCTAATCACCTAAGGTCTTTAAGAGTGCCCTTACTCATGGATAGTAAGGACACACAAGACTTTATCCCTAAGGCTGTGTGCATGAGTGTCCTGGTCAGGAACACCCAGCTGAACATGATCAGGCGGCTGGCTGGTGTCTTCAATCTCCTCTTCCTCTCCAAGACCGGATGCATGAGCTAGGGCGGTTTCTGCTTGGCTTCCTTGGGCATGATCATCCTTGCTCTTGTCTTGGACTCCTGGTCATGATGCGGTGGGACACATATGGAGTGGTCTGATCCTCATCCTCCAAATACCGGGTCGGTGTAGCTTGGATGACCCCATCATCCCCACCCTCTTCAAGTGCTTTGGTCTCCAAAGAGCCAACATCCTGTGCATCAAAGGGAGATAAATCAGAAACATTAAAGGATGAAGACACATTGTACTCACCTGGCAGCTTGAGTTTGTAGGCATTGTCATTGATGCGTTCCACCACTTGGAATGGGCCATCTCCTCTGAAGTCCAGCTTGTGCTTGCGCTTGTTGGGAAAGCGCTCTGGCCTTAGGTGTAACCACACCCAATCTCCTGGTTGGAACACCAGCTGCTTCCTCTTCTTGTTGATCCTAGATCGGATTTGGTCATTCCTCCTTTCAATCTTGTCGTGCACTTGCTCAAATATCTTCTTCATAGCCTCGGTTTTGGCCTCTCCCTCAAGATCCATGGTCTCGGTTGGTGGCAAGGGTGCCAAGGTCAATGGGGTGTCTGGTTTGCGACCATACACAGCCTCAAAAAGTGACATGCCCGTGGTAGAATGCTTGGCTGAGTTGTAGGCAAACTCTACTAATGGTAAGCTCTCCACCCAGGTTGCTAAATGCCGTCCAACTGTTGATCTCAAGAGTGCTCCTAATGTGCGGTTGACCACCTCGGTCTGCCCATCTGTCTGAGGGTGGCACGTGGTAGAGAACAGAAGCTTGGTACCCAGCTTCTTCCACAAAGTCCTCCAGAAGTGTGACAAGAACTTGGTGTCACGGTCTGACACAATGGTTCTTGGGATGCCATGAAGTCTCACCACCTCTCTAAAGAATAGGGTCGCAGTCTGAGAGGCATCATTGGTCTTTGAGCATGGTATGAAGTGAGCCATTTTGGAGAAGCGGTCCACTACCACAAACACTGAATCCTTGTGCTGAATCTTTGGCAATCCCAAAACGAAATCCATGGAGATGTCTACCCATAGTAGAGTAGGAACTGGCAGGGGCATGTATAAGCCGTGGGGGTGGAGTCTTGACTTAGCTCTCTTGCAAGTGATGTACCGGACACAGTGGGTGGCTACCATCTTCTTCATCTTGGGCCAGTAGAAATGTTCCTTAAGAACACTGAGAGTATTCTCCACTCCAAAATGACCCATAAGGCCACCTCCATGAGCTTCCTCTACTAACAACTCCCTCATTGAGCCTTGAGGAATGCACAACCGTTTATCCTTAAAAAGGAACCCATCATCAAGGAATAAACGCGTGTAGGCTCCTGTTCCATGCCCTTCATAAGCTGCCTTGAGGTCTGGGTCTTCAGGGTACAAGGTCTTCAAGTGTCCAAACCCCATGACCTTAGCATCCATGGTGGAGATCAAAACATGCTTCCTTGACAAGGCATCCGCCACTACATTCTCTTTTCCCTTCTTGTATTTGAGCACAGAGGGAAAGGTCTCTATATACTCCAGCCATCTAGCATGCCTCTTTTTCAACACGGTCTGGCCCCTCAGATGCTGCAAGGTCTCATGATCTGTGTGGATCACACACTCCCTAGCCAAGAGATAGTGTTGCCATGTTTGCATTGTCCTGATCAATGCATACAACTCCTTGTCATAAGCTGAATAGTTCAAGGTAGCACCGGTCAGCTTCTCACTAAAATAGGCCACTGGTCTTCCTCCTTGAGTCAGCACCGCCCCTATGCCTACTCCTGAGGCATCACACTCCACTTCAAAGGTTTTCTCGAAATTGGGCAGAGCAAGGATGGGCGCATGGGTCAGCTGGTACTTGAGATTCAAGAAGCCTTGTTCTTGTAGTTCTCCCCACTCAAAACCCGTGTTTTTCTTGATCAGGGAAGTCAATGGTGCAGCCAAGGTGCTGAAGTCCTTCACAAAACGTCTATAGAAACTGGCCAATCAATGGAAGCTTCTAACTTGGCTGATTGAAGTCGGTCTGGGCCAGCCAAGTATGGCTTCTATCTTCTCCACATCCACTCTTAGTCCCTGTGAGCTAACCACAAAGCCAAGGAAAACAACCTCATCTGTGCAAAAGATGCATTTAGACAAATTGGCAAACATTTGTTCTTTCCTAAGAGTCTCTAAGACTTGTTCTAAATGCAGCACATGATCAGTCAAGCAAGAGCTATATATCAGAATGTCATCAAAATAAACCACTAAGAACTTGCCCATAAAGGGTCTAAGGATATGGTGCATGAGGCGCATGAAGGTGCTTGGGGCATTGGAGAGGCCGATGGCATGACTAGCTACTCATACAAGCCATGCTTGATCTTGAAGGTGGTCTTCCACTCATCCCCTTCCCTCATCCTCACTTGGTGATACCCACTCTTCAAATCCACCTTAGAAAAGATGGTTGCTCCACTCAGCTCAACCAACATGTCGTCTAGTCTTGGGATTGGGTGGCGGTATTTGATGGTGATGTTGTTGATGGCTCTACAATCAACACACATCCTGTAGGAACCGTCTTTCTTGGGCACAAGGAGCACAGGCACGACACAGGGGCTTAGGCTCTCCCTCACATATCCCTTGGCCATGAGGTCTCGGACCTGAGCTTCAAGCTCCTTTACCTCCGCAGGATTGACTCGGTATGCAGGACGGTTTGGGAGCTGGGCGCCAGGGATGAAGTCAATCTGGTGCTCTATGCCTCTCAAGGGCGGCAGGCCTGCCGGTATCTCCTCAGGAAAGACATCCTTGTACCTGTCAAGCAAAGCTCGGATTTCCCTTGGCAAGACCACATTAGTATGTCTAGAATTCATCAAATCCTTGTAAACAACCAAAACAACTTGACAAGTTGGGTCAAAGAGAGAACGCCTAACATCACTAGGTGTAATCAAGAAATTGGTTTTAGACATGCATTTTTCTTTGGCTAGCTTAACTTGCATTTCATGAACTTGAGCAGGCAATAATGGTGCTAGGCTAATCCGTTTCTTATTCATCATAAGGGTATACTTATTTGTTCTACCATCATGCACAACTTCCCTATCGAAATGCCAAGGTCTACCTAACAGGATATGGGTGGCTTGCATAGGAACTACATCGCAAAGAACCTCATCAACATACTTGCCTATGCTAAATGAAACCTTGACCTGTTCATTAATGTTCAATTTGGTTTTGTCATTCAGCCATCTTAACCTATAAGGCCTAGGATGTTTAGTAGCTGCCAAGTTCAATTTCTCAACCATATAAGTACTAGCTACATTAGCACAAGATTCACCATCAATTATCAGAGAGCATACTTTACCATTGACCATGCAGCTTGTGTGGAAGATGTTCTCCCTTTGGGCTGTCTCATCCGGCTCTTGGATAGTGCTAAGGACCCTTCTTGAGACCAGGAGGTCTCCCACTTCAGGATAGGCTACATCATCCTCCTCTTCATCAGCTTCCTCAGGAGGTTCCATCTCATCTTGAGACTCATAATCACCAGACGGTGTGATGATCATAGCTCTAGGATTTGGGCAATCCCGTGCATAGTGTCCACGGCCACGACATTTGAAGCACATGATGTCCCGGGTTTTGGGACCAGTGGGGGCAGGTCTGGCGTCTTGTCTTGGGGCAGGGGTGGTCTCCCTGGGTTTGTATGGAGCTCTCACATACTGGGCTATGGCTTTGCCTCGGTCAGGTTGCCTAGTGAAAGCAGGCTGAGAACTTGAAGCCTGCGGATGTGAGTTTGGGGCAGATGCTCTCCATGGGTTGTTGACCACTTCTCTGGTCCTGGTCTTCCTCTTGAGCTGGCTCTCTACTCGTTGTAAGAATACATCTCCACCTTGCTGGCAATCTTCTCTTGTAGTCCATCCAAGAATTGTGCCATAAGAGTCTCTTCAGTGTCTTCCAAACCAAGTCGGTTCCTCAGGTGTTCAAACTCCCTAAAGTACTCCTCTACACTCCTCTGGCCTTGGCTGAGCTTCCTGAACTTCTTCTGTAGCTCCCGGTGGTACATAGGTGGAATGTACCTCCCTTTCATAATGAATTTCATGATTTCCCATGATCTGACCGGCTCCTCTCCTCTCCTTCTTCTTTTGGCCGAGTCTTGATCCCACCAGGACAGGGCATGATCAGTAAGTTGAGCTGCTGCATAGGCCACCTTCTTGGGTTATTCAAAGATGTGGTCCATCCTTCTCTCCGGATCAACCTTGTCGGCAAAGGTGGGAGGCGTGAGCTTGAGGTGTGGGGAGTGAGCTCTAGGTGGGTGGTCTTCTGAAATGGGGTGGTGATGAGGGCATCGAACCAGCTACTGCACCGGTCATTCCACCTGGACCTCTTACGCGGTCCAAGAGGAAAGCTTTAGGAGACAAGCTCAGCCTGTTGTTGGAGTGTGGGACAGGAGATGAACAAGAGGCGACCCAGACGTCCAGCCCCCGGCCAGCCGGCCAGATGACCAGCCCGGGTCACGCATCCGGCCAGACGACCCGCCAGCCACACGCCCCCGACCAGCCTGTTCTGGCCATTGCACCCACGACCGGAGCTCTGTTCCAGCTAGACAAGGAACCCTGGAGGTTCCTTCTCGAAGACTCTTCCTCCTCCGGTGTCTTTACCATTACCATTCGGTAGAGACACCAAAAGTCGTTCTAGGAAATTGTACTCTTTTTTTTCTATCTTTGGTTTTGTCCCATTGGGTTTTCCGAAGAAGGTTTTAATGAGGCAACACTCCTAGTTCGCAAGGCGTTGAAGACTTGTTCACAATTCCATCCCATTCACAAGTCTTCAGGCGAATTCTCAGCCTAAGTGTTATTGGGCTTTTCCTTCTTTAATTTTGATTTATTTGTCTAAGTGTTTAGTTGGGTTAAGTCATGTTGACTAATTATGGCTCCTTATTTATTCTAAGTGACAATAAGTAAACTACATGTTGTTTTAATCTCCTAAAGGTTAAACGCCTTGTAGTTTACCCTAAAATTGTAACAAGGCATTATATAAGCCTTCTTGTTTCACTTTATGAAATAACAAGCAATTTTAACAAAAACCCCTAAGTCTTTTAGACAAAACAGCCGCCAGCAATTCCTTTGCTTGGAGCCGTCGACTTCAACCCCATTGGTTGAAGTTCTTGGAGTATCACAAGCCCCTTTCACAGCTTGTGTGGTCCCTTCGATCCACCCCTTCGCTACCATCGAATTCTGTCCCATTATCCTGAGTTTCTCGGTGAAAAGACAGCACATCCAAGTTCTTACATCATCTGGTATCAGAGCTTAAAGCTCCTGCACATCAGGTTGATTCTATCCTTTTATTTTTGGCGATTTTTCATTGTTTTGTTTCAACAGTTTTGGCTTTTGATTGTGTATCTTTCTCTTTCCCCTGAGGTTCTCGGTAAGAAGGAGAGGAATCAAGTCACATACCACAAACGTTCCCCTGAGGTTCTCAGGTTCTATCAATCTTTTTCTTATTTTTCATATTTAAAAAAAAAAAATAGAAGAAATTTGTTTGTTTTATTGCTTGTTTGTTGCTAGAAATTTTTTTTTTTTTTTTTAAGAAAAGAAAACAAAATATTGTTTAGGTTGTTAAAATCAAACTAGGGTTCTTAGAAAACTCACATAGAACACATTCACATACTTGAAAATCCATAAGGATTTGTGTGTTGCTTGCTAGGGCCCCTTTAGTATCCTACCCAAACCGCGAGCAGCATAGGTTCCCTAGCGTCCTAGTTCAGGCTACTCCTCCTTTGTGTCGCTTGTTGAGTCTCATTGCATTAGGTCTAGGTTAGGCAGCCCCACGAGTTGTATCTACTCGCGTCTAGGTCCCTTAGTGTGCTCCCGCGTGTATGCGTGAGCATCCCGCTTCTAGATAGCCTAGGTCTACCGCGTGTGCGCTAGTGCACCAAGCCGTTTGTTGCCATACCGCGTCTTAGCGTGCGTCCTCGCCCTTTTCCTGTCCGCGAGCGTAGCTAGTGTGTCTTAGGTCTAGGTCTTAGCGTGCGTGAGCCTTAGCGTCCCGAGTGTAGCCCTAGTCGAGTGTTAGGTCCTGTCTCGTACCGCGCCGGCCGCCCTAGTCGTTCCACACCCGTCCCAACTCGCTAGCCGTCACCTGTCCGCGTAGCCACCTCTAGGCTAGTTCGGCGTCCGAGCACTAGGCTCGTTTAGGGTTCGAGTAGTTAGGCGGCTAGGTTAGTTTAGTTGTCTAGATTCTTAGTTCTAGTTTTAGGAAGTTTTCTATAGTATTTAGGTAGTATCTAGATAGTTTCCATAAGTTTTCTAGGCATTAAATTAGTTTAGGAAATTTTCTAGATAGTGTTTAGGAAATTTTTCTAGTTATTTATTAGGATTTTATTTAGTTTCCTTTTTCTAGATTAGACATAAATCTTTAGGATATTCTCTAGTTATTAGTTTCCTTTTTAGGTTTAGGAAATATATCCATAGGATATTTTCCTTTTTATAGGTTATTCCTTTTATAGATAGCATATTTTCTTTCCTTATTTTATAATTCTGTGCATAAATATAAAATCAAAAAAAATATATATATTCTCGGGAACTTTCCAAATAAGGAAAGTTTCCAATTTCTGCAAGTTTCCCAAAAAGGAAACTTTCCTTTTTCTAGAAATTTCCTTTTCCCGGAAAAGGAAATATGACAGGAAGGGATGAATCAACGTCGGGGCAAGCTGATCCGACCATGGTACAGCTTCTTCAAGCCCTGACGGCACAAATGTCAACATTCTCCACTCAGCTTGAGCAGTTGAGGCAAGCCACGCCGCCTCCCCCTGCCGCACCTGCCGCGCCTCCATACCACCACGAACGGCCACCTATGGGTCGACATCCCTACTATGACGACGACCTACCACCACCACCCCCGCCGCGTCCAGCCACCCACTACCCGGAGGTCAAGATGAGCCCACCTCCTTTCTCGGGGAAATTAGACCCCGAAGAGTATCTCGACTGGGAGAGACGCATGGAGCTCATTTTTGAGTACTACAACTATGATGATCCCCGAAAGGTCATCTTTGCGACAGCGCAATTTACAGACCATGCCTTAGCATGGTGAGATCGCGAAGTCACCACCCGCAGACGAGCTCGTATGGGTTCTGTGACTTCATGGGTCGAGCTGACCCAAATCATGAGGCGACGTTATCTACCGCCCCACTTCCACCGCGAGCTTCAGCGACGTTTCCGACGCCTCACTCAAGGAAGCAAGACGGTGACTGAATACTTTAACGAGTTCGAGCATCTACGTAACCGACTCGATGTAGATGAATCTGAAGAGAGCCTTATGGCCCAATTCATCCATGGCTTGCAAGATTCCATCGCCAGAAAGATTGAACTGCAGCCCTACCACGACCTAGGTGAGCTGTTCCACCTAGCAGTCCAGATTGAGAAGTGCCATAAGCGGAAGCTTGCCGCACCTTCTCGACCCAGAAACACTTGGAACACCGGTTCCAAGCCATTTGAGCGGACAACTCAGCCTATTGACCCACGACTCAAAGGCAAAGCCGTCGCCCCCAGCTCAGCCCCCAGACCGGTGCCTCCAGCTCCTAGACCACCGCATGCCACAACCCCATCCCAGCCTCAGCGGAGCAGCGAAGAGCCAACACTTCCGACACATCATTCCGATGAGGATATTGAATACGCTGATTCCGGAGAGATGCTTATGATCCGACGCGTCCTGAGTTCACGAATTGAGCCTGAAGAAGAAGAACAACGTGAGAACATTTTCCATTCCAAATGCACGATACTTGGGAAAGTGTGTTCGTTGATCATTGACGGAGGATCCTGCACGAATGCCGCCAGTAAGTACATGGTGGAGAAATTGGGCTTGCCCGTGACCAAGCACCCCAAGCCTTATAAACTTCGGTGGCTGAACAACAAGATGGAGCTGTACATCTCAGACCAAGTGAAGGTCTCATTCAGCATCGGCAGATATCAAGATCAGGTCATGATGGGGTCATCCAAGCTACACCGACCAGATACTTGGAGGATGAAGACCAGACCGCCCCTTATGTGTCCCACCGTATTATGACCCGGAGCAGAGCCGCCCAAGGAGTCCAAGACAGGAGCAAAGGAGATCATGCCCAAGGAAACCAAGTGGAAGCCGCTTTAGCTCATGCAACCGGCCTTGGAGAAGAAGAGGAGATTGAAGATAGGAACCGGCCTCCTGATCATGTTCAGCTGAGTGCTTCTGACCAAGACACTCATGCACACAGCCTTAGGGATAAGGTCTTGTGTGTCCTTACTATCCATGAGTAAGGGCACTTCTAAAGACCTTAGGTGATTAGGGTACTCTTTTCCTTTCTAAGTTTACCATAATGGGTTCTTGGAAAGGTTTTTAATGAGACCTGAAAATCTAAGGCATCAAGCCTAATGTCCCATTGAGTTATTGTGGATATGTCCCTTAAATCAATTAGGCTTGATTTCTATCCTTAGGCACATGTTAGCCTTTGTATTTTTCATTAAAACTTAGTCTTTATTTTGGGTTTGTTTAGTTTGTTGACCACGGTCAACTAGGTCTGGTGTGTCCTTAGTTGTAGCCTATAAAAGGCAAACTCATTTTCATTTCTAGGGGGGACAAAAACTAAGAACCCTAAACTCTAATGGCCGCCTTGGTCTTCCTCTTCTTTCCTTGTTGAGTGTGTCTCCAAGAGAGAGTGAGCTTCCTTGAAAGGTTGAGTGTGTCTCCCTTCTTGGAAAGGCTATATCTAAGCCTGTCATAGCTTAGTGAGTTGCCCTCAATCCCCTGTTCAAATCGCTTCCAACCCCATCTTTCATTCCCAACCGCTTACCACTCCATTCGCTAGCCGTGACCAGCCGCCCGTACCACTCGCCGTCCGTCCGTCCGTCACCAAGTTCATTCCGCCGTTCGTCCTCCTGTTCGAGAGTTCCACCCACAAGTCATCCTTCACCCGACCCCACGGTCACAGGGCCGCCCTACCGTCCGAGACCTCACCGCAGGACATTCCTTGTTCGTCCTTCCGGTCGAGTGTCCGTCCGTTGCCTCGTCCTACGACCGTAGCCGCAACCCAGACTTCGTCCGCACAACCGAACGGCCTGTTCCTCCCCGTTCCAGAGCTTTTCCGGCGACCTTTTTTCGTCCAGATGACCAAGATTCATAACATTTTGGTATCAGAGCCCAAGTTTCTTGAGAAAGGTTGTGTCTTTCCATCTTAGCACTTAGGGTTTTATCTTGTTCTAGGCGAATGTTAGGGTTTGTAGTTACTTGTTTAGAACGGCTAGCTAGGGTTTGTTAGAATTTGGATTTGGGCTTGCTTTGTTAGGTTGTATAGCTGATTTGCCTGAGTTTGTTTGTGTTTAAAACCGCCATTGTTAGAGCTTTTGAGGAAGATGAAGTTAGGCGCGGACCAGACCACCTTTTGACCAGGCCGTACTGTCCTGCGGTCGGTGACTCACCCAAAGTGGTCCTCCCGGCTGATGTCATCCTGTCCCCTGGTCTTTAAAATTTGAATTCGAATTCCGTTTAAAGGATAGGCGGTTCTGGAAGCTAGCTACTAGGTTTCGAAATATTGCATGCTTAAGTTGTTTATTAATTAGTTTAAGTTTAATTAGGTCATTAGTAGTTAATCTAGATTAATTAGCTTAATCACTTTGACTTTGACCTGTTGACTTTTCTTGGCCAGGTACCCCGTGAGCTAGATGGCTGATCCAGCTCTAGCAGAGATCCTCACCAGCATCCAAGCTCAACTCCAGCAGCTGGGAGACCGTCTAGGCAGAGTAGAGCAGCCTCAACCCCATCCAGCACCGGCGCCTCCACCTCCACAACCAAGAGCGCCACCACCCATATGGCCTGAACAAGACATGGAGGGATTGTCAGAAGAAGATGCCTTTCCACCTCATTACCGACGGCCAAGGCAGAGGGAGAGGAGGGTTCCTGAGGAGAGGGGACATCACAATCCACCTAGAGCCCACTCCCCACACCTCAAGCTCACGCCACCCACTTTTGCCGGCAAGGTTGATCCGGAAGCTTACTTGGACTGGGAAAGAAGAATGGATCATATCTTTGAGGTCTATGGGTTTGAAGAACCCAAGAAGGTGGCCTATGCAGCAGCCCAACTTACTGATCATGCTCTGTCCTGGTGGGATCGGGATTCAGCCAAAAGAAGAAGAAGAGGAGAAGAACCGGTCAGATCATGGGAGATCATGAAATTCATGATGAAGGGAAGGTACATTCCACCTATGTACCACAGAGAGCTACAAAAGAAGTTCAGAAAGCTCACCCAAGGCCAGAGGAGCGTAGAGGAGTATTTTGGAGAGTTTGAACACGTGAGAAACCGGCTTGGTCTGGAAGATGCTGAAGAGACTCTCATGGCACAATTCCTAGATGGTCTTCAAGAGAAGATAGCCAGCAAGGTGGAGATGTACTCCTACAATGACCTCAATGAGTTATTGCACCTGTCTACCCAAGTTGAGAGCCAGCTTAAGAGGAAGACTAGAACCAGAGCCGTGGTCCACAACCCATGGAGAGCCTCAGCCCCAAACATCAATCCGCAGGCTTCAAGCTCCCAGCCTGCCTTCCCTAGGCAATCCGACCGTGGCAAAGCCATAGCTCAGGATGTGAGAGCTCCATACAAACCTCGGGAGACCACCCCTGTCCCACGGCCAGACAACCGACCTGTCCCCACTGGATCCAAAACCAGGGACATTATGTGTTTCAAGTGCCGCGGCCGTGGACACTATGCTCGGGATTGTCCAAATCCTAGGGCCATGATCATTACAGCAACTGGTGATTATGAGTCTCAAGATGAAATGGAATCTCCTGAGGAAGCTGAAGAAGAGGAGGAGGATGTGGCTTACCCTGAAGTGGGAGATCTCTTGGTTTCAAGAAGGGTCCTTAGCACCATCCAAGAGCCGGATGAAACAGCCCAAAGGGAGAACATCTTCCACACACGCTGCATGGTTAATGGTAAAGTGTGCTCTCTGATCATTGATGGTGGATCTTGTGCTAATGTAGCTAGTACTTATATGGTTGAAAAATTAAACTTGGTAGCTACTAAACATCCTAGACCTTATAGATTGAGATGGCTGAATGATAAAACTGAATTGAGGATTAGTGAACAAGTTAAGGTTTCATTTAGCATAGGTAAGTATGTTGATGAGGTTCTTTGTGATGTAGTACCTATGCAAGCCACCCATATCTTGTTAGACCGACCTTGGCAATTTGATAGGGAAGTTGTGCATGATGGTAGAACTAACAAATACACCCTTATGCTTAATAAGAAACGGATTGGCTTAGCACCATTGTTGCCTGCCCAAGTTCATGAAATGCAAGTTAAGCTAGCTAAGGAGAAATGCATGTCTAAAACCTATTTTTTGATTACATCTAGTGATGTTAGGCGTTCTCTCTTTGATCCAACTTGTCAAGTTGTTTTGGTTGTTTACAAGGATTTAATGACTTCTAGACCTACTAATGTGATCTTGCCAAGAGAAATCCGAGCTTTACTTGACAGGTACAAGGACGTGTTCCCTGAGGAGATACCAGCAGGCCTACCGCCCTTGAGAGGCATAGAGCATCAGATAGACTTCATCCCTGGTGCCCAACTCCCAAACCGGCCTGCATACCGCGTCAATCCCACGGAGGCAAAGGAGCTTTAAGCGAGACCTCATGGCCAAGGGATATGTGAGGGAGAGCCTTAGCCTATGTGCTGTACCTGTGCTCCTAGTGCCCAAGAAGGACGGTTCCTACAGGATGTGTGTTGATTGTAGAGCCATCAACAACATCACCATCAAATACCGCCACCCAATCCCAAGGCTAGATGACATGTTGGATGAGCTGAGTGGAGCAACCATCTTCTCTAAAGTGGATCTGAAGAGTGGGTATCATCAAGTAAGGATGAGGGAGGGGGATGAGTGGAAGACCGCTTTCAAGACCAAGCATGGCTTGTATGAGTGGCTAGTCATGCCATTCGACCTCTCCAATGCCCCAAGCACTTTCATGCGCCTCATGCACCATATCCTTAGACCCTTTATGGGCAAGTTCTTGGTAGTTTATTTTGATGATATCTTGATATATAGCTCTTGCTTGACTGATCATGTGCTGCATTTAGAACAGGTCTTAGAAACTCTTAGGAAAGAACACATGTTTGCCAACTTGTCTAAATGCATCTTTTGCACAGATGAGGTTGTTTTCCTTGGCTTTGTGGTTAGCTCACAGGGACTGAGAGTAGATGTGGAGAAGATAGAGGCCATCCTTAGCTGGCCTAGACCGACTTCAATCAGCCAAGTCAGAAGCTTCCATGGGCTGGCTAGTTTCTACAGACGTTTTGTGAAAGATTTCAGCACCCTGGCTGCACCACTGACCTCCTTGATCAAGAAGAATACCGGGTTTGAATGGGGAGAGTTGCAAGAGGAAGCCTTCTTGAACCTCAAGTACCAGCTGACCCATGCGCCCATCCTGGCCCTGCCCAACTTTGAGAAGACCTTTGAAGTAGAGTGTGATGCCTCAGGAGTAGGCATAGGGGCAGTGCTAACTCAAGGAGGAAGACCCGTAGCATACTTTAGTGAGAAGCTGACTGGAGCCACCCTGAACTACCCAACCTATGACAAGGAGTTATATGCACTGGTCCGGGCCATGCAAACATGGCAGCACTACCTCTTGTCTAGGGAGTGTGTAATCCACACTGATCATGAGACCTTGCAGCATCTGAGGGGCCAGACCGTGTTGAAGAAGAGGCATGCTAGATGGTTGGAGTTTATAGAGACTTTCCCTTATGTGATCAAATACAAGAAGGGAAAGGAGAATGTAGTGGCGGATGCCTTGTCAAGGAGGCATGCCTTGATTTCTACCATGGATGCTAAGGTTTTGGGGTTTGGACATTTGAAGACTTTAAACCCAGAAGACCCAGACCTCAAGGCAGCCTATGAAGGACATGGAGCAGGAGCCTATACACGTTTCTTCATTCATGATGGATTTCTTTTTAAAGATAGGCGTCTGTGTATTCCCCAGGGATCAATGAGGGAGTTGCTAGTGGAGGAAGCTCATAGAGGCGGTCTTATGGGACATTTTGGAGTGGAGAAGACTCTTAGTGTCCTTAAAGAACACTTCTACTGGCCAAAGATGAAGAAGATGGTAGCCACTCACTGTGATAGGTGCATCACTTGCAGAAGAGCCAAATCAAGACTCCATCCTCACGGCCTTTTCATGCCCCTGCCTGTTCCAACTCTTCCATGGGTAGACATCTCCATGGACTTTGTTCTGGGATTGCCCAAGATTCAACACAAGGATTCAGTGTTTGTAGTGGTGGACCGCTTCTCCAAGATGGCCTATTTCATTCCCTGTTCAAAGACCAATGATGCTTCTCAAACCGCCACATTGTTCTTTAGGGAGGTGGTGAGACTCCATGGCATTCCAAGGACTATTGTATCTGACCGTGACACAAAGTTCCTGTCACACTTCTGGAGGACCTTGTGGAAGAAGCTGGGCACTAAGCTTCTGTTCTCTACCACCTGCCACCCTCAGACAGATGGACAGACTGAGGTGGTCAACCGCACCCTAGGAGCCTTGCTAAGATCAACCGTGGGAAGACATTTGACTACATGGGTGGAGAGCTTACCCTTAGTGGAGTTTGCTTACAATTCAGCCAAGCATTCAACTACAGGCATGTCACCATTTGAAGCTGTGTATGGTCGCAACCCAGACACTCCACTGACCTTGACACCATTGCCACCAACCGAGACCATGGACCTTGAGGGAGAGGCCAAAGCCGCGGCCATGAAGAAGATTTTTGAACAAGTGCATGGCAACATTGAGAAGAAGAATGATCAGGTCCGATCTAGGATCAACAAGAAGAGGAAGCAGTTGGTGTTCCAACCAGGAGATTGGGTGTGGCTACACCTAAGGCCAGAACACTTCCCCAACAAGCGCAAGCACAAGCTAGACTTCAGAGGAGACGGCCCCTTCCAAGTGGTGGAACGCATCAATGACAATGCCTACAGACTCAAGCTGCCAGGTGAGTACAATGTGTCATCTTCATTTAATGTTTCTGATCTATCTCCTTTTGATGCACAGGATGTTGGTTCTTTGGAGACCAAAGCACTTGAAGAGGGTGGGGATGATGTGGTCATCCAAGCTACACCGACCAGATACTTGGAGGATGAAGACCAGACCGCCCCTTATGTGTCCCACCGTATTATGACCCGGAGCAGAGCCGCCCAAGGAGTCCAAGACAGGAGCAAAGGAGATCATGCCCAAGGAAACCAAGTGGAAGCCGCTTTAGCTCATGCAACCGGCCTTGGAGAAGAAGAGGAGATTGAAGATAGGAACCGGCCTCCTGATCATGTTCAGCTGAGTGCTTCTGACCAAGACACTCATGCACACAGCCTTAGGGATAAGGTCTTGTGTGTCCTTACTATCCATGAGTAAGGGCACTTCTAAAGACCTTAGGTGATTAGGGTACTCTTTTCCTTTCTAAGTTTACCATAATGGGTTCTTGGAAAGGTTTTTAATGAGACCTGAAAATCTAAGGCATCAAGCCTAATGTCCCATTGAGTTATTGTGGATATGTCCCTTAAATCAATTAGGCTTGATTTCTATCCTTAGGCACATGTTAGCCTTTGTATTTTTCATTAAAACTTAGTCTTTATTTTGGGTTTGTTTAGTTTGTTGACCACGGTCAACTAGGTCTGGTGTGTCCTTAGTTGTAGCCTATAAAAGGCAAACTCATTTTCATTTCTAGGGGGGACAAAAACTAAGAACCCTAAACTCTAATGGCCGCCTTGGTCTTCCTCTTCTTTCCTTGTTGAGTGTGTCTCCAAGAGAGAGTGAGCTTCCTTGAAAGGTTGAGTGTGTCTCCCTTCTTGGAAAGGCTATATCTAAGCCTGTCATAGCTTAGTGAGTTGCCCTCAATCCCCTGTTCAAATCGCTTCCAAACCCATCTTTTATTCCCAACCGCTTACCACTCCATTCGCTAGCCGTGACCAGCCGCCCGTACCACTCGCCGTCCGTCCGTCCGTCACCAAGTTCATTCCGCCGTTCGTCCTCCTGTTCGAGAGTTCCACCCACAAGTCATCCTTCACCCGACCCCACGGTCACAGGGCCGCCCTACCGTCCGAGACCTCACCGCAGGACATTCCTTGTTCGTCTTTCCGGTCGAGTGTCCGTCCGTTGCCTCGTCCTACGACCGTAGCCGCGACCCAGACTTCGTCCGCACAACCGAACGGCCTGTTCCTCCCCGTTCCAGAGCTTTTCCGGCGACCTTTTTTCGTCCAGATGACCAAGATTCATAACAGGTCACCTGCGACGTTGTCCCGATGTCAGCTGGACATCTTCTGCTCGGACGACCTTGGCAATTCGACCGTGAGACCACGCACAACGGACGGACCAACTTCTACTCTTTCGTCCACGACAAGCGCCGCTACAACTTAGCCCCGATGTCTGCACACGCCGTCCAAGAAATGCAATCCAAGATGGCCAAGGATCAACATGCCAGAAAGGAGAATTTTCTGATTAATGTAGCAGACATGAGAAAGGCCACATGCACCGCAGGCACCCAAGTCGTGCTCATGCTCTACAGAGAGAGTCTACACACGGCCAGTACGGAGCACCCTCTGCCTGCCGAGATCCGCGCACTTCTTGACAAGTACGCAGACGTCTTCCCAGACGAAATCCCAGCTGGCCTTCCACCTATCCGAGGGATCGAGCACCACATTGACTTCATTCCCGGAGCTCAGCTACCTAACCGTCCAGCCTACAGAGTCAACCCCGAGGAGGCTAAAGAATTAGAACGACAAGTCCAAGACCTCATGGCTCAAAGATACGTTCGTGAGAGCCTCAGCCCCTGTGCCGTTCCGGTTCTTCTGGTACCCAAGAAGGACGGAAGTTGGAGGATGTGCGTCGACTGCCGCGCCATCAACAACATAACAATCAAGTACCGGCACCCCATCCCGCGCCTAGACGACATGCTTGACGAGCTCAGCGGAGCCGCCATCTTTTCTAAGATAGACCTGAAGAGTGGATACCATCAAGTAAGGATGCGAGAAGGAGATGAATGGAAGACCGCCTTCAAGACAAAGCAAGGCCTATATGAGTGGCTCGTAATGCCATTCGGTTTATCAAATGCGCCCAGTACCTTCATGCGACTTATGAATGAGGTTCTTCGCCCGTTCATCGGAAAATTCGTCGTGGTCTACTTCGACGATATTCTCGTCTACATCACGACTTACCAAGACCACCTGGAGCACTTGGAAGCCGTGATCACTACCTTACAGAGAGAGCAACTGTACGCCAACCTCAAGAAGTGTACATTCTGCACCGACCAAGTAGTATTCCTTGGTTTCGTCGTCAGTGTTGGAATGAAGAAGAAATGATGAATTTATGAAAGCCTTCATTTCTAGATAAATGGCGATTTATATGCATATAAAAGGGAGAGTCTAAGGCTTGTTTGTATTATAGAATTATGTTATCCTTGTAAGCCATTTGTGTATAAGGCTATCCTTGTATCCAAACAAGCCTAGACTAGATTAGTATAAATACTTTACTCCCTTCACATTTTGTAAGTAAGAATTCATAATTCTCATTCTCTAATAAAATCATTCTTTTCTCTTATTCTCTAATTCTCTCTAATCTCTCAATCTCTCATTCTCTCATTCTACAAATCTCTAAATCTCATATTCTTTCATGGTATCAGAGCCAGGTTACATCAAATCTGGGAAATTTTCATCATTCTTTCATTAATTCAACAAGAATCCATCTTGTTCTTCATCTGTTTCTGGATAAATTTCGAACGTCATCTTGTAAATCAAATTGCGATCAATCCACGACTCCAATTGACGATCGGCTTTTTCTGGAGAGTTCATCGGCGAATTCCGCATCCATAGACACCAAAATCGCATCATTTGGTTCAGGGAATCAAAAGATACGAATTTTCTTCTAAGAGGTGTTCGTGATCGCGTTCGTTTCGTACCTCTACATTCCCCAGGTCATATCTTCGTAAATTTTTCATCAAATCGTGTTTTTCAAAAGCCTAAACTCAAGCCCCGTGAGTCTAGTTTCTGTTTAAAGAAAGCAGAACTCGTTTTCATTGAGTTTAAAGGGTTTTCTTGAAGTTTTCTTGAAGTTTTCTTGAGAGTCGTCCGAATTCATCTGTATCAAGATCCTTGTGATATATCTCTAATTCTTTCTTAGTTTTCTTTAAAATTCTTGAACTGGAAAGTTTAATTAGTATCTTGTGAGGATTGTCACGAAATTTCAAGTCAATCAGAATAGTTTTAGTATTCAAGATTGATTTTCTTGAATTCCTTGTTCAGTTTAGTTAATCTTGGAATTGTATTAATTGAATTTCTTGAGAAATAAATTGATTTTAAACAATTATTTCGAATTTGATTGATTAAATCTGGTTAAGATTGACTGTTAAGTTGTTTTAATCTGTTCATATCTTGTTGTAAGTGTTGGATAAAATCAGTTAGGTTGTTGGTAGTTACTTGAACTGCAAGTTGTTGGTTTCTTGCTTCACACTTAATTCTGTGGATACACTTAGCTCTTTCCCTTGCCTCCCTTCTTGTATAGTAAGCTGTATCTTGCAGATATAGACTTGTGTGATTAGCGTTGTATCCGAGTGTCCAAGCGAGTGTCCAAGCGAGTGTCCCGACCAAGTCATTAGCAAGTGTGACCACGTCCCGACCAACCAACTTCCAGCTGAACTCTTGACCAAGCAACCTGGTGAACAGAAGCCGTGACCAAGAGACCTGAGCGTGACCAGAAAAAAAGCCGTTCACGCCCAACCCAACCCAACTAGCGTGACCAGCATCTTATTCTCGCCTAGCCGGCTCCACTCTGGTATCACGATTTTTTTTTCTCTGATTTACTGACCTATATTGCCTTTTAAGTATGGAAATTCAGGCATCCCTTAGAGCTCCAGTCATTCTACATGGAGCAAATTATCTCTTATGGTCTAGGACCATGAAAACCACATTGGGTGGTAAAGGTCTTTGGAATCATATTGCCACAAATGGCATTGAAGACAATGAAGTGGCTGAAGTGAGTGATGCAGCTCAAGCCAAATGGTACCAAGAAGATCAGTTGGTACTTTCTATTTTACAAAATTCTCTTGCTAGTGATCTTTTAGAAGCTTATTCTTTTTGTGAAAATGCAAAAGATCTATGGGATACTTTGCTTAAGGTGTATGGAAACACCACTAACCTTTTGAGAATTTTTGAAGTAAAGAAGGCTTTGAATGAATTAAGGCAGGAGGATGCTGAATTCACAAAGCACTATGGCTCATTCAGAGCTTTGTGGGCTGAGCTAGAAATGCTAAGGCCAGCCACTATTGAACCACTTGTACTCCTTGAAAGAAAGGAACAAGATAAGGTGTTTGGGTTACTTTTAACTCTTAATTCTACTTACTCAGATCTTATTAAGCATATTCTCAGGTCTGATAAGTTGCCTAGCTTGGAGGAAGTGTGTGCTCAAGTTCAAAAGGAGCAAGGATCACATGGATTGTTTGGCAACAAAGCTGAACTAGTAGCTGCTCACAAAAGTTTCTTCAAGCCAACAAATGCTTCTAGGAAGAGGAGGCAATTTTGTGATCATTGCAAGAAGGATGGTCATGCAAAGAAGGATTGTTGGGAACTCCACCCTCATCTGAGGCCATCATGGGCTTCACGCCCTGCACTGCATCCGGCCATGCCCTCGGCCAGGCAAGCTCACGGTGTTGGGTCATCAAGGGCGGTTGGAAGCAGCGGTTCACTTCCTGTCTCAGCCTCCGCTAATACCATGCCACAAGCATCAGAATTTGTGACAAGATCAGACTTAGAAGCTCTTATCAAGGCACTAAAGGATAGCAATGTGATGGTTAAAACTTTTCATGCTTTTTTTCAAACTCTTTTTACTTCTAATGCTCCTAAATCTTTGGTTGTTGATTCTGGTGCTTCTCATCACATGATTAGTGATATAGAATTGCTAGAGAATGTAGAACCTGCCTTAGGGAATGTTCTTATTGCTAATGGAATCAAAGTACCAATTAAAGGCATAGGAAAATTGAAGTTGTTTGATAAAGAATCTAAAGCATTTTATATGCCATCTTTTACATCTAACTTGCTATCTGTTAAAAGAGCTACTACTGATCTCAATTGTCATGCAATTTTTGGTCCTAATGATTTCTATTTTCAGGATATTGAAACTAGGAGATGTTTTGGACAAGGAACCACAAAAGATGATTTGTATGTTCTTGACAACATGAATAATATTAATACATTGGAATCGGCTCTTCAGGCTAGGTCATTTAGTTCTGATTCTGATTTGTGGCATGCTAGATTAGGACATCCTCATCCAAGAGCACTTGACTTACTTGTTCCTGGTTTACAAATGCCAAAAGAGTTGTGTGATTCTTGTATTCTTGGGAAACATTGTAAAACAGTTTTTGAAAAATCTATGCATACATATGAAAATTGTTTTGAATTGGTGCATTCTGATGTTTGGACATCTCCATTTCCATCTAGAGAAAACCATAAATATTTTGTGACATTTATTGATGAAAAGTCTAAATATACATGGGTCACATTACTTAGTTCTAAAGATAGAGTATTTGATGCATTTTTAAACTTTCAAGCATATGTTACTAATCAATACAATGCTAGAATTAAATGCTTTAGAACAGATAATGGAGGAGAATACACTAGTACCAGACTTCAAGAACATCTAGCTAAACATGGCATTGAACATCAGACAAGCTGTCCTTACACTCCACAACAAAATGGAGTAGCTGAAAGGAAGAATAGACATTTAATGGAAGTTGTGAGAACAATGATGTTCCACATGAAAGTACCTAAACGATTTTGGGGAGATGCCCTTGTAGCTGCATGCTACTTGATTAATAGGACTCCTACAAAAGTCCTAGATGACCTGTCTCCATTTGAGGTACTAAACAAAACTAGACCTAATATTGATCACTTAAGAGTTTTTGGTTGTGTTTGTTTTGTATTAGTTCCAAGGGAGCAAAGGAACAAGCTGGAACCAAAGAGTACCAAAGCTATGTTCATTGGATATTCATCCACACAAAAAGGGTACAAATGTTATGACCCAGAGACTAGAAGAGTCTTGGTGTCTAGAGATGTCAAGTTCCAAGAAGAAAAAGGTTTTTTTGAAGAGGGAACTTGGGAACAATTTAAAGACATCTCATCAACAAGAACTGATCAAGCTGAATACTTGAGAAAACTCTTGGAAAGTATTGGAATAAGAGGTGGTCAGCACACAGTCTCATCACCTACCCCAGTTGCAAGTAGCCGTGGACCCGTGGTTCAGCCTGGTCCACAAGACCGTTCAAGCCCCGCTTCCGGTCCATCTTGTCCAGCCGCATCTGATCCTTCCGGTTTGTCTCGGCCATCATCCTTTCCTGGTTCTCCTGGGCTTCCTCCTCTTGAACATGGGGGGGGAGAAACCTCTACTCATGTCCAACAAGACTCAGCAGGAGAAGATTCCATTCTAGCTTCAGCTTCCAAAAGATCTAGACCTACTCTCATTGAAGTTTTGAGTGAAGAAGAGGAGGCTCCACCTACAGTGTTAAGGAGAAGCACAAGACAAAGAAATCCACCAGTTTTCTACAATGGAAATGTTGTAGTTCATCATGACCAGGGAGTTTGTAATATTGCACACCTACCTTCTACTCATGTTGCTTTTATTTCTAGTCTTGACAATGAGCAGATTCCAAAGACATATGAAGAAGCTATGTCTATAAAGGAATGGAGGGAAGCTATCTCAGCTGAGAAACAAGCTATGGAGAGGAATGGTACATATGCTTCAGCCACTTTACCAAAAGGAAAGAAGGCTGTAAGTTCTAAATGGATTTTTACCATTAAATACAAAAGCAATGGTGAAATTGATAGATATAAAGCTAGGTTGGTAGCTAGGGGTTTTACTCAGACATATGGTGAGGATTATAGGGATACATTTGCTCCTGTTGCTAAGCTACATTCTGTCAATGTTGTGCTTACTGTTGCTACTAATCTTGAGTGGGAATTGTGGCAAATGGATGTCAAGAATGCTTTCTTACAAGGTGAACTAGAAGAAGAGGTTTACATGTCACCTCCACCTGGCCTAGAAGATGAGGTTGGAAGCGGTAATATACTGAGGTTAAGGAAGGCTATTTATGGTCTTAAACAATCTCCAAGAGCTTGGTACCACAAGCTAAGTGTAACCTTAATGGATAAAGGTTTTAAAAGATCTGAAGTGGAACATACTCTTTTCACATTAAAAGGTAAGGAAGGTATTGTGGTAATCCTTATCTATGTAGATGATATAATCATATCTGGTAATGATAGTGTTGGTATTGCATCTACTAAAGATTACTTAAAGAGTGTTTTTGATATAAAGGATTTAGGAGAACTTAAATACTTCTTAGGAATTGAAGTATGTAGGTTTAAGGAAGGTCTCTTTCTCTCTCAAAGGAAGTATATTGTAGATTTACTAACATCCACAGGTATGATGGAAGCTAAGTCAGCCAAAACACCCTTAGAGGAAGGCTACAAAATCGCAACTAAGGGGGAGCTAGTTGAAGAAATTGATTTTAATGATCCTAAGCTCTATAGGAAAGTGGTTGGTAAGCTTATTTATTTAACCATCACTAGACCAGATTTATGTTTTGCTGTGAATCAGGTATCACAACACATGCAAGGACCAAAGATGAGACATTGGGAGATGGCCATGCGAATTCTAAGATACTTAAAAGGCACACATGAACAAGGTATATGGATGGGTAACAATAAAAACACAAATGTGGTTGGTTATTGTGATGCAGATTGGGCAGGAGATAGGGAAGATAGGAGAAGTACTACTGGATATTGTACTTTCATAGGTGGAAACCTTGTTACTTGGAAAACCAAGAAGCAAAAGGTGGTTTCATGTTCTAGTGCAGAATCAGAGTATAGAGCAATGAGGAAGCTCACTACTGAATGCATCTGGCTGAAACAAATTTTGGGTGACTTAGCCGTGGAGTGTGAGGAACCTATCACCATTCATTGTGATAATCAAGCTGCCATTCACATAGCCTCCAATTCAGTGTTTCATGAGAGGACCAAGCATATAGAAGTGGACTGCCACAAAGTTAGAGAAGCTATTGGGAAAGGTATCATTTTACCTTGCTATACAAGGAGTGAGGACCAACTAGCTGATGTATTTACCAAGGCAACATCTCTTAAAACTAGCGCCTCAATCTATCCAAGACTTGGCCTCATGACCATTCCACACCAATGATCCCAACATGGAGTGTTATACTCTTTTTCCCTAGAAAAGGTTTTGTCCCAATTGGGTTTTCCTTCTCTAGGTTTTTAATGAGGTAATGCTTCATGGTTGCAAGCTTAAACATCTTATGTCTTAAGCTTGAGGGGGAGTGTTGGAATGAAGAAGAAATGATGAATTTATGAAAGCCTTCATTTCTAGATAAATGGCGATTTATATGCATATAAAAGGGAGAGTCTAAGGCTTGTTTGTATTATAGAATTATGTTATCCTTGTAAGCCATTTGTGTATAAGGCTATCCTTGTATCCAAACAAGCCTAGACTAGATTAGTATAAATACTTTACTCCCTTCACATTTTGTAAGTAAGAATTCATAATTCTCATTCTCTAATAAAATCATTCTTTTCTCTTATTCTCTAATTCTCTCTAATCTCTCAATCTCTCATTCTCTCATTCTACAAATCTCTAAATCTCATATTCTTTCAGTCAGTTCCCAGGGACTTTGGGTAGACGACGAGAAGATAAAGGCCATTCAGGATTGGCCCACACCGACGACCGCCAGCCAGGTCCGCAGCTTCCACGGACTTGCCAGCTTCTACCGACGGTTCGTCCGCGACTTCAGCACGATTGCTGGACCTTTGACATCAACGATCAAGAAGAACCAGGATTTTCGTTGGGGTCCCGAACAAGACAAGGCCTTCCAGCTACTCAAGGAACGCCTTACACACACACCAGTCGTCGTATTACCAGACTTCACGCAGAAATTCGAGGTTGAGTGCGATGCCTCGGGCATAGGCATTGGAGTCGTCCTTACCCAAGGCGGACGACCAGTAGCCTACTTCAGCGAGAAGTTAAGTGGAGCTGCCCTTAACTATCCGACCTACGACAAGGAGCTCTATGCCCTTGTCCGTGCCTTAGAGACTTGGCAGCATTATCTGCTTGCCCGAGAGTGCGTCATTCACACCGATCATCAGACGCTCCAGCACCTCCGTGGACAGTCAACGTTGAAGAAACGACATGCCCGTTGGCTGGAATTCATCGAGACCTTTCCGTACGTCATCAAGTACAAGAAAGGAACGGACAACATCGTCGCTGACGCATTGTCTCGTCGTTACAGCCTTATCTCTGTCATGGAGTCCAAGGTTCTCGGCTTCGAGATGATCAAGGAACTGTATGCCGAAGATGTCGACTTCGCCCAGGCCCACCTAGAGCACGGCAAAAGGAACTTCAGCCGCTTCTTCCTGCACGACGGATTCCTCTTCAAGGACAAGCGACTCTGCATTCCGAGGGGATCAATCCGAGAGCTGCTTCTCAGAGAAGCACACGGTGGAGGTCTCATGGGACACTTTGGCATTGACAAGACCTTAAGCATGATTAAGGAGCACTTTTATTGGCCTCATTAGCGCCGAGACGTCGAGACACATTGCGCCCGGTGCCTTATCTGCAAGCGGGCTAAGTCAAAGCTGCATCCGCAGGGCCCCTACATGCCCTTGCCAGTTCCATCTGCGCCTTGGACAGACATATCCATGGATTTCGTCCTAGGCCTACCGAAGTTGCACAATAAGGATTCCATCTTCGTCGTGGTCGACCGGTTCTCTAAGATGGCACATTTCATCGCTTGTAACAAGATCAACGACGCAAGCCAGATCGCCGACCTGTTCTTCAAAGAAATCGTCAGACTTCATGGCATTCCCCGGACAATCGTTTCTGACCGAGATACCAAGTTCCTGAGCCACTTCTGGCGAGCACTTTGGCAAAAATTGGGCACCAACCTCCTATTCTCTTCCGCGTATCACCCCCAGACAGACGGCCAGACTGAGGTAGTCAACCGGACCTTGTCACAGACATTGCGAGCGACCATCGGTCGAAATTTGAAGAATTGGTTGGAATGTCTTCCGTACGTCGAGTTTGCCTACAACCGAGCTGCACATTCAGGCACGAAGAGATCACCTTTTGAAGTTGTCTACGGCTTCAACCCGACCACTCCGATTGACTTCACACCAATCCCGTTAGAAGACGCCATCAGCTTGGAGGGAGAAGCCAAAGCAGACTACATCAAGAAACTTCACGAGGAGACTAAGGCGAACCTTGAGCAACGCAACATCCAGAACGTCAGGAATGCCAACAAGGGCCGCCGGCACATGGTCTTCAAGGAAGGAGATTGGGTTTGGCTACACCTGCGCCCCGAGAGATTTCCCCAGCGACGAAAGAGCAAGCTTGCACCCCGGGGAGATGGCCCATTCCGCGTTCTTCGGAGAATCAACGACAACGCCTACCAGCTCGAACTCCCAGGTGAGTATAATGTTTCAAGTACTTTCAATGTTGCTGACTTAGAGTTGTTTGATGCAGGTGAGGATTTTGCTTTGGAGACCAAAGCACTTCAAGAGGGAGGGAATGATGAGGGCATCGAACCAGCTACTGCACCGGTCATTCCACCTGGACCTCTTACGCGGTCCAAGAGGAAAGTTTTAGGAGACAAGCTCAGCCTGTTGTTGGAGTGTGGGACAGGAGATGAACAAGAGGCGACCCAGACGTCCAGCCCCCGGCCAGCTGGCCAGATGACCAGCCCGGGTCACGCATCCGGCCAGACGACCCGCCAGCCACACGCCCCCGACCAGCCTGTTCTGGCCATTGCACCCACGACCGGAGCTCTGTTCCAGCTAGACAAGGAACCCTGGAGGTTCCTTCTCGAAGACTCTTCCTCCTCCGGTGTCTTTACCATTACCATTCGGTAGAGACACCAAAAGTCGTTCTAGGAAATTGTACTCTTTTCCCTATCTTCGGTTTTGTCCCATTGGGTTTTCCGAAGAAGGTTTTAATGAGGCAACACTCCTAGTTCGCAAGGCGTTGAAGACTTGTTCACAATTCCATCCCATTCACAAGTCTTCAGGCGAATTCTCAGCCTAAGTGTTATTGGGCTTTTCCTTCTTTAATTTCGATTTATTTGTCTAAGTGTTTAGTTGGGTTAAGTCATGTTGACTAATTATGGCCCCTTATTTATTCTAAGTGACAATAAATAAACTACATGTTGTTTTAATCTCCTAAAGGTTAAACGCCTTGTAGTTTACCCTAAAATTGTAACAAGGCATTATATAAGCCTTCTTGTTTCACTTTATGAAATAACAAGCAATTTTAACAAAAACCCCTGAGTCTTTTAGACAAAACAGCCGCCAGCAATTCCTTTGCTTGGAGCCGTCGACATCAACCCCATTGGTTGAAGTTCTTGGAGTATCACAAGCCCCTTTCACAGCTTGTCGGGTCCCTTCGATCCACCCCTTCGCTACCATCGAATTCTGTCCCATTATCCTGAGTTTCTCGGTGAAAAGACAGCCCATCCAAGTTCTTACATCAGGTGGGAAGGCCTCTTCCTCAGATAAACCCTCCATGTCTTGATCCGGCCAAAGGGGTGGTGGTGCTCTTGGTTGTGGAGGTGGAGGGGCTGGTGCAGGTTGCGGTTAAGGCTGCTCCACTCGACCAAGCCGATCTCCCAGCTGCTGAAGCTGAGTCTAAGGCTGGTAAGAATCTCGGCTAAGGCTGGATCAGCCATTTAGCTTAGGTACCTTGCAAGACAAGAAAGTCAACTAGTCAACGGTTTCTTACTTAATTACCTTAAGATTAGAGCTAATGATGCTTGATAAAAATTGGATTTTAATTTAAGCTAGACTAAATTTAACTAAACCTGAGACAGATAAATTAAAAAAACTTCGTTCTAGAACCGCCTAGTCTTAAACAGATTTCAAATTCAAATTTTTAAAAGGCAGGGGACAGGATGACATCAGCCGGAAGGACCACTTAGTGAGTCACCGACCACAGGACAGTACGGCCCTGGTCAAAAAGTGGCCTTGACCATGCCTAACTTCATCTTTCCCACAAGCTCTAACAATGGCGGTTTATGCAATCAACAATCCTAACAACCAGATGAAACAACCTAGTTCACTAAATCTATCAATCCTAACCAAAGATTCCTAAGCAAACAAGCAAACCAAACATCCGCAAGAACACAACCAAAACCCTAAGTGAAAAGTTGGAAAGTTACAACCTTTTCTTCAGGAACTTGAGCTCTGATACCAAAATGTTACGGGCCAGGGCCATCTAGCTCAGTACGGGTCGAGGGAAAGCGAGGTTCGGTCGAGAAACTTGGTCGGTACGGATGGCGTCCTCGGAAGGCGAGTTGCTCACGGGTCGGGAACAATCGAGCAGGCGACCGGCTGGTAAACCTTAGGCGGGGTGAGGCGAGGCACGGCTTGTGAGCGTGGCCAGGGAAGGCCTTACGGCTGGTGCAAAGTCTACCGAACGGGAAACCAGTCCGTGGGACGGAAGAAGACGTGACCGGTACAGCTGTGAGCGATGGAACGGGTGGATCGTTGGGACAAAGAACAAGGACGCGATTTAGGAAATGAAAGCAGGGTTTGAAGGCGGCTTGAATGGGGGATTGAAGGCAACACACCAAGCTATGTCTGGCTTGCATACAGCCTTTCCAAGAAGAGAGACACACTTAATCTTCAAGGAAACTCACTCTCTCTTGGAGACACACTCAAACAAGGGAGAAAGGGAGAAAGACCAAGGCGGCCATGTCAAGTTTAGGGTTCTAAAATCTTCTTAGAAAACGAGTAAGAGTATGCCTTTTATAGGCTACATACTTAAGACCACAAATGACCTAGTTGACCGTGGTCAACAAAACTAAACAAACCCCAAAATGACTAAGTTTTTTAAAGAAAATGCAAGGCTAAACATTTGCCTAAGATAAAATCAAGCATAATTGATTTAAAGGGACATATCCACATTAAACCAATGGGACACTAGGCTTGATGCCTTAGGTTTTCAGGTCTCATTAAAAACCTTTCCAAGAACCCATTATGGTAAACTTAGAAAGGAAAAGAGTACCCTAATCACCTAAGGTCTTTAAGAGTGCCCTTACTCATGGATAGTAAGGACACACAAGACCTTATCCCTAAGGCTGTGTGCATGAGTGTCCTGGTCAGGAACACCCAGCTGAACATGATCAGGCGGCTGGCTGGTGTCTTCAATCTCCTCTTCCTCTCCAAGACCGGATGCATGAGCTAGGGCGGTTTCTGCTTGGCTTCCTTGGGCATGATCATCCTTGCTCTTGTCTTGGGCCCCTTGGGCGGCTCTACTCCTGGTCATGATGCGGTGGGACACATATGGAGTGGTCTGATCCTCATCCTCCAAATATCGGGTCGGTGTAGCTTGGATGACCCCATCATTCTGTATGTTGAGTTCGCTTATAATAGGGCTACACACGCCGCAATGAAGCGTACTCCATTTGAAGTCGTCTACGGCTTCAACCCTACCACACCGATCGAGTTCACATCCATTCCTCTGGGAGAGGCCATCAGTTTGGACGAAGAAGCAAAAGCAGAATACATCAAGCGTCTACATGAAGAGACCAAGGCAGTAGAGCAACGAAACATCCAGAACACCAAGAATGCCAACAAGGAGTCAGATTGGGTTTGGCTACATCTATGACCAGAGAGGTTTCCCCAACGACGAAAGAGCAAGCTTTCACCCCGGGGACATGGTCCATTCTGCGTCCTTCGGAGAATCAACGACATGCTAACCTGGTCGAACTTCCAGGTGAGTGTAACGTGTCTAGTACATTTAATATTTCTGACTTAGAGTTGTTTGACGCAGGTGAGGAGTTCGCTTTGGAGACCAAAGCACTTCAAGAGGTAGGGAATGATAAGGACATTGAGCCAGTCACTGCATCAGTCATCCTACCAGGACCTCTCACACGGTCCAAGAAGAAAGCTTTAGGAGACAAGTTCAGCATGCTATTGTAAAGTGGAACCGGAGAGGAACTCGGACCGACCAGACCGACCAGGCCCAGGCCCGGACCGACCAAGCCAACACCGACCGTGACCGTGACAGAGCCGTCTGTTCCAGAACCATCCGACCAGACCGTGCTAGGACCAGCCCAGCCCTTCCAACCGGACAAGGAACAATGGAGGTTCCTTCTAGAAGATTATTTTTCCTCCGGTGTCTTTACCATTACCATCTGGTAGAGACACCAAAAGTCGTGCTAGGAAATTGTACTTTTTCCTATCTTCGGTTTTGTCCTACTGGGTTTTCCTAAGAATGTTTTAATGAGACAATACTCTTATTGCGAAGACGGTGAAGACATGTTCACAATTTCACTTCATTCACAAGTCCTTATCAATTTCTAGCCTAAGTGTTATTGGGCTTTTTCTATCTTTAATTTTATTTCTAGACTAAGTATGTTATTTGCCCTTATGAGTCATGTTGACTACTTAGGCCCAAAGTCTATTTTTAATTACCATTAAGTAAACTTCTTGCTGTTTTAATTCCTTGAGATGCTAAATATCATGTTGTTTAGCCTAAGTTGTAATAAGACATTATATAAGCATTTTGGCTAATGATAAATAAAATAACAAGCATTTTAGAGCAAAATAAAATCTAAGATTATTTGTCTGAGTCACTAGGCGCCGCCTCCAAGCCCCTTGGTAGCAGTCGTGTTCTTCAACCAACTTTTGGTTGAAGTTCTTGGAGGATCACAATCCCTTTCACAACTTGTGTGGTCCCTTCGGTCCACCCTTCGCTTCCATCTCTTCTGTCCAGCAACTTGAGCTTCTCGGTGAAAAGACAACCACCGCACTGTTCATAAATTAGAACTTGTGACAAGCATGTAAGGCCTCTCTTCCTTTCTTTTCTATAAATAATTGGCATTGAACATTTTTATCATCCATCAAATTTTTAATAGAAGAGTTTTCTACTTCTAAATTTATGGTCATTGTTGGTGTGTAATATCTAACTTATCTTAAGCCCCTTTGGTGTATAATATCTAAGGCCAGTTTAAGAGATCATTGTGTTCTTTTGGTGTGTCATATCCAGAAGGACATAAGCCGGTATATCAAAGGTCTTTTCGCAGCCTTTGTGCAACCCAACGCTTCCACATCCCTTGGCAATTTGAACTCACACTCGTTGTGTAAAGCTTATCTAGTTCTTATTGGATGTAAGCGTAGTGGTGGTGCAACTGGTGGTCGAGAAGCTCGAGACCTCCAGAAGCGAGTTGGATGAGTAGAATGGATCGAAAGGACCACACAAGCTGCGGAAGACTTGTGATACACCAAGTTGTTCTTCTTGGCACAAGAAGAACGAGACAAGCTTCTCCAAGGGAGAGAGGCAGCCGTGAATGAGCAAGTAGACTAGGGTTATTTTTTTTGATAAATTCGAGTTGTTTCATTTCTTGCAAGTGATGAGGCTTATATAGGCCTTTTAGTTACAACTTAGAGTAAACAACATGATGTTTAACCCAAACAACAAGTAGTGCAAATAAAAACAACATGTAGTTCTCTTTGCTGCAGAAATAGGCTTAAGGCCTTATACTTATATGTAGTCTAAATAATAAAGAAATGGGATATATATTCCTTAATGATGAAGGCATGCCGAATTTGACTAAGACTTGTGAAGGATGGCGAAGTCTGTGAACAAGTCTTCGTCGTCTTGTGCACTAAGAGTGTTGCCTCATTAAAACCTTCTTCGGAAAACCCAGTGGGACAAAACCGAAGATAGGAAAAAGAGTATAATTTCTTAGCACGTCTTTTGGTGTCTTTACCGAATGGTAATGGTAAAGACACCGGATGTAACACCCCCGTCCCTAGTAGACCGGAGATGCTACGATAGGTCCGAATCCCGCTTGTCCGTTCTTCCGAACATAGTCCGAAAGCCCGAACTCACAAGTTCCGAACCCCGATTGAGACTCCTTCACGGTCGAGGTTTCTGAACCAAGACCGGATATCATGGTCGGGTATGCTCGGCCGAGACTTCAGAACATAAAATCTTAAGGAAAAGGAAACAAGCTTACGATAAAACCGAAATAAATACTTAATTAAAAATCTCAAAGGTTCTACAACCAAGATCCAACACATAACTAAATCTGAAACAACAACCCGACCTAAAGCCGATATAACGGTTGAAAGTACACATAAGTGTCGAAAAATCTTACAACCGGATACATACTCTAAGACAAGGGAAATGGGGGAGAAATCTACACCGGAACCGTCACGTCTTCCTTCCAACTAACTTGCGGGATCTGCAAGAATGATTTCGGTCAGCTATATGCTGAGTGAGCGGATGTAAAATACATAATAAAAACTTAACCCCAACCCGATGAGCAAGCACACACAAGAACAATAAACATAAAGATCAGATGGAAACAACCGCACATAGTCCTACTCAACACTAGGACTCAACGACTCATAGACCGAACACAAGTCTAGACTCAACGACTCATAGACCGAACACAAGTCTAGACTCAACAACTTAACCAAGCTTGACTTCTAGTCTACCCATGCGCGCCGTGACCTTATCCTATTCCTTCCCGTCCCGGTCAGGTCCCTAGCCACACAGGCTACAAGGCACCTACGAAGATGGACGGTACTCACTGCCCCGGTCAGGTCCTTAGTCACCAAGACAACAAGGCACCTACGAAGATGGGCTTTAGCCTGGCAAGTCGCTCACAGGATGGTGGCAAGTCATCCCTCGCATGCACATGGAATAGCTAAGTCACAAACTCCCCACAACTCAATCCCATAACCCAAGTCACATGCGAGTCACCGTTTCTCGTATGGACAACACAACAACAAACGACCTCCTAAACCAGACACCACTTCGTATCGCCCTCGGTCCAGTCTAGGCCTATTTATTTGACTAACTGCACAACAATCAAACAAGAACATGTACAGCCAGTCAAATAAGACCTAAACCAAACCTAAGGTTCTACTAATGACATCCTTAGACCTAACTCAACAACTCAACAAACAAGAACATGCAACATCAGACTGACACTTAAACATGCAACTCAAATTATCACTCATGACTCAACAGACAGCTTAACCAAGCTTTACTTCTAATCTACCCATGCGCGCCGTGACCTTAGCCTACTCCCTTCCCGTCCCGGTCAGGTCCTTAGCCACACAGGCTATAAGGCACCTACGAAGATGGATGGTACTCACTGCCCCGGTCAGGTCCTTAGAAACCAAGACTACAAGGCACCTACGAAGATGGGCGCTAGCCTGGCAAGTCGCTCACAGGATGGTGGCAAGCCATCCCTCGCATGCACACGGAGTAGCTAAGTCACAAATCCCCAAACTTCCCATGATAACCACACAACCACTTAACCATGAAACACATCAACCACACGACCACTTAACCATGAAACCATTTCACAATACCCTTAATCCGGCCCAGGTCCGATTATTTAACCAACTGTGCAACAATCAAACAAGAACATGCACAGCCGACTAAATAGAACCCGAACTAGATTTAGGGCATACTAATGGATTCACTAAACCAACTCAGTCATAACTTATCATGCATGCGACTAATCATACCTCATGACCGAAAATCAACTATAACTCAACATGCAAACACTTAACCATAATCAACCAACAAAATTCAACACAACATTAAAATAAAATTATCAATGCACAACAATGCATCACGAAATCTAAACCTCCATTTTACATGCATAATGCTTTCATAAAACTTCCTAAAAATCCTCCTTAAACCAAACAATTAAAGTATAAATAGAATAAATGAAAAACCTTTGAAAACTTGCATGCATGAACTTTTTAAGAAAATATTTTGAAAACTTACTTATTAATACCCATAATAATTTTATAAATAATAAGCTTGGATTTTAAAATCCAAACTGATTGAAAACCATGCATGCAATCTTTAAAAACCGATTTTGAAAACCTTTTAAAAACCGATTTGAAAACCAATTTAAAACCTTTTGAAAACAATTTGAAAATCAAACCGAACTCATTAACCACATTCTTGCAAAAGAGAAAATCCAACTCACAGGGCAAAGCTCCTAATGGACGGACTAGACAGCTCACGGACAGCCTGCTCCTCCTCACCTAGCTCACGGCCAAAGCTTCCCCTTCTCTCTCTAAAACTCTACAGGTTGGATAAAGGTTGGAAAATGGTTTAAGTGAGGCCAGGGGGTGCTATTTATAGCCAAAGGGTGGAGATAGTGGATTTTGCCAAGTGTTCTTCATGCTGCATGGACCAATGCATGAAAACCACCCTTTTTACATGCAAAGTAGAAATCACCAGCTGTCCTTCTCCACTCATGCATGCTTAACAATAATTAATTCATCCTTAGTGGAATTTGCCAGCTGTCCACTCCACTGATGCATGCATGCATAATAATTAATTTATTCACCAAAGTGGAATCCACATCATCCTGCGGGTGAACGGACGGGTGCAGGACGGGCGTACGGCTGTCAAGCGGACGGTTGGCTGGTCGACCGCGCGGTATGAACTGACGGATGTACGGGCGTTCGTACGGAATGGTAGTTTCCTTCGACCTAAGGTACGGGGCATTACACCAGAGGTAGAAGAATCTTCGAGTAGGAACCTATAATGTTCCTTAGCTGAATCAAACGGACCTTGATGGTAGGCCGGGTGGGCCTTCATCCGTGGGCTCCTGGGTGTCTGCTCTCTCCATTAGCTGGTTGAACTTGTCTTCCAAGACTCGAGCCTTGGAACGTGTCAGTGGTCCTGGTGGAACTCGTGGTGCAGTAGTTGGTACGATGTCCTCATCATTCCCTCCCTCTTCAGGTGCTTTGGTCTCCAAAGCAAATTCTTCCACTGCATCAAACAATTCCAAGTCAGCAACATTAAATATAGTGGAAACATTATACTTGTTGGAATGAAGAAGAAGTGATGAAATTATGGATGCCTTTAATTCTTATTAAATGGCGAATTATATATGTGTCAAAGGGAGTGTCTAAGGCTTTTTTGTATTGTAGAATTATGTTATCCTTGTAGCCATTTATGTATAAAGTTATCCTTATATCCAAACAAGCCTAGAATAGATTAGTATAAATACCTTACTCCCTTTACATTTTGTAGACAAGAATTTATAGTTCTCTTTTTTCTAATAAATCATTATTTTCTCTAATTCTCTAATTCTCTCTAATCTCTCATTCTCTCATTCTATAAATCTCTTAATCTCATATTCTTTCATAGTATCAGAGCCAGGTTGCATAAAATCTGGGTAAATTTCTTCATTCTTTCATTGATTCAACAAGAATCCATCTTGTTATTCATCAATTTCTGGATCAATTTCGAACGTCATCTTGTAATTCGAATTCCGGACAAACCACGACTTCTTTTGTCGATCTGTTTTCTTTTGATTGTGGACCGACGAGTTCTGAATCCACGTCTGTTTGAATCGCATCATTTGGCCCAGGGAATCAAAAGTGACGAATTTTCTTTCAAAGGTGCTACGCAACCACGTCCGTCGCGAACCTCTGCATTTCCCAGGTCACCACGACGTTAATTCTTCTTCAAATCGAGATTTTTAAAATCCTAAGCTCAAGCTCTTCAAGTCTAGTTTCTGTTTAAAGAAATCAGAATTCAATTTCAATCAGTTTGGAAGTTTTTCTTGAAGGTTTCCTCAGAGTCGTCCAAATTCACCTATATCAAGATACTGGTGATATATTTCTAATTCTTTCTCAGTTTTCTTTAATTTTTTGAATCTGGAAAGTTTAATAAGTGTCTTGTGAGGGTTTCTAAGAAATTTTAGTTCAATCCAATAGGTTTAAGGCTTCAAGATTGATTTTCTTGAATTCCTTGTTTAGTTTTGAAAAGTTTTTAATTGATTTCTTGAATTTTTGAATTGATTTTAATTGATTGAATTCGAAATTTGGTTTGTAAATCTTGATAAGGTCGAATTCTGGTTGTTTTAATCTGTTACAATTCTTGTTAATTGAGTTGTTAGTATTGGTTACAAGTTGTTATAGTTGATGAAGCTTTCTTGATTTACAAAAAAAAAAATTTCTCTTTTCTTGCTGATCACAGATTTAATCAAGAATTATCTTGCTCATACTCGATTTCTTTTCTGTCTGGCACATGATCCTTTGTTCTTGTAAGTTGTATTGTATAATTGTGCAGGAATCGAGATACAGTGTCCTGACCAAGCAAGCCGTGTTCGGACAAGCCTCGCAGACTCGCATTCGTGCATCCGTGCAGACTAGCATCTGTGCATTCGTGCATCCTCACATCCGCGCAACCTCGTGTTCTCGCACAGGTGATCGAGAATAAGATCGGGACAGGTTCTAGTGCTCTCGCATTTGTCCCGACCAAGCCAGGTTTAGACAAGCGTGTCCTGACCAAGCCGGGACCTTACATCCTCGCATTCTCCCGTTCCCGATAGCTACTGGTTGTACTGTATTGGCTGCCTACGATTGTTCCTTTACCGTGCCTCGACCAATTGATAAAGCGACCCTAGTGACCATTACAACCTACCATGGAGATTCAAACATCTCTAAGAGCTCCAGTTATTCTACATAGAGCACATTATCTCTTGTGGTCTAGGACCATGAAAACGTCATTAGGTGGTAAAGGTCTTTGGAACCACATTGCCACAAATGGCACTGAAGAAAATGAAGTGGCTGAAGTGAGTGATGCAGCTCAAGCCAAATGGTACCAAGAAGATCAGTTGGTACTTTCTATACTACAAAACTCTCTTACTAATGATCTTTTAGAAGCATATTCGTTTTGTGAAAATGCAAAAGATCTTTGGGATACCTTGCTAAAGGTGTATGGAAATACCACTAACCTTTTGAGAATTTTTGAAGTGAAAAAGGCTTTGAATGAATTAAGGCAGGAGGATGCTGAATTCACAAAGCACTATGGCTCATTCAGAGCTTTGTGGGCTGAGCTAGAAATGCTCAGGCCAGCCACTATTGAACCACTTGTTCTTCTTGAAAGGAAAGAACAAGATAAGGTGTTTGGGTTATTTTTAACTCTTAATTCTACTTACTCAGATCTTATTCAGTATATTCTCAGGTCTGATAAGTTGCCTAGCTTGGAGGAAGTGTGTGCTCAAATTCAAAAGGAGCAAGGATCAAATGGATTGTTTGGCAACAAAGTTGAACTAGTAGCTGCTCACAAAAGTTTCTTTAGACCAGCAAGTGATTCTAGGAAGAGGAGGCAATTTTGTGATCATTGCAAGAGGAATGGTCATGCAAAGAAGGATTGGTGGGTACTTCACCCTCACCAGAAGCCATCTTGGGCATCACGGCCTCAACAACAACCGGCCATGCCCTCTGCTAGCCAAGCTCACGGCATGGTGTCATCCAAGGCGGTTGTAAGCAGTGGTCCTTTATCTCATTCAGCCTCCACCAGTATCATGTCACAAGCATCAGATTTTGTGACAAAATCAGACTTGGAAGCTCTCATTAAGGCAATAAAGGAGAGTAATGTGATGGGTAAAACTTTTCATGCTTTTTTTCAAACTTCTTATAAATCAAATGCTCCTAAATCTTTGGTGGTTGACTCTGGTGCTTCTCATCACATGATTAGTGATTTAGAATTGCTAGAAAATATAGAACCAACCCTAGGGAATGTTCTTATTGCTAATGGAATTAAAGTACCAATCAAAGGCATAGGAAAATTGGAATTGTTTGATAAGGAATCTAAAGCATTTTATATGCCCTCTTTTACCTCAAACTTACTCTCAGTTAAAAGAGCTACTACTGTCTTGAATTGTCATGCTTTATTTGGTCCTAATGATTTCTATTATCAGGATATTGAAACTAGAAGATGCTTTGGACAAAGAACCACTAAAGATGACTTGTATGTACTTGATAATATGGCTAGTAGTAGTGAATTAGAATCGGCTTTTCAGGCTAATACATTTAGTACTGATTCTGATTTATGGCATGCTAGACTAGGACATCCTCATCCAAGAGCTTTTGAATTAATTGTCCCTGGTTTAAGAATGCCTAAAGAGTTGTGTGATTCATGTATTCTTGGAAAACATTGTAAAACAGTTTTTGAAAAATCAATGCATAAATATGAAAATTGTTTTGAATTGGTGCATTCTGATGTTTGGACATCTCCATATCCATCTAGAGAATAAATATTTTGTGACATTTATTGATGAAAAATCCAAATATACATGGGTTACTCTTCTTAGTTCTAAAGATAGGGTTTATGATGCATTTTTAAACTTTCAAGCATATGTTACTAACCAATACAATGCAAGAATTAAATGCTTTAGAACAGATAATGGAGGGGAATACACTAGTACCAGACTTCAGGAACATCTAGCTAAACATGGTATTGAGCATCAAACAAGCTGCCCTTACACTCCACAGCAAAATGGAGTTGCTGAAAGGAAGAACATGCACTTAATGGAGGTTGTGAGAACTATGATGTTCCACATGAAGGTACCTAAACGATTTTGGGGGGATGCACTTGTAGCAGCATGTTACTTAATCAACAGGACACCTACAAAAGTCCTTGATGATCTATCCCCATTTGAGGTATTAAACAACACTAAACCCACTATTGATCATTTGAAAGTTTTTGGGTGTGTTTGTTTTGTGTTAATACCAAGGGAGCAAAGGAACAAGCTTGAACCAAAGTGTGTCAAGCCTATGTTCATTGGATATTCATCTACTCAGAAAGGATACAAATATTATGACCCAGAGACTAGAAGAGTCTTGGTGTCTAGAGATGTAAAGTTCCAAGAAGAAAAAGGTTTTTATGAAGAAGGAACTTAGGAGCAATTTAAAGACATCTCATCAACAAGAACAAACCAAGTTGAATACTTGAGGAAACTTTTGGAAAGTATTGGAATAGGAGGTGGTCAGCACCCAGCCTCAATCGCCTCTGTCACCTGCCCCAGTAGCAAGTAGACCCAGTACCTCAGTCCCGGCCGATCCGCATGCCTGCCCCGGCTCTTCCGGCTCAGTTGGTCTATCTGGTCCAGCCGCGTCATCTCGGCCTTCCTCATCTCTTGATTCTCCTGGTATTCCTCCTCTTGAACATGGGGGGGGGGAGAACCTTCTACTCATGTCCAACAAGACTCAGCAGGAGATGATTCCATTCTTGTCTCAGCTTCCAAAAGATCAAGACCTACTCTTATTGAAGTTTTGAGTGAAGAAGAGGACTTTAATCAAGAAGCTCCACCTACAGTTTTAAGAAGGAGCACAAGACAAAGAAATCCACCAGTTTTCTACAATGGAAATGTTGTGGTTCATCATGATCAGGGAGTTTGTAATATTGCACACTTACCTTCTAATCATGTTGCTTTTAGTTCTAGTCTTGATGATGAGCAGATTTCAAAGACATATGAAGAAGCTATGTCTAAAAAGGAATGGAGGGAAGCTATCTCAGCTGAGAAACAAGCTATGAAGAGGAATGGTACATATGCTTCAGCTATTTTACCACAAGGAAAAAGGGCTGTAAGTTCTAAATGGATCTTTACCATTAAATACAAAAGTAATGGTGAAATTGATAGATATAAAGCTAGGTTGGTGGCTAGGGGTTTTACTCAGACATATGGTGAGGATTATAGGGATACCTTTGCACCTGTAGCTAAGCTTCATTCTGTTAATGTTGTGCTTACTCTTGCTACTAATCTTGAGTGGGAGTTGTGGCAAATGGATGTCAAGAATATTTTTTTACAAGGTGAGCTAGAAGAAGAGGTTTACATGTCACCACCACCTGGCTTAGAGGAAGAAGTTGGAAGCGGTAATATACTCAGATTAAGGAAGGCTATTTATGGCCTTAAACAATCTCCAAGAGCTTGGTACGACAAGCTAAGTGTAACCTTAATGGATAAAGGCTTCAAAAGATCTGAAGTGGAACATACTCTTTTTACACTAAAGAGTAAGGAAGGTATTGTGGTAATTTTTATCTATGTAGATGATATAATCATATCTGGTAGTGATAGTGTTGGTATTGCATCTACTAAAGATTACTTAAAGAGTGTCTTTGATATTAAAGATTTAGGAGAACTTAAATATTTCTTGGGAATTGAAGTATATAGGTTTAAGGAAGGTCTCTTTCTCTCCCAAAGGAAGTATATTGTAGATTTATAACCTCTACAGGTATGATGGAAGCTAGACCAGCCTAAACACCCTTAGAAGAAGACTATAAAATTGCAACTAAGGGGGAGCTAGAGGAGGAAATTGATTTCCATGATCCTAAGCTCTATAGGAAAGTGGTTGGTAAGCTTATTTATTTAACCATCACAAGACCAGATTTATGTTTTGCTGTGAATCAGGTATCTCAACACATGCAAGGGCCAAAGATGAGGCATTGAGACATGGCCATGCGAATTCTAAGATATCTCAAAGGCACACATGAACAAGGTATTTGGATGGGTAAAAATAAAAACACAACTGTGGTTAGTTATTGTGATGCAGATTGGGCAGGAGATAGGGATGATAGGAAAAGTACTACTGGCTATTGTAATTTCATAGGTGGAAACCTTGTGACTTGGAAAACCAAGAAGCAAAAGGTGGTTTCATGCTCTAGTGCAGAATATAGAGCAATGAGGAAGCTCACTACTGAATGTATCTGGCTGAAACAAATATTGGAAGACTTAGCCGTGAAGTGGGAGGAGCCTATCACCATCCATTGTGACAATCAGGCTGCCATACACATAGCCTCCAATTCAGTGTTTCATGAAAGGACCAAGCACATAGAAGTGGACTGCCACAAAGTAAGAGAAGCTATTGGAAAAGGTATCATCTTACCTTGCTAGACAAGGAGTGAGGACCAATTAGCTGATATATTCACCAAGGCAACATCTCTGAAAATTGGCACATCAATCTACCCAAGACTTGGCCTCATGTCCATTCCATACCCATTATCCCAACATAGAGTGTTATACTCTTTTTCCCTAGAAAAGATTTTGTCCCAATTGGGTTTTCCTTCTCTAGGTTTTTAATGAGGTAATACTTCATGGTTGCAAGCTTAAATCATATTTATGTTTTAAGCTTGAGGGGGAGTGTTGGAATGAAGAAGAAGTGATGAAATTATGGATGCCTTTAATTCTTATTAAATGGTGAATTATATCTGTGTCAAAGGGAGTGTCTAAGGCTTGTTTGTATTATAGAATTATGTTATCCTTGTAGCCATTTATGTATAAGGCTATCCTTGTATCCAAACAAGCCTAGACTAGATTAGTATAAATACCTTACTCCCTTTACATTTTGTAGACAAGAATTTATAATTCTCTTTTTTCTAATAAATCATTTTTTTCTCTAATTCTCTAATTCTCTCTAATCTCTCATTCTCTCATTCTACAAATCTCTTAATCTCATATTCTTTCAATACTCACCTGGGAGTTCTAGTTGTTAGGCATTGTCGTTGATGCGACGAAGGACTCAGAATGGGCCATCTCCTCACGGTGCCAGCTTGCTCTTTCGTCGTTAGGGAAACCGTTTGGGTCGCAGATGTAGCCAAACCCAATCTCCCTCCTTAAAAACCACGTGTCTCCTGCCCTTGTTGGCGTGCTTGGCTGTTTGAGAGTTCTTCCATTCGAGATTCTCCTTGGGTTCCTGGTGTAGGCGCTTGACATACTCTGCTTTTGCTTCTCCCTCCAAGCTGACAACATCCCCTAGTGGTATAGTTGCGAATTTGATTGGGGTAACGTAGCCGATCTTGAATGGTGCCTTCTTCGTTTCGGAATGGATCGCTTTATTGTAGGCGAACTCGACATAGGGAAGTCATTCTAACCAATTCTTCAAATTACGACCAATTGTCGCTCGTAGCATCTGGGAAAGTGTCCTGTTGATATGCCGTGGAGAATAGCAAATTGGTGCCCAGCTTCTTCCAAAGAACTCGCCAGAAATGGCTAAGGAATTTAGTGTCCCTGTCGGACACAGTTGTCCTCGGAATGCCATGCAGGCGGACTATCTCTCAGAAGAATAAATTCACCGTCTGAATTGCATCGTTTGTCTTGTTGCATGGTATGAAGTGTGCCATCTTAGAAAAACGATCAACCACGACTAGGATTGAGTCCTTGTGATTAACCTGTGGTAATCCAAGCACGAAATCCATCGAAATATCTGTCCATGGCGATGATGGAACCGGTAGTGGCATGTATGGACCTTGGGGATGCATCTTAGACTAGACCGCTTGCAGACAAGACATTTATCACAATGGACTTCTACATCTCGGCGCTGACGTGGCCAATAGAAGTGCTCCTTGAGCATACTCAATGTTTTGTCGACACCAAAGTGCCCCATCAATCCGCCGCCGTGGGCCTCTCTCAGCAGAAGTTCTCGAACTGATCCTTCGAGAATGCACAGACGCTTGTCCCAAGGGCTGGTTCGGGTCTTGAGCTCACGGATGGGTCGTGGCCCAGGTCAGGTCGAGGCTCAGGCTGGTTGGGTCAAAGGCGAGGGGTAAGGTCAGAGGCCGGCTTGTGGCCGCCTTTCTCGCCAGGTCTTTCGGGGTGGCCGGCCATGTGGCCGCCTTTCTCGTCGGTTTTCTCGGGGTCAAGGTCGGAGGTCTTGGGCAGTTCATGGACCGGACCGGGTATGTGGCCACCTTTCTCGCCGGGTTTCTCGGAATGGTCGAACATGTGGCCGTGGTTCATGGGCAGTCTATGTTCCGCGCCAGTTCTTGAGCTTGGCTGCCTGGTCCAATCTTCTTTCTCTTCTCCACTCTCCTCTTCAGTTGAATCTAAGTCCTCTATTGTTGCAAAGATGTCTTGCTCATTCCAGGTCTCACCACAGCCGCACATAAAGCCATATATTCAGCCTCCGCAGTAGATTGAGCAACGGTTTGTTGCTTAGTAGATTGCCAACAGAATGAACTTGATCCTAATCTGAAAACATAACCAGTTGTGTTCTTCTTCTCTTTTGTACATCCTCTCCAATCACTGTCCGAGAATCCTATTAACTTAGGATCTTCATCTTTATTAAAATGCAATCCATAACTTGTGGTTTCTTTGATATATCTCAGCACCCTTTTAGCCTCTTGATAATGCTCTTCTCTAGGTGCAGACATGTATCTAGATAGATAGCCACTTACATACATTATATCTGGTTGAGTTGCACAAAGGTAAAGTAAACCTCCAACAATGCTTCGATATCTTGTTTGATTTTCATAAGGCTTCTTGTAATGACCGCGATCGAGGGCAAAACTGGCAAGGGCGGGAAAAAGGAAATTTCGGGGATGATGGGCGAAGATATCTGGGAAGGAAGTTTCGAAATATCCTTGTAACAGACTTCCCGGAAATTTCGCAATATCCTAACAACCGGATAAGGGATTATTCCCAAAGGAAAAAAGAATTATCCCCAAGGATAAGGGATTATTCCCAGCGGATAGGGAATTATTCCCGAAGGATAGGGAATTATCCCCAAAGGATAAGGGATTATTCCCAGCGGATAAGGGGATTGGGTTGGTCGAAGTTGTTGGTAACAACTTCCGAGATTTTCGCGCTAATCCCAACTGCTTTTCGAAAATCATGCTGATATCCTAACAGATGGGATATTCGAAGGGATAAGAGGGGCCGTGGATAAAGGAAAATCCTAACCGCCTTCCCTTATAAATAAGAAGGCAGGTCGCCTCATAATTCCCTGCGTGAGTAAAACGAAAATTAGAACTCTGAAAGAAAGAAAGTTCGAGGAAGATAAGCGATTATCCTAGAAAGGTTCGAGAGGCGCCCAGTTACCTGAGTAATCATCGATAGCAATTCGTTCGGTAAAGGAATACCCGGGTAAGCATCGATAAACTCAGAGGTTTTACCTTTCTGGGCAATAAGCATCGAGAGACTTAGTGTTTGGTCGATGTGTTCCGAGTAAATCGCTAGGTTTGTGTGACGCGCGTCGGTGCAGCTTGGACGATCTGCGTTAAGAGGTGTCAGAACGTGGAATTTTCATCAGTTCATCGAAATCCTAAGGTGAGTGCGTGACTGTGGCTATGGTCAAGGTTCGTTGGCGTGAGTAGATTCAATAAGTGCTTGACTGTCTGATCTAATATACTTGTCCTTGTCCTGATATATGTGTTAAGCATGAATATGAGAGTCTTGTGTGACTCGTCCTGGTGAGAGATCCAACAGTGGTTGGTGAATCACGTTAGGAAAGTATATCGGCCTGATTTGCATGATTGACTTATTGATTGTATTGCTTGTTTTCGATTACTTGACCATAGCTGTGTGAGACGGGATGACCGCCTCACTAAGCAATTCGTTGCTTATGCCTCCTTATGGATGCCGGGTTAGGTATTACTCGGGAAGGTAACCGCAGTGGCTAGAACGCGAGACGAAGGCTGGAAAGAAAGGATGGTAGCTTAGTAGAATAATCGGGTCTAGTAGCTTAGACGATGTATTGGTAGACTTATCGTTGTACTAGAACCTCGGTTTTTATAATAAGTAATCTATTGCACGTTTATGCACTGTTCCGCTGAATCGAACTCTGAAAATGCTAAAAAAAAGTTAAGTAAAAATCTGAATCAAGAAATTTTTACTAAGTGCGGTTATTTGGGTCGACCGCGGGTAGGAAACCTTTAACCTGGGATAGTTTTCCCGGGTTAGGGCGCTTCAGTTTGGTATCAGAGCATGGTCGATTCTAGGACAGTGTTAAGCATAAACGGGTTAGTGGGTTAAGCCATCCTTTCCAGCCAGTCTCGCGATAAGTGATATCTAAAAAAAAAAAAATAAGTTAGTTTTATGCTAACTTAATAAACTGTGTGTGATCGATGCAGATGGTAAGGAACACTCGATCTCAGATTGGGAATGGTGGTGCGCCTGAGGAACGTACCATAGGGGGGAATAGTGCGAACCCCACCAATGGTCATGAAGGCGATGCGGCAAATATGCCTGCTAATGGAGCCGCTGCACCCCAGACCGAATTGGGACAGTTGATGGGGATGTTGGGGCAGATCTTGGAAAGATTGACGGTTGTGGTACCTGCTCCTGCTGCACCCGCGCCTGTTGCACCCGCACCGGTGATACCACCGCCTGCGGTGAATGACCGGGTTGCTGGGGCAGCGGATGAAGAGGTATTGCGAGAGCTGAGGATCACATCGTACCTTACGATGGCTGATCATATGCGTAAGCTGGGTACAAAGTACTTCGCGGGTGGTGCAAAACCGATCGAGGCAGATGAGTGGCAATCGAGGCTCGAACGGAACTTTGCAGCCATTCGATGTCCGGATCAGTATAAGAAGGACATCGCGGTCCACTATCTGGAAGGTGACGCGCACACTTGGTGGACCACGGTGGAGGCAAGGCGCGGAAATTGTTCCTGGATTGTGTTCCGTGAGGAATTCCGCACTAAGTACTTCCCAAGGGAAGTATTTGACCAATGTCAACGTGCGTTTCTCGAGTTGCGCCAAGGAAATATGAATGTGCGCGAATATGAGATTGAGTATAACTCTCTCATGAAGTTTGCGGGACGCGAATTTGAGGATGAAAAGACAAGGATAAGTCGGTTCTTGTGGGGACTTCGAGTCAATCTCCGCAATCGGTGCCAAGTGCGGAGATACGACTCTATGTCTGAGCTGGTAGAGGTAGCGGCTCTTATGGAAATGGGCCTAAGGGAGGAAGCGAAACTAGCAGATATGGAATGGAAAGCAGCCACGGTACCTTCCGCTAGACTGAGATTCGGGTCGAGCCAAAGGAGAAACTCAGACAAGTGTCTCAGGAGCAACAAGACATTGACGGTGCAAACTGCATGTCAAAGTTGCGGGAAAACACACTCTGGTCAGTGCAGGACCATGTCAGGTGCGTGCTTCCGGTGCGGCAGTCTGAACCACAAAATTGGGGACTGTCCGGAGAGGTACTCTGGGGCGCGAGAATCGGGAGGTAACTTTGGTGATCGGGTTTGTCATCATTATCGTGAGCCGGGACATTTCAGGTCTCAGTGTCCGAAGCTGGCGCAGTCATCCGGGAAACGGGCAAATGAAGGACTGCCGCCACCACCACCAGCTAAGAGACCGGCGAATGCAACTGGTGGAACACCACGAGTCTTCTCGATTTCTGAGGATGCGATAGAAGGCAGCTCTTCTCGTCCGATCACAGGTAAGTTCCTAACACTTACTAAGTAAATTCGATGTCTGCTTGTGTCCTTAGCAATTTAGGGGATATTGTAGGGACCATTCTTATGGGCGGAATACCGACCCATGTTCTGTTTGATTCCGGGGCGACACATTGTTTTGTTAGCCCCGAAAGTTGTTGGGAAAGGCGGGTTCCATAAGGAATCTGGAGACCAATTCGGACTTGTCCGAGCGGCAAGCGGTCAAGCCATGGAAACATTCGGAAGGGTGCTTGACGTTCCAATAATGGTATGCGGTGTGGACATGCCAGCTGACTTGGTTATTTGTGGATTGGAAACTTACGAGGTGATATTGGGCATGGATTGGCTTGGAAAACATAAGGCCCATTTAGATTGTCACCGAGGAAGAATCCGGTTTGAGAGAGGGAACTCAACGCTGGAATACCAGGGAATTCGACCCACTTCAGGAAGCTTGATCATTTCAGCGATTCAAGCAGAACAATTGATCCAAAGGATGCGAGGCGTATTTGGCCACGATCACAGCATCAGAAGTTGGGCCAGACATAGGACTTAACGATATTCCGGTAGTAAAAGATTTCGGTGATGTGTTCCAGGACTTGGTTGGACCACCACCAGAAAGATCGGATCCATTCACTATTGAATTGGAACCTGGAACCGCCCCGATATCAAAAGCTCCCTATCGAATGGCACCAGCTGAAATGGCTGAATTAAAGAAACAGTTAGGTGAATTGATGGAGAAAGGGTTCATCCGTCCGAGCAGTTCACCTTGGGGAGCACCGGTCTTTTTCGTTAAAAAGAAAGATGGAAGCTTTAGGCTTTGCATCGACTATCGGGGATTGAACCGAGTTACGGTAAAGAACAAGTATCCGCTCCCAAAGATTGACGAGTTATTGGACCAACTCAAAGGGGCGACTTGTTTCTCCAAGATTGATCTGGCTTCGGGATATCATCAAATTCCGATAGCCGAGTCAGACGTTCGAAAGACGGCTTTTCGGACAAGGTATGGACATTACGAATTCGTAGTGATGCCTTTCGGATTGACCAATGCACCGGCTGCATTTATGAAGCTGATGAACACTGTCTTCCGAGATTTCTTGGATGAATTTGTGATCATCTTCATAGGTGATATTCTGGTTTACTCGAAAAACCAAGATGAGCATCAAGGTCACTTAAGAACAGTTTTGGATAAGTTGCGAGAACAGAAGTTGTTTGCTAAGCTCGGCAAGTGTAGCTTTTGGTAAAGTGAAATTGGGTTCTTGGGTCATATAGTCTCGGATCAAGGAGTGTCTGTTGACCCAGAAAAGATCAGGGTTGTTGCGGAATGGCCGAGACCCGAGAATGTCTCAGAGGTGCGGAGCTTTCTGGGATTGGCTAGCTATTATAGACGGTTTGTTAAGGGTTTTGCAAGCATGGCTCAGCCAATGACCAAGCTGACCGGTAAGGACGTTCGGTTTGTATGGTCAGCAGACTGTGAGACTAGTTTCGTTAAGCTGAAGGAAATGCTTACGAGTGCTCCAGTTTTGGCATTACCAGAACCCGATGCACCTTATGTAGTCTACACAGATGCATCTCGATTGGGACTTGGGTGCGTTCTGATGCAAGTGGGTAAGGTCATCGCTTATGCATCGAGACAACTAAGGAAACACGAAGCGAATTACCCAACCCATGACTTAGAGATGGCGGCTGTGGTATTTGCTTTAAAGATCTGGAGATCTTATCTTTATGGTGCAAAAGTTCAGATCTTTACGGATCACAAGAGTTTGAAGTATATCTTCACTCAGTCTGAACTAAACCTTCGGCAAAGGAGATGGATGGAACTTGTGGCCGATTATGACTTGACCATTGACTATCATCCGGGAAAGGCCAACTCGGTTGCAGATGCACTAAGTCGAAAGAAAGTGGTCAAGGATGCTGTAAGAGACATGGAAGGTCTGGTCAGTATGATAAGCACTTTGCGCCTTACCGCATTGACGGATGATGTGGAACCGTTGGGCTTAGGTGCTGCCGACCATGCGGATCTGTTAACCCGCGTTCGGCTAGCCCAGGATACTGACGAGAAACTTAAAGAGGCAGCAAGGAAGTGGGATTTGATCACGATGGACTTTGTTACCGGATTGCTGATGTGCGATAAGAAGGATGCGATTTGGGTCATTGTGGACCGTTTGACCAAATCCGCTCACTTCCTCGCAGTTAATCGGAAAGATGGTTCAGAGAAACTTGCGGAGTTGTACATAAAAGAGATCGTTCGGTTACATGGAGTTCCTGCGAGTATAATATCAGATCGGGATTCTAAGTTTGCGTCGGCGGTCTGGAAGTCATTGCATAAGCGGCTTGGGACTAAGGTCAACCTGAGCACGGCTTATCACCCGCAGACGGATGGTCAATCGGAACGAACGATCCAGACACTTGAGAATTTGTTGAGAGCGGCTGTTTTAGACTGGGGCGGTAAGTGGGAACAATACTTACCATTGGCCGAGTTTGCATACAACAATAGCTATCAGATTAGCATTGGAATGTCTCCGTATGAGGCATTGTATGGACGGCCTTGCCGAACCCCGCTATGTTGGACCGAAGTGGGGGAGCGAAGCATTTATGGACCAGACTTAGTCGATAGGACGACTGAGAAAATCAGGATTTTACAGATTAAAATTAAGGAAGCTCAGGATCGACAAAAGAGTTATGCAGACAAACGTCGAAGGGAATTAGAATTCGAAGTTGGGGAAATGGTCTATCTTAAGACGGTCACCTATAAGGGAAAGGAAAGAACGAATCAGACCACAAAATTAAGTCCGAGATATATAGGTCCGTATAAAATTCTGGACGGATCGGACAAGTAGCATATAGATTGGAATTACCATAAGTCTTAAGTGCATTCCACAATGTGTTCCACGTTTCTATGCTAAGGAAGTGCATAAGTGATAGACATAACGTGATAGTGGAACCACCAGCAGATTTACAGGAAAATCTGACTGTGGAAGGAAGGCCAGTTCGAATCGTGGGAAAGAGAGTTAAGACAGATCGCAGGAAGAAAACCAAAATGATTCAGGTCGTTTGGGATTGTGATGGAGAAGAAGAAATCACTTGGGAACCTGAAGTCATTATGAAGGACAAGTTTCCCAAATGGTTCGACAAACAAGCGGTCGAGACATCTAAGTCCAAAAAGACTAAGTCCTAGATTCGAGGACGAATCCACCTAAGTGGGGGAGAATTGTAATGACCGCGATCGAAGGCAAAACTGGCAAGAGCGGGGAAAAAGGAAATTTCGGGGATGATGGGCGAAGATATCTGGGAAGGAAGTTTCGAAATATCCTTGTAACAGACTTCCCGGAAATTTCGCAATATCCTAACAACCGGATAAGGGATTATTCCCAAAGGAAAAAGGAATTATCCCCAAGGATAAGGGATTATTCCCAGCGGATAGGGAATTATTCCCAACGGATAGGGAATTATTCCCGAAGGATAGGGAATTATCCCCAAAGGATAAGGGATTATTCCCAGCGGATAAGAAGATTGGGTTGGTCGAAGTTGTTGGTAACAACTTCCGAGATTTTCGCGCTAAATCTCAACTGCTTTTCGAAAATCATGCTGATATCCTAACAAACAAATGGGATATTTGAAGGGATAAGAGGGGCCGTGGATAAAGGAAAATCCTAACCGCCTTCCCTTGTAAATAAGAAGGCAGGTCGCCTCATAATTCCCTGCATGAGTAAAACGAAAATTAGAACTCTGAAAGAAAGAAAGTTCGAGGAAGATAAGCGATTATCCTAAAAAGGTTCGAGAGGCGCCCAGTTACCTGAGTAATCATCGATAGCAATTCGTTCGGTAAAGGAATACCCGGGTAAGCATCGATAAACTCAGAGTTTTTACCTTTCTGGGCAATAAGCATCTAGATACTTAGTGTTTGGTCGATGTGTTCCGAGTAAATCGCTAGGTTTGTGTGACGCGCGTCGGTGCAGCTTGGACGATCTGCGTCAAGAGGTGTCAGAACGTGGGATTTTCATCAGTTCATCGAAATCCTAAGGTGAGTGCGTGACTGTGGCTATGGTCTAGGGTCGTTGGCGTGAGTAGATTCAATAAGTGCTTGACTGTCTGATCTAATATACTTGTCCTTGTCCTGATATATGTGTTAAGCGTGAATATGAGAGTCTTGTGTGACTCGTCCTGGTGAGAGATCCAACAGTGGTTGGTGAATCACGTTAGGAATGTATATCGGCCTGATTTGCATGATTGACTTATTGATTGTATTGCTTGTTTTCGATTACTTGACCATAGCTGTGTGAGACGGGATGACCGCCTCACTAAGCAATTCGTTGCTTATGCCTCCTTATGGATGCAGGGTTAGGTATTACTCGGGAAGGTAACTGCAGTAGCTAGAACGCGAGACGAAGGCTAGAAAGAAGGGATGGTGGCTTAGTAGAATAATCGGGTCTAGTAGCTTATACGATGTATTGGTAGACTTATCGTTGTACTAGAACTTCGGTTTTTATAATAAGTAATCTATTGCACGTTTATGCACTGTTCCGCTGAATCGAATTCTGAAAATGCTAAGAAAAAGTTAAGTAAAAATCTGAATCAAGAAATTTTTACTAAGTGCGGTTGTTTGGGTCGACCGCGGGTAGGAAACCTTTAACCTGGGATAGTTTTCTCGGGTTAGGGCGCTTCACTTCTCCCCCAAGACTTTCTTCTTCGGTGTCAATGGAGTATTAACACCCTCACTCAATTCCATTCCAAATTTTGTGATTAATCTCTTAGCATATTTTTCTTGCGTAAGAAACAATCTTCCTTCTTCTTGATTAACTTCCATTCCAAGGAAGTAACTTAACAAGCCAAGATCAGTCATCTCGAATTCCCTTTTCATTGTGTCTTTGAATGATTTGATGATACCTTCATCATTGCCTGTGATTATAATGTCATCGACATAGAGACTTATAATCAACAACTTTGCTCCATTTTTCCAAATGTACAAGGCTGTATCGTCTGTACTCCTTTTGAAACCATTCTTCTCGAAGTATGCATTAATCCGACCATACCAAGCCCTTGGGGCCTGTTTTAAGACATACAAAGCTTTATGTAAACACAACACTTTCTCCTCCTCGCCTTTTGAAATGTATCCTGGCGGTTGTTGCACATAAACTTATTCTTCTAAATCGCCATTTAGAAATGCTGATTTGATATCTAGTTGATACAACTTTTATCTTTGTTGAGCCGAGTATGCAAGTAATGCCCTTATAGTATCATACCTTGATACAGGAGCAAACGTCTCCTCATAATCAATGCCATATTCCTGTGAGAAACTCCTGGCAACCAACCTTGCTTTCCGCTTAATAGGAGTACCATTTGCATCGGTCTTCAATCTATATATCCATTTGACACTAATAATGTTCTTATCCTTCGGCTTCTTCACCAAACTCCAAGTTTTGTTCTTCACAATTATGTTAATTTCTTCATCCATTGCCTCTCTCCAGGCCAAATCATTATATGCCTCTTCAAAGAATTGTGGCTCTCCATTCATTAAGAAGCATGCCTCAATTACTTGAGCCGCTCCTTCAATGTCTATTCGTGGAGTAGATTGCATGATCTCATTCATAGATCTAAACCTTCTCGGTCTCATCTCACTTTCTTCAATCGATCTTCCACTTGTTTATTCACACCAGACACCATAGGACTCTCTTCTTCTCTTTGAACAACTTGGTTTGGTTCATCTTCATTTTGAGTGTCTTCAATCTCTTCAATGTGTGGTGTCGAGTATTCGACTGAAAGCATTTTCTCTTTCTTTACTTCCCAATCTCATCTTCTGTTTTCTTCAGTCACCACATCTCTTGAGACTTGAATTTTCTTTTCATCTAATAAAATAGATTCTGTAGCCTTTTGATTCTTTGCTGTAGCAAATAAGTATACCACGCTTTGACTTAGCATCCTACTTCCTTTTTTTCTCATTTGGAACATCTACATAACACATACTTCCAAAGATCCTTAAGTGAGACACATTCGGTTTGTGTCCACTCCACTTTCCAAATGTTGTTTTATCATCTTCAATAGCCTTTGAAGGCAATCAGTTTTTGATGTAAGCACGGGAGCGAGGAACCTGGTGGAGGTTCTGGGACGCAGACGCGGGACAGGCTTCAGGAGAGGCTCGACTGAAGACTGGATGGACGCACTGGACGGGAGAGGCTCGACCGGCTAGCGCGAGATGAAGTGGAACGAGCTGGACCACGCGTGTGTGGAGGGGAACCGCGATACACCAGTGAGGACTTGAACCCGGGTGAAGTTCAAGTCGCAAGCTACCAGGCTCTAAGAAGGCTAGGCGGCTAGGATTGTAACAAGTAGTACTAGGTTTTTAATTTCTTGTAATGTCTGATTTTATTAATGAGAATGACTTGGCTTTTAAAATGCCTAAGTCTTAGGGTTTCACCCTTACAGAAAAACAGCATGGAGTTCAAAATAAAAACAACAAGAAGTTTTAACTAAAACAACAAGACAACATAATGACTTGGGCCGCGGGCCTTAAGAGCTGGACGCGGGCCCAAGTCTCACACTTAGAAAAATAAAGACAAAAAAAAAAGTGACTAAGTGACTGCCTCATGTCGTGGACTTCCTAGAGTTTCTAGCCCATGTCCTGAATGCACACTAAGGGTATTGCCTCGTTAAAACCTCCCTCGGAAAACCCAATGGGATAAAATCGAAGGTAGGAAAAAGAGTACAATTCCTTAGTGCGTCTTTGAAATCCTTATCCCGGGGTGATGGTAAGGATGCAAGAATCGGCAACTCGGCGACTAAGCAGCTCCCAGGGAGGGGTCACGGGCCAATGGGTCGGGTCTTGGTCAGGTCCTGGCCCAGGCTTGGCATTCTTCTGAAGAACCTCAAGCCTCCTCTCGATGAACCGGTTGAACTTGGTTCCCAATGCCTTAGCTCTGGATCGGGTCATGGGTCCTGCTGGCACGACTGGAACTGCTTCGTCCGGATATGGTCCGGCTGGGTCGTCCACTTGGTCGTCAATGCGGTCGGTGCGTTCAGGGGCTTCATCAGTTTTGTATATACACCGATGTATACACGGTTTCAGCCCACATTTTCAAAGGCAAATGTTGCTCCATCAACATTGTTCTTGCCATTTCCACAATTGAACGATTCATCCTCTTAGCACATCCATTTTGTCGAGGAGAGTACGTTAGAGTTACTTGTCTTTTAATCCCTTCAGTTTCACAGAAATTTTTGAACTCCAAGGATGTAAATTCTCCTCCTCCATCCGATCGTATCATCTTTATCAGGCATTGAGAGTGCTTCTCAACCAAGGCCTTGAACTTCTTAAATATTAGATAACATTCTGACTTATGTTTAATAAAGTAAACCCAACACATGTGGGTATAATCGTTTAGAAATAGAACAAAGAATTGGCTTCCTTCTAGTGAGACGTTTTGCATAGGGCCGCACACATCCATGTGAACAAGTTCTAATTTTTCTTTGGTTTTTGTAAATGACTCCTTTGGAAAGCTTTTCACTGACTGCTTTCCAAGATTGTAAGCTTCACATGAGTTCTTAGTTACTTTGAAAACCGACATTCCCTCAATCAACTTCTTCTCTTGAACTTGTTGTAGCCATTTGTAACCAATGTGGCCCAATCTCTTATGCCAAAATTCCACTCTATCTTGCACTTCTGAAACTAGAGCTTCATCTTCAGAGGGATTCCATTCAATCCGGAAACTTTTTTGAGTCATTGGAACTCTCAATATCTCTTTGTTCTTTCGGTTTTGAATGATATAATGATTTTCTTCAAAAATTACTCGATAACCGCTTGAAATCATTTGAGCCACACTCAGTAGATTTTTCTGAAGCTTTGGTATCAATTAAACATTCCTTATTAGTTTCTTTCCTTCCTTGGTGACCACAGAAACGTCACCTTTTCCAGAGGTAATCACAACTTCTCCATTACCGACACGAATCAGTATTTTGACTCTTCGATCCAAATGAGAGAAATATCTCTCCTCCTTGGTCATGTGGTTTGTACACCCGCTGTCTATTAACCAAATGTCATCTCTAAATGATGTGTAAGCCTCTTCACTGGCTGTGAACAACATATGATCTTCATCTTCCGATTCATTTTCCTCCTCAGTTACATGTGCTCTCTCCTTCTTTTTGCTTCGACAATCTTTTAAGAAATGACTGATTTTTCCATTGAAGCATGTTTTATTACTGCTTTGAGTCTTATTTAAACTCAAGTCTTTCATCTTCTTGAAACGTCGTTCTTCAATGTGATTGTTCTTCTTACAATAGTTGCACAATCTTTTCTCAGTCTTTTCTTCTGAATAATTCCTTGTGTTTCATTGTTTATCCATTAACCTCTTTCTTTTTGCTTGAATGTTAAATTCTCCCTCGCTCATGTCTTCTTCTCTGGCATCCACTCTAGCTTCATGAGCCTTCAAGATTCCAATTAGTTCGGTCATCGTTATCAAACTCTAATCTCAAGTTTGTTCCATAACACTCACCACGCTATCAAACCTAGCCGGTAGTGAGATCAAGATTTTTTGCACCAGTTGATAATTTGTCTTCTTCTCACCATGATAATTTAATTGATTTTTGAAATCAATCAACTTAGCGGTGAAAGTCTTGATATATTCACCTTCAGCCATACGAAGGTTTTCGTATTCTCTTCTCAGGGATTCAAATTTAACCAATCGAACTTGAGAAGTCCCTTCATACTCCAATTTCAAAGTATCACACGCTTCCTTAGATGCAGTGCATGAGGCAATATGAGAAAAGATTGAATCGCTCACTGCCGTTTGCAATAACTGCAATGCCATGACATCATTAAATTTGCTTTTTCCTCACGTCTGATCCTTGTGCGAGATGCGTCAGAAGTTTCATTTTGTGGTACCGTTTGCTCCGGTATACCATTTTCATCAACAAACGACAACTTCCTCGAGCGCCGTATTGTGGCCATCTTGACGCTCCAAAAGTCGAACTTATCTCCATCAAAGAGAGGAATCAACTGATGAGAGGAGCCTTGCATTGTTTTTTTACTTGTGTGTTTTCAACAATTTAACTGTCCACTATCAATCGTATAGCTCTGATACCATGTTGATATTTAGAGATGATAATACAATTGATTGCACAAAAGAATTTGAGAGAGAAACAATTACTTTTATTGATACAAAAAATCGTTCTACAAAAGTAATCACACACACTTATATATTTTGAAAGACTCGACTTAGACCTATATATAAGAAACTAAGAGATACAAAATGAACAGATACAACTCATGTGAATGGAAATACACTTCCATCACACCTCTTCGTCATTGACACAATCCTAACTGTTTTAACGTAATAATAATATTTCCTAAGTAACAAACTAATGAAGATACGATCAACATCAACAACATGATAAACGACCAGACGAATCTTCATGCAGGGCACACTATACATGACATAAACTCATTTCATTCACAAACACAAGAAACATGCACGTCTTCATGCAGGGCACGCCATACATGACAAACGGCCATGTGAATCTTCATATAGGGCACATCATACATGACAGACCCTCATCACACCATATCTCAATCCCACATGATTCGAAAGTCTGGGTCTAAATGCCACAACACCACTCTTGAACCAACCTATCGCGAATTCCTAACGCTTGCATCTAACACAACACGTCAATACAACTTAGCATGCTCAAACAACAAATCATCACACAAAATTTTAATCATTTAATCTTATGGATTCTATGTGATACTTATAAATATTTATTTACATAATATATAGTTTATACAATAACAAACAATAACGCATATATTATTAATTAGATATGTTACATACATGTTTTAATAAAGACTCAAACCAGAGATTATGGCTATAAGAATGAGCTAATGGAAACACTGGACGAATTCCTCACCTTAGCAACAGAAGATCAAACTTTCTTTTTCTGTAAACTGCCAAAAAGGGAAAACTTCCTTAAATGGAAACCTGCCATAAATGAAAGTTCGAAACAAAGTGAGGACTATTGATATCAGACTGCTCAAAAACGATATTTGTGATCACTCGACCAGATTCCAGATCAGAACGACTCCTAGATAAAACTACTAAAATACCCTCAAAACTTCAGACAACCATTATTTTCATACCACAGCGATTCGCGAGAAACTGAAGGCAGATTCGTAATTAGAACAGTATGAAAAATCACATACCAGAAAACTACACAGATCTGAGATGTTTGAATTTTCTGGCGGCGTGTGACGGCGCGTCCAGCCTCCAAATCCGGCGATTCCGGTGTGTATGGCTTCCCCTCGGAGAGATCTACAACTAAACCTGTAGAACACTAAAATATGTGACCGTATGAAGAAGTTACGATTGAATAACCAAATCTGGAAAAACTCACCTCAACGACTCCGGCGAGTTGTGGTGCTTCTAACGACAGCGGACACTGTAGCTGCAACGACAAGTCCAAAATTTGCTAGAGCTTCACTGGAAATTGAGTGTGGTTGTTTGCAATGGCCAACCGAAGAATACATATACTATCAAAGCCATTATATTTTAAAAAGTCTACAATGATACGAAAAATCTCGTAAAACTTCCATCACAGGCACCACAAACAAATCTACTATAAAAAACCAAAACGTCTACAATACATAGAAAATATATGTACATCGATTGATACAAAATCAATTATCAAAAGCCAATAAATCTATAGTATATGGACGAAACAAATCTCCATCGATTGGTAACAAATGTATTATCAAAAGCTAATAAGTCTACAATATATGGACGAAACAAACATACATTGACTGGTAACAAACCTACTATCAAACGCCAACAATTCTACAATATCACGACTAACAAATTTTCATTGATTGTTAACAAATCGACTATAGAAACCCAAAGTAATAAATAAGTTTACAAAGAGAGTCCCAAAAATTCTACACAATTCAAAACAATCCAATAAATCTACCATAATTTGACTAAAAAATCACATCTATTTGAAAACTATTACAAAAAAAAAAAAAAAAATCAAATCAACTATCATAATGCAACAATACTTACTTTAAAACTGACTTTTTTGCTGCTTTGTTTCTTCATTCTTTGTCCTTCCAGTATATCTGCTAAAACCATCTCTATATCAAACAAAGAGTCTTTCAAAATCTTTTGCTTCTCTGGCAGTAGACTTTCACTTTTGTCCTCTGACTCACTTTCAATCTTTTTCCACTACAAAAAAATATCCATTAGAACCCACTATGTGTCCTTCGGAAAAATCTGATGGAATTCTGTCAATGTTAATGACCATCGGTTTTCCACAGAATATTCTGATGGTGTTCTGACGGAAGTAGCCGATAAGGAAATCCGTCGGACATCCGTCAAAACTTTCTTATGGGTTTTCGATTGATTTCCAGTGCCAGTCGTGACCATCAAAAATCTATCAGAATATTATGAAGGAAATGAAGGAAATTAAACTCCTGTTAGTTGATGCACCCATAAGGTAAGACCATTGGGTTATCCGGTCGGTTGGTGAGATTGGTATGTGATTTCAGATGGAATTCTGACTGAAATCCGATAAACATTTTTAATATAAATATGTTTGCACCCTCCAATAAATTTTCTAACAAATCAAAAAAAAATTCCTAGAGAAAAACCAAAACATTATGCAAAGATGAGCAGATTTTTCGGTCTTGGATGGACGAGCTGATGTGATCCTCACAAGGACTAAGAATGATCAGGACAACCTGAAGCTGTGAACGGATGATCCAGAGCTTAAAGAGGACAAAAAGGATGATCCAGAACTGAAAATGGATCAACAGGACGCCCCAGAGCTTGGACCGGTCGACCTGAAGCTTATGAAGAATGTCCCGGACAATCCAATGAATGACCAGCCATATGACCCAACTGACGGACAATCCAATGAATGACCAGCCATATTACAAATATGGTAGTACTAGTGCACAATATGTTGCGGATGGATTATGATAACATAGAATGAAAGAAAATGTAGTTGTAGGTACGGTTCATATCGTGAATGATGCGTTCATAGAGAATATGCATCCATCGGGCGTTGATAGTTATAGGGTTATAGAACCTAATTTAAAAAGCGCAAAGATTTTTTTGATATGTTAGACGCAATGAACCAACCACTATATAGTGGTGTAGAAGAGGTCATTCACTGTTATCATCGGCTAGTAAGAAGACGAACATTAAAAGCCCATATCCATGTAATATGGAGAAGGTATTTCCAACGTCTTTCTTTCATGTTATAAAACATCTTCCTATTAATCTCCCACGAGAAGCATTATTAAGAGGCCATGTACAATACCGATGGATGTATCCATTTGAGCGTTACATGTTTCATCTGAAGAAAAAAGTTAAAAATTTGAAAAAAATTGAATGATCTTTTATCGCACAAAGCTTCAAAAAAGATGTTTCACAATTTGCCAAATATTAGTTTTCCAAAAAATTTTGTTTTCATAAAACTTTAGGTTTTCAGGAAATTAAAATTTTTGGAAAATTTATGTTTTCAAAAAATTTACAAAATAATTTGGTTAACGGAATATTTAGAATTTTGGGAATTTATTAAATATATGGGTAATTAGTTTGCGGGAGAATTATGAAAATTTGAATATTTCGGAATATTTCGGGAATATTTAGGTTTCTTAAAATTTAGAGTAATTAGTTCGGGATAATTACGAAATTTCTAAAAAATTATAAAATGTAGGAAATATTTAAGATTTTGGAAAATTTAAAGAATATTTAGGTTTTAGAAAATATTTATGTTATCTGAAATTTAAGGTTTTCGATAATAATATGTTTTCGGAAAATATAAGTTTTCCAAAAAATTTATTTTTTTATAGAAATTTAGGTTTTTAGAAAATTTAGGTATTCATGAAATTTAAATTTTTAAATAATTTCCATTTTGAATTTAAATAATTAATTAAATTTATATTTTTCAAGGATTATAATGAGCTTTTACGTTCTGGTGGGGCCGACTTTTGTTATCGTCCCGGTTGTTCTAGTTTTTCTGAAATCCCTAAGGTTTGAAAACACAACTACCGTCTCCTGCTCAGACCACAGGTTCAGCTCCAACTATTATGAGCATCGAAGACTTTGTATCCCAAGTCGGACGAGACCAGTTAAAGAGACTAGATCCTCACTGCTCCCGTATGGGAGGGCATTTTACCATATATGATAATCTGATACGATAGCAAACCAATAATATCCAAATTGATACAGAACCAATTATGTTTCGGTCACTTATTGGATGCAAAACTCTTATTATCCGAAATATATGATATCGATCAGGACTGATCTGAAACCCATCAGATAATAATATAATCCGAATATATATATGACATACAGATTTCAGCGTTTCTTTACGAATTTTGGTTGTTAACATTTAGTCGAACCGATTATTGTTTTTTCATTTCGGATACAATATTTCTTTTCGGATACAATTTTGAATTATCGGGTATAACCGATCTGATACCAAACCGATAAACCGATACCAAACCTTATCCGAGATATTATATGATATTTTACTGAAAATCCGAACCGAACCGGTTCTATACCGAAAATACAGAACCAATTATGTTTCTGTCCCTTAATGGATAAAAAACTTTTATATCCAAAATATCAGATACCGATAAGGACCGATCCATACCTGAACCGATAATCCGAAGTCCACGGGAACCAAATGCTAAGTTTTTTTTCCAAATAGCGTCACACTTATGACATTTATAATTTATTTCTAGTAAGGTCAGTGTTTATAAAAAATATTTGGGTTTCAAAATCTAGCATTGGGATCACGAAAGCAATCAGCAGAATACTTAATTACATGCTGGTACTTCTTTATGCAGTTTACTCTGATATACCAATCAGTCTAGACAGCCTAACTCTCAAAGAAAACTTAGTAAAATAAGAGAAAATTCATGAAACAAGAAGAAATGCTCTCAATATCTCATATATTGATGAAAATGCTGGATGATTACAAATGAGGGATATCACCCCTATTTATACAAAAACACCTACATAATGGATGGTGGAGATTAAACAAATCCAACGGCTATTACAAAGATACTCATAAGTATGGGCAGATTCTTAGGATCCCTGATGGATCTTTAGGGATTGAGGGCGGATTCTTAGATATCCCAGATTTGGTGAAGAATCTTCCATATATTGAACCTGGACAGCCTCCTCTTGTTGTGGGCTGGACGTCCTTGTTACGGCCCAAGGACATCTTGAATGTCCGGCCCGTGACATTCTCCCCCACCTAATTTGGCGACGCCCTCATCGCCGTGAACGCTCTCAGTTGTTCCTTGAACTGCCACAAGTCCACTTCAGGTTCCCAAGATGCCTCAGACTCAGGTAGTCCTTTCCATTTGATAAGGAAGTGTGTTTGCCGAGGAATACCGCGCTTCCGGACTATCTTTGATAAGAGTACTTCTTCTATTTCCTTGCCATAAGACTTGGTTATGATCGGTGGTGCTTGACTGGACTGTCCACGACTCCCATCTTCTATGTCTTCTTGGAATGGCTTTAGCATGCTGACATAGAATCCCGGATAGATTTTCAATGATTCAGGTAGGTCAAGTTTGTAAGCGACCTTGCCTATCCTCGCTGTCACCTTAAACAGTCCTTCTTATCTTCGGAGGAGTCCATTGTGCATACTCCTAAAGACTTTGAACTGTTGGGGAAGGAGTTTTACCAACACTTGGTCCCCCATCTTAAAGTCCAATGGTCGTCTCTTCTCATCGGCCCACTTTTTCATCCGTTTACGGGATTTCTCCAAACAGACCCGAGCAAAATCCGCGTGATCTTCCCATGTTTGAACCATCTTATGCGCACCTGGACTTTGTATCTCGTTGCTTGATGTGGTTAGTGCATGAGGAGTTGTTGGCTGCTGGGCGGTGGCCAGTCCGAACGGACTCTTTCTGGTTGCTTCGCTCCGCTGTAGATTGTAAGAAAATCCTTTCTACATCTCTCCTTGACACCACCCTTTTCTTGTAGGATTCTGGTTGGTTATGGACGTAGAAGTCCAAAAGGGATTATGCTGCCGCAATGGCTTCATCCACGAACTTACACCCGCGGCGCTGCAACTCTTGCTTTGCCCACCCTTGGAGTCCATCAACGAAATGGAACACCAAGTCTTGATCAGACAGGTTGGGAATATGTAGCGTAAGAGTTGTAATTCCTTAACATAGTCTTGGATATTACCTCTTTGTCGGAGTTCCCTCAGCTTCCTCCTGGCCTCGTATACAACATTCTCTGGGTGGAACTGACGCTTCAGTTCTCTCTTGAACTCGTCCCATGTGTCCATCCGACACACTCCTCGTTCAATGTCCCTGTGACGCCTTCACCACCATAGCATGGCCGTATCCGTAAGGTAGGATGTGGCCGCCATAATCTTTGCCATCTCGTCTCCTAGACCGAGATTATCAAAGTATTGCTCCATTTTCCACAGGAAATTCTCAACTTCCTTGGTATCCCGAGCCCCATCAAAGTATGATGGCCTAGGGTAATCTAGTATACACGTGCTCGCATTGCTAGTACCTGCATTGGCAACCGCCTTTTTGCACAACAGAAGGGCTTCTTGCATCGCCTCGATGCTCACTCGCAACGCATGGACTGCCCCCAACACATTTTCTTCAAATTGGTGGAATCTTATCTCCACTCCACCAACGTCCTCCTTAATTCCTTCGATCGCAGTGAAAACTGTGCTCTCAAGCTCGGTGGTGGAGTACTCGAGTTTTTCAAGTCTCTCCCCATCTCCGTCACTGTGGTGCCTAGGGCTCCAAGCTCATCTCAGACCCTGCTCTTGTCACGCTTCTTCTTTGGAAGATCTCTCGTCCCCTCTCGTCTACACTATCATTCCCCACGATAACACCTTCTTCATTGTTTCCTACCATCTCTTGATCACTTCTTCGATTTGGATAGAACCTGGCTTTGATACCACTTGTCACGAGCTTTATTTTAGAGGATCAAACCGTGCGGCCCTAGACTTTTTTGGGTTTAGACAAACGATCTAGGCAGCCTAACTCTCAAAGAAAACTTAAAAAAATAAGAGAAAATTCAGTAAACAAGAAGGAAATTCTCTCAATATCTCATATATTGATGAAAATGCTGGATGATTACAAATGAGGGATCTCACCCCTATTTATACAAAACACATTCAGAATGGATGGTGGAGATTAAACTAATCTAACGGCTATTACAAAGATACTCATAAGTATGGGCGGATTCTTAGGGATCCCTGACGGATCTTTAGGGATTGAGGGCGGATTCTTAAGGATCCCGGATTTGGTGAAGAATCTTCCATACATTGAACCTGGACAGTCTCTTCTTGTTGCGGGCTGGACGTTCTTGTAATGGCCCAAGGACATCTTAAATGTCCGGCCCGTGACACGTCGGTTACCTGTTCCATCGGAACACCGTCGGAGTTTATCTGAAAGCTTTCCACCAGAAAAATAAACTTTTGATTGATTTTCGATGAGTTACATGTTTTCGACGCTCTACTTTTGACAGGTTTTTCCCGACAAAAACCCGTCGAAAAAAGTGTTTCTGACGGCTTTCCGACTGTTCTTCGTTTTAGTCTTTGTAGTTTCTTTTTGTTTCACAAGCTCCACTTCTTCACCAGTAAACATCTTGATCTTTTTGATCTTCACATTTCACTTTAGGAGCTTTTGGTTTCTTCTGTTTCTTTTTCTTCTTCGATCACTTCTTCTTCTTCTTGATCAATACACACCTTTCTTATAGATCCATTTACAATATCATCAAACAGCTTGTTCACTCTGGTATCATCACTATCATCAGTCCAGGTTGGTAGCGGATCCTCCCCCGTATTCATGATTATATGTCTCACTCGGACCTACATATATCATAAAACCATGTTTTAGATGTTTTCAATAAAATATTTCACATATGTTTTAACAGTGTCCAAACCAACACATTGTTACAAACCTTATTTGTGACGTTATTCTTCCTGTCTTCCGTTATTACAACTTCAAAATTAAAGCGCTTGCGATTACCAAGCCATGATAGAAGGGGGAGTTGAGATCCTGCAACCTTACGTCCAAAACATTTTCCAACAATAGAAAATAACTCATACAACCAAATTTTCAGCACATGAAGAAAGCCACCAATTATGTAAGAGGATTCGCTGTAATCAGCAATATTTATTCATTTTATTAGGCTTTGACAAGCCGCCTTACCCCAAGGAAACTTCTCAAACGCCTCAACATCAAATACTTTTTTGACGAAGTTCAGAGGAAATTATGGTGTCATGATGCAATACAAGGACACCATGAGAAACAACGAATAAACATAGGACCATCATATGCTTCTCAAAGCTCCAACTCATATAGCTTTTTAGTATTTTTTTCTAGCTTCACCCAGTTTGGTCTTTTGTAAAGACCCACACCAATTTCACGCCAGAGTTCAGAATGATCAGCATCCCATTCCCCTGCAACATCATACTGATTTGTATTAATCCCAGTCACTGCACCAAATTCACACAGTGATAACCTTATAGCTTTATCAGCAATTAAACATCATATTTCATGATTCTTCATTATAACCAACTGATGAGTAATAAGATAATGAACTGGCTTTGCCGACCATGTGAATTCACTTTCTTTAAGCCGAGTAATTACACCCTCTGGAGAAGCTATAAGATATCTCCACACATCATGACCGATAGCATCTTTTAGCATAACAATATTGGCCAAAACACAGTAGTGATTCATAATTCTCAGCTGCAGAGGACATTTTCCGCATGGATAGTATGTTCCCGGTACTCCATCTCATTTGAAGACATCATTACCAAAAAATCTGCATAGCACATATACAATATTAACAAAAATAAATCTACAATGCTAAAAAAATAAATATATATTGACATATACCAAGAACTATACAACCATAGGCACAACATTAATAATCTAAAAACAAATCTGTAAATAAAATTTACAATCATACTAGAGCAACTAATATACTATAACATACGTACTAAAAATCAACATCTCACGAAATAAATCTAATGTAACAGCCACAAACAACGAATAAATCAACAATCATAGAAAACACAACTAATAAATCTACGTTCACATACCGAAAACAAATCTACAACCATAGAAAGCAATTATTAAATCTGTTATACTACAGACATAAATCTACAACCATAGAAACCTAATTAATATTAAATCTACAATATTACAAAGAAAATTAATCTGAAACACAAAGAAATCGACATATGATTCATCCGAAACAGAAATAATCTCCAACAACATAAAACAAATATATTCTTTATGCAAGACCCTAAAATTGAGATGAAAATGCTTAATGCAATGCTAAAAGACGGAGATGGAATCCTAAACTTGGAACTCGTGCCTCTTTAACCTATGAACCATTGCTGTTTCTAGAAATTGCAGAGTAGTGAACCGCCGCTGTCACTGGAAATCGCAGACTAGTGGATCGTCGCCGTCGCCAAAAATTGCAGCAATGAAAGAGACAAAAGAGGAGAAATAAGTAAAAAATGAAATGCAAATGTGAAAAATATATTGTTTTATATATTTTTCGTGTTACGGTTTTACAGTTTTTGTTTACCCAAAAATATATGAAAATGGTATAAAATGTAATGGGATTTATGACATTTTCTCACTTTTTCATGTTAAAATTTTAAGATGGTATAAATTAGCAATAATAAGATAATTATGTTATATTCTAGTGTATTTCTCTAGTTTTGCTATAAATCACTTTTCAGTCAAGCAAGTTTTATTTAAAAAAAAATTGTATCTTTCTTTCAAAGATTTGTTATTAAATTTTTTGTCTTTACATATTTAAATGTGAGAAGCACTTTTTTTTTTTTTTGGAACTGAGATTGTTTGTGTTATTCAAACATGTTTTGGTTCATCATTTTTTTAGAGAGTTAATCACTACCCACATATTAAGAGAGCGTCAGCATTGGAGTGATTCCATGTCTAGATCATCAGGTATCAGAGCTTCAAAGGTTTATATCGTGATGTTGTGTTCATTGTTTATTTTATATTTACATATCCCTAAAATCAACGTTAAAGACTTAGGTCCACATAAATATTGATTTCGATGGTTTTTGACCTAAACCACAAACCAAAATGACCAGACCCAAAATAAACCTGCCCAAATTAAACCAGATTCGAAATAAAACATGTGATCCGTTTTAAAAGTTCCCTTTTTCTCGAAATTCCCAAATCAAAAATTTGTAGAACCCTAAAATCGATTTTTTCAAATTTGATTCTTTAAAACTGATAATATTTGGGCATCGAGTGTAGGTCTATTATTAACTTTGTATGTCGTGTTATTTTTCCATTCCTACTCGTAGAGATTAAAAATTATGAAATTGATTTTTGGTTTTTCACAAATTTTGTTTAACTGATTGAATTTGGTGATGTCTGGAGTGTTGAGTAATGCATCTGGAGGTTGGACAACATCAGCTAGTGGTCGTGGAAGGGGTGGGAGATATGTGGGTTTTCCAAAGAATGTTTGTGTGGTGAACACATGGTTTTATCAAATTCATTGATGATCAACTGCCCGATTTTAAATTCAACTTTATCAACTGCTTCTTCATAGTGTTCTTCGTTTTGCATGGTTTGGATGACTAACGTCACTGATTCATCTTTCAATTTCTTCTAATTTGCTCTTGTTTTTGGTTTTGTTGCATTATTTAAAAAATTTCCTGTCAAGTCGAGGGATAGAATGCCTATACTTCACTTTTATATTTATGACCACTTTGCAATCTACGCACATACTCCAATTCTCATCCTTTTTTGGCACCAATAGAACTGGAACTGCGCATGGATTCATGCTTTCTCTGATGAGTCCTTTTTCCATCACCTCTCCAATCTGCCTTTAAAATTCTTTGGTCTCGGTTGGATTGGTTCGGTAGGCTCTGGGAACAAAATTGATTTGGTGTTCAATACATCTCAAAGGCGACAGTTCAGATGGACTCTCTCTAGGGAACACGTCTTCAAACTCCTATAAAACAGACTTAATCTCACTTGGAATCTCCAGTGCAAGGTCAGAAAAAGACATTAATGATTCCTTAAATAAGTAAGATCAAAGATTGCTTGGTAAACAAAGCATTTTTTAATTTCTCCTACCTTTGGCATAGAAACTTGGTTGTTCAACCTTGTCAAACGAGTTGTTGGAGCTTGTGGTCGCAACCTGTTTTCCTTTTTCTTGCATCCTTCTTTCCTTGAGTAGCATCTTATCTTGGTGTACATCTTAAAGAGTAAGTGACGCTGTGATAATATTCTTTCCTTGATGGGTGAACGTGTGTCTATTGGTATATCCATCATGGATCGCCTTATTATAATATTGCCAAGGTCTCAAAACAGGATGTGACCAGTCTCCATTGGCAAGAAGTCACACAAGATCTCATCCCCATACTTACCAATTGCAAGAGGTACCACCACTTGTTTACTTACCCTCATGTCGCCTCCATCACTGAGTCATTGTAGAGAGTAAGGCCGTTGATGTTTTTGTACCTGAAGTCCAAGCTTATGTACCAAAGTCTTACTAGCCACGTTGGTACAACTTCTCCATCCATGATCAGACTACAAACCTTCCCTTAAACCACACATCGGGTATGAAATAGATTATCACTTTGGTCGTGCTCTTTTGGTTTGGTTTGTACACTCAAAGTCCTTTCGGTCACGAGCAAATCACCAAGGGATACATAGTATAGCTGCTCCTCAGCGTCCAAGTCTGGAATGTGATGTAGCGTTTCTTCTTCTGATTCGATATCACCATTTTCTAGAAAATCATCACCTTCTATTTAATGAAATCTCTTGTATAATGCCCCAGTCCTTGGCACTTACAACACCGGATGTCCCTGGCTCTAGTGGCAGAAGCCACAGATGTGTACTTAACATCACTAACAACTGGGTTAGTTTTAAAATCAGAAGTAAACATGGCTGGAAACTTACCTTTGTCTAGAATGGGCGCCTTGGAGTTGAATGCATGAGCCGGCTTTGCAAAGCTTCTCCTCTTGTTTTGTTGCTCGATTAGAATGGCCTTGTGCAACATCTACTCAATGTCATCATATTCTTGCATCTCCAAGCGGTCTTAGATATCCCTTTTGAGGCAGCCTAGAAACCAAGCCATTGTCCCCTCTTGGTCTTCATCAATATTGGTCTTGATCATGAGTGACTACATTTCCTAAAAGTAGTCCTAAACATTTTTGCTTCCCTGGGTAAGGCGTCTGAGTTTTTGGTGTAATTCCCAGTTGTAGTGACTTGGAACAAACTGCTTCTTCATGAGGAAAATCATCTTTTCCCACATTGCTATAGGTCTTTCGCCTGTTCTTCTAACTGTCACAACTTGGGGAAGGTCTAGGTGCCGGGACCCTAGACCTTCATCACACAGTCTAGGGTCCTGGCACCTTCTATTGCCTTTTAGGCTCATTGCTGATGAGTTTTGGTAGTACTCCTCTTCATTTGGTTGGGCGGTCCTACCTTCTACTTGGCACGATTTGGATATTTGTTATTTGGTCTTCTTGGATTCGGTCCATGTGTGTGTTTAACTCCTCCACTTGTGCAGTCATAAAACGCCTCATCTCACCAATAAGGGCTTTCATTTGGATGCTGGACAAACCTGCTCCCACGTTAGTCTCCTGTTAATCTTCTGATATTTCCATTGCCCTGAAATCAAAGAAACTAGATCAAGTAGTACAAGTCTTCGCAAGTGTTTCTCTCAAGTGTTTGATTTCTTTGGTGGTCACTCAGTGAACTCTCAAAATTTCTATGTGAACAAATCCTTTCTAGTTTAGTGAGTTATCTTTTTGATAAAGAAGAGAAAGATAGAAAGATTGCAAGATTTTTGTGGTTAGTTGCTTAACCAAACCCTCCTTTGTAGATCTTTTATTTTTTAATGTTTCTTTTTTAAGTTTTTCTTTTCTTTTCTTCCTTTAATATAGGATTGAGGCCGACTAAACTAGCAAACATATAGACAGAAAATAAAGTGTTTCAAAAAGAAAAGATGATTAAAAAATGAAAAGCCGAGGAGATGAATCAGAAATCGGTACCAAATTTTTTTCAGACTGTGCTCCGATGCCAAATGATGTAATTCCCAAGGAATGCACTCTGAAAATTGTCGAAAGATATATTCTTAAGCAGTCCAAAAAAATTACTAACTCTTAGTATCCAAATAAGATTATCCTCAAGCAGTCCTAAATGAATCACTCACTTAGTGTCTGAATGAGTGGGTCGTTGATTGGATGAACCCACCAAGCAACTGGGATGTTCACGAATAACAAAAGATATTCACTTGATAAGTAATTCAAATGAATTTTGGTAAAAACTGATTTATTAGAATCGATGGCTTGCTTTTATAATAGCATGTTTGTACAAGTCAAACAATTTAATAATTACGGAAAATCAAGAAAGACTTTAACAAAAAACAAGACTGACTCTTAGAATACTTGGACTGACTCTTAAACTATTTTGAATGAACCTTAAGCTACTGTAAGACTGAGTCTTAGTCTGCTAACGGGCATGAGTGAAGTGGCCTTGAGCTTAGGTCATGTTCGTCCAAACGGCTTGGACCTTCACCTGAATGTGAAGTATGTTCACATCTACCTTGATCACGTCCTACTTGATAGTGACCATTGGGTCGAGACTATGATTAGAAGATTACATAAGGCTTGACTGAACCTCAGAACTCTGGACCGCATTATGGATCCCTTCATGACGCGGAATGCATTTTCGAGATCATCAGTGGACGCACAATGCATTTTTGAGATCATCTTGTCCAATCTCAGTTCCAGGCCGCTTGTCGTCCAATCTGGTCACGAATGCATCATGGTTGTCTAGGTTAATTTCACCGTTAGCAACTTCTGAACATTTGTCCTTCGTCTTGTTGTTTTTTTTTGAGATTATTATGACCCCCTGATCTACTCCTGAAACGTCTCGTTTTAGGGTTGGAGTTGGCAGTTTTTTTGTTCACTTCGTAAAGAGATAGCGTGCACATACTACTTAGGGTTGGTTATGGTATTTCCAGAAGTGTGCCCATTAGCCTGGTAGATTTAGATGCTTCTGAAGATCGGATTTGTGTGGCAAGGTGGTCGATCTTTGAATTCAGATCTCCATATATGTTGTTGACTTTCGTGTGAATCTCTTTTATCTTGATGTTGATGTCAAGTTCACTCTTGATTTGTCTGTCCAACACTTGTTTCAGCATCTTTGTGATTTCGTCTTCACATGTGATATGATAGGTTGTTGGTGAGGACTGGTTTGATAATACGATGAGTTGTTGCTTGGGTAGTAGGGCTTGGTATAGTAGCTACTGGGTGATTGGTATCTGGGTGGAAAAGTGTTTTGGGTTGATAATCTTTTGTGTTCGGATTATTGGGATTGAAGGTGTTGGTGTTGGATTGTTAGGTGGACTTTTTTGTGGTGGATAGTATTGCTCCTAAGGATTTTGGTGCTCCGATAAGAGAAGTTATTGTTTCTGTAGTTTGTGCTGTAACCGAAGTTGTAGCCTTTGTTGAAACCTTGTCCACCGATATAGTTGAGCTATTCTGTCTCGTTAAATTGAAATTTGGTGTTGTCATCAGGGATGTACTTTGGCTCATTGACAAAGCTAACCTGACATCTTATGGCCCGGAAGACTCTATCCAGTTTCTCATTGAGCCCTTTGATTTTGCTTTTTTGTTGATGAGTCCCGCTCTGAGTGTCGGGTAGAGTGCGATTATATACTTCTCCATAGTTCTCATTACTTGTAGCTAGGTTTTCAACCAATTGCAGTCCTCTGTCTGCATTTTAGCCTAAGAAATTTCTGTTTAAAGCAGTATCGAAAAGCATTCTAATTTTAGGTAGTACTCCTCTGTAAAGTATACTGAGTAGTGATTCACGCGAGAAACCATGATGCGAACATTGAGCTATGTACCCTTTAAAGCTTTTCAATGCTTTACTGAAAGTTTCAGTTGGGTGCTGGGTGAATCCGAAGATTTCATTCCGCAGCCTTGCAGTGCGTGTAGTTGAGAAAAAATTGGTTAAAAACATCTTCTTGCAGCCGTTCTATGTTATGATGGTGTTCGGAGGAAGGTTCTTCTGCTAGATATGTGTATCTTCTAAGGAAAAGGATAAAAGGCGCAATTTGAATGCTATTTCTGAAATTTCGTTGATTAGCATGGTGGAGCATAACATGTCGAACTGGTCCAGATGGTCAAGAGGATCTTCCATGGATAAATCGTGAAACTTGTTGCATTGTACCATGGTGATGATTTTCGCTATGATATCGACCAGCGGTGGTCTCATCCAATGACTGATTGGTTCATCGTATGTTCCGATCACGTATGATGGTTGAGGATCTTGAGCTTGTTGCGTATGGTTGTTTCTGTTATTGATGGGGTGATCAGCGGTTTCCATCGTAGCTGTTGGAGGGTCTTTGACACGTACTTAGCATACTCTTTTGGTTGATTTTCCTATTTGGTGAGGGCTATCAACTTGTGGATGAAGGTTTGTGGAACCTCTGCTTTGTGTTTGCATACACCTGAAAACAGTGTGTTCTTAAGAAAAGTGCATAATCTCAAACAAAAACTAAAACTAAATGTTGAAAGAAAATCCCACATTTGGCAATGGCACCAATTTTGTAGGTTGGTTCTTTTTCGACCACGGGATACCAAATTTCCTTCCTATTGTAGTACTTAGGATGTCAATTCAAATCTGGTATCTTTCAAATACCTAAAATACAAGTTTCTATCTAATTTAGACTAATAAATAATTATGGGTTGGTAACCTGGTGTGACTAAAGTAAGAGTTGTAAAGAAAAAAAAAACTAAATCTAAAAAAAGCAAAGGAGAATAAAAGTGTTTTCGGTTTATTTGTTTTCAAGATTAGAAACACCATTCAGAATTAGATAATTGGTCGGATGTTTCTAGAGAAGTAATGTTAAATCATATTTACAAGCTTATTATTCTCAACCATGGTAAAAGATCGCTCATGTACAAGCTAATACACTTTCGTGACAGAAACCCCTTCAGTGACCACCATGTATCTACAAATGTCTTTTTGTTTAAGCAACCAATGAACATTAAAATCATATTCTTACTATCTGTAGCATGGTAACCTATCATCAACTGTCATTAAGACATATTTTGAACCTCGCCCATGTTGAGAATGTTCAAGAACACAACCGTCTAATTAAGGATCGCTCATGTCTTATCACTTAAACTCTAATCGTAACCACGAGCAGACATTAAGCATCTCAAGACACGAATAAATCATTGGATAAAAGCTTTAAAAAAACTTTTTTCTTTCCCTTAAAACATCCTCCCTACCCAGAGTTGAGGGAGTCTACTCTCTAATCATTATGAACAACCTAATCATATGGTTTGATGATTTGTTCAACATAAAATTAAAATAGAAAAGCGTGAACTAAAACTAAGTGCACGTAGAATGAAGACAAAAAATAAACAATTATGAATTCATAAATAAAAATAAAATACTTCTGCAAGAAATTAAAACCCTAAAGAATGATGGAGACCAAAAGGTCTCCGCCTTTGAAACTAAAGACAAGAATAAAGATAGATGGATCAGCCCCCTCTCAAAATAAGGTCTAGAGTAATGTATTTATAGTGGAAAAGAGGTAAACTAGGTTAACTTAGAAAAACAAGTTTTGGCCTAGTTTTACTGCTTCGTGCGTGCTTTCCTTTTTTGAAGTTTTCACTACGGGTTGGTAACCCGTTGTCAGACACCCTGAGTCTCTCGTGCGATTCCCTTCATTTTTCTTTGTTTTCTTCTTTCCTTTTTTTCCTTTCTTCTTTGATTTTTTTCCTCTTTTTTCCTTTGCTTTCTTGTCTTTGACGATTTGTCCCTTGATACAAAATATCTCTCCGGTATTTTATTCCACGCACAATCCTGCCATTTTGCTTTGGTTTAGTTCCATTTTCGGTTTTGACGCATGAAGACCTGTTTAATGCAGTATATACACAAATGCAGACCAAAAACGCCCTAAAATGCAACCTAAATAGCCAAGATTCTAGTCTAAATACTAGTAAAATCCTAAGATATCATAGGGTTCACTCTAATTTATAGAGAAGACTACCATGACATTTTCACCAGTGGTCAAGTTACACACTATAAGAGTTCTTCTCTCCTTAGCTACTAACCTTGAATGAGTGTTATGGCATATGGATGTCAAGAATGCATTCCTTCAAGAAGAGATAGAGGATGAAGTGTATATGAAACCTCCACCTGGTCTATAAGACACAGTGACACCAGAAAAGGTTCTAAGATTGAGAAAATTAATTTATGAACTCAAGCAATCACCAAAGGTGTGGTACCATAGTCTAAGTATCATACTTAGAGACAAAGGCTTCAAGAGGTCTGAAGCTAATCATACTCTCTTCACCTTACAAAGCAAGACAGGTATTATGGTCATTCTCATCTATGTAGATGATATAATCATGTTAGGGAATGACAGTGTTGAAATTCAATCTACAAAGATTTATCATAAATCTGTTTTTGATATAAAGGATTTGAGTGAACTAAATTATTTCTTAGGGATAGAAGTGTCCCTAACTAAGGAAGGCTTCTTCTTGTCATAAAAGAACTACACTCTTGATCTTCTAACTGATGCAGCAAGATAAATGCAAAACAGGCAAAGACTCCCCTAGAAGATGGATACAAAATAAAATGAGTGGGAGAGTATGAAGATGAGGCATTTGAAGATGTTAAACTATATAGAAAGATAGTTGGTAAGCTAATCTACTAAACACTACTAGACTTGTGTTTTGCTGCGAATCAGGTTAGCTAACACATGGAAACTCCAAAGGTGTACCATTGGAACATAGTGGACAGGATATTGAGATATCTCAAACGGACTTATGATAAATGAATTTGGATAGGATGCAACGGAAGCACTGAGATTGTAGGCTACTGTGATGCAGATTGGACCGGAGGTAGGAATGATAGAATATCAACTACCGACTATTTTACTTTCATATGAGGCAACTTAGTCACATGAAAAACAAAGAAGCAGAAGGTGATCTCCTGCTCAAGTGCTAAAGTAGACTATAGAGCCATGAAGAAGCTCACCGCCAAGCTTACTTGGCTCACAAATCTACTCAAGATATCACCATAGAAGTCACTACACCATTCATCATGCATTGTGACAACCACGCTGTGGTGGACTGCCACAAAATTAGACAAATGATGGAAAAGGAGTGATTTTACCGTGCTACACAAGGATTTCAGATCAAATTGCTGATATCTTCACAAAGGCAGCAAGCCTAAGTTATAAGAGTCTATTCTTCCAAGGCTTAGACATATCACACTTTCAAGTCCATAATTCTTCTAACCATAAAGCTCATACTCTTTTCCTAAGTATGGTTTTATCCCAAAGGGTTTTCCATGGTAAGGTTTTTAATTAGTTTAGTCTTAATGTGATGAGGACATCGGAACCGTAACAACGTCAAACGAGCCAGACTTGGAGGATCTTACGCCGCAAGTTACAAGTGGACCGATCATACATCAAAGAGCAAAGGCAATTGGCTTCAAATTCAACCATTTCGTGGAGCACTTGCTGGAGCTAAAAGAAGACGGACCAGGCACAACCAGCTTGACCACCAGCTTAGTCTTAATGTGATGAGGACATCGGAACCGTAACAACGTCAAACGAGCCAGACTTGGAGGATCTTACGCCGCAAGTTACAAGTGGACCGATCATACATCAAAGAGCAAAGGCAATTGGCTTCAAATTCAACCATTTCGTGGAGCACTTGCTGGAGCTAAAAGAAGACGGACCAGGCACAACCAGCTTGACCACCAGCTCAGCCAAGCTAGGATAACTTCCACGTCTCACCGGCGATCTTCTTTATGCACAACCAGCTTCACTTGGTGTCTTTACTATCACTTAGTAAAGACACCGTAAAATCATGCTAAGGAATTGTACTCTTTTTCCTACCTTCGGTTTTTTCCCACTGAGTTTTCCGAAGGAAGTTTTAACAAGGGAACACCCTTACTGTGTGTAGAATAGAAGACTTCTTATTCTATTCTAATTGTTGGTCATCTACTTTGGATGGACCTTTTATTTTATTTTATGGTTTTATTTCATTTAAATTAAGTCCATAGTTGGTCCAACATGATTATGATTAATTTGTTTACATTTATTTCATATTTTATGCTTTTGGTGACAATTTCCTTTTTATGTCATAAGAGAATTTGCCCAGACCTAATTGTAACTATTATATAAACTATTTTAAGTCATTAGTGAGATTAAGAACTTTCAGAACAAAACCCTAAGTCCCTGATAGCTTGTAACCGTCGAGTAGCATTCTTAGTGTAGCCTAGATTAAGATTTTCCTCTCCTAGCTTTGATCTTTCATCTGGCTTGGAGATTTCTGTGTATCACAAGGTTTTCATCCTTTGTGTGGTCCAATTTGATCCATTCAACGTGGCTGTCCAGAATTGAGATTCTCTCTAATCAGACACAACACGATCCTGATCCAGGCTTGTATCATCTTTGGTATCATAGCTGAAGCTCCTGACGCAGGATAGTGTATAAACCATATACATTGTTTTCTTTTTTGTTATTTTTGATTTGTTTGTCAAGTATTTCAGGTTTAAGTCACAATCTAGTCTCTATCATTCGCGATCCATCACTCACTATCCACAACCAGCCTTCATCCATTTGATATGCACAAGGTAAGAAGAGTTGAGATTCTCATTTTTCATTACTTCGCTTGCATCCTTAAATCAGGATTTAGATTCATTTGTTTTCTATTGTTTAATCTAATTTAGTATAAAAAAAGTCTAGAGCGTGAGCGTGAGGAAGAAGAAGTTTTTTATTTATTTTTTTTCTCGTTAGGGTGCGAAAAAAAATTTTTAAATTTGAATTTCAACAACTGACCAAGAGTGAGGAGGAAAAAAAAATGTTGGGTGAGCTGAGGGAGGGAAGTAAAATATATATATATATATTGAACGTGAGAGTAAGAGAAAAAGAATATTAAAAAAATTATTATGCTGCTAAATTTAGGTTAGATTAGCTATTTTTTAGGATTTTAAAATTTTATGGAATTAGAAAATTTAAGAAAATTTTATCATATAATTGTTTTTTATTTTTGCATAAATTAATCATATAGTTTATTTTTATTTGTATAAATTTGACATATAATTTTTATTTGCATAAGTAATCTTTTAGTTCTTTTCTTATTCTGTTACTTCTTAGAGAAACAAAATGTCCGACAAGTCGGACCCCGCTGACGTCTATAGTGCCATGTTGCACATGTTGGCGAATCTGAGTGGTCAAATCAATGCTATGGCCACGGGCATAGAACGACTATGAGAGTTCTTAACTGCAACAAGAGCCGAGATCCCGGAATCTGCTCGTCAAGGAGCAGATCGAGGCTTTGAGCAACCACCACCACCATCTTTCCAACCACCACCACATTTTCAACCACCCCCACCGCCACCACGACCTTTCCAGGCTCAACCGCCCCCACATCAAGCCCCAAAAATAAAACTTAACCCTCCCACATTCGCTGGTAGAGTGGACCCCGAGGCTTATTTGGATTGGGAGCGTCGGATGGAAAATATCTTTGACTACTATTGATATGCCGATCCGAGGAAAGTAGCTCTAACGACAGCTCAGTTTACCGACCATGCTCTGACATGGTGGGATCGAGATTGTACCGAGAGAAAGAGAAACCGGTACGGAAACATAGTATCGTGGGACAAACAAAAGTACGTCATGAACCGACGTTACGTTCCATCGCACTTTCACCGAGACTTACAAAAACGTTTTGGACGTTTAAGTCACGGAAGTAAGAGTGTCAAAGAGTACTATGAGGAATTCAAACATTTAAGGAACCGTCTAGGAGTAGAAGATTCCTTAGAGAGTTTTATGGCGTAATTCGTGGACGGATTACACGAAAAGATTGCTCGGAAAGTCGAGAGGCAGACATACCACGACTTAAGCAAGTTACTTCACCTCGCTATTCAAATCGAGCAACAGAACATGCGTAAGGCCTCGAGCGTTGCTCGGCCAAAGACTAGTTGGACACCCGTGTCCAGACCAGCTGAACTGAGCAGCCAACCAGCTACGGAAAACCGGTTTAAGGCAAAGGTGAGTGATTTCATCAAGACTCCACGACCGGGCCCTAGCACGTATCAGCAGCTGGTTGCTAATACACCTTCTACAAGAAGTCGAGACATCTAATGCTCGGGAGTGTCCTAACCAACGAGCCATGATTTTCACTCCAGTTGGAGAGTACAAATCAGAGGATGAAGAAGAGGATTACCTGGACAAGTCCGGAGAAGACGACCTTGAATACCCAGACACCGGAGAACTCTTGATGATGAGACGAGTTCTCAACACGATGGTTCATCCCGACAAGGTCGTTCAGTGAAAGAACATATTTCACTCTTGATGCACAATTCAAGGAAAAGTGTGTTCACTGATCATAGACGGAGGTTTGTGCGCGAACGTAGCCAGTTCCTACATGGTAAATAAGCTTGGCCTAAAGAGGACCAAACATCCGCACCCCTATAAGTTGAGATGGCTTATTGACAAGACCATAGTACCCATAACTGATCAAGTTAACATTTCATTCAGCGTGGGACGTTACAATGATCAAGTGTTATGTGACGTAGTGCTGATGCAGGCCGTTCATCTATTGCTAGGACGTCCGTGGCAATTCGATAAGGAAACCACACACAATGGACGGACGAACTTGTATACGTTCGAACATGAACGACGCAAGTATAACTTAGCACCATTGACACCTCGAGAAGTACATGAGATGCAAGTTCAAATGGCTAAGGATGAAAGAAAGCGTAATGAAAACTTTCTTATTAACACTGGACACATATGAAAGGCCGTTAGCAGAAAAGACACGCCTGTTATCTTGCTAATGTAGAAAGAGTTTCTAAGCGCTCAAAACATAAACCTCAAACTGCAATCTGAGGTGAACGAACTGCTAGAGAGTTATGCCGATGTATTCCCTGAGGAGCTACCTCCTGGACTGCTGCCAGTTAGAGGGATTGAGCATAACATTGATTTCGTTCCAGGTGCCCAGTTGCCCAACCGAGCCGCTTACCGGGTTAACCCGGAGGAAGCTCAAGAACTTGAGCGCCAAATACCGCAACAACGTCAAACGAGCCAGACTTGGAGGATCTTACGCCGCAAGTGCCAAGTGGACCGATCACACGTCAAAGAGCAAAGGCAATTCGCTTCAAATTCAACCATTTCGTGGAGCACTTGCTGGAGCGGAAAAAAAACGGACCAGGCACAACCAGCTTGACCACCAGCTCAGCCAAGCTAGGATCACTTCCACATCTCACCGACGATCTTCTTCATGCACGACCAGCTTCACTTGGTGTCTTTACTATCACTAAGTAAAGACACCGTAAAATCATGATAAGGAATTGTACTTTTTTTTTTACCTTCGGTTTTTTCCTACTGGGTTTTCCGAATGAGATTTTAACGAGGCAACACCCTTACTGTGTGTAGAATAGAAGACTTCTTCTTCTATTCTAATTGTTGGTTATCTACTTTGGATGGACCTTTTATTTTATTTTTTGGTTTTATTTCATTTAAATTAAGTCCATAGTTGGTACAACATGTTTAGGACTAATGTTTTGACATTTATTTCATATTTTATGCTTTTGGTGACAATTTCTTTTTATGTCATAAGGAAATTCGCCCAGACCAAATTGTAACCACTATATAAACTATTTTAAGTCATTAATAAGATTAAGAATTTTCAGAATAAAATCCTAAGTCCCTAATAGCTTGTACCCGTTTTAAATAAAATGTAAATGCTTATTTTACAATATTTTTTATCAATTTATTCTAATGGTTTCAATATCTTCCTTGCGATAAATTTTAAAGGTGTCCACTATTTTGACACATGATTCTCACTATTTTGCAATATTTATATTTAGTTTTTTTCTTTCAATTATACTTTTGTGATTATCTACATATTCTATTTTATTTTTCTCTACATGCAATATGTTCTTTATAAAAAAATCAAATAAAATAATTTAGTTAAAATTACTTATGTATATCTACAACCTAAAATGCCTAAATTAATGATTTTATTGTTCGGTTACCTAGAATGGAAAACATGAACAACAATTATTGTTCGTCCAACTAAAATCTCTAAAATAAAAAACAATAAAGAATTTAGTCACCCTAAAAACAAGATACAATAACGAGAATTAACCCCATAAATAGAAAACATTCGCTTAAAATAGATAGACTCCTTCTCCTATATAAATAGCTAAAATCAATCCCTTTTATATCAAAACCATTTTGTTACAAAATCATAATAAAAAAAACATATACCTGTTTACAAAAGTCATATCTATGGCAATGCGAATTTTAAATAAGATATGCAGTATCCTTGTGATTACAATGTTTTTCGAGGTGATACTTATGGCACAAACATCTCACTCTGACGTTTGTATTAAACACTGTGTTTTAAACCAATGTTTGAAAACGTTGAAAGATGCAACTCAGGTTGAATGTGAAAATGCCTGCAAAAAATTGTGCAAAGAAAAACAGATCAATGGTGAAAAATACATCGTCGCCCCTCCAGAAAATAAGAAACCTAAGTCTGGCTTATGTTACTATATCAGGGGTTTAGGATGTTATTAAATAACATATACTCTTTGTCTCTGTTTATTTATAAGTATGTACTTTTTTACTATTGTATCAATCGATAGTTTATGTTTTTTTCTTCACTGTGCATATGTCTAATGCTTTGATTTTTGATGATATTTCAAAAGTAAGACGTATTATGTTATTTCTATAAATAAAAAAGCTGCGAAGGTACATGCAAGAACAAGGTATGCTACACATTTTATTGTGTTAAATCATGTTTTTACTAATAACTCATTGAGATCTTAGTAATAAAAAATAAGAGTTGTTAACAAATATATATATATATATATATATATATATATATATATAAATAAGAGAACTGTTACAATATCGCATACGGGTATGACGCAAATTAGTCCAAATATTTACGAAATCGAAAGAGGGGATATGTGTTTTGCATTGTACATCAAATACCTGGTAAATGCTGGGGATCGATCCTGACCTCATCTGTTAAGACGGATAAAGAAAAATCATCACAAAAAAAATTCGAGTGTATAATGCTACTAGAATTACTTAAGCCAATTCAAAAATGGTTTATTTATTTGTAATGAAAGTGTATGATTCCTATCTTCACAAAAACATGATATGAAGTCTCAGCTCAGCCTTCAAAATTGAGTAGAAACTTTACTCATGTACGCTGAAACTGAAACCCCACCGATGATAAATCAATGGAAAAAAGAATATCAATCCAAAAATTATTCAAAAGCGTAGAAATCTTATTTTTACAAAAAAATAAGAAATAATTGGCATACACTTTGATAGGAAGTTTGGGATCAGACGTCAGAGTAACTTTGGACGAGATCGTGAGGAGATCAATCTGCAAAATCGAGGCTGTTCAATTTTTTGACGTTCTTTTTTTATTCTGTAGCATATAATCATTTGAGGCCTAATATTTGGAGTAACATCAAATTGTCGACAAAGTCTAAATTTGGTTTGTTTTAACACACTGCTTGAAATATTTGGTTTGGCGAGACATTTTACCTTTTTGTTTTATCCTTTATTTCACGTACTTTACATAAAATACAGACAGTTCAAACTCATAATATTATGAACGAAGTAAATGTTTTATCCTATATAAGTTCATTTATTTGGATTGGTTGGTAGATACCCTCAATATTTATTTTAATATATTTTTAAATATTGTTAATTTAAAAAACTCATTATGAATCTAATTAAGATTTTATAGTCTAGACTATGTGGTTGTACCAATATACCAAAAATTATGTCTTAACATTGTAAATGTTTATCTTTATATGTTATGCTATATGTAATGGATATATTACCAAGTAAATTCAAAATTGTGTCAGGAAATTCAAAATTTTCACGTAATTTTTTTGTTTAACAACAAACGGTAATGCATAGTGAAATTTATAGTTATCTAAGTTAGGACTATGGTTTGCAATATGCACAATAGTTATTGTTCACATATTTAGGTTGTATAAAACATAAAAAATAAGAATATGTTTACCCAAAAAGGAAAAAAGAAACAAACAGTATTAATCTTGAACTAATTTTCAAAAACAATAAAACAAAACTATTTAAATATTTAGACTTAATTTGAATCAAATATTTACATTAGCAAGAAACTAATTTGATTTAAATAGTTTAAATCAATTTAAATAATTGATTTAGTTATCCATTTGAACCTATCAAATCATATATTTGAGTTTCCATCAAATCTCATCTTTAGTTCATATTTTTTAAACCCATTCTTTTTGATGATTTTAAGAGTTGGTCTCGTGTCAGATATTTCGTTAAAGTATATGTTATTTTATACGCTGATTTGATGTAATCAAACGAGATTACACCACTTGAGATCAATTTTCTAATGGTCTTATGTCGTTTACGTATGTGACGTAACTTGTCATTATACGATTTATTGTTTTAGGTCCGACCGTGAACTTTTTAGCAAGTGGTACTGAAACTTTTGCTAAGTACCCCCACACTTTCAAGTATTTGTATGATGGAACAATACATTTCCACAGTTCACATGGCGTATTTCCTGTCACTTTGTGAGAAATTTTATTTAGTATATAATTTGAAGACATTAGAGCTTCCCCCCCCCACATGTTCTGAGTTACGCCTGATTCTTGCAATATTGCATTCATCATTTTCTTTAGAGTTTGGTTTTTACGTTCAACAACTCCATTAGATTCAAGTGAATAAAAAGCAGTTGTCTGATGAATGATTCTATTTTCTCTGCATAATGCATCAAACTGTCATTCATATTCTCCACCTCTATCGCTTCAAACTACTTAAATAGTTTTTTTCTAGTTGATTTTCAACCTCTAGCTTATATTTTTTGAATTTATCTTAATCCTTATTTTTTGCTTTGTAACAAATAAATATAGCAGTATTTTGTGTTATCATCAATGAAAGTCACGAGATACTTTTTACCTCCTCTTTTAGGTAAATATTTTAAATAGCACAAATATTTGTGGATTAGTCTTGGAGGTTTTATTGTTAGTATTCTCAAGAGAACGCATATGATATCATCATTGAGTTACTTCTCTAATTTCAACAATGTCAATGTGATATAGATCTTCTCATACCATATACTAAAATGAGCTCCATCAATTTTTTCAATCATTAGTCATATGCTTATAGCACTAGACACTCACATGACAATATGATAAACATCAGAATCTTGCACAGTCATATGTGGCAGACCACTACCAAAATGAATTAGATGTGTCGACTCACTAGACTCGTAACCAATAAACACCTCCACCATAACCGGTGTAGAAGTCCTTATTAATTACAATAATTAAATTTTAACTTCTGAAATTATTAAATTCAGAAAGTAACAATTTAATTTCAAACAAAGACAAGATGAAACAATTCAAACTATTCAGAAAACTTGCATAAATCATCCAATTAATTTTGCGAATATTATTAAATCTGAGAAATATTAAACTAGTGCACAGAAGTCAAAATGTGACAATTGCTAACGTTTTTCTTTATAACGTTTTAATTAGATTTTTGTGTATTCAATGAAACAGAAATCATTTTAATGATTGAAATAAGTAAATTGTAGAAAATAAATTAATAACTTTCAAAATTTTGTTGAAAAATTCAACAAGTATCAGACCATGTAAAAGAATATCACCGATTACTTTTTGAATTACTGTTGAATTGAGCAAATCAAAAATCATCACCATGATTAGTCTGATTTCTTTTTTATAACAAAAAACACTTACATAAATTTATTAAAATTAGACGTTATTCTGTGAATTTTAAGTCACGATTGCTTAATTATTTTTAACAATTTAAGCATTTGTTTAAAAATTAAAACCAAATCGCAAACTTGCATAATCGCGTTCGCATATACGTTTTAAGATCAAGCGATTCCAAATCCAGATCGATCGATACGGTAAAAAATTGTTAGATATCGTTTTGCAGACTCGCTTTTTGAGCATTTGCAGAAACGATTATTGATCGTTTAAATTCGTTTTGCAATCTCGCTTTTCAGCGTTTGCAGAAACGATTACAAATTGATAAAAAAAAAATTTCTTAAATCCAATTGTAGCCATTTGCTAGAAGCAGATTTATTGAGTTAAGACTGTAAGAGCTATAAAACCTGATAAGAAATACAATTTGATATATGTAATGAGAATAACTGATCAATTTGTAAAATCACGATTTAAGGAAAGACAGACGGAGGCGAGATTTCATCTCTTTCTATAACTCAATAAAATACATGTAGTGTGACGGTTTTCACACACTTTTTGAATACAAGAGGTGGTAAAAAATATTTAGTGACTTTCATTGATGATAGCACAAAATATTGTTATATTTCCTTGTTACAAAGAAAAAAATGAAGCTTTTGATAAATACAATGAATATAAGTTAGAGGTTGAAAATCAACTCGATAAAACTATCAAAATAGTTTGAAGTTATATAGGTGGAGAATACAAAGGACATTTTGATGCATTCGGTAGAGAAAATTGAATCATTCATGAAACAACTGCTCCTTACTCACCTGAATATAATGGAGTTGCAGAACGCAAAAAACCAAACTCAAAAAAGAAATGATGAATGCAATGTTGCAAAAATCAAGCGTAACTGATACAAGCATAGTGGCGGGGTGTCCTTCAACCGAGAAACTCGAGGTTAAGGGCACGGTGAGATGGAGTGAGGGTGGAGCGAAAGGATCACACAAGCTGCGGAAGACTTGTGATACACCAGAGAAACTTCAGCCTAGAAAGGATGAAGTCACGGCTAGCTCATCAAGGAGGAAAGGAGGCGCCGAGTTTAGACAAGAGTCTTAGGGTTTTTGTTTTAAAATTTAAGTTATCTTATTCATTGCAAGTAATAAGGCTTATATAGGCCTTTGGTTTACAACTTAGGGTAAACATCATGATGTTTCCCCAAAACAACAAGAAGTCTAAATAAAAATAACATAAAGTTTTTTAAAGAGAGAAATAAGCCTAGGCCAAGGCTTAAATACAAATGCTTGGGCCTAGGACAAATTGCCAAACTAAGGAATTGAGTATAAGGCCTTAATTTCACACTTAGTCTAAAAATAAGAAATAAGATAGATAAGTGATGAGGACATCAAGCCAGCAACTGCACCAGTCATTCCACCAGGAACTCTCACATGGTCCAAGAGGAAATCTCTAGGACACAAGCTCAGCATGCCACTGAAGAGTGGAACCAGACCAGACTTCGAGCCGCCCATGACCAGCTCTGGACCAACCATGGCGAACTGGACCATGCCGACCGGTACCAGCCTCATTCCAAACAGTCCCAGACCGAGTGCCTCGTCCCGGATGTCCCGACCACCCGACCATGGACTAGGCGACCAACCCGCGTCCGGACCGCCATGCCAAGACCCAACCATTCCAAGACCGTCCAACCCGTTCCAGCTGGACAAAGAGCCAACGAGGTTCCTTCTAGAAGATTTTTCTTCCTCCAGTGTTTTTACCATTACCATCCGATAGATACACCAAAAGTCGTGCTAGGAAATAGTATTCTTTTTCCAGTCTTCGATTTTGTCCCACTGGGTTTTCCGAAGATGGTTTTAATAAGACAATACTCTTAGTGCGCAAGACGGTGAAAACTTGTCACAATTCCACCTCATTCACAAGTCCTGATCGATTTCTAGCATAAATGATATTGGGCTATTTGTAATGACCGCGATCGAGGGAAAAACTGGCAAGGGCGGGGAAAAAGGAAATTTTGGGGAATATGGGCAAAGATATCTGGGAGGGAAATTTCGGAAATTTTGCAATATCCTTGTAACAGATTTCCCAGAAATTTCACAATATCCTAACAACCGGATAAGGGATTATTCCCAAAGGAAAATGAATTATCCCCAAAGGATAAGGGATTATTCCCAACGGATAAGGGGATTGGTTGCTCGATTTGTTGGTAACAACTTCCGAGATTTTCGCGCTAAATCCCAACCGCTTTTCGAAATCATGCTGATATCCTAACGAACAGATGGATATTCGAAGGGATAAGAGGGGCCGCGGATAAAGAAAAATCCTAACCGCCTTCCCTTATAAATAAGAAGGCAGGTCGCCTCATAATTCTCTGCGTGAGTAAAACGAAAATTAGAACTCTGATAGAAAGAAAGTTCGAGGAAGATAAGCGATTATCCTAGAAAGGTTCGAGAGGCGCCAAGTTACCTGAGTAATCATCGATAACGGTTCGTTCGGTTAAGGAATATCCGGATAAGCATCGATAAACTCAGAGTTTTACCTTTCTGGACTATAAGTATCGAGAGACTTAGTGTTTGGTCGATGTGTTCCGAGTAAATCGCTAGGTTTGTGTGACGCGCGTCGGTGCAGCTTGGACGATCTGCGTCAAGAGGTGTCAGAACGTGGGATTTTCATTAGTTCATCAAAATCCTAAGATGAGTGCGTGACTGTGTCTATGGTTTAGGGTCGTTGGGTTGAGTGGATTCAATACGTGCTTGACTGTCTGATCTAATATACTTGTCTTTGTCCTGTTATATGTGTTAAGCGTGAATATGAGAGTCTTGTGTGACTCGTCCTGTTGAGAGATCCAACAGTGGTTGGTGAATAACATCTAGGAAAGTATATCGATTTGATTTGCATGATTGACTTATTGATTGTATTGCTTGTTTTCCATTACTTGACCATAGCTGTGTGAGACGGGATGACCGCCTCACTAAGCAATTTGTTGCTTATGCCTCCTTATGGATGCAGGGTTAGATAATACTCGGGAAGGTAACCGCAGTGGCTAGAACGCGAAACGAAGGCTGGAAGGAAGGGATGGTGGCTTAGTGAAATAAGTGGGTCTAGTAACTTAAACGATGTATTAGCTTATTAGCAGACTTATCGTTGTACTAGAACCTCGGTTTTTATAATAAGTAATCTATTGCACGTTTATGCACTGCTCCGCTGAATCGAATTTGAAAATGCTAAGAAAAAGTTAAGTAAAAATCTGAATCAAGAAATTTTTACTAAGTGCGGTTGGTTGGTTCGACCGCGGGTAGGAAACCTTTAACCTGGGGTAGTTTTCCTGGGTTAGGGTGCTTCAGTTTGGTATCAGAGCATTGTCGATTCTAGGACAGTGTTAAGCATAAACGGGTTAGTGGGTTAAGCCATCCTTTCCCAGCCAGTCTCGCGGTAAGAGGTATTTAGAGAATAAGTTAGTGTTATACTAACTTAATTAACTGTATGATCATTGCAGATGGTAAGAAACACTCGATCTCAAATTGGGAATGGTGGTGCACCTGAGGAACGCACCACAGCTGGGGATGGTGCGAACCCCAACAATGGTCACGATGGTGAAGCAGCAAATGTGCCTGGGAATGGAGCCGCTGCACCTCAGAGCGAATTGGGCCAGTTGATGGGGATGTCGGGGCAAATTTTAGAAAGATTGACGGCTGCTGTACCTGTTCCTGCGGCACCTGTGCCTGTTGCACCCGCACCGGTGATACCACCGCCTGCGGTAAATGAGCGGGTAGCCGCGGCAAGGGATGAGGAGATATTGCCAGAACCGAGGATCACATCGTACCTTACGATGGCTGATCACATGCGTAAGCTGGGTACAAAGTACTTTGCGGGTGGTGCAAAACCGATCGAGGCAGATGAGTGGCAATTGAGACTCGAACAGAACTTTACGGCTATACGATTTCCAGATCAGTATAAGAAGGACATTGCGGTCCATTATCTGGAAGGTGACGCGCATACTTGGTGGACCACAGTTGAGGCAAGGCGCCGTAATTATTCATGGATTGTGTTCCGTGAGGAATTCTGCACTAAGTACTTTCCAAGAGAAGTGTTTGACCAATGTCAGCGTGCGTTTCTCGAATTGCGCCAAGGATCATTGAGTGTGCGTGAGTATGAGATTGAGTACAACTCTCTCATGAAGTTTGCGGGGCGCGAATTTGAGGATGAACAGACGCAGATAAGTCGGTTTTTGTGGGGGCTTCGGGTCAATCTCCGCAATCGCTGCCAAGTTTGGAGATACGACTCCATGTCTGAGCTGGTAGAGATAGCGGCGCTTATGGAAGTGGGCCTGAAGGAGGAAGCGGAGCTAGTGAACATGGAATGGAAAGCGGCCACGGTACCTCCTGCTAGGCTGAGACTCGGTTCGGGCCAAAGGAGGAATTTGGACAAGAGTCTCAGGAGCAACAAGACAATGACGGTGCAAGCTGCATGTCAAAGTTGCGGGAAAACACACTCTGGTCAGTGCAGGACCATTTCTGGTGCGTGCTTCCGGTGTGGAAGTCTGAACCATAAGATTGGGGACTGTGCAGAGAGGTACTCTGGGGTACGAGAGTTTGGACGTAATCTTGGGGATCGGGTATGCCATCATTGCCGTGAGCGGGGACACTTCAGGTCCCAGTGTCCGAAGCTGGCGCAGTCATCCGGGAAACAGGCAAATGAGGGACTGCTGCCACCACCACCAGCTAAGAGACCGGCCAATACAACAGGTGGAACACCACGGGTCTTCTAGATTTCTGAGGATGCGATAGAAGGAAGCTCTTCTCATCCGATCACTGGTAAGTTCTTAACATTTACTAAGTAAATAAGATGTCTGCTTGTGTCCTTAGCGTTTTAGAGGATATTGTAGGGACCATTCTTATAGGTGGAATACTGACCCACGTTCTATTTGATTCCGGGGCGACACATTGTTTTGTTAGCCCAGAAATGATTGGGAAATGTGGGTTCCATAAGGAACTTGGAGACCAACTCGAACTCGTCCGAGCGGCGGGCGGTCAAGCTATAAACACCTTTGGAAGAGTGGTTGACGTTCCGATAATGGTATGCGGTGTGGACATGCCAGCTGACCTAGTCATATGCGGAGTGAAAACTTACGAGGTGATATTGGGCATGGATTGGCTTGAAAATCACAAGGCCCATTTGGATTGTCACCGAGGGAGAATTCGGTTTGAAAGGGGAAACACAACGCTAGAATATCAGGGAATTCGACCCACCTCAGGAAGCTTGATACAATTGATCGAAAAAGGATGCGAGGCGTATTTGGCCACGATCACAACGTCAGAAGTTGGGCCAGATATGAGGCTTAATTAGATTCCAATAGTAAAGGATTTCGGCGATGTGTTCCAGGCTTTGGTTGGACCACCACCGGAAAGGTCGGACCCATTCACTATAGAATTGGAACTTGGAACTGCCCCGATATCAAGAGCTCCCTATCGGATGGTACCAGCTAAAATGACCGAATTAAAGAAACAATTAGGTGAACTAATGGAGAAAGGATTCATTCGTCCGAGCAGTTCACCTTGGGGAGCGCCGGTTCTGTTCGTTAAAAAGAAGGATGGAAGCTTTAGGCTTTGCATAGACTACCGTGGGTTGAACCGAGTTACGGTAAAGAACAAGTATCCACTCCCGCGGATTGATGAGTTGTTGGACCAACTCAAAGGGGCGACTTGTTTCTCTAAGATCGATCTGGCTTCGGGATATCATCAAAAAGCAATAGCCGAGTCAGACATTCGAAAGACGGCTTTTCGGACAAGGTATGGACATTACGAGTTCGTAGTCATGCCTTTCGGATTGACCAATGCACCGGCTGCATTTATGAAATTGATGAACACTGTTTTCCGATATTTCTTGGATGAATTTGTGATCATTTTCATAGATGATAATTTGGTTTACTCGAAAAACCAAGAGGAGCATCAAGGTCATTTAAGAATGGTTTTGGCTAAGTTGCGGGAACAGAAGTTGTTTGCCAAGCTCAGCAAGTGTAGCTTTTGGCAGAAGGAAATTTGATTCTTAGGTCATATAGTCTCGGATCAAGGAGTGTCTGTTGACTCGGAAAAGATCAAGGTTGTTGCGGAATGGCCGAGGCCCGAGAATGCCTCAGAGGTGCGGAGCTTTCTGGGTTTGGCCAGCTATTATAGACGGTTCGTTAAGGGCTTTGCAAGTATGGCTCAGCCATTGACCAAGCTGACCGGTAAGGACGTTCGGTTTGTATGGTCACCAGACTGTGAGACGAGTTTTGCTAAGCTAAAGGAAATGCTTACGAGTGCTCCAGTTTTGGCGTTACCAGAACCCGATGAACCGTATGTAGTCTACACAGATGCATCCAGATTGGGACTAGGGTGCGTTTTGATGCAAGTGGGTAAGGTCATCACCTATGCATTGAGACAACTAAGGAAACACGAACGAATTACCCAACCCATGACTTAGAGATGGCGGCTGTGGTATTTGCTTTAAAGATCTGGAGAACTTACCTTTATGGAGGAAAAGTTCAGATATTTACGGATCACAAGAGTTTGAAGTATATCTTCACTCAATCTGAACTAAACCTTCGGCAAAGGAGATGGATGGAGCTTGTGGCCGATTATGATGTGACCCTTGATTACCATCCGGGGAAGGCCAACTCGGTTGCAGATGCACTAAGTCGAAAGAAAGTAGTCAAGGACACTACAAAAGACATAGAAGGTCTGGTCAGTATGATAAGCACCTTACGCCTTACCGCATTGACGGATGATGTGGAACCGTTGGGCTTAGGTGCTGCCGACCATGCGGATTTGTTAACTCGCGTTTGGCTAGCTCAGGATGCTGATGAAAAACTTAATGAGGCAGCAAGAAACGAGAATACGGAGTATCAGATATCGAATAATGGGACGATATTGGTGAATGGTCGGGTGTGTGTCCCAAAGGATCAGCAGTTGTGTGAGGAAATTCTTAAAGAAGCCCATCAGTCCAAATTTTCCATTCACTCAGGAGCGACTAAAATGTACCGAGACTTAAAACAGCACTATCATTGGGTTGGAATGAAACGAGACGTGGCCAAATGGGTGGCTGGTTGTCATACATGTCAATGGGTCAAAGCCGAACATCAAGTTCCGGCTGGGTTAATGCAGAGATTACCCATCCCCGAATGGAAGTGGGATTTGATCATGATGGACTTTGTTATCGGACTGCCTATGTGTGATAAGAAAGATGCGATTTGGGTCATTGTGGACCGTTTGACCAAATCTGCCTATTTCCTCGCAGTTAATCGGAAAGATGGTTCGGAGAAACTTGCGTAGTTATACATAAAAGAGATTGTTCGATTACATGGAGTCCCTGCGAGTATAATATCATATCGGGACTCTAAGTTTGCTTCGGCGGTTTGGAAGTCATTACATAAGCGGCTTGGGACTAAGGTCAACTTGAGCACGGCTTATCACCCGCAGACGGATGGACAATCAGAACGGACGATCCATACACTTGAGGATTTGTTGAGAGCGGCTGTCTTAGACTGGGGCGGTAAGTGGGAACAACATTTACCATTGGCCGAGTTTGCATATAACAATAGCTATCAGGCTAGCATTGGAATGTCGCCGTATGAGGCATTGTATGGACGGCCTTGCCGAACCCCGCTATGTTGGACCGAAGTGGAGGAGCGGAGTATTTATGGGCCAGACTTAGTCGATAGGACGACTGAGAAAATCTGAATTTTACAGATTAAGATTAAGGAAGCTCAGGATCGACAAAAGAGTTATGCAGACAAACGTCGAAGGGAGGGGGAAATGGTTTATCTTAAGACGGTCACCTATAAGGGAAAAGAAAGAACAAATCAGATCGCAAAGTTGAGTCCGAGATATATGGGTCCATATAAGATTTTGGAACGGATCGGACCAGTGGCATATAGATTGGAATTACCACCGGTCTTAAGTGCATTCCACAATGTGTTCCACGTTTCTATGCTAAGGAAGTGCATAAATGATAGACATAACGTAATAGTGGAACCACCAGCAGATTTACAGGAAAATCTGACTGTTGAAGGAAGGCCAGTTCGAATCGTGGGAAGAAGAGTTAAGAAAGACCGTAGGAAGAAAACCAAAATGATTCAGGTCGTTTGGGATTGTGATGGAAAAGTTTCCCAAATGGTTTGACAAGCAAGCGATCGAGACTTCTAACGCTAAAAAGACTAAGCCCTAGATTCAAGCGAGGATTGTAATGACCGCGATCGAGGGCAAAACTGGCAAGGGCGGGGAAAAAGGAAATTTCGGGGAATATGGGCGAAGATATCTGGGAGGGAAATTTCAGAAATTTCGCAATATCCTTGTAACAGATTTCCCAAAAATTTTGCAATATCCTAACAACTGGATAAGGGATTATTCCCAAAGGAAAATGAATTATCCCCTAAGGATAAGGGATTATTCCCATCGGATAAGGGGATTGGTTTCTCGAGTTGTTGGTAACAACTTCCGAGATTTTCGCGCTAAATCCCAACCGCTTTTCGAAATCATGCTGATATCCTAACAAACAGATGGATATTCGAAGGGATAAGAGGGGCCGCAGATAAAGGAAAATCCTAACCGCCTTCCCTTATAAATAAGAAGGCAGGTCACCTCATAATTCCCTACGTGAGTAAAACAAAAATTAGAACTCTCATAGAAAGAAATTTCGAGGAAGATAAGCGATTATCCTAGAAAGGTTCGAGAGGCGCCCAGTAATCATCGATAGCGGTTCGGCCGGTTAAGGAATATCCGGGTAAGCATCGATAAACTCAGAGTTTTACCTTTCTGGACTATAAACATCAAGAGACTTAGTGTTTGGTCGATGTGTTCCGAGTAAATCGATAGGTTTGTGTGACGCGCGTCGGTGCAGCTTGGACGATCTGCGTTAAGAGGTGTCAGAACGAGGGATTTCATCAGTTCATCAAAATCCTAAGGTGAGTGTGTGACTGTGGCTATGGTTTACGGTCGTTCGCTTGAGTGGATTCAATAAGTGCTTGACTGTCTGATCTAATATACTTGTCCTTGTCCTGTTATATGTGCTAAGCGTGAATATGAGAGTCTTTTGTGACTCGTCCTGGTGAGAGATCCAACAGTGGTTGGTGAATCACGTCTAGGAAAGTATATCGACCTGATTTGCATGATTGACTTATTGATTGTATTGCTTGTTCTCGATTACTTGACCATAGCTGTGTGAGACGGGATGACCGCCAACTAAGCAATTCGTTGCTTATGCCTCCTTGTGGATGCAGGGTTAGATAATACTCGGGAAGGTAACCGCAGTGGCTAGAACGCGAGACGAAGGCTGGAAGGAAGGGATGGTGGCTTAGTGAAATAAGTGGGTCTAGTAACTTAAACGATGTATTAGCTTATTAGCAGACTTATCATTGTACTAGAACCTCAGATTTTATAATAAGTAATCTATTGCACGTTTATGCACTGCTACGCTGAATCGAATTTGAAAATGATAAGAAAAATTTAAGTAAAAATCTGAATCAAGAAATTTTTACTAAGTGCGGTTGGTTGGTTCGACCGAGGGTAGGAAACCTTTAACCTGGGGTAGTTTTCCCGGGTTAGGGCGCTTCACTTTTCCTATCTTTTATTCTATTTTCTAGGCAAAATATTGGGCTTATAAGTCATGTTGACTATTTGGGGACCAAAGTCTATTTTAATAGCCAATAAGTAAACTACGTGTTGTTTTAATTCTTGAGAGGCTAAACATCATGTTGTTTAGCCTAAGTTGTAATAAGGCATTATATAAGCTTTTTGTCTACACATTAATGAAACAACAACCATTTTTAAAACAAACAAAAACCTAAGTCTTTGTCTAAGACCTACTAGGCGCCGCCAACCAAGTGTCCTTGGTAGCAGCCGTGTTCTTCAACCTGTTGGTTGAAGTTCTTGGAGTATCACAAGCCCCTTTCACAGCTTGTGTGGTCCCTTCGTTCCACCCCTTCATTTCCATCGTTTTCTGTCCAGCAACCTGAGCTTCTCGGTGAAAGACAGCCCACCCCTCGGTTCTTGCATTGTCTGGTATCAGAGCTTAAAGCTCCTGCTCATCAGGTTGATTTATCTTTGTTTTTGGTGACTTTCTTGGTTTTTGGTTGCAATAGTTTTTGGCTTTGATTGTGTTTCTTTCTCTTTCCCTTGAGACTCTCGGTAAGAAGGAGGAGGAATCAAGTCACATACCACAAACACCAGAAAAAAAACATCAGGTTTTATCATTTCTTGTCCTTGTTTTCATTTTTTTTTTTAAAAAAAAAGGTAGAAGAAATTGCTTGTTTACATGCTTGTTTGCTATTTTTTTTTTAAAGACAAAAAAATATATTGTTTAGGTTGTTTAAAATCAAACTAGGGTCTTTAGAAACTCACCTAGAACACCTTCATCATCAATCTTGGAATCCATAAGTATCTTGTGTGTGCTTGTTTGTTTGTTTGCTAGTCTAGTCATCGTGTTCCTAACTAAGGTTCTAGCCCTGAGTTGTTTTGTTCCTAGTCCCAACCCGCGTCATAGGTTCCCCTGTACCGCGTGTAATGTCCCCTAATCCATGAGTAAACTGCTGCTAGTTTCCCCAGAGTCCTGATCTCGTCCTGTGCCGCTAAGTTCCCCCACCAAGCTAGGTTATGCTAGCTAGCTTTCCCTGCGTCATAGTCCCTTAGCTTGTGTAGGTCTAGGTTTAGCGTGTGTAAGTCCTTAGTCCCCACCGTACCGCGTCCCTTAGTCCCCACCTTACCCCGTCCGTAACTAGCTTCTCGCGTGGCTGCACCGCGACCCAGAATCCCCTCTAGCAACCCGCGCGGCTGCAGTCCGAGTCCCCAGTTGCATTAGGCAGCTAGGTTCATCTTAGTGTCTAGGTTCTTAGTTCTTAGCTTTATGAATTTTTCTCTACCAATTAGGCATTAAATTAGTTAGTTTCTTTATTTTTCTAGGCTATGAAATAATTTATAAAGTTTTTTAGAATCACTTATATAGTTTTCCTAATTTTTATTAGGACATTAATAGTTTTCCTTTTAGTTTTATGTAGTTTTCCTTTTAGGAAATAGGCTTAGTTAGTTTTTCCTTTTCTTTGTCTATGATAGTTACTTTTTGGAATTAGGAATTATTAGATTTTTCTCTTATCTAGTTTAGTTTTCTTTTTAATTAGTTAGGCAACTAATTTTAGGATCTTTTATTTATTAGATTTCCTTTTTTTTAGATTTAGGTGATAATTATCCTTATGATATTTTCCTTTTTGTTTCTTTCCTTTTTTTTTGCAATTAGCTAGTTTCCTATTATTTTATAAATAATAAAAAGAAAATAAAAAATTATATTTGTGGAAATTTTACATTTAAGGAAAGTTTCCACATTTGCAAGTTTTCTTTCTGGGAAACTTTCCATTTTTCAAAATTTCCTTTTCTCGAAAAAGAAAATATGTCAGGAAGTGACGAGTCAACATCAGGGAAAAATGGAGCTCATCTTTGAGTACTACAACTACGACGATCCCCGTAAAGACGCCCTAGCAACGGTGCAATTCACTGACCACGCACTGGCGTGGTGGGATCGAGAATTAACAGCTCGCAGGAGAGCTCGGGTGGGTGCCTTGACCTCATGGGTCGAACACACCCAGATTATGAGGAGACGCTACGTTCCACCTCAATTCCACCGCGAGCTTCAGAGACGATTCAGACGCCTTACCCAAGGTAGAAAGACGGTGTCCGAATATTTTGATGAATTCGATGTGGACAAGCCCGAAGAGAGCCTAATGGTCCAATTCATTGACGGCTTGCATGAGTCCATCGCCAGAAAGATCTAGTTGAGGCCATACCACGACCTAGGCGAGTTGTTCCACCTAGCAGTCCAGATAGAGAAGTGCCACAAACGAAAACTTCCTGACCCAAGAGCACCTGGAGTACCGGCTCCAAGCCATTCAAGCGGATGACCCAGCCCATTGACCCACGACTCAAGGGCAAAGCCGTGGCCAGCAGTTCGGCTCCCAGACCTGCCTCAGCCACTCGAAAGCAGCCTAGTACCACGACCACCACGACCCAGCCTCAGCGGAGCAGCGAGTTCGTATACTTCAAGTGTAAAGGAAGAGGACGCATGTCCCGAGAATGTCCCACTCAACGGACAATGGTACCCACTGCTTTAAGAGACTATGAATCCGAGGACGAGCAAGAAGAGCCAGCAATTCGGACACATCATCAATCCGACGAGGAGATTGAGTACACCGACTCCAGAGAGATTCTTATTATCAGACGAGTTCTCAGCTCGAGATTCAAGCCCAAAGAGGGAGAACAGCGAGAAAACATTTTCCACTCAAAATGTACAATACTTGGGAAAGTGTGCTCATTGATTATCGACGGAGGGTCCTACACCAACGCCGCCAGCAAATACATGGTGGAGAAACTATGACTGTCTGTAACGAAGCATCCTAAGCCCTATAAACTACGATGGCTAAACAACAAGACAAAATTATACATTTCAGACCAAGTTAAGGTTTCAGTCAGCATCGGCATATACCAGGACCAGGTCACCAGAGATGTCGTCCAGATGTCAGCTGGAAATATTTTTCTCATACGACCATTACAATTTGACCGAAAGACTACACATAACAGATGGACCAACTTCTATTCATTTGTTCACGACAAGCGTAGATACAATCTAGCACCAATGTCTACACACGCCGTTCTAGAAATGCAATCTAAGATGGCAAAAGAACAACATGTCCATAAGGAGAACTTCTTAATCAATGTAACAGACAAGAGCAAAGCCACCCGTACCAAGGGTACACAGCTCGTTTTGATGGTCTACAGAGAGAGCCTCCACACATCTAGCACCGAGGCACCATTACCTGCCGAGATTCGAGCAATACTAGATAAATATGCCGATGTATTCCCAGAAAAATTCCAGCCGGCTTCCCACCTATTCGAGAGATTGAGCACCATACATAGTCAACCCCGAGGATGCTAAAGAATTAGAACGGCAAGTCTAGGACCTTATGGCTCAAGGTTACGTCCGAGAGAGCCTCAGTCCATGTACCGTCTCAGTCCAACTTGTACCACAGAAGGACGGGAGTTGGATGTTGGAATGAAGAAGAAATGATGAAATATGAAAGCCTTTAATACATGTTAAAATGGCGTGTAGTTTCTATGTCAAAGGGAGTGTATAAGGCTTGTTTGTATTTTAGGATTATGCTATCCTCGTAGCCATTTATGTATAAGGCTATCCTTGTATCCAAACAAGCCTAGACTAGATTAGTATAAATACCTTACTCCCTTTAATTTTGTAACTAATAAAACTATTATTCTCATTCTCTTAATAAAATCATTCTTCTCTCTAAATCTCTCTAATCTCTCATTCTCTCATTCTACAAATCTCTTATTATCATAATATTTCATGGTATCAGAGCCATATTGCATCAAATCTGGGTAAATTTCATCATTCTTTCATCAATTCAACAAGAATCCATCTTGTTCTTCATCATCTTCTAGATTAATTTCAAACGTCATCTTGTAACTCAAATTACGGCCAAAACATGACTCTTTTTTACGATTTACTTTTTTTGGATTGTTCACCAGCGAGTTCTGAAGCCAGGTCCGTTTGAATTGCATCATTTGACCCAGGGAATCAAATGTTACGAATTTTCTTGCAAAGGTCCTTCGCGAGTGCCTTCGCCGCGAACCTCTGTGTTTTACAGGTCATCCCGACGTTAATTCTTCATCAAATCGTGTTTTTCAAAATCTTAAACTCAATCCCTTTGAGTCTAGTCTCTATTTAAAGAAAGAAGAACTCAATTTCATTCAGTTTGTAGGATTTTCTTGAAGTTTTCCTCAGAGACGTCCAAAATCGTCTGTATCAAGATCCTGGTGATAAAATTCTAATTCCTTCTCAGTTTTCTTTAATTCTTTGAATCTGGAAAGTTTAATGAGTGTCTTATGAGGGTTTCCACGAAATTTCAAATCAATTCAATAGGTTTAAAACTCCAAGATTGATTTTATTGATCTCTTTGTTAATCTTTGAAAAGTTTTAAAATTGATTTCTTGAAATTTAGGATTAATTTTAATTATTAGAATTCGAATTTTATATAAAATTTGATTGTTAATAATAGATAAGATCTATTATTAAGTGATTAGGATTAGTTGAATCTTGTTGTAAGAGTTGGTTGAGTTTGTTATAGGTTGTTAAAGAATTGGTTGCAATCTTTTGGAGGTTACTTGAATCACAAGCTTCAAGGTTATCTTATCACACGGCAACCTTATCCATATTTGGTCACGGCTTGTGGTCTCGTACATGTTTCACGTATTCTTGGTTAAGTGTTCTTGAATGTGAAGTACAGCTCACGTGAAGTGTGTTGATCACGCGAAGAAGAATCACGCGTCTTGACAAGGCCACCATCATTCCGACCAAGCGAATTCTCGACCAAGCGAATCCTTGACCAAGCTGTGTCTCGATCCCTAGTTCTCTATTCGTTCCACGACCGGCTAGCAAAGGTATCAGGTCTTGGTATGTCACGAATACTGTGTGACTATATCCGCTTGTCTTGTTGGTATCAGGTATTGGTATCAGGTCTTGGTATCTCACGAATACTGTGTGACTATATCCGCTTGTCTTGTTGGTATCAGGTATTGTTCGTTCCGACCAGCCGGCCCAACGTTCCGACCATCTTGTGATCACTCTTATCCGACTAGCTAAGTAAGACCAGTGCAATCTATCATGGAGATTTAAACTTCTCTTAGAGCTCCAGTTATTCTCCATGGAGCAAATAATATCTTGTGGTCTAGGACCATAAAAACCACATTAGGTGGTGAAGATCTTTGGAACCACATTGCTACAAATGGCATTGAAGACAATGAAGTGGCCGAAGTGAGTGAGTCTGTTGCTACTCAAGCCAAATGGTACCAAGAAGATCAGTTGGTACTTTCTACACTACAAAATTCTCTTGCAAGTGATCTTTTAGAAGCTTATTCTTTTTGTGAAAATGCAAAAGACCTTTGGGACACTTTGCTTAAGGTGTATGGAAACACCACTAACCTTTTGAGAGTTTTTGAAGTGAAGAAGGCTTTGAATGAATTAAGGCAGGAGGATGCTGAATTCACGAAGCACTATGGCTCATTCAGAGCTTTGTGGGCTGAGTTAGAAATGCTAAGGCCAGCCACCATTGACCCACTTGTTCTTCTTAAGAGGAAAGAACAAGATAAGGTGTTTGGGTTACTTTTAACACTTAATTCTACTTATTCAGATATTCTCAGGTCTGATAAGTTGCCTAGCTTGGAGGAAGTTTGTGCTCAAATTCAAAAGGAGCAAGGATCACATGGATTGTTTGGCAACAAACCTGAACTGGTAGCTGCTCACAAACGTTTCTTCAAACCAGCAAATGATTTTAGGAAGAAGAGACAATTTTGTGATCATTGCAAGAGGAATGGCCATGCAAAGAAGGATTGCTGGGTACTTCACCCTCACCAGAAACCCTCTTGGGCCTCACGGCTTCAACAACCCTCGGTCATATTATCAAGGATGTGATGGGTAAAACTTTTCATGCTTCTTTTTAAACTTCTTTTACTTCTAATGCTCCTAAATCTTTGTTGGTTGATTCTGGTGTTTCTCATCACATGATTAGTGATTTAGAATTTCTAGAGAATGTAGAACTTGCCCTAGGAAATGTTCTCATTGCTAATGGAATTATAGTACCAATCAAAGGCATAGGAAAATTGAAGTTGTTTGATAAAGAATCTAAAGCATTTTATATGCCCTCTTTTACCTCTAACTTGCTTTCAGTTAAAAGAGCTACTACTGATTTGAATTGTCATGCTATATTTGGTCCTAATGATTTCTATTTTCAGGATATTGAAACTAGAAGATGTTTTGGACAAGGAACAACAAGAGATGACTTATATGTTCTTGAAAACATGGCTAGCGTTAGTGATTTGGAATCGGTTTTTCAGGCTAATGCATTTAGTACTGATTCTGATTTGCGGCATGCTAGACTAGGACATCCTCATCCAAGAGCACTTGAGTTAATTGTTCCTGGTTTGAAAATGCCAAAAGAGTTGTGTGATTCTTGTATTATTGGGAAGCATTGTAAAACAGTTTTTGAAAAATCTATGCATAAATATGAAAATTGTTTTGAATTGGTGCATTCTGATGTTTGGACATCTCCATTTCCATCTAGAGAAAACCACAAAAATTTTGTGACATTTATTGATGAAAAGTCCAAATATACATGGGTTACTTTACTTAGTTCTAAAGATAGGGTTTATGATGCATTTTTAAACTTTCAAGCATATGTTACTAATCAATACAATGTAAGAATTAAATGCTTTAGAACAGATAATGGAGGAGAATACACTAGTACCAGACTACAGGAACACCTAGCCAAGCATGGCATTGAGCATCAAACAAGCTGTCCTTACACTCCACAACAAAATGGAGTAGCTGAAAGGAAGAACAGGCACTTAATGGAAATTTTGAGAACTATGATGTTCCACATGAAAGTACCCAGACAGTTTTGGGGGGATGCATTTCTAACAGCATGCTACTTGATTAACAGGACTCCTACAAAAGTCCTTGATGACTTGTCTACATTTGAGGTACTAAACAAAACTAGACCCACTATTGATCACTTGAAAGTTTTTGGTTGTGTTTGTTTTGTATTAGTACCAAGGGAGCAAAGGAACAAGCTGGATCCAAAGAGTATCAAAGCTATGTTCATTGGGTATTCTTCTACTCAGAAAGGATACAAATGTTATGACCCAGAGACTAGAAGAGTCTTGGTGACTATAGATGTAAAGTTCCAAGAAGAAAATGTTTTTGTGAAGAAGGAACTTGGGAGCAATTTAAGGACATCTCATCAACAAGATCAGACCAAGCTGAATACTTTTGGAAGCTCTTGGAAAGTATTGTAATAGTAGGTGATCCTTCTCCTCAGCATACGGCCTCCTCACCTCTGTCACCTGCCCCAGCAGCAAGAAACCCTAGAACCGCAGAACCAGCCAGCCCTTCCTGCTCAGCTGGCCCTTCCTGTCTAGCCGGCTCTTCACGGCCTTCCTCCTCCTCTTTTGACTCTCCTGGTCTTCCTCCTCCTCTTTTGACTCTCCTGGTCTTCCTCCTCTTGAACATGGGGGGGAGAAACTTCTACTCATGTCCAACAAGACTCAACATGAGATGATTCAATTTTAGTCTCAGCTTCCAAAAGATCAAGAGATATACCTATTCTTGTTGAAGTTTTAAGTGAAGAAGAGTAATCTAATCAAGAAGCTCCACCTTCAGTTTTAAGAAGGAGCACAAGACAAAGGAATCCACCAGTTTTCTACAATGGAAATGTTATCGTTCATCATGATCAGGGAGTTTATAATATTGCTCACTTACCTTCTAATCATGTTGCTTTTATTTCTAGTCTTGATAATGACCAGATTCCAAAGACATATGAAGAAGCTATGTCCAAAAAGCAATGGAGGGAAGCTATCTTAGCTGAGAAACAAGCCATGGAGAGGAATGGTACTTATGCTTCAGCCACTCTACCAAAAGAGAAAAAGGCTGTAAGTTCTAAATGGATTTTTACCATTAAACACAAAAGCAATGGTAAAATTGATAGATATAAAGCTAGGTTGGTGGCTAAGGGTTTTACTCAGACATATGGTGAGGATTATAGGGATACAGTTGCACCTGTAGCTAAGCTTCATTCTGTCAATGTTGTTCTTACTGTTGCTACTAACCTTGAGTGGGAGTTGTGGCAAATGGATGTCAAGAATGCTTTCTTACAAGGTGAACTAGAATAAGAGGTTTACATGTCACCACCACCTTGCCTAGAAGATGAGGTTGGAAGCGGTAATATACTAAGTCTAAAGAAGGCTATTTATGGCCTTAAACAATCTCCAAGAGCTTGGTACCACAAACTAAGTGTAACCTTAATGGATAAAGGCTTCAAAAGATCTGAAGTGGAACATACTCTTTTCACATTAAAGAGTAAGGAAGGTATTGTGGTAATTCTTATCTATGTAGATGATATAATCATATCTGGTAGTGATAGTGTTGGTATTGCATCTACTAAAGATTACTTAAAAAGTGTCTTTGATATTAAGGATTTAGGAGAACTTAAATACTTCTTGGGAATTAAAGTATGTTGGTTTAAGGAAGGTATCTTTCTCTCCCAAAGAAAGTATTTTGTAGATTTACTAACCTCCACAGGTATGATAGAAGCTAAGCCAGCCAAAACACCCTTAGAAGAAGGCTATAAAATCGCAACTAAAGGGGAGCAAGAGGAGGAAATTAATTTTCATGATCCTAAGCTCTATAGGAAAGTGGTTGGTAAGCTTATTTATTTAACCATCACAAGACCAGATTTATGTTTTGCTGTGAATCAGGTCTCTCAACACATGCAAGGGACAAAGATGAGGCATTGGGACATGGCCATGCGAATTCTAAGATACCTAAAGGGCACACATGAACAAGGTATTTGGATGGGTAACAATAAAAACACAAATGTGGTTGGTTATTTTGATGCAGATTGGGCAGGAGATAGGGAAGATAGGAGAAGTACCACAGGATATTGTACTTTCATAGGAGGAAACCTTGTGACTTGGAAAACCAAGAAGCAAAAGGTGGTTTCATGCTCTAGTGGATAATCAGAATATAGAGCAATGAGGAAGCTTACTACTGAATGCATCTGGCTGAAACAACTCTTAGAAGATTTATCCGTGAAGTGTGAGGATCCTATCACCATCCACTGTGACAATCAGGCTGCCATAAAGTAGGAGAGGTTATTGGGAAAGGGATCATTTTACCTTGCTATACAAGGAGTGAAGACCAACTAGCTGATGTATTCACCAAGGCAATATCTCGGAAAATTGGCGCATCAATCTATCCAAGACTTGGCCTCATGACCATTCCACACCAATGATACCAACATGGAGTGTTATATTGTTTTTCCCTAGAAAAGGATTTGTCCCAATTGGGTTTTCCTTCTCTAGGTTTTTAATGAGGTAATACTTCATGGTTACAAGCTTAAGCATTCTCCATGACTTAAGCTTGAGGGGGAGTGTTGGAATGAAGAAGAAATGATAATATATGAAAGCCTTTAATCCATGTTAAAAAGGCGTGTAGTTTCTATGTCAAAGGGAGTGTCTAAGGCTTGTTTGTATTTTAGGATTATGCTATCCTTGTTGCCATTTATGTATAAGGCTATCCTTGTATCCAAACAATCCTAGACTAGATTAGTATAAATACTTTACTCCCTTCACATTTTGTAACTAAGAAAACTATTATTCTCATTCTCTTAATAAAATCATTCTTCTCTCTAAATCTCTCTAATCTCTCATTCTCTCATTTTACAAATCTCTAATTCTCATAATCTTTCACTAAAGGATGTGCGTTGACTGTCGCGCCATCAACAACATTACAATCAAGTATCGGCACCCCATTCCGCGCCTGAACGACATGTTATACGAGTTAAGCGGAGCTGCGGTCTTCTTCAAAATTGACCTTAAAAGCGGATATCATCAAGTGAGGATGCGAGAAGGAGACGAGTGGAAGACTGCATTCAAGATTAAGCAGGGTCTTTATGTGATGGGGTCATCCAAGCCACACCAACCCGATACTTGGAGAATGAGGTTCAAGCAACCCCTTATGTCTCTCACTGCATCATGACTAGGAGCAGAGCTGCCCAAGGAGTGCAAGAAGAAGGTCGGGACCAAGACCAAGCTCATGGAGTTGAAGCCAGAACCCGCCTAGCCCAAGCGCATGGCCGAGGAGAAGAAAGAGAAACAGAAGTCATCAGCCAGCCATTTGACATTGATCAGCTGGATGTTCCTGACCAGAACATCCATGCACACAGCCTTAGGGATAAGGTCTTGTGTGTCCTTACTATCCTTGAGTGAGGACACTTCTTAAAGACCTTAGATAATTAGGATACTCTTTTCCTTTCTAAGTTTACCACAATGGGTTATTGGAAAGGTTTCGAATGAGATCTGAAAGTCTAAGGCATCAAGCCTAGTGTCCCATTGGTTTTAATGTGGATATGTCCATTTAAAATCAATTAGGCTTAATCCTATCTTTAGGAACTTGTTTAGCCTTTATTTTAGTCTTGTCACTTGTTAAAGGACTGAGACTATGTGGGTTTGAGTAGTTGTGTTGACCGCGGGTTGTGTGGTCAACTAGGTCTTAGAATGTAGCCTATTAAAGGAAGAACACTCTCTCTTTTATCCAGACAAGTTTTAGAAATCAACCTCCCCCAAACGGCCGCCTAGGTCATTTCACTTATTCATTGTGTTTGTGATTTTGTCTCCTAGAAAGGAAGAGATTCTTTTGAAGATTGAGTGTGTCTCTATTCAAGGAATGTTGTATCAAAGCCTTTTATAGCTTGGTGTGTTGTCATCGATCCACTACACGTTCGCTCATTCCCTGGCCGTTCCACCGTCTGTTTCAACCCAAGGTTCGCTACCGTACGTTCAAGGTTCTCTTGTTACGACCGTACCATTTGTCCGTGACACGTTTGTACCGTTCGTTCCTCTCGCCCGTGACCATTCGCCCCGTTTCGTTTCTCTCGTCCATGACCGTTCGCCCTCGTTCGTTCCTCCCGTCCGTGACACGTTTGTACCGTTCGTTCCTCCCGTCCGTGACCCGTTTGTACCATTCGTTTCTCTCGTCCGTGATCCGCTCGTTACCGTCCGTACCAATTCGTCCAAGGCCCTTTGATACCGACCTCCTTAGTGTTTCTATGGCTTGGCTGATATCATTTTGGTATCAGAGCTCAAGTTCCTGCCAAGAAAGATTTTACCTTTCCATCTTTTAGTCTTAGGGTTTCTGAAAATTTTTGTGCATTGTTAGTATGGGCTTACTTACTTGTGTTTCAATCTATGTCTAGGATTGTTGAATCCGCAGTGTGTTAGGTTGTTTAGTTGTGTTGGTTAGTTTGTTAGTCTGTATAGAAATCCGCCATTGTTGAAGCTAGTTGGGGAAGAAAGAGTTAGGTGTGGCAAAGGTTGCTTTTGGCCAGGGCCGTACCGTCCTTTGTCGGGTGACTCAGCCGGTGGTCCACCCGGATGATGTCACTTTGTCTCCTTTTGAATTTGAATTCGAATTTCCTTGTCTTTGGCGGTCCTGTCTAGTTTCTCCAAGTTGTGTTTAAGTTTAATTAAGTTATTAGCTCTTGTTTAGTTTAAATTTATTAAGTAATTAGCTAAGGTTATTAGCATTAATCTCTTTGTAATTACTTTAAGTACTGTTGACTAGTGTTGACTTTTTTTTCAAGGTACCCGAGCTAAGGATGGCTGACCCAGCTCTAGCAGATATCCTGACCAGCATCCATATCCAGCTCCAGCAGCTAGGAGACCGACTTGGCCGAGTAGAACAGCCCCAGCCTCAGCCAGCTCAAGCACCCCCGCCTCCGCCGCCGAGAGTGCCACCACCTTGGCCAGAACAGGAAATGGAGGGCCTGTCCGAGGAAGAAGCTTTTCCACCTCACTTTCGAAGGCCAAGACATAGAGAAAGGAGGCTACCTGAGGAGAGAGGCCATCACCATCCACCGCAAGCTCACTCCCCACACCTCAAGATCTCTCCTCCCACCTTTGTCGGCAAAGTAGACCCGGAAGCCTACCTAGATTAGAAGAGAAGGATGGACCACATATTTGATGTCTACGGGTTTTAATAGCCAAAGAAAGTAGCTTATGCAGCAGCTCAGCTCACTGACCATGCCCTATCATGGTGGGATCAAGACTCAACCAAGATAAGAAGGAAAGGATAGGAGCCGGTTAGATCATGGGAGATCATGAAATTCATGATGAAGGGGAGATACATTCCATCCATGTACCACAGAGAGCTCCAGAAGAAGTTTATGAAACTTAACCAAGGCCAAAGGAGTGTAGAAGAGTACTTTGGAGAGTTTTAGCATTTGAGAAACCGGCTTGGTCTAGAAGATGCCGAGTAGACTCACGGTCTCCAAGAGAAGATTGCTAGCAAGGTGGAGATGTACTCCTACAATGATCTTAATGAGCTAATACACTTAGCTACACAAGTGGAAAGCTAACACAAGAGGAAGACCAGGACTAGATCCGTGATCAACACTCCATGGAGACCATCTGCATCAGTCTCAAATCCACATGCCTCCAGCTCCAATCCGGCTTTCAACAGACAACCTGACCGTGGCAAGGCAATAGTCCAAGATGCAAGACCACCATACAAGCCTAGGGAACATACCCTTGTTACAAGGCCTGAAGCCAGAGCTACCCCTAATGGACCCAAGACCAAGGACATCATGTGTTTCAAATGTCGGGGCCGTGGACATTATGCAAGGGACTGCCCCAACCCAAGGGCTATGATCATCACTCCAGCCGGTGACTATGAATCTCAGGATGAGATGGAACCCTCTGAGGAAGCTGTTGAAGAGGAGGATGAAGTGGCCTACCCTGAAGTGGGTGATCTTCTGGTTTCAAGGAGAGTTCTAAGCACCATTCAAGAACTGGATGAGACAGCCTAAAGAGAGAACATCTTTGACACCCGTTGTATGGTAAGTGGTAAGGTATGATCACTGATCATTTATGGTGGTTCATGTGCTAATGTAGCCAGTGCATATATGGTAGAGAAATTGAACTTGGCATCCACCAAGCATCCTAGACCATATAGACTAAGGTGGTTGAATGATAGGACTGAATTGAAGATTAGTGAACAAGTCAAGGTTTTTTTTAGCATAGGAAAGTATGTTGATAAGGTTCTCTGTGATGTAGATCCTATGCAAGCTACTCATATTTTGTTAGGTAGACCTTGGCAATTTGATAGGGAGGTTGTGCATGATGGTAGGACTAATAAGTATACCTTGATGATGAATAAAAAACGGATTAGCCCAGCCCCATTATTGCCTTCCCAAGTCCATGAGATGCAAATTAAGTTAGCTAAGGAGAAATGCATGACTAAAACCAACTTCTTGATTGCACCTAGTGATGTTAGGCGCTCACTCTTTGATCATACTTGTCAAGTAGTTCTAATTGTCTATAAGGATTTGTTGAACATTGGGCATACTAATGCGGTCTTGCCAAGGGAGATCCAAGTTCTTCTTGACAGGTACAAGGATGTCTTTCCAGAGGATATACCAGCTGGTTTACCCCCTTTGAGAGGCATTGAACACCAAATTGACTTCATCCCTGGAGCACAACTTCCAAACCGGCCAGCTTACCGAGTTAACCCTGCAGAAGCTAAGGAGCTTGAGGCTCATGTCAGAGACCTCATGGCCAAGGGTTATGTGAGGGAGAGCCTCAGTCCATGCGCCGTGCCTGTGCTCCTTGCGCCCAAGAAGGATGGCTCTTATAGGATGTGTGTGGACTGCCGAGCCATAAACAACATTACCATCAAGTACCGCCATCCAATCCCAAGACTAGATGATATGCTGGATGAACTCAGTGGAGCAACCATCCTTTCCAAGGTGGATTTGAAGAGTGGATATCATCAAGTAAGGATGAGAGAAGGTTATGAGTGTAAGACAGCCTTCAAGACCAAGCATGGCTTGTATGAGTGGCTGGTGATGCCGTTTGGGCTCTCCAATGCCCCAAGCACCTTCATGCGCCTCATGCATCATATCCTTAGACCATTCATGGGCAAGTTATTAGTTGTTTATTTTGATGATATATTGATTTATAGTTCTTGCCTATCTGATCATGTGCTACACTTGGAACAAGTACTAGAAACCCTTAGGAAAGAACATATGTTTGCTAACTTAGCTAAGTGCATCTTTTGCACAGAAGAAGTTGTTTTCCTTGGTTTTGTTGTTATCTCACAGACCTTAGGGTGGATCTAGAGAAGATAGAAGCTATACTTAGCTGGCCAAGACCAACCTCCATCAGCCAGGTCCGGAGCTTCCATGGACTAGCCAGCTTCTACCGGCGGTTCGTGAAGGATTTCAGCACTCTAGCCGCGCCATTGACATCTCTGATCAAGAAGAGCACAGGATTTGAATGGAGAGAAGCTCAAGAAAGGGCTTTCTTGATACTCAAGTACCAGCTGACTCACGCCCCCATCCTTGCATTACCCAACTTTGAGAAGACTTTTGAAGTGGAATGTGATGCCTCGGGAGTAGGCATTGGAGCGGTTCTAACTCAAGGAGGGAGACCAGTAGCCTATTTCAGTGAGAAGCTGACTGGTGCCACAATGAACTATCCAATCTATGACAAGGAATTGTATTCTTTGGTCAGGGCAATGCAAACGTGGCAACACTACTTGCTGGCCTGGGAGTGTGTGATCCACACGGATCATGAAACTTTGCAGCATCTCAGAGGTCAGACCGTTCTGAAGAAGAAACATGCAAGGTGGTTGGAGTATATAGAGACATTTCCCTATGTGATCAAGTATAAGAAGGGGAATAACAATGTAGTAGCAGATGCTTTGTCAAGGAAGCATGCCTTAATAGAGACCATGGATGCTAAGGTTCTTGGATTTGAATACTTGAAGTCTTTGTATCCAGATGATCATAATCTAAAGGCAGCCTATGGGTAGCATGGAACAGGAGCTTACACAAGTTCTTCTTCCATAATGGGTTCCTCTTCAAGGACAAGAAACTCATTCCTCAATGCTCAATAAGGGAGTTACTTGTGGAAGAGGCTCACGGTGGTGGCCTTATGGGTCACTTTGGGATTGAGAAGACTCTGAGTGTCCTTAAAGAGCATTTCTACTGGCCTAAGATAAAGAAGATGGTGACAACTCATTGTGATAGGTGCATCACTTGCAAGAAGGCCAAGTCTAGACTCCAGCGTCATGGTCTTTACCTACCTCTGCCGGTTCCAACACTGCCATGGGTGGACATCTCTATGGACTTTTTCTTAGGGCTGCCCAAGATTCAACACAAAGACTCAGTGTTTATGGTGGTAGACCGATTCTCCAAGATAGCTCATTTCATCCCCTGCTCCAAGACTAATGATGCATCCCAAACCGCAACCCTATTCTTTAGAGAGGTGGTGCGGCTCCATGGTATCCCAAGGTCTATTGTATCAGACCGGGACACAAAGTTCTTGTCCCACTTCTGTAGAACCCTGTGGAAGAAGCTTGGTACCAAGTTATTGTTCTCCACTACTTGCCACCCCAGACGGATGGGCAGACCGAGTTGGTGAACCCCACGTTAGGAGCTCTCTTGAGATCGACCATTGGGCGCCATTTGACAACTTGGGTAGAGAGCCTTCCTTTAGTGGAGTTTGCTTACAACTCAGCCAGACACTCCACAACCGGCATGTCACCCTTTGAAGCTGTCTATGGCCGCAATCCGGACACACCTTTGAGCTTGGCACCATTGCCCCCAGCTGAGACCATGGATCTTGAAGGATAAGCTAAGGCCGCGACAATGAAGAAGATCTTTGAGCAAGTATATGAAAGGATTGAGAAGAGGAATGATCAGATCAAGACCAAGATCAACAAGAAAAGGAAGCTGCTTGTGTTCCAACTAGGAGATTGGGTGTGGCTACACCTAAGGCCAGAGCGTTTTCCCAACAAAAGGAAGCATAAGTTGGATGTCCGAGGAGATGGACCATTCCAAGTGATGGAACGCATCAATGACAATGCATACAGGCTAAAACTACTAGGTGAGTATAACATGTCTTCCTCATTCAATGTGTCTGACTTATCTCTTTTTGATGTGCAGGACGTTGGAGACCAAAGCACTTGAAGAGGGTGGGGATAATGGAGTCATCCAAGCCACACCAACCCGGTACTTGGAGGATGAGGTTCAAGCAACCCCTTATGTCTCTCACCGCATCATGACCAGGAGCAGAGCTGCCCAAGGAGTACAAGAAGAAGGCCAGGACCAAGACCAAGCTCATGGAGTTGAAGCCATAACCAGCCTAGCCCAAGCGTATGGACGAGGAGAAGAAAGGGAGACAAAAGTCATCAGCCAGCCATTTGACATTGATCAGCTAGATGTTCCTGACCAGAACATCCATGCACACAACCTTAGGGATAAGGTCTTATGTGTCCCTACTATCCTTGAGTGAGGACACTTCTTAAAGACCTTAGATAATTAGGGTACTCTTTTCCTTTCTAAGTTTATCACAATGGGTTCTTGGAAATGTTTTTAATGAGACCTGAAAGTCTAAGGCATCAAGCCTAGTGTCCCATTGGTTTTAATGTGGATATGTCCATTTAAAATCAATTAGGCTTAATCATATTTTTAGGCACCTGTTTAGCCTTTATTTTAGTCTTGTCACTTGTTAAAGGACTGAGACTATGTGGGTTTGAGTAGTTGTGTTGACTGCAGGTTGTGTGGTCAACTAGGTCTTAGAATGTAGCCTATTAAAGGAAGAACACTCTATCTTTTATCCAGACAAGTTTTAGAAATCAACCTCCCCCAAACGGCCGCCTAGGTCATTTCACTTCTTCCTTGTGTTTGTGAGTTTGTCTCCAAGAAAGGAAGAGATTCCTTTGAAGATTGAGTGTGTCTCTCTTCAAGGAAGGCTGTATCCAAGCCTTTCATAGCTTGGTGTGTTGCCATCGATCCACTACACGTTCGCTTATTCCCTGGCCGTTCCACCGTCCGTTTCAACCCAAGGTTTGCTACCGTACGTTCAAGGTTCTCTCGCTATGACCGTACCGTTTGTCCGTGACCGTTCGCCCCCGTTCGTTCCTCTCGCCCGTGACCGTTCGCCCCCGTTCATTTCTCTCGTCCGTGACCGTTCACCCTCGTTCGTTCCTCCTGTCCATGACCTGTTCGTACCGTTTGTTCCTCCCGTTCGTGACCCGTTCGTACCGTTCATTCCTCTCGTCCGTGATCCGCTCGCTACCGTCCGTACCGATTTGTCCAAGGCCCTTTGCTACCAACCTCCTTAGTGTTTCGATGGCTTGGCTCGTATCATTATGAGTGGCTAGTAATGCCATTCGGCCTGGCCAATTCCCCAGTACATTCATGCGCCTTATGAACCAAGTCCTTCGACTGTTAATTGGAAAGTTCGTAGTAGTCTACTTCGACGATATTCTCTTCTACAGCACGACCTACACAGAAAATCTGGAGCACTTAGAGGCCTTGATTACCACTTTGCAGAGAGAGCATTTGTACGCAAATCTCAAGAAATGTACTTTCTGCACAGACAAAGTTGTTTTTCTTGGTTTCGTCGTGAATTCCCAGGGACTCTGGGTGGACGACAAGAAGATCAAGGCCATACAGGAGTGGCCCACACCAACGATCGCCAGCCAGGTCTATTGCTTCCACAGACTCGCCAGTTTCTACCAACGGTTCGTCCGAGATTTCAGCACGATAGCTTGTCCATTGACCTCGACGATAAAGAGGAACCAAGACTTTCGTTGGGGTCCCGAGCAGGAAAGGTCCTTCAAGCTGCTGAAGGAACGCCTCACCCACGCCCCAGTCCTAGTCCTGCCGGACTTCACTCAGATATTCGAGGTCCAATATGATGCTTCAGGGATCGGCATCAGAGCCGTCTTCACCCAAAGAAGAAGACCTGTCGCCTACTTCAGCGAGAATTTAAGTTGAGCCGCACTTAACTATCTGACTTACAACAAGGAGCTCTATGCCTTAGTCCGCGCCTTAGAGACTTGGCAGCACTATCTCCTTACCCGAGAGTGTGTGATTCACACCGATCATCAAACACTCTAGCACCTCAGAGGACAATCTACTCTGAAGAAGAGACATGCCCGTTGGTTGGAGTACATCGAGACATTTCCTTACGTTATCAAGTACAAGAAGGGAACGAACAATGTTGTGGCTGACGCCTTATCCCGCAGATACAGCTTAATTTCCTTCATGGAGTCCAAAGTTATGGGTTTTGAGATGATCAAAGAGCTGTACGCTGACGACGCAGACTTCAATCAGGCCTACCAAGAGCACGACAAGGGCACCTACAGCCGATTTTATCTGTTTAACAGGTTCCTTTTTAAGGACAAGCAACTCTGCATTCTTAGAGGATCGATTCGATAGCTGCTTTTGAGAGAGGCCTACGGAGGAGGTCTAATGGGTCATTTCGGCATTGACAAGACCTTAAGCATGCTTAAGGAGCACTTTTACTGGCCCCACCAGCGACGAGATGTAGAGGCACACTGCGCTAAGTGCCTTATCTGCAAACAGGCTAAACCCAAGATGCATACGCAGGGTCCTTACATGCCATTACCAGACCCATCTGCGCCGTGGACTGACATCTCCATTAACTTTGTACTAGGCCTGCCGAAAATCAACCATAAGAACTCCATCTTCGTAGTGGTCAACCGATTTACCAAGATGGTGCATTTCTCGCTTGCAACAAGACCAATGACGCAAGCCAGACTACCGACCTGTTTTTCAAGGAGATAGTACGACTACACGGCATCCCCAGGATGATTGTGTCCGACCGTGACACCAAGTTCCTCAGTCACTTCTGGCGATCATTTTGGCGAAAATTGGGAACCAACTTCTTGTTTTCCACCGCATACCATCCGCAGACTAACGGACAGACAGAGGTTGTCAGCCGGACATTGTCTCAGACCTTGAGAGCGACGATCGGCAGAAACTTGAAGAATTGGTTGGAGAAACTTACAACAGGGCTACACACTCCGGCACGAAGTGTTCTCCTTTTGAAGCGTCTACGACTTCAATCCGACCACGCCTATCAAGTCAACACCCATACCATTGGGAAACGCCATCAGCTTAGAGGGAAAATCAAAGGCGGAATACATCAAACGTCCTTATGCAGAGACCAAGGCGAATCTGGAACAACAAAACATCCAGAACGTCAAGAACGCCAACAAGGACCGCCGACACATGGTCTTCAAGGAGGGAGATTGGGTTTGGCTACATCTGCGACAAGAGAGATTTCCCCAACGATGGAAGAACAAGCTTTCACCCCGGGGAGATGGTCCATTCCGCGTCCTTCGGAGAATGAACGACAACGCCTACCAGCTCAAACTTCCAGGTGAGTATAACGTGTCTAGTACGTTTAATTTTTCTGACTTATAGTTGTTTGATGCAGGTGAGGAGTTCGCTTCGGAGACCAAAGAACTTCAAGAGGGAGGGAATGATGAGGATTTTGAGCCAGCCACTGCACCAATCATTCCACCAGGACCTCTCACACGGTCTAAGAGGAAAACTCTAGGAGACAAGCTCAAAATGCTACTGGCTGGACCGGCATGCCATGACCCAACCAATCCAAGACCGTCCGACCCGTTCCATATGGACAAGGAGCCATGGAGGTTCCTTCTAGAAGATTCTTATTCCTCTAGTGTCTTTACCATTACTATCCGATAGAGACACCAAAAGTCGTGCTAGGAAATTGTACTCTTTTTCCTATCTTTGGTTTTATCCCACTGGGTTTTCTGAAAAAGGTTTTAATGAGGCTATACTCTTAGTGCACAAGACGGTGAAGACTTGTTCACAATTCCACCTCATTCACAAGTCCTCATTGATTTCTAGCCTAAGTGTTATTGAGTTTTTCCTATCTTTTATTCTATTTTCTACACTAAGTATTTATTTGGGCTTATAAGTCATGTTGACTATGTGGGGCCCAAATTCTATTTTAATTGCCAATAAGTAAACTACGTATTGTTTTAATTCTTGAGAGCCTAAACATCATGTTTTCTAGCGTAAGCTGTAATAAGGCATTATATAAGCCTTTTGTCTATACATTAATGAAACAACAAGCATTTTTAGAACAAAAAAAACCTAAGTCTTTGTCTAAGACCTACTAGGCGCCGCCAACCAAGTGTCCTTGGTAGCAATCGTGTTCTTCAACCTGTTGGTTGAAGTTCTTAGAGTATCACAAGCCCCTTTCACAGCTTGTGTGGTCCCTTCGTTCCACCCCTTCACTTCCATCGTTTTCTGTCCAACAACCTGAGCTTCTCGGTGAAAGACAGCCCACCCCTCGGTTCTTGCATCAATAAGCCCCATAAGGACAGGGCCGAAGTCGACTTGGGCCCGTGGAAGATGTTGGGCATGAGAATGGGCCTTGGTCGCCATGCGCACTAAAAGTGTTGCCTCATTAAAACCTCATTCGGAAAACCCAGTAGGACAAAACCAAAAGTAGGAAAAAGAGTACAATGTCTTGGCACGGGTTTTGGTGTCTTCAATGGATGGTAATGGTGAAGACACCTGAGCTGGAAGAATCTTCGAGCAGGAACCTTCATGGTTTCGAGTGGGCTGCGAACGGGCCTTGGTGGGCTGCTTCATGGGCTGGCTCGGGTGGGTCTTGGTGGGCCGGTCCGTGGGTTGGTGCTTGTTCTCCTGCTCGCCTCGCCAGTTCGTTGAATTTGTTCTCCAAGGCTCGGGCCTTGGCTCGTGTCAGTGGTCCAGGTGGCACTTTCGGAACGGTAGTAGGTCTGATATCATTATTATTCTCTCCCTCTTGAAGAGCTTTGGTCTCCAAAACAAACTCCTCACCTGGATCAAACAACTCTAAATCAGAAACATTGAAAGTAGTAGACACATTGACCTTACCTATAAGTTCCAACTGGTAGGCGTTGTCGTTGATTCGTCTGAGGACTCTAAACGGGCCGTCTCCTCTGGGTGCAAGCTTGCTCTTCCGTTTCTGGGGAAAACGTTCGGGCCGGAGATGAAGCCAAACCCAGTCGCCTTCTTCTAATACCATGTTTCTGCGTCCCTTGTTTGCGTACTTGGCATATTGTTCCGTGCATTTCTCCAGATTGGCCTTAACCTTCTGATGCATTTTCTTCATGTACTCTGCCTTGGCTTCGCCATCCATGGTAATGGCGTCTCCTGGGGTAGTGGTGTGAACTCCATGGGTGTGGGCGGATTGAAACCATACACGACCTCAAACAGAGACATCTGAGTCGTAGAATGGAGGGAATGGTTGTAAGCAAACTCCACGTAAGGTAGACACTCGAGCCAATACTTCAGGTTGCGTCCGATAGTTGCTCATAACATAGTGGATAGAGTCCGGTTGACCACCTCGGTCTGCCCATCGGTCTGTGGGTGGTACGCGGTCGAGAACAACAAGTTAGTCCCCATATTCCTCCAAAGTGGTCGCCAGAAATGACTGAGGAAGTTGGTATCTTGGTCCGAGACAATCGTTCTTGGGGTGCCGTGCAATCTGACTATTTCCCAAAAGAATAGGTCGGCTGTCTTGCTAGCGTCATTGGTTTTATTGCATGGAACAAAGTGTGCCATCTTGGAGAACCGGTCGACCACAACAAGGACGGAGTTTTTGTGGTTGATTTTGGGCAGTCCTAGTACGAAGTCTATCGATATGTCCATCCAGGGGGCAGAAGGGATCGGTAGTGGCATGTGGAGGGCTTGCGGATGCATCTTTGACTTGGCCTGTTTACATATTAAACACCTAGCACAGTGGGCCTCCACATCTCAGTGTTGATCAGGCCAGTAGAATAGTTCTTTAAGCATGGCCAATGTCTTGTCGACACCAAATTGTCCCATTAGGCCGCCTCCATGGGCCTCTCGTAGAAGTAGCTCGCAAACGGATCCTCGGAGAATGCAGTTGTTTCTCCTTGATGAGGAATCCGTCAAACAGGTAAAAATGTCCGTAGGCGCCTTTCCCGTGTTCTTGGAAGGCTTCCTTGAAATCCTCGTCGCCCGGATATACTTCCTTGAGAATCTCAAATCTCATTATCTTGGATTCCATAACCGAGATAAGGGCATGTCTCCCGGACAACGCGACGGCGAAAAAGTTGTCGTCTCCCTTTTTGTACATGATTACATAAGGAAACGTTTCAATGAACTCAAGCCAACAGGCGTGTCTTTTCTTCAGTGCGGTCTGGCCCTTTAGGTGTTAAAGGGTCTGGTGATCCATATGAATGATGCACTCTCTAGCTAGCAAGTAGTGTTGCAATGTTTCCAAGGCAATGACCAAAGCGCAGAGCTCTTTATTATATGTAGGGTAGTTCAGGGCGGCTCCATTTAATTTCTCACCAAAATTGACGACTGGCCTGCCTTCTTGCGTTAAGACGGCGCTTATGCCCAATACTGAAGTGTCACACTCGACCTCAAAGGTCTTAGTGAAATCCGATAATATGAAGACCGGGGCGTGTGTGAGGCGTTCCTTCAGTATCTTGAATGACTTCTCTTGCTCTGGGCTTCATCTGAACTCCTGGTTCTTCTTGATCGTAGATGTCAAGGGGCTGGCGATTGTGCTGATGTCTCGCACAAAGCGACAGTATAAACTAGCTAATCCATGAAAGCTCCGAACCTGGCTGGCGTTTGCTGACGTGGGCCACTCCTGGATGGCCCGTATTTTCTCCTCATCAACTCTAAATTCCAGTGAACTCACGACGAAGCCTAGGAAAATGACTTCTTGAAGTACACTTCTTGAGGTTGGCGTAGAGTTGTTCCTTATGGAGTGTCAGGATTACGGTCTCTAGATGCTCCAGATAAACTGCGTACGTCTTGCTGTATACGAGAATGTCATCGAAGTAGACTACCATGAATTTGTCGATGAACGGTCTGAGGACGTGGTTCATCAGTCGCATAAATGTGCTCGCGGCATTAGATAACACGAAAGGCATCACGAGCCATTCATACAATCCTTGCTTGGTCTTAAATACGGTCTTCCATTCATCGCCTTCTCGCATCCGAAATTGATGGTATCCGATCTTAAGGTCGATCTTGGAAAAGATGACCGCTCCGCTAAGCTTATCTAACATGTCGTCCAGGCGCAGAATGAAATGTCTGTACTTGATGATGATGTTGTTAATGGTGCGGTAGTCAACACACATCCTCCAGCTTTTGTCCTTCTTGGGCACGAGGAGGACTGGGACGACGCATGGGCTAAGGCTCTCTCTCATGTATCCTTGCGCCATTAGGTCTTGAACCTTCTTCTCTAGTTTTTTGGCTTCTTCAGGATTCACACAGTAGACAGGTCGGTTTGGCAGTAGGGCTCCGGGGATGAAGTCAACGTGGTGCTTGATCCCTCTGATTGGCGGCAGTCCTGGTGGGATCTCATCTAGGAAGACATCAGCGTACTTCTCTAACAGCGTCTTGAATTCCTCAGGAACACTGTCATATGCGCTAGCTGCGCTCAATAGCTCTCGGTATAGCAGTAGGACAACTTGCGTCTCATCTGTCTGAATGGCTTTGCGGACGTCTGCGACGTTAATAAGGAAGTTCTCCTTCTGAGCATGCTGATCCGTTGCCATTTTAGTCTGCATGTCTCGGACTTCTTGTGATGACATTGGGGCTAAGTTGAACCGGCGCTTGTCATGGACAAAGGAATAGAAGTTGGTCTGTCCATTGTGTGTTGCCTCCTGGTCAAACTTCCAGGGCCGTCCCAAGAAAAGATGTCCAGCTGACATCGGGATTACGTCGCATAACAATTGATCTTGATATTGTCCAATGTTGACAAATACTTTAACTTGATCGGAGATGAAGAGCTCGGTCTTGATGTTAAGCCACCTGAGACGGTAGGGTTGCGGGTGCTTGGTCGTGGCTAGCCCAAGCTTTTTGACCATATACTTGCTAGCGGCGTTGGTGCAGGATCCGCCGTCTATGATCAGAAAATACACCTATCCGAGAATAGTGCACTTGAAGTGGAAGATGTTTTCCCGTTGCTCGATCTCTTCTGGTTCTAGTTTAGAACTAAGATCTCGTCTGATCATTAGTAAGTCTCCAGAATCAGCGTATTCGACCTCTTAATCGAATTGGTCGGGCGCAGGCACGGGTTCCTCGGTCTCGTCCTCTGATTCATAATCTTCTGACGCCATTAAAACCATAGTTCATTGGTTTGGACATTCTTGGGACATGTGTTCTCGTCCCTTGCATTTGAAACAGGTGATCTCGCTTCTCCGTTGTGGCTGGTTTGTGGTAGTAAGGGCGGCTGGTCTCGGCGCCACTAGATTGAACTTATGAGCCGGGTTGGTAGGGTTCTTTCCCTTGAACCACGGGTCATTGCTAGTCGTGGCTCGGTCATAAGGTCTTTGTCTGGTGCCCCCACGTAGTCCTTGGTCGGGGCGGTGTTGTGGTCTTGCGTTGGTTATTCTTTTTAATCTGAACCGCGAAGTGGAACAACTCGCCTAGGTCGTGATAAGGCTGACGCTCGACCTTGCGGGCAATGGGCTCCTGTAAGCCGTCTAGAAATTGTGCCATGAGGCTCTCCTCGGATTATTCCATCTCCAGACGGTTCCGTAGATGTTCAAACTCATCGAAGTATTCTGCAACCGTCCTGCTTCCTTAAGTCAGGCGTCATAATCTCATTTGAATTTCTCGAGGGAAGTGTGGAGGAATGTATCGTCTTCTCATTAGGTGGGTCAATACATCCCACAAAGTTAAAAGTCCAAAACGTCCTCGGTGTCGGGCTGCGACCTCTTGATCCCACCATGCTAGAGCATGGTCCGTGAACTGGGCCATTGCTAGGGCCACTCATATTGGGTCGTCGTAATTGTAATAGTTGAAGTGTAATTCAATTCGTCTCTCCCAGTCGAGGTACTCTTTGGGGTCCAACTTTCCCGCAAAGGAAGGCGGGTTAAGCTTAACATCTGGGTGGTTATGTGGGTGGTGCCGGAACGGTTGTGAGTCCTTGGCCCGTGGTCTCGTTCGGGCCCATGGTTGGGCACCTCTGGGGCGTCGGATCGTTCGGGTGGTCGGGTAGGCTGCTCGAGGCGCTCCATGCCTGTAGCCACGGCTGTCATCTGAGCCGTCAAATTTTGTAGTAGCTGCATCATGGCTTGGTTGTCTGCTCTTGACGATAATCCTTCACTTCCCGATATAACTTTCCATTTATACAAAAAGGAAAGTTTCCGAAAATGAAAGTTTTCAAAAAAGAAAATTTCCAAAAAAGGAAACTCCCGGAAAAGGAAAGACAAATTAAAAAAGGAAAGTTCCAAAAATGGAAAATTTCAGAAAAATGAACTAATTGCAAATGGAAAGTTACAAAAATGGAAACTTTCAGAAAAGGGATAATTCTCCTAAAGATTAATGGGAAAACTACAAGAAAAAGAAAAATATACAAATGTACTAATTTGCTAAGTTTCCTAAAAGCCAGCGATTTTTCTAGACCCTTAAAGGAAAATTCATTAAGTCTTTATTTATGCCTAAAACCTAACTAAGCTAAAAGGAAAATTTTTTAAGACTTAAAAAAAGTTATGGAAATCTAACTTAATGGCTAAAAATGCTAAGAGAAATTTCATAAATCGTTAGAACCTAGAATTGGAAAATTTCTTAGTATCTATAGCTCTAAGAAAAATTGCCTATTACATAGATGGAAGGATTCCTAATTCTATGCAGGTGGTTTTTAGGGGAAAGAACTCGCGGGAAGCTCGTGTCTGCAGCTCGAACTGGTGTCGTGCTGGGTGTGGGTTGTTACGAGTAAGGCGCTAGGTGGTGCTGGTTCGGGCGCGGTACGGGAGCTCGTTCTAGGTCCTATGACTGACTGGAACTCCGCAGCTAGACTCGTTGGGAGGCTAGTCCTAACGGGATGGGGCTAAGGAACAGTATGGTTGCCTAAACCTAACAAGCGGCTTGAGCACGTAGACTAGGACGCGACTCGCACCAATGAGATCGACTTTCACCTGCTAGGACGAGAAACTCAAATCCTACCAAGCCAAACAAAACAAGAAATCAACAAAAATCCTACCAACACACGCATGGGCACTAGGAGGGCTAGGTCCACGATTTCTCAAGTAAAACAAGTGCTCTAGGTGGGTTTCTATTGATCCTAAATTTTATTTTAAACACCTTTACTCTCTTTATGGTTTTGTTTTTATAAAATAAAAATTTCAAAGAAGCAAGCAAGCAAACAACAATTCTTGTTCTCTTTTTTTATTGTTTAAATAAAAGCTAAATAGCAAGGATAGATAAAACCTAATTTAATTATGGCTTTGTGGTGACGGTTTTTATGGGTTTCTTTCTTTTGTGACTTATCCTGCACCTCTTCACCTTGCAGGGAAGAAGAAGAAGAAAAACTCAAAAGTATGAAAACTCGAAAACAATGGAAAGGAAAAATCAGAGATAGTAAAGAATAGATTCAACCTAGTATGTAGGAGCTTTTCAGCTCTGATACCAAATGATACAAGCGTAGTGGCGGGGTGTCCTTCAACCGAGAAAATCCAGGTTTAGGGGCACAGTGAGATGGAGTGAGGGTGGAGCGAAAGGACCACATAAGCTGCGGAAGACTTGTGATACACCAGAGAAACTTCAGCCTAGAAAGGATGAAGTTGAGGCTAGCTCACCAAGGAGGAGAGGAGGCGCCGAGTTTAGACAAGAGACTTAGGGTAAACATCATGATGTTTCCCCAAAAAAACAATAAGTCTAAATAAAAACAACAAAAAGTTTTTTAAAGAGAGAAATGGGCCTAGGCCAAGGCTTAAACACAAAGGCTTAGGCCTAGGACAAATCGCCAAACTAAGGAATTGGGCTTAAGGCCTTAATTCCACACTCAGTCTAAAAATAAGAAGTAAGATAGATAAGCCCCGTAAGGACAGGGCCGAAGTCGACTTAGGCCCGTAGAATATGTTGGGCTTGAGAACGGGCCTTGGTCGCCATGCACACTAAGAGTGTTGCCTCATTAAAACCTCATTTGGAAAACTCAGTGGAACAAAACTGAAAGTAGGAAAAAGAGTACAATGTCTTAGCACGGCTTTTGGTTCCTTCACCGGATGGTAATGGTGAAGACACCCGAGCTGGAAGAATCTTAGAGCAGGAACCTCTATGGTTCTGGGTGTGCTGCGAACGGGCCTTGGTGGACCGGCTCGTGTAGGTTTTGGTGGGCCGGTCCGTGTGTTGGTGCTTGTTCTCCTGCTCGTCTCGCCAGTTCGTTGAATTTGTGCTCCAAGGCTCGGGCCTTGGCTCGTGATAGTGAACCAGGTGGCACTTCCGGGATGGTAGTCGGTCCGATGTCTTCATCAGTAACCCATAACATGAGGGGGGAAGCTGTGATGACTTCGAATTATATTCTCAATAAAATTCCTCACAAAGTGATAGGAAAAACTTTATATGAACTGTGGAAATGTACAAATACTTAAATATGTGGGGGTGATTATCAAAAGTTACAATACTATTTCCTAAAAAGGTCACGGTCGGACCTAAAACAGTTGATTGTATTTTTATTGGATATGCACACAATAGTAGTGTTTATTGGTTTCTGGTTCATAAATTACATATACCGGATATTCATGTAAATAAAATAATGGAATCGCGAAATGTGTCTTTCTTAGAAAATATTTTTTCTTGTAAAGATAAATTAAACTCTAAACGTACTAGAGAAGAAAGAAATGCAATTACATCCAAAGACAAAGCAAACACTTCTACCATAATTTTAGAAAATTGAAAAGACGCTGAAATGAACCAAGGCGTAGTAAACGCACTCGGAAGGAAAAATCTCTTGATAAAGATTTTGTGATGTTATTTCTTACGGAAACTGAACCAAATATCTTCGTGGAAGCGATGTCTAGATCCAACCCAGCCTATTAGAAGGAAACCGTCAACAGTGAAACTGACTCTATTATGCAAAATTATACATATTTGATACTTATTATCCTGTAACTAGAATAACTTTTGTTATTATCCGGTAACTAGAATAACTTTTGTTAGATTGCTTGTAAGCATTATGATATTACATAATTTTAAAATTCATGGATGAAACATTCTGGAAATGTTCAAAATCGTTCAAAACTTCTATTTCTTCATTGATGAAACAGAAGTCTTGAACGATTTTTGTTTTTTTATTTTTAATTTTTTAAAAATATATATAAATAACTTTTGATTCATATAATTTTGAATTTAACTTTGATACGAAATATTGATGTGTATATATATATTGTCATACATTAGTCAATCAAAATATTAAGCAATTATAAACTATTTCATTATATCCGAGGATAAAATCATTTGATCTAATCATTGCAATTGTTGCAAAAATGAAAACGCTTTTTCCATTCGACCTAATTTCTCTCTCACCTACCTTCTTCTTCTACCCAGCCGTCAACAAGATCTGTGCTTCCCCGGTGGTCGGCGCTCCTCGCCGACGCCGGGTAAGGCTCGTTTTTGTTTTCCTTTGTCATGTGGGGCTCTTCTCTCTCTTCTGTGTGGATGGTGGCTCGACCTCTCCTTGGTCCCCGTGTTACCGGTTAGTCGTCTCCGTGTTTCGGGATGGTGGCGTTCAGGGGGGATGCATCTCGGCTGCGGTGGCTTTTGGGTGAACCTAGCCTTGGGGGAACCTGAGCTTGTGGTGGTCTGTGTGATTCATCATCTCTCGGCGGTTTAGAGACCTTGGCGTTCCCGGTGTATGGTGTTTCAGACGTTTCGGCTTGAGCGTTTGCAGCGTTTGCAGCGTTTGGGGCGTTTGGCGTTTGCGGTGTTCGGCGTTTGGGGCGTTTGGCGTTTGCAGCGTTTGGCGTTTGCGGCGTTTAGTGTTTGGGGCGTTTGGCGTTTGTGGCGTTTGGCGTTTGGGGTGCTTGGCGTTTGGAGTGTTTGGCGTTTGCGGTGTTTGCGGCGTTTGCGGCGTTTGGCGTTTTACGGTGCTTGGCGTTTTACGGCGTTTGGCGTTTGCGGCGTTTGGCGTTTGGCGTTTGGACCGTTTGGCGTTTGTGGCTTTTGTGGCGTTTGGCGTTTTACGGCGTAGCGATTGCAGTGTTTGGCGAATGCGATTACATTTTTGCGTTTGCATTCTATGATTGCGTTCAGCGTCTACGATTGGCTTTTGGCGTTCAGTGTTTCGTGTTCGGGATTTGGCGATTGGGTGGTATGACATTATCAACAATCTGTGTAATCACATGTTATGTAGTTTTTGAGGACGGGGTTTCGATGTGGCTGGCTGTTTCTAATGGTCCGTGTTTGCTGATTGCTTTGAGCCGTTCGTGGCCATGAATTTTTTTTTTTTTTGCCATGATTTTAGCGTTTCAAAGCCTATTTTAGATTTCGATATCATTAACGTAGAATGTTATTTGTGTTAAAAAAAAAAGAATCATTGCTATTGTTGCCGCTGTCGCAGTTGAGTCACCGTAGCCGCTGTTTAAAAACAACTGCTGCTGCATACGCTGTAGTCGTATTCTAGTTTGCTATGTTAACTCTGATACTATGAAGAATTAGAGAATCATTACACAAAAGAAAATAGTGATGCATATATATATATGCATATATATATATATATATATATATATATATTGTCATACATTAATCAATAAAAAAAATTAAGCAATTACAAACGATTTCATGGTATTAGAGCATGAAATCATTTGACCCAATCTTTACAATCGCTGCCGCTGTCGCTTGAGCCACCGCAGCCACTGTTTAAAAACAACTGCTGCTGCATAAGCTGCTGTCGTATTCTACTTTGCTACTACTTTCTACCAAAACTTAACGATGTTTGCATCAGCTGGAACAATCACCCCTGCTACACCAAATCATATGTATTTGCTGAATCTTTCTGATAATCATGGATCTTTGATATCCTCTGTCATGTTTGTAGGGTTATGGTTACGATTAGGTAATAGATCTCTTTGATTCATGCTAAATAGGGAAGAAAGGAAGCAATTTCAACTTTCCTTTACAATTTCTCGACAACGTCCATAAGGTGTTTGTTGAAATGCATAAGAAAGCATGGAATCAAGCTATGCTTGGCTAGCCTACGACAGTAGATTGCTATACTAGTTTAGTGGCTAAATGGAATTGTTTCTTTATCACTTTCACGATTAGAGCAGCAACCACTACCAGAAAAATTGTATATGGCTACGAATTAGCTATAAAATCTTCGTCGCCACACTTTTTTAGCCACAAATAACTACCAAACAGCCACGATTTATAATTTGTGGTTATTATGTGGTTTTTCGTGGCTAAATAGTTACGAACTACACCTTGTAGCTATTCCAATAAATAAATCACGATTAGCCACAGACAAATTGTAGAAGTCAAAATCTTTTATTAGCCACAAAACAATGGTGGAATTATGTAGATATAACATAATTTATGGATATTTGAATAAAATTTCACCCTTAGATATACCCCAACCCTAAACCTTTAATCTTTAATCATAAACTTTAAATTTTTAAATCATAACTCTTAAAAAAATATATCAAATAATATATCAAAAAAGAAAATCCAACACCTATAACAATTTGATGATTTATTCAAATACGCTTATTTTCTACCTCAAACTCTAAACCCTAAATAGTATAAATGTCAAAAATCCAACAATTATAATATTTAAAAAGAAAGAATAAATATAATATTTTCTAAATCATTAATCCTAGATCCCAAATCATGTAACTTAAATCATAAAACCCAAATTATGAATCATAACTTTTAATCAAATTTTAAACTTAAACATAAAAAATTAAATAAAAAACTCTTTAAACCTAAAAATAATATATAATACTATATTTACTAAAAACAAAAATATACCGTTTTTTCAAGAAAATTCAAATCTAGTCATATTTAAATCCTAAGCCCCCAGTCTTAAATCCAAAAAATTAATTACCACACTGGCAAACCCATAAACTATAACCATTGGCTAAAACTATTTAAATGTTTTCGTATAACTAGATAAATTTAATTGATTTGTTTAAGTAGAACCCCTGTTCTAAAACTTGGCCGCCGAGGCGATTAATCGGTCGAGTTTTCATTAGGCGGTGAAACCGTGGCGAATAACCTTGATACGGTCAAATTATACGGTGATCGATTTTTTATCGTTAATAAAAAAAAATATGGCTGCCTAGGCGATTAATCGGCCACATAAATTTTTTTTCATCCATTTTGTCCATTAAGTAAAAACCTAGAAAATGACCCATTAACAAAAAAAACTTTCTTTTGGCCCAAACCTCTTTTTTCTTTTATTTGTAGATATGAATTGGAAAAAAATATTACTTAATATTTTTGTGTTATGTTTGTTTTATTAAATTTTATGTTAATTTATGTATAAATACTCTCCTATTTTTCTAATTTTATGTTAACTCACTAGGCCTAAGTCGTCCCCACGCTTAGTGACTAGCGAGATTTCGAACAAGGAGTAGAACTAGGTAAAATTGGTTGAATTATTTATGTAGAACAAGTTAAAACTTAATAAAAATATTTGAATGTTTTCATATAACTAGGTAAAATTTTGTAAAACTATATATTATTTACGTAGAAATATTAAAATTATTTGATATTTTTATGTATAACTAGGTAAAACTATGTATTGTTTATGTAGAATTGGTAAAACTATTTGATATTTTTATGTATAACTAGGTAAGACTTAGTAAAACTATATATTGTTTACGTATAACTAGTAAACCTAGGTAAAACTATTTGATATTTTTAGGTACAACTAGGTAAGAACATGGTGAAACTATTTTTGATTTGTTTAGGTAAAACCAGGTAAAACTGGTTGATTTATTTATGTAGAACTAGGTAAAAACTTGGTAAAACTATTTGAATGTTTTTTGTAGAACTACTAAAACTATTTGAATGTTTTCGTAGAACTAGGTAAAATTTGGTAAAACAATGTATTATTGATGCATGCACTGACCTGGCGGATGTCTGAGTAGAACCTGAGCACTGATTTGGGGTGGATGAGGTTTGCGCCTTGAGGGAGGGAGACTCGATCTCTTAAGTCGCGGGGTGGACTTAGTTTGATCACACAAGTTGTGAAAGGAGCTCGTGATACACCAGAAGAGTCCGAGTCTTGAAGAATCGCTCAAGACCTCGAATGAACCAACGATTGCACAAGGCGGTCGTTTAGTGTTCAAGAAGTACTAAGGTTTTTGCGTAAAAATTGTCTGTCTTTGTTCATAAAATGATTTGGTTTATATAATGCCTAAGTCTAGGGTTGTTGACCACTAGGTATAAATAACAAGGCGTCCAAAATAAAACTACAAGCAATCTATAAATAAAAAGAGATATGGGCCACAGGCATAAACACTATCGTCGCGGGCCTAAATATCTAAATAAAAAAGCAGGCCTAAGGCCAAAAGGGAAGTAGGGCCGAGGCCCAAAAGAAGAAAAACAGGCGTTTTAAGATTTGTGAAAGATAGTGATCCGTGAACAAATCTTGGTCCGTCGTGCACACTAAAAGTGTTGACTCATTAAAATTTTCTTCGGAAAACTCATTGGGACAAAACCAGTTAGGAAAAAAGTACAATTCCCTAGTATATCTTTAGGCATCTTTACCCAGTGTGATGGTAAAAACACTAGAAACTGCGGTCTGATGACTTAGGAATCTCCATGGTTCATTAGTCAAGGTGGGTGCAGTTGTCCCTTTTGTGCTTCTTCTTCTTGGTTGCGGAGCCATCTCCAAGAGATCCTCTTCGCTGGTGTCCAGGTTCGCACCCGCTTCTCGTTGCCCCGCTGGTGATGAGTTTTTTCTGGTCACCTTACCCTTTATTTTCCTCGTTGCCACTTTCCACGCCAAATCCCTCTCTTCTTTTTCTTGTTAGTGCTCTTCCGCCCTCGTGGCTCTGTTCCTTCTTGGTTCGGTTGATGCCGCGGCTTCCTCCCTGCCTGTCATGCTTCTGTTACTGCACACTACATAGCTTGGTTGCTGTAGATAGCCTTCGGCATAGGGCTGGGATCGGGCTGCTTAGCTCTTTGTTTTCATCATTTTTCTTTGACCTACAATCATAACAACACTCAAAATCGGAGTTAGAAGTTAAGTGGTGAGTTGGTTTTGCCAGATTCAGCTAGAATGAGAAAAATACACAACATGGAAGTAAGAATTGGTAGTATTTGGTAGAGATTTATTTGTCTCCACGAGTTTCACCTTAGAATACTAAAAAGTATCCTCAAGAGTTTACCCGATTTAGTGACTGCAAGTGCACAGTTAAGACCACTTGTAGTATAAACGGGATCGATCCTCAGGGAAGGCTTCTAACTCAATAGATTATAGGAATTTTATCTAAGCTAAAAGATTTCGAATTGGTTATGTTGGAACTGATAGAAAGCAAAACAAATTAACGGCAAAGTAAATAAAGTAGCAATTTAACTAAACTATGAATGAATTAATAAACGAAGCAATTCAATTATGGATTAGGCATTAGAATGACTAAGGGTAAAGATCAAGATAAGACTATGAATCAGGAATGTTTAATTTATATTTTCAGACAATTATAAATAGATTACTACATTCCCATGTAGAAACCCTTATGCTTAGAACTAGATTTGATCAGTTCCCATTGCAAACCCCAAAACTAAACATACTTTAATAATTATCTCAATCTTCATCAAATATCCTAAACAACTACTTCCGCAGGCTAGGATCATAAGACTCACTAGTTAGACTATTCTGTGAATACACTTTCCCTTTTCAAAGGAGTTATTCTATAAACCCTAAATTGACTCTCCTGAGATCAACCTAGCATGAAACACATCTAAAAGTGATGAATTACACAATTCTAGACCTAGATATCATCTCATGATCTTAATTCCCCTAATCATCTATCCTATACAAGGCTGAATCTAGACATCTACTCAGACATAATAGAAATTGCAGAGAAAACGATAATAGATGAGAAAAACTTAATTAGATTGCAGAGATCAAAGAATACAAGAATCCTTAATGAAATAATTATAGATTTGTCTTACTAAACACCATAGGTTGTTGAAGAAAGACCTAATACTCTTTCTCTCTTTTTCTCTCTGGGTGGCTGATAAAAATGTAATCCCAAGGTTAATAGGTTTACAAAACCTGATTTATTGACAAAAACGACATTAAAAAATAGAATATTTACACGGATCGATCGATCGGACAAAGGGATCGATCGATCCTGTGATCCGTCGTAGACATTTTGGATTGATAGATCGATCGATCTTGACGGGTATCGATCGATCTAAACTTATTTGATCGTTCACTTGCTCCTTTAGTCGGTCTTAGAAGTTGATACAGAATTGGATGGATGGACGATCGAAAGATCGCTGTATGCACGAATCGATCGATCGCTTCTCTTCAAGGGGTCATACGGATTTGATCTTGCTTTAAACTCATTCCTCCAAGTGATATGTCCTGATCATTCCCGAATCGTTGCACTAGCCACTGGTGCCTTCATGAACTCTAGAAAACATTCCTATTTTATTTTGTATCCTCTGAAAACAAAAAGTGAAAAACATCCTAGGACTCTAAAATATGAAATCTAATGGCTAATTTATGCGAGTTATGCACAAAATGATCAATTAAAACTACTAAAATGCGGGTTTAACTAGGTATAATTTTGAAATTACACCCTCCTATTGCTTCATTCTACCTATGAGGGACTACCAACCACAAAAAATCCCAAAGTAAGAACCTCATTTTTTTCAAAATTGGAAGGGTTACGGTTTGGGCAAGTTTGTTACCTATGTTGCACAAACTTAGAGTCGGCAAATCAGCAAAGAGATGAAGCAACAAGAGTTTGCTAAAATCGTTTTGGTTTGAAAAAGTTTTAAAAGAGGGAGAGAGACGGTAGAAAAATCGCTTAATAGTAGAGAGAGGTTACTAAGGGGAGAGTAAAAACGACGAAGGAGAAGGAAGGAAATTAAGAAGAGAAAAACCATAAGCAAAAACGACCGCATTTAGACTGGTTCGTCCTAGTAGGGTAGTGACTCACTAAAATTGAACCGGTCTAAAGCGGTTAAATAGGGTATTGACTCACCTAGTCTTAGAAAATTTCACACAAGGGGTTGGTAACTCGTTGACCCAGGTTTTTGTCTCTTCTTCCCTAGTTCATAAAATATGTTTGCTCCATCCTTTGTTCAATCTTGTTTACTGTCCCATTGTAAACCTAAAATGAAACAAAAAAAGTAAAACAAAGTAAAACTAAATAATAAAAACAAAATTTCTACCAAATTTATAAAAGGATAACATGAGAATGCCTACCAAAAGCACTTGTTTAACGTCTTAAGATCGATGTTGCTTTTCTCATTTTAGGAGTTGGGTGGATCGTGGATAGAGACATCTGTTTCTTCTCCAATGACATCTCGTGCTAGATATGGTTTCAGCCTTTAACAATTGATAGTAAATTCTCTATCATCTTTGTTCCAGAGCGAGATTGCTCCATAGAGCTTCACTTCCTTAATTTTAAAAGGTCCAGACCAGTGTCTTCTTAGCTTACCAGGGAAGAGATTTAGGCATAAGTTTAAGATTATGACCAGATAGTGTAGTTTGAATTCTCATGTAAGAATCTGCTTGTCATCGAAGGCTTTGGTCTTCTCCTTGTAGATCTTTAAACTCTCATATGCCTCCAATCAAATCTCATCAAGATCACTCAGCTGGATCAACCTCCTCTCCTACGCAGTTTTGATGCAAAGTTCAACAACTTTGTTGTCCACATAGCCTTGTATTCAAGTTTAACCAGCAGGTAGCAGACTTTCCAGTAAAGGAGAGTGAATGGTGTCATCCCAATTGGCGTTTTAAAAGCTGTCTTGTATGTCCAAAGTGCATCATCAAGCTTGGTTGCCATATCTTTCCTAGTTGATCCACCAGTTTTCTCCAGAACTGCTTTTATTTCCCTGTTAGACAACTATACTTGCCCGCTGGTTTGGGTATTGTAATATGTTGCCACCTTATGCTTAACCCCATAATTCTTTAGAAGGTTCTCAAAATTTTTGTTGATGAAATGATTTCTTCCATCACTGATCATAACTCGTGGTACACCAAATCATAGAAAAATTATGGTCTTGAATAACTTCACTACCACCTTGGAATCGTTGGAAGGTCTAGCGATAGCCTCTATCCACTTGGAGACATAATTCACAGCAACAAGAATGTATTGGTCCCATTAAGTCTACGCCCCAAACGTCAAAGATCTCTATTTCAAAAATTGGGATTTGCGGCATCTCATCTCTTCTACTTATTTTCCCCTTCCTTTGCCATGTGTCACACATACTGATGAACTTGTGGGCATTTTTTAACGTTTTTGGCCACCAGAGGCCTGCTTGAAGCACTTTTTTCACTCTCTTGAAAGTGGAAAAATGACCATCGTAAGTTCTGCCATGACAATAGGTTAGTATCCCCTGAACTTCTTCCTTAGGTCCACATCTTGCAGCGATCCTCAAATGCCAGATATGGAAGCGAGGCCACCTATCTATAAGGAGGAGCAACACAATGAGATGGAGATGGACCAGGAAAAGGAGAACTTGGACCACAAGAAGAATGATGCCAAGGAAGAAGGCTCCGCCCAAGAGGAGGCATTAACAAGCTTGCTTGCACCAATGGCCCAAGGAAAGGAAGCAGATAGTGTGAGGCAGGGCTCTATAACTAGGTCTAGGGTCAAACCCGATGAAAGGCCCTTATTCAATTGATTTGGGCTTGGTCAAGGAGGAAAATGAAACTTAATTGAACCAGTGTATTGGTTTAACTTAAGTGTCAGTTGAAATTAGACCAATTGTAATTCGATAACCAATTATCATTAGGATTAGGAATTTAGAATAAGAATAAACCTGGTACACTTAAATTATACCATAATTAATTAGATTAGATAACCAATTATGATTATGGTTTAATCTCTTTAAGATTTTTAATCTATATAGGCGATTTTCTGTCTCCCTTGTAAAGTACCAACGATTTTTTTTAATCAAAGAGAAGATTTCAAGAACTTGTGTTCTTTCTTTATGCTTTTCCTATTTAGCCTACGAACATTGACCATTTCACACTAAGATAGACGAATCTACTTTTAATAATCTCTAACAATCAAGCAGGACAATATCCTGTGTTAGAGAGTTGCAAACAACTTTGAAGCATCCACAGTTTGAGGGTGAAGTCCATCGACATCCTCAGGTGCTAGTAGCCTTGAGATCGCTTCCCTATTCAATTTAAAGAGGGTCAATCGTTTTCAATACATCCAGGACCACACCACATCTTCTATAGATCTTATCCTTGCCCAGTGTGTAGAGACAATGATCATCCAAGTAGTAGTTGACATCTCTGAAAAACAAATTCCTCTGATATGCGTCCAGGTTTAGAGAATCCTTTCCATATGCCAAATAATTCACGAAATCAACATACCAAGTGAATTTCTCTTCTATGGCCTTCAATGCATCTATCTCCTTGCCTATTTGATCGCAAGGTTCGTAAGTTTATAGTGTCATCAAACACTCTTCAGGGAGAGAGTTTTCTAAAGGTACTTCATCATCAATGCGCAGGCTAGAGAGGTGATCTGTGACTCAATTCTCTATTCCCTTCTTATATTTAATTTCCATATCAAAGTCTTGAAGTAAGAGGATCCATCTCAAAATTTGTGGTTTGGCATCCTTTTTACCATAAGGTGCCTCAAAGCAGCGTTATCAGCGTGAACAACCAGTTTAGAACTCACTAAATATGATCTGAACTTCTTAAAGACGAAGATAATTGCTAGGATTTCTTTTTTGGTTGTAGCATATTTCACTTGAGCTTCATATAATGTGCGTCGTGCATTATAACATGAAGTTATTTTTCATTCTCTGCCCCAAAACTACACCCACTGCAAATTCACTTATATCACACATTATATCACCCAATCCAAAGAATGCATAATGGGAGCGTTCACCAGTTCTTTTTTATTGTCTTGAAAGCGTTCAAGCAGTCTTCATTGAACTCACAATGTGTTTCCTTGTAGAGCAGCAGTGTCAATGGTCTTGCAACTTTAGAGAAGTTTTGGATGAATTGCCTGAAGAAATTTGCATGACTGAGAAAGCTTCTCACGGCTTTTACTATTTTTGTGGTTCCAAACCCATAATGACCTCAACCTTAGCCTTATCAACCTTAATCCCTTTTTGATATATTGTGTCCAGGGACGATTCTTTCTCTCCCCATGAAGTGGCACTTTTCCCAATTTAGGATCAAGTTTGTTTCTTTACATCTTTGGAGTACTCTACAAAGATTAGACAAACAAGAAGAAAAATATCTCCATAGACATAGAAATCATCCATAGAAACTTACATAAATTTTTCAATCACGTCAGAAAAAATGGAGAGCATGCATCTTTAAAATGTAGCAGTTGCATTACACAAACCAAACGACATGCGCCAATATGCAAGGGTTCCATAAGGGCATTTAAAAGTAGTTTTTCCTGATAATTTGGATGAATTTGGGATTTGAAACATACTGGAATAGCCATCTATGAAGCAGTAGTAAGAATGGTTTACTAACCGTTCTAACATTGATCAATGCAAGGAAGGGGAAAATGGTATTTCTTAGTGGATACATTTAGTTTCATGTAATTTATGCACATTCTATATCCAATTATTGTTCTTGTGGGGATCAGTTCTCGTTATCGTTTTAAACTACAGTCACTCCCCCCTCCTTAGGAACCACATGCACATGTGATACTAATTTACTATCGGAAATAGGATAAATGAAACCAGCATCTAAGAGTTTCAAAAAACAATTCCTCACCACATCGCGTAAATTAGGGTTTAGTCTCTGTTGATGCTCAATAGAGGTCATTGATTCCTATTCTAAATGATTTATAGGTGTGCACAATGATGAAGAAATGCTTTTAATATTAGCCATGAGTACCCTATATCTTTCCTATATTTCTTAAGTTCGGCTAAAAGAATTTTAGTTTCTGGTTTAGACAATGCATCATTCACTATGATAGGATATGAAGAGTTTAGGTCTAAGAATTCATATCAGAGCTCCTTATGAAGAGGTTATAATTCTACCTTTTGGCACTCTAAGTTCACTCCAGTCATTTCCTCTGTTTTTGCATCATTCGTTTCCACTGTGCATAGTCATCGTTCCAGTTCCAAGAAATTCACTTCGCCATTGTAACCCCCACGTGCATCTAACAGTTTCTCATAGGCTTCACTTTCAGCATCCAATAAACCATACTCTACTTGCTTGACTGTCAAGACGCTATGAAGGAAATCTTCAACGATTATTTCTTCAAGAAGTTCACCTGCCAGCGCATCAAGTTCTTCTATATAAAAGACTTGTCCATCAATCATTGGCTTCCTAATTATCTTGTTGATGTCGAATTTGAGGACCTCATTGCCAAGCCGTAAGTATATCTTTCCCTTTTTAACATTGATAAAGGATCCAGCGGTTGCTAAGAACAGTCAGCCAAGGATGAGAGGGTCCTTGAGTTCTTCATCCATCTACAATACCACAAAATCTGTAGCAATTTAGAAATTACCGACCACAATGGGTAAATCTTCTAGTTAACCTACTGGATGTCTTACAGAACGGTCAGCGAGGACAAGGAAAATTTGGCATTCTTTGAATCTTTGGAACCCCAGCTTCATGGCGATAGATAATGGCATCAGGTTGACACTTGCCCATAAATCACAGAGACATATGAAGAAAGTGAGTGGTCTTAATGTGCATGGCAATGTGAAGCTGCATAGATCCTCTATCTTTTTCTTGATGATCTGTCTCTAGATTATTGTGATGCACTCATGGTTTAGCATCACCATGCCTCTTAGTTTTTTTTTCCGACAGCATCTTTTAGATACTTAGTCCATTTAGACACCATCTAGAATGCCTCAATCAAGGGCTGCGTTACTTTTACTTATGACATTTTCTTGTCGAATAATGCCTTGTATTTTTCCAACAATTCCTTCTTGAATCTTTTTGAAAAAGGGATTTTTGGCTCATAGGGAGGTGGAGGAAAGGAAATTTGATGGTGATTTAGGTTGGCAGCTTCATTTAAGATTTAGTATTGTCAACTTCTGGTTTGCTTTCCTCATTATCCTTTGTATCAGCTTCAAGATTTATTACCACCCCTTCACTTGGTCCTAAAACGTTCAGTTTAGGGTAATTGATGGCAGATGTTTCCCATTTCTCAATGTGATAGCATTTATATATTATATAGGATTGGTCTATGGTTTTCCTAGAAGTATGCCCATTGGCCGTTTGGAAGAAGAAGCTTCTGAGGATTTTACTTGTGCTACAAGGTGTTAAAATTTGGAGTAGAGGTCTCCATACATCTTGTCCATTTTTGTATGGATCTCCTTCATCTTATTGTTGATATCAATTGTACCTTTGCTCTGTCCTTCTATTACTTGCTTCAGCATCTTTGATATCTTATCTTGTCGTGTTGCAGGAAGAGTTTGTTGTTCAGGTAGATTAGGGAAATAAGGTTGGTTTGTGTTTGGGAAATAGGGCTTGGTGTGGTAGTTGTCGTTGTGATGGTAACCGGCTGGAAAGGTACTTTGGGTTGGTGCATTGGGTTGGTAACCCGTTAAGTTATTTTGGAGTTTGAGAGGAAAAATAGTTGGACCAGAGAGTTGGGTGGGTTGTTTTTGGGATGTGTAGTTCTGGTCTTGTGGATTTTGGACATTTGTACTGCAATAGGACATATTCGGGTGCTTTTAGTTGGGATTGTATCATTTGTTGAATCCTTATCCGCCAACATTTTTGAGATATTCTTATCTACTATGGTACATATTGGTTAGGCAATCTTGGGTGTATTAAGGTTCACTAACAAAACTGACTTGACGTTGTGTTTCTTGGAGTACTCAGTCCAGCTTGTCATTCAGTGCATGTATTTCCTTTTTTGTGGCTGAATCTGGCTCACCATAATCGCGCAAAGTGTGGTTGTATATTTCGCCAAAGTTTTCATCACTTGTAGCTAAATTTTCAACCAATTGCAAGCCACGTTAAGCATCTTGTCCTAGGACATTCTCGTTGAAGGCTGTGTCAAGGAGCATCATGATCTTAGGCATAATTTCTTTGTAAAGTGTGCTCAATAGTAATTTGCAGAAAAATCTCTGATGGGGACATTGGGAGGTGTAACCTCTGAGATGTTCTCATGCTTCTCTGAAGCTCTCAATAGCTCTCTGTGCAAATCTGTAGAAATCATTGCACAGACGTACGATGTGAGTGGCAGAAAAAAATTTGCTCAAGAACATTTTTTTGCAATCACCCCAACGTGGTAATGGTGTTAAGAAGGAGATTTTTCTGCCAGATATGTTCTTTTCCACCCAAAGAGAATGAAAACAAGTGAAGTTTGAATGCATCTTCAAAGATACCATTGATTTTTATTGTAGAACAGAGCATGTCGAATTGGTCCAAATGGTCAATGGGGTCTTCCATGGATAAGCCGTGGAACTTGTTACTTTGAACCATGCTTATAATACTCGCCTTAGTCTCATAATTGTTGTTTTCGATTGGAGGTGGTCTTATTCCAGTTCCGTGGCCATGAATATTTGGTTTATCATAGGCGCCGATTACTCTGGCTTGGCAAGGATTATGAACCGGCGGTGGGCTATGCTCCCCAAAATTGTGTGGTTGTTCATTGTGCTCCATGTTATCCATCATAGGAGGTTCTGGTTTGTCCCCCAAACGTTTGATGTGTGCCTGTTGTTCATATGCTCGGCGTGCCCTTGTGTGGTCTCGTTCAAGGAGGTGGGGATCTTCAACTTGCGGATGTAAGTTCGTTGAGCCTCTACTACGAAAGTGCATATACTTGAAATCAGCGACAAGCGAAGCTGAGACGTGAGAACTACGATATGATTAAAGAAGTGACTAATCTCAAATAAAAATTAAATCCTAATGTTGAAAATTATCTCAGATCGACATCTCCAGTTGATAAAATTGGTTTTTAGCAGCACATAAGTGACATTGTAGTACTTAAGATATCACTTAGTTAATGCGTAATTCAAGTTGTCCTAATGTTGAATACAAATTTTCACTTAATTAAGGCGTAATCAAGTTGATAATGGGTTGGTAACCCGTTGATGAATTTGACCTAAATTGCAGAAAATAACTAAATATGAGATAAAGCAATAAATAGATGATTAATAACAGAACTAAAATAATCAAGATAAACAAGGGTTAAAATTGAAGTATGAAACTGGTTTTTATGAATTTTCAGATTAAATAAACATTTGGACTTTAATAGGTTGGATGTTTTAGAAAGATTTAGATAAATTCATGTTTATAAGCCTATTAAGCCAGCCCTCCGGCGAAAGAACTCTATTCTTTGTTTAGTCCACTTCCATGGTAAAAACCACTTCATTAGCCACTAATTTCTATTTTGAGATTTGATAAGTAATGAGCATTAAGACTGTGTCTTTCTAAGAAGATAAGCAACCCGAAGTCAACTCATGTTGAGTGGATTTAGCAAAGTCCATGCATAAAGTGTTCAAGCATACCAAACAACCTGTCACAATATGTTAAGGCTTGTGAACCAGATCCTATAGCCAAAATAAACCTTTCATTTAGCTCTTTTAGATACAATGGGAATTAAAACAACATAACTTAAACAATAATTATTTCTCTTACAAATCCTGCTTTCCTAATCCCAATGGGTTATAATGAACTAATCACTAATCTTCATGAAAAGAGAAACCATATTTATTGATGATTCACAAATCATTGGAGTAGAAACTTTGAATTTGCAAGAAGGATTAAAATTTGAGAAGTCTTAACTACTGAATAAATTCTTAAAGAAGTCTTACAAAAGTAATCAAAATTTTTGCAAGAAGGAAATTAAAAAAATGAAAACTTCTAAAGTAGAAGTCCGACGACTGAAACTAAGTAAAATATTAGAGCTTTTATAGGTAAACAAGGAAAATGGATAAGGTCAACCCTAGAACAATTGGGGTTGACCCGTTAGACTTATTAAAATGTCAGATCATATCTTTGCAATGGGTTAGCAACTCACTGAACTCTCCAGACAGCTCCCTTATATCTATGTGATATTCTTCGACTCTTTTGAGCAACAGCTTCGGTTTTTTGTCCATTTTTATTAAATTTTCAGTACATTCGTGTCATCACCTGGTAATGCAGCATGTATGCAAAATGCAAACCTAAACAAACAAATATGCGATTAAAATGACATAAATATGATACAACTCATAGTCTAAATCCTAGTAAAATTATGAGATATAATCATGTGATGTTAGATTTATTTTCGTTTGATGGTAGATTTGTTTTAAAAATATTTTTTTTTTCGCTTGATAATAGATTTGCTTTTGCCTGATAGAATATTTTTTTGTCATGTGATGATTTTTTTTTTATGGTACGTTTGTTTTTGCTTGATAGTAAATTATTTTTGTCATGGGATGGAATTTGTTTTCGTTTGATGGTAGATTTTTTACTTCTGATAGTAGATTTTTCTTGGATTTATGGTAGATTTTTTACTTTTTAAAGTGAATTTTTTGTTTGTTTGATGATTGATTTGTTTCATCATGTGATGGTAGATTTGTTATTGTTTGATAGTAGATTTGTTTGTTTTTGATATTAGATTTTTGTTATGCTTGATGGTAAAATTGTTTGTCATGTGGTGGTTGATTTGTTTTTGTTTAATGGTAGTTTTGTTTGTTTTGATAATATATGTGTTTTTATTTGACTGTAGGTTTGTTTGTTTTTAGAATAAATTTGTTTTTAGAATAAATTTGTTTTGGTTTGATTGTAGATTTTGCTTTTGGTAGTATATTTGTTTTTGTTTGATAGCAAATTTGTTTTTCTATGATAGATCTGTTATCATTACTTTTTAGGCGGTATGATCTATTTATTTGTATGTTGTAGCGATTTTGTATTAGCATGAATCATGTATATAAGACTTATATAACTTTCAATTTCAGAGAAATCTACTGACACTACAGATTTTTATGAGAATAGTTTTGTAGATCTATCTATCAACCCTGCATTTATTTGAAGACCCTGTAGTAGACAACTTGTACATGATGCTTGATTTATTTGTAGTATAAAGGTAGATTTGTTTTAACAATAATTGTACTATCAATAAATCTACTACATCATAGTTAAATATACAAAAATCAAAAGCCTCGTCTACAAGACTTCTGTGTATCCAAATGGGGAAAGACGGTGACTTCATGTATCTCCTTCCAGTTCTTCCCAAACCCATCTGGATTTACAATAACAAACCAACAAAGTAGTAATCCCATCATATAGATTCACAAAACAAATCTAAACATACTGCAATAAACAAGTAGTAATTTTTATCATATATATTCATAAACCTATCTAAACACACTGCACAAAAACATGTGCTAAACAGATATCCATTGGCGAATATAACTATATTTATACTGTCAGCAAACTATAAGAGGCTGGTTTAATAGATATAGCAATGTATTGTTATCTTTGCAATTGTTTATTCCATTATCAAGGAACGAACTTGAATAGCATTATGTTAAAACAGAAGATTCCAATGCAATTATTATTTAAAGCTCAAGAGTCAAAACACTAAAACACCGGTGATTTTATTCAATTAAATGATAGGAGAGACGCTTCAACAAACCCATAAATCAAAACAAGTATCAAGGTTCTCTATACAGTATATACTATCATATTGCCAAAAAACACTAATTTATAACAAAAGCAATCTAATCATTCAAGCCCAAAGTTCCATCAATTCTTAATTGCTTGATGGTCCAATTAAGAATTTAAAAAACTCATAAACTGATAAAACCATGTCAAGAGAAAATACTAACATGAGCAAGATGGCAAAGCAAATTCTAGGACAAGTAATGGAACGATCCCAGATAGTTGTTAAAAATCGGATCACTTATGCTTGTTCCTTTTTCCTCTACCAAGGTCACATCATTCCCTCTCTCTTTAATAGGATTTGACCTTAAATCCAAGCTATCTGAACACATAAAGAAAGAGATTATAAACATTAAAACTTGTACTAACTGGATATTTACCTTAATGATCGATCTCATAGGTGTTATAGTTGATGTGGCTGATCACAGTGAAAGGGCCATCAACTCTTAGCATTAACTTGGAACGACACTCGATTGGGAACCAGTCCTTTCTCAAGTGAATCCAAACTTGATCTCCAGGTTGAAAGATGACTTCCTTACGGTTTTTATTTGAAGCCTTCTCGTAAAGTTTGGTTTTGTTTTCAATGTTCCTACGTGCCTCCTCATGTATCTGCTTAATTAACTTGGCCTTTTGTTCACCATTAAAACTTGCTCTTTCATTCAAAAGTAATAGCATTAGATCTAGTGGGAAAATAGGATTATAACTATAAAAAACTTGCAATGGTGAAAACCTAGATGCAGAGTGATTAGCATGATTATAGGCGAATTCTACGTGAGGTAAGTTTTCTTCCCATGATCTAAGACTTTTACCTATGAATGCACGCAACAAAGATATTAGAGTTCTATTGACCACTTCGGTCTGCCATTAGTTTGCAGATGACAAGTGGTCGAAAAACATAACTTAGTTCCTAACTTAGACCACAAAGTCCTCAAAAAAATTGCTAAGAAATTTAGTGTCTCTATCAGATACTATAGACCTAGGCATGACGTACAGACGTACAATTTCTTTAAATAACAAATTAGCAACATGCGACACATCATCGGTTTTAGTGCAAGCTATAAAATGGGACATCTTAGAAAACTAATATACAACTACAAAAATGCAACTTTACCAGTCCTATTCCTAGGCAAACCTAAAACAAAATCCATAGATAGATCTACCCAAGGATGAGAGGGAATCGGTAAAGGAGTGTGCAAACCATGCGGCTGAGTTGTGGACTTAGCCATTTTACAAATGGAGCAGCGTGCAGAAATGCGTTCAACGTCCTTCTTCATATGTGGCAAATAAAAATGTTCTTTCATTACGACCATGGTTTTAGAAATGCCAAAATGGCCCATAAGACCACCAGCGTGGGCTTATCTCACAAAGAGTTCAAGAAGAGAGCTCCTTGGAACACACAGTCAGTTTTTATAAAAAAAAGGAAACCATCCTTCCTGAAGTAGTATCCAATACAAGAACTTTCACAAGATTTATAGATCTCTCTATAGTCGGGTCAGTGTTGTAAAGTTCTTTAATCATATCAAAGGCCATAAATTTAACTTCAAGAGTAGAGATAAGAGAATACCTCCTGAACAGCGTCAGTCACAATATTTTCTTTGCCTTGTTTATATTTAATCACATATGGAAAAGTTTCTATTAACTCAACCCATTTGGCATGACGTCTGTGTGTATCACAAATTCCTTTGGCAATAAGTAATGTTGCCAAGTCTGAAGTGCACGAACAAGAGCATACAAGTCCTTGTCATACGTGTGATAATTGAGAGTTGCACCACCAAGCTTTTCACTAAAGAAATCTATTGGTTTCCTTTCTTGCATGAGGACTGCGCCAATACCTATACCACTTGCATCACATTCAATCTCAAAAGTGTTAGTAAAATTAGGTAAGGTAAGCAATGAAGCGTTATTTAGCATATCTTTATGCATTTGGAAAGATTGCTCCTATGGCTGTTCCCACTTGTATCCAACTTCCTTTTTGATAATTTCAGTCAAAAGGGTGGCAATGGTACTGAAGTTTTTAACAAAGCGTCGATACAAACCCTCCAGCCCATGGAAGCTATGAACTTCACTGATGTTCTTTGGAACAGGTCAATCACTTATGGCTTTAAATTTTTCCTCATCAACCCTAACTCCATCTGCATTGACAACAAAGCTTAGGAACACCACGTTATCCGTACAAAACGTACATTAATCAATATTAGCAAATAGGCGTTCCTTCCTTAATACCTCCAAGACAATCCTAACATGCTTAACATGGTCACTTAAAGATTTATTATATATTAGTATATCATCAAAGTATACCACAACAAAGTGACCTATGAACTCTCTAAAGATGTGATTCATTAATCGCATAAAACTGCTTGGTGCATTAGTAAGACCGAATGACATAACAAGCCATTCATAAAGATCTTGTTTAGTTTTAAAGGCTATTTTCCACTCATCTTCTTCTTTCATTCTAATCTGATGGTAACCACTCCTAAGGTCAATTTTAGAAAACATAGAAACACCATAGAGTTCATCTTACATGTCATCAAGTCTAGGTATAGGGTGTTGATATTTTACCGTAATGTTATTGATTGCTCTACAATCAATACACATTCTCCATTTACCATCTTTCTTAGGAACCAAGAGAATTGGGACGACACAAGGACAAAGACTTTCTCGAATATGCCCCTTTCTCATTAGTTCCTCCACTTGGCGCTGTAGTTCCTTGGTTTCAACAGGGTTGGTACGGTATGCGGGTTGATTTGGTAAGGTTGCGCCTGGTAAGAAGTCAATCTGATTTTCTATTCCACGGATGAGAGGTAGACCATCAGGTCATTCTTCAGGAAATATATCTGTGAATTCCTGCAAGAGGGTCTTTATATTGCTCGGCAAGTTGATAGAGATTTATTTATCTCCACGAGTTTCACTTGAGAGTACTAAGAAGTAACCTCAAGAGTTTACCCGAGTAAGTGACTGCAAGTGCACAGTTATGCCTCTCATAGTATAAACGGGATCGATACTGAGGGAAGATTTGTAACACAGTAGATTAAATGAATTTTTATCTAAGCTAAGAGATTTAAGGTTTGGTTGTGGTTGAAAAAGTAGTAATTTAAACTAATTTAAGATAAAATAAATAAGATAACGAATGAATTAAACTAAGATTGTATTAATAAAGAAGACAATCCAACCATGAATTAGGCATTAGAATGAATAGGGATGAGATCGAGATATCAATTCCAATCATGAATGTGTAATTTGCATTTCCAGACAATGAGGTTATGAACAGGTTAATACATTCCCATGTAAGAACCCCTATGCTCAGAACTAGATTTGATCAATTTCCATTGCAAACCCTAAAACTAAACAATCATTAAGATTCATCTTAATTTTCATCAAATTCTCTAGACAACTACTTCCGCAGGCTAGAATCATAAGATTCACTAATCATATTATCCTATGATTTCACTATCCCTTTCCCTATGTGTGAATTAGATAAACCCTAGACTAACTCTTCCAAGATCAACCTAGCATTAAACATATTTAATAGTGATGGATTACACAATCCTAGACCTAAATATCATCTCATGATCTCAATTCCCCTAATCATCTATCATATCCATGGCTGAATCTAAGAATCTACTCAGACATAACAAAAATTACAGAGAAAACAATAATAGATGAAAAGAACATAATTATATTGCAGAGATTGAAAAATACAAGAATCCTTAAGAAAATAAATCTATAATTGTCTTACTAAACACCATAGATTGTTGAAGGAAGACCTAGGGCTCTTGTTCACTTTTTCTCTTTTGGAGGCTGAATAAAACGTGCCCTAGGTTTTCCTTAAAACAACCTATTTATAGGTTCCCAAAAACCTGATTTATTAGACTAAAACGACATAAAAATGAGTATTTATGGAATCGATCGATCGGACGAAGGGATCGATCGATCCTTGAATCCGTCGTAGACATTTTAGGCTGGTAGATCGATCGATATAAACTTGCTCGATCGTTCTTCTCTCTTTCTGGTCGGTCTTGGAGATTCACGCAATCACGATCACATAATCGATCGATCGATCGTTTCAGGCTGAGATCGATCGATCTCTTCACATAGAGAGGTGTATAGGTTCAATCGCCATTTGAGCCCGTTCATCCTATTGACACATTCTGATCATCCACGCATAGTTGTATCAGCCACCCGTGACTTCATAAACTCCGAAAATGTTCCTAACTTGCTTCGTATCCTCTGAAAAATAAAAAGGGGAAAACATCCTAGAGTTCTAATGCATATGAACCTAAATGTATCCTAAAATGTGAGATCTAATGATTGATTCATGCAAGTTATGTACAAAATGATCTATTAAAACTGCTAAAATGTGAGTTTATCAACTCCCCCATACTTGTATTTTTGTTTGTCCTCAAGGAAATGACTAGAATAGGAAAGATAACAAACCTACTGGAACTCAGAGCCAAGTCACATTGGTCAAATATCCTGTTCAACATTAAAGCTAATAATTCTTGAATGCAAAATGTGCAAGTTTACTTAAAAAACTTAGCCATGCCCATCACAAATTATCTCAAATTAAACTCAATCTACACAATCCATTCAGATCAACCAACTCTTTTAACATTCATTAAATTTGAAACTCATGAATCATGCTAGACACTTTCAATGAACTCATGTGGCTAATGGTAGGGTCAAGAGATAAAAATGATATCTTCTTCCATTGGTTTTGAAAGCTAAATGTAGGGATCTCTCAAAAAAATGGAATGAACTTTAGAAGAATGCTAAAGGTAAGCTCCAATAGATGCATACAAGACTAGATTCTCATCTACCCGAAGTATACTCACTGAAAATCTATACCAAAGCAAATATTATTTCCCAGAATGATCCTAATTCTACCTTAGAAAGGTATTGCTAACTTTTATATTGTCTTTAAGATCAGTCATAAAATCTTCATTCAACTTTTCTTTCTAGGAGAGGGGTTAATTCTAATCTGTCTAGCAAGTTTGGATTCTCTTTTAGCTGGTTCTTTCCTTTTCTTCATTTTTTTTTTACTTCTTTTGCAAGAACTTTTTTCTACTCCAGAAATTTTATCATTATTTCCACTACCCTTTACTAGACTTTTGTCTCTTTATTTTTCTTGCATTCCTTTCTCTCCTGAGGTTTTTTTTTATTATCATAGCTTTTCTATTTCAAAACCCATTGGTTACTCATTCCTTTCTTCCTTCTAAGTATCCACCTAATCCTAGTTGGTCCTAAAAGTGTGAACCAAAACTACATGAGAAGCTAATCCTGTCGGTTCCTACCTAACACGTTCTACCAAGTTCATTCCGAAAAAAGCCTAAAACACTCACTAAAATATAATGTGGTTTGAACAAACGTTAGACTTAAGGTAGGATAGTCTACTTGGATCACAAAGAGTGGTAAAATGGTAAAAGAAATCCAATTATGTGTAGGTAAAATCTATGAGTTCAAATCCGGTAATCTAACCTGATAATTCTAAATCCATATTATATTCTAATAGATAAGAGATGTTATCAAATCGAGCATGTTTCAATTAAGAGTAATCTAAGAACATAAAAAATTTCAGGCATGGATCAATCTTATGTTTCAACAAGCAATTTATGCATCAGATTACCAATAACTCGTCAATTGAAACTAATAAAATGAGCAATAGACTATATTAAGGCAATTTCATCATGGTTCCTTATGCAAATGCAATGCAAATCTAAATGGAGATAAATAAGTCATGAAAATAAAAGTTAATGCAAACATGAATATCCTCCCTCAGACTTATTTTACACTGTCCCCGGTGTAAAAATAAAACTAAAAGAAGATACAAAATAAACTAAAAATAATGAAAAGTACAAAGGAAAACAAAAGAAAGGAAAATTACTAAATCAATGGTCTTCGGGGCTCACGCTGCGACTCTGTCGTGGTCTCCATCTGCGACGGGGTAATCGAGCCTCGGAATCTGACTCTGTGTCATCTGTATCAGCTCCTGTCCTATGTGCAGAAACATCTGGAATGTCTGCAGCTCCGGAAGGCTCGCCTGTCTCCCTGGTTCGTGATCCTCTAAAGGAGGAAGGTGGCTGTGGGCATCTGGTCCGAGCTATCGCCTCCCACATCCGTCACATCATCGAGTGGGACCTCTTTGGGACTTCACCACCTAATCTCTAAGCTCAGCCTCTGTAGCACCCGAGGAGTATGGTGGAAGGTCATACTCTCCGGATTACGGAGGGAGTGCATATGCCTCCTTAGTAGCCTCCTGGGTCTGGGGCAGATAGTAATCGGGGACTCTGTCATCCTCCTGGTGAGGCTGGGATGCATATGCTCTGGATGAGCTGTCCCGTCGTTGTGAGCCAGTGCCAGGCTGATGCAGTCGCTCAGGTGGAATGGTGAACTCCAAATTCGCCCTAAAGCTCAGGGCTGTAAAGTCGCGGAGGGGGAGCTTGCAGAACTAGGTGGCTCCTGCGCGATCCTGGAACTGATAGATGTACCCCGGCTTAAGTATGCCACTGTTCCGGAAGTACTGCTCGTCGAAGATCAATCCCGTGATGCATAAATAGGGGAGTCAGGAGGCTTCCAATCCGCTCAACCATCTTGTTCACCGTGTTGAGGCCGCGGGCTTTCTTGGAGATGAGGTTCTCCACAAAGATAGCACCCAGGTTGGTGCGCAACGTGGTCAGGGGAGGGCTGGTGTAAATGGTGTGGGCAAATGATGGGAGTCCGAAGTGAAGTAACATAAGCTCGTCTTTCCTCACCGCTTCGGACTCCTCCTTGGCAAACAGGATGTTGTCAAAGATCTTCGCAACCACCCAAACCACGGGGTTCCAGATGTGAGTCAGCTTAGCCGACCTGGACTCATAACCTCCTGGGTCCATCAGATTCCACAGCTCAACGGCCTGTGGGAAATCTGAGGGCCAGCTGCACAGCTCTTGGGTCCGGTCGAACCCGTAGAGGTCACAGAGTTCCCGGAGAGAAATCTCGTATAGAACCCCGCTGGAGAAATATGAGAGGGTCCCCTCGCTGGCAGCAGGGATAGCTCCATATTGGTAGCGAAGCTCAGCAGAGGCGAGGAATTGGCGCACCAACTCCGGAAAGAGGGGGTAGGTCTGGTACGCTATAGTGTCAAGTCCGAGCCTATGCAGCATGGCTCAGACCTCCTCTCTAATACCCATCCGCTCAAGAGTCTTCTCACAGACAAAGCGGGTGGGCGCCATCTCTATGCGGAGTAGCCCGTTGTAGAACGTGCAATGATGATGCGTCCAAGCCTCCCCGTAGCGGTAGTTCTGATACCGCAAATCTCTATGTATCTCCCGCATAGTAGTGTGCGGGATCAGCTCCATCCTCCAGTGTTGGCCATCATCCGGATAGAATGGTGTGTTATCCGGACGAGGCCACGTATATGATGTCGTCTCAGGAACATCGGGGTCAGGTTGCTGCGATGAAATGGATGTGGTAGTCTTGCTCCTTCTTTTTCGTAGCTGATCACCTCGAGCCATATCTGCACAATTAGAAAGCAAATAACATTAATAAATAATTGTACTTATTGAAAATAAACATGCGATTGATCGGGATTGAGAAGGATCGAGCGATCCTAACATCGATCGATCGATCTCAAAAAGGATCGATTGATCCGTAGATGTTACGGTAAAATTAAATTTAAGCCGATCGATCGATTCTAAATTTAATCTCTATTCAACTTCCAGTTCCCTTAAAACACTATAAATTTCCTGATTTTGATGAATTTTCTCATTGTAACCGAATTGAAAAAGTGGAGATTTAGAGTTGTACCTTTGCAGATCGAGTGAGATGGTTATAAAATCAGATAGAGCTCGAAAATCCGATCAGATTAGGCCCAAAAACCGCTTAAATCGATGGTGAATCGAAGAATTTAGGGAGAAATTAAAAATTGTAGGGTTTGAGAGTGATTTTCGCGAGAGATATGAGAATTTCGAGTATTTGATCTGTTGTGATTGTGTTTGGGGTTTAAAAGATGTCTTTTCGGTTTAATTTAAGTGAAATCGAAACCCGGTTTACTTACCTGGAGTGGGGATCGATCGATCCTTATTTAGATCGATCGATCGAAAATGTTCACAGCCTTACTTCGATCGATCGGTCGATCGATCGATCACATCTTGATTGATCGACCCAAGCTTTTCACGACATTTTGTTGGTTTGAGCGATCGATCGCTCATAATAGGATCGATCGATCACAATCTTCTCGTACAAACTTCATTTCGTTCGATCGATCTACATTGTTGAGATCGATTTGAGATGGTGCCGCAAAACTCATCCTTCAAACAATCAATCGATCGTGTAGTCGAGATCGATCGATCGTTACACCTTTGGTGAGACCTACAAAATTTAAAACGAAATTAGTTAAGAAACGTGGGTTGCCTCCCAAGAGCGCTTGCCGACCTGACGTTTGAATTTACGCAGTGAGAGGTTCTGAGAGAGACACTTGTAGGTTCTCGCTCTTGTCTTCGGTTGCTAGGTAAGGTTTGCATCTCTGCCCATTGACGGTGAACTCTCCCTCGACTTATTCCAAAAGACTACTACTCCATAGGGTCTGACTTCTTTGATGGTGAATGGTCCAGACCATCTTGATTTTAGCTTTCCCGGAAAAAGTTTCAGTCTGGAGTTGAAAATCAGGACTCGGTCTCCTTCTTTGAATTCTCGTCTCAGGATTCTTTTATCATGGAAGGCTTTGGTCTTTTCTTTGTAGATTTTTGAGCTCTGATATGCTTCTTGCCTTGTTTCCTCAAGTTCTTCCAAGTCGATTAGGCGTTTTTGCGAAGCTGTCTTGATGTCAAAGTTAAGCAGCTTGGTAGCCCATACCGCCTTATACTCCAATTCTACCGGGAGGTGATAACTCTTTCCATACATCAGGTTGAAAGGAGTGGTGCCAATGGGTGTCTTGTAGGCAATCCTTCCTGGATTTTCCGATAGTCATCTCAAGGATTTCTTTGATCTTCCTGTTCGAAACTTCCACCTGTCCAGATGTCTGAGGATGATAAGGTGTAGCCAGTTTATGCTTGACTCCATGTTTCTTCAGCAAATTTTCAAAAAATTTGTTGATGAAGTGTCTCTCTCCATCACTAATCACAACTCTTGGGACTCCGAATCGAGGAAAAATTATGCTATTGAATAACTTGATGACTACCTTTGCATCATTAGTAGGACTTGCGACAGCTTCTACCCACTTGGAGACATAATCAACTGCCACCAAGATGTATTTATTGTTGTAGGAAGATGAGAATGGCCCCATGAAGTCAATCCCCCACATATCAAATATCTCAACCTCAAGAATGGGATTTTATGGCATCTCATTTCTTCTACTCATGTTGCCTTTTCGCTGACATGCATCACATTTAGTAATATGCTCATGAGAATCCTTGAACATTGTAGGCTACTAGATCCCTGCCTGTAGTATCTTTTGTACAGTCTCGAAAGTAGCAAAGTGTCCACCGTACTCAGAACCATAACAGTGTGTCAGTATTCCTGCTACTTCCTCCTCGGGGATACATCTTTGAAATAAATGGTCTTTGCATTGCTTGTAGAGATGTAGCTCATCCCAGTAATATTGTTGGACATCTCGGAAGAATTTCTTCTTGTTGTAGTCTTCAAGTTCTGGAGGTGGAATTCCGAGTGACAAGTAGTTCACAAAGTCTGCATACCATGGAAGACTAAGTTCAACGGCATTGGTCTCCAGGAGATTGTTTAGCTCGCTGTCTACAATCTGAAGCATCTAAATTGTATGAATCTGTTCATTATGTAACGAGTCATTGATAGGCAAAAATTCTAGAATCCTCAGCCTAGACAAATGATCAGCAACTCCATTTTCTATCCCTTTCTTGTCCTTGATTTCCAAGTCAAATTCTTGCAGAAGTAGTATCCATCTCAATAATCTCGGTTTCGCATCCTTTTTCGCTAGTAGATGCCTCAATACTGCATGATCTGTGTGTACTATTACTTTAGAGCTAACCAGATATGTCCGAAACTTCTCAAACGCGTACACAATCGCTAGTAGCTCTTTCTCGGTTGTAGCATACTTCGTCTGTGCATCGTCTAGTGTTCTGCTGGCGTAATAGATCACATTCAGCTTTTTGCCTCTCTTATGTCCTAAAACTGCTCCCACAACATAGTCGCTCGCATCACACATCACCTCAAAGGGGAGATCCCAGTCTGGTGGCTGCACTATCGGGGCACTTGTCAAAGCCTCTTTCAGCTTTAAGAAAGCTGTCATTCACTCCTCGTCGAACATAAACTCTGTATCCTTGCACAGAATTCTGTAGAAACCAGCATGTCCGAGAAAACTCCTAATTTCTTTGACAGATTTCGGAGGTGTGAGTCTGGTCATGACGTCAATTTTGGCTTTATCTACTTCTATCCCTGCTTCTGAAATCTTGTGTCCCACTAAAATTCCCTCTTTTACTATGAAATGACACTTCTCGCAGTTCAGAACTAGGTTCATCTTCTCGCATCTTTTAAGCACCCTGCATAAATTCGAAAGACACACAGCAAAAGAAGAACCATACACAAAGAAATCATCCATGAATACTTCCATTATCTCCTCAATCATTTCAGAGAAGATAAACATTACGCATCTTTGAAAAATCGCAGGAGCGTTACATAGTCCAAATGGCATTCTTCTATAAGCGAAGGTACCATAAAGATAAGTAAATGTCGTCTTTTCCTGATCGTGAGGATGAATGAGTATTTGAAAGAATCCAGAATACCCATCTAGAAAACAGTAGTATGAATGATTGGTTAATCTTTCTAACACTTGGTCAATGAATGGCAATGGAAAATGATATTTCCTAGCCGATGCATTAAGTTTTCTATAGTCTATGCACATCCTATGACCAGTGATAGTTTTTGTAGATATCAGTTCAGCTTTCTCATTCCTAATCACAGTGATACCTCCCTTTTTCTAAACTACATGCACATGCGAGACCTAATTACTATCTGAAATGGTATAAATGATTCCTGCACCTAGTAATTTCAAAATTTCCTTTTTTACTACCTCTTGTAAGTTTGGGTTTAGTCTCCTCTGATGTTCTATTGATGACTTCGAATCATCTTCTAAATATATTCTATGCATGCATAATGATGGAGAGATTCCTTTGATGTCTCATAAAAAGTAACCTAAAACTTTCATATACTTTTTCAGCTTATGCAATAGCATAGATGTTTCATCATTAGATAGAAAAGCACTAACAATCAATGGGTAAGTAGAGTTTGTTCCAAGAAAAGCGTACCTTAGCCATGGTGGTAGTGGTTTGAGTTCCAACTTTTGAGCATCCGCCTCACTCCAATCGTCTTTGCTGCTAGTCTTACCATTGCTAGCTTCTGGAATTTATAATTCTGATTTACTCTCTCCTTTCAGTGGCTAGTGAGAGTCTAGGATTCGCTCATACTGCTCCACTTCCTCGTTGATCTTTATTGAATTCGCAGACTCTTTGGTAAGAGCTAATTGAAGAGTCTTCAATGGCTAACTCCTCCAGATACTCTTCAACCATATCCTCCAGCATCTCCATGTAAAAGACCTTCTTCTCTATTTTAGACTTCTTCATGACCTCCAGTATATCAAACTTTAATACTGAGGATCCCAAGTTCAGGTCGATAATCCCTTTCTTCACATCAATGATAGCTCCAGCTGTGGCTAGAAATGGACGCCCAAGGATGATTGGGTCTGTATGTTCGTCATCCATTTCTAATACCACAAAATCAGTGGGAATTATGCAGTCTCCTACCTTCAGAGGCAAGTCTTCTAGAATACCAATAGGATACCGGATAGACCTATCTGCCAACACCAGTGAGATTCTAGTCTTCTTAAAGTCTGTCAACCCTAATTTTTTCGACACAGTCAGTGGCATAAGACTGACATTTGCTCCCAAATCAACCAGACATTTCTCAAAGCTTAGAGGTCCAATAGAGCAAGGCAACGTAAATCTTCCAGGATCCTTGAGCTTCCGAGGCAGATTGTTCTGAATTATTGCGCTGCACTCATGGTTGATTTGTACCATAGCTTCCTCCAGTGCTTTCTTCTTGGTCACTATGTCTTTAAGAAGCTTGTTGTAGATTGGACAGTCTAGAACAAGATCCATGAGAGGCATTGTGCCTTGAACTGTTCCTAGCAGCTTCTTGAACTTCTTGAACTGCTTGTCTAGGATCTGTTTCTTAAACCTTCCAGGGAATGGAAGTTTTGGCTCGTAGGGTGGTAGTACAAAGTCAACTGTCTCCTCTGTAGCTTTGCCTTTATCAGCTTTGGCATTCACAGCGATGCCTTTTTCCGCAGGAGATTCTTCTTCAGCTTCTTCACCAACTATTTCTTCTGCTACTGTCTCAGTAGGTGTGTCATCCAATCCAGATTTCTTCCCTGTTGCTCCTCCACTTAGCAGTTCCTTTCCACTTCTCAATGTTATGGCCTTGCAGTACTCCTTAGGATTAGGTTCAGGATGTCCAGATAGAACCCCTTTTCCATTGCTTCTTGAGGATGAAGCCACCTGAGCAATCTGATTTTCCAGCCATTTCACATGAGTCGCAAGTCCTTCAAACTTGGTGTTTAGATCATTGTAACAAGCTTTCATCTCAGCTATCTCTTTCTTTGTTCCTTCTTGTCCTTATAGCAGCTGCTTCAACATGTTCTTCACTTCATCATCCTGAGGGGGCTGATTCGAATTGCTTCCCCTCTGCTGGAAATTGTCCAGTTGTAGTCTTGGCACATAGCTGTTGTTTGAAGGGACTTGATTGCCAAAGTTTGAGTATCCTCTGGATTGGTTGCTCGCTTGTCCTTGATAACTCCCTTGGTTGTTGTAGATGTTCCTCTGGAAATTTCCTTGACCTTGATGGTTAAAGTTCTAGGCTGGAAGCTATTTTTTCCTTGCTGGTTCGGTTTTTTAGACTGATTACCCTGACCTTGACTCAGGTACCCCTGTCCTTGCTGCTTCAGTATTGGTGGGTAAACCTGATCTTGTGGGTTCTCTACATTATGGCTCCTGTAGGACAGGTTGTTGTTGTAAGGCTTATACTAATAGCCTCCCTGATTTCCTACATAGCTAACTTCTTCAGGGTTCCCTTCCAATGCCTCCATTGTGGAGTCTTGATAGTCTGGTTGGTAAGCATCTTGTTGATCCACAAAGTGGACTTGTCTCTGGTTCAAGTTCAGCACTTTATCCAGTCTATCAAGCTTTTCATTGATCTCTTTAAGCTTTTGGTCTTCCAGCTTTACTCCTCTTGATGACCTATCATAGTCCTCACTGTAGCATTGGTTGCTTTGAGCCAGGTTTTCCATCAGTTGCTCTCCTTGATAAACATCCAAATTAGCGAAACTTCCATAGCTCGCTGTGTCAAGAGCTATCCTGAACTTCTCATGAACTACTCCATGAAAGATTCCCAGAAATGCATCTTTCTCTACCCCATGATGAGGACATGTTCTGGTGTATCCTTTCAGTCTGTCCCAGGCTTCATAGAATGACTCATTTGTTCTCTGTCGGAAGGTAGTGATGTCATTCCTGATCTTAGCTGTCTTTTGCTTGGGAAAGAACTTGTTAGTGAACTCTTTCTTGCACAAAGCCTATGTAGAGACCAATTCCGAAGGCACATTGTGTTCCCATTGAGCAGCTCTGTCTCCCAAAGAGAATGGGAATAACATCATTTTAATTGCATCCTGAGAAAAACCATTTATCTTGACTGTCCTGCAGAGCCTCTCAAAATCATCGAGGTGATGAAGTGGGTTCTCACTAGGCAGACCACAGAACTTCGAGCCTTGCACCATGTTGATCAAACTCGTTTTTAGTTCATAGTTGTTGTTGGCAACAATTGGTTTTGGAATGCCAAGACTGATGTTCCTTTCACCAGGCTCATCGAAAGCTCCAATGCGCTTGCGAGGAGATCTTGCATCCATTTGTGGAACAGGCAGTGCACCAATCCCACGCTCTTGGTGTTCTTCTTGTTGGAAGTGTTGAGCTTCTCCTCTGTGATCTTCCATGTTCGGATTTGGAGATTGTTCCAGTCTTTCTCTTAGAGTTCTCAAACGGTTTCCTCTCTCAAAGTGTTATATCTTGTGAATCAGTGGTTGCAAATTTTGTTGTCCTTTACTTCTCAAATTCATGAATCTGCAAAACAAAAAGATCCTCGAGTCTAAGTCAGCGACAAGAGGAATGTAGTAAACGTAACAATCTTAGTCTTAGAAAACTTCTTAAATCTCTTGGCTAAATTGCTTCCCCGACAACAGCGCCAAAAACTTAATAGAGATTTATTTATCTCCACGAGTTTCACTTGAGTGTACTAAGAAGTAACCTCAAGAGTTTACCCGAGTTAGTGACAGCAAGTTCACAGTTATGCCTCTCGTAGTACAAACAGGGTCGATCCTCAGGGAAAATTTGTAACACAATAGATTAAAGGAATTTTAATCTAAGCTAAGAGATTTAAGGTTTGATTGTGGTTAAAACGGTAGTAATTTAAACTAATTTAAGACAAAGTAAATAAGATAACGAATGAATTAAACTAAGATTGTATTAATAAAGAAGACAATCCAACCATGGATTAGGCATTAGAATGAATAGGGATGAGATCGAGATATCAAGTCCAATCATGAATGTGTAATTTGCATTTCCAGACAATGAGATTATGAACAAGTTAATACATTCCCATGTAAAAACCCCTATGCTCAGAACTAGATTTGATCAATTCCCATTGCAAACCCTAAAACTAAACAAGCATTAAGATTCATCTCAATTTTCATCAAATTCTCTAGACAACTACTTTCGCAGGCTTGAATCATAAGATTCACTAATCAAATTATCCTATGAATTCACTATCCCTTTCCCAATGTGTGAATTCGATAAACCCTAGACTAACTCTTCCAAGATCAACCTAGCATTAAACATATCTAATAGTGATGGATTACACAAACCTAGACCTAAATATCATCTCATGATCTCAATTTTCCTAATCATCTATCCTATCCATGGCTGAATCTAAGAATCTACTCAGACATAACAGAAATTGCAGGGAAAACAAAAATAGATGAAAAAACTTTATTAGATTGCAGAGATTGAAAAATACAAGAATCCTTAAGAAAATAAATATATAATTGTCTTACTAAACACCATAGATTGTTGAAGGAAGACCTAGGGCTCTTGTTCACTTTTTCTCTTTTGGAGGCTGAATAAAATGTGCCCTAGGTTTTCCTTAAAACTACATATTTATAGGTTCCCAAAAACCTGATTTATTAGACTGAAACGACATAAAAAAGAGTATTTACGGGATCGATCGATCGGACGAAGGGATCGATCGATCCTTGAATCCGTTGTAGACATTTTCGCTGGTAGATCGATCGATCTTGATGTTCGATCTTGACAGATATCGATCGATCTAAACTTGCTCGATCGTTCTTCTCTCTTTCTGGTTGGTCTTGGAGATTCACGCAATCACGATCACATAATCGATCGATCGATCGTTTCATGCTGAGATCGATCGATCTCTTCACATAGAGAGGTGTATAGGTTTAATCGCCATTTGAGCCCGTTCATCCTATTGACACATTCTGATCATCCTCGCATAGTTGTATCAGCCACCCGTGACTTCATAGACTCCGAAATTTTCCTAACTTGCTTCGTATCCTCTGAAAAATAAAAAGTGGAAAACATCCTAGACTTCTAATGCATATGAACCTAAATGTATCCTAAAATGTGAGATCTAATGATTGATTCATGCAAGTTATGTACAAAATGATCTATTAAAACTACTAAAATGTGAGTTTATCACAAGTCCGGCTAAATATTAGTGGTAGTGAGGCGATCTTCCTTATAGAGAAACATAAGGATTGGCCACTTTTCATCCAAATCTTAAAAGAAATTTCCAGATTTGATAAAGAAGTTAGTCTTGCGTTTTGGCTCAGAGGACTTACATGTGCCCTTCTTTTGTTGTTTTAGGTGTAACTGATCAATATAGACTTCATGCGGCGTCATTGGAACGAGAGTGGTTTGTCGGTCTTTAAAGGTGAAGTAATGGCGGTTTGTGAACCCATCATGAGTTACCCTTCTATCTGACTGCCATAGCCTTCCTAAAAGAATATTCCCAGCCTCCATTGGCAGAACGTCGTACAATATCTCATCCTGGTATTTTCCAATGGATAAAAGATACTCTAATCTCGCCTGAGTCTTTAAGCCACTGGAGGGGATAAGGTTTTGGATGTTCCATCTTATTAAGCAATAGTTTCTTAACAATCTCTTCACTGGCCACGTTCGTACAGCTTCCCCCATCTATAATTAGACTACAAACTTTCCCTTTTACCATGCAACGAGAATGGAAAAGATTTTCTCGTTGCTCCTGTTCTTCAGTTTTTGTCTCAATGTTAAGTAACCAGCGCGCCACCAAGAGCTGACCTTTAACTGGTTGTTCTTCTCTATTATCCGAATGTGGTTCATCTATTTTTCAATTTCTTCTTCGTCCTCAGTCTGGACATCACCAATGTCCATAAGTACCATAAGTTTCTTATTTGGACATCCATTGGCATAGTGTCCAAGCCCTTGACACTTATAACACCTAATGTCACGAGTTCGAAAGGCTCGTTCTACAGCTTTGCCTTTGTTTTGCTTAGATGGAATAGGAGGAGCCTCAGGCCTAGAGGTGGTGGGTCGAGAATCCAAGGGTCTTGACGGTTTATAATCTCGTGAAAAAAGACGCCTTGCCACCTACGTTTCCTTCACCAAAAGAGGGACGGTAGTGAGATTTTCTTTTAACTTGTTGCTCAATCAAAATAGCTTTATGGAGCATCTCTTCTAATTCAACATAGTGTTGCACTCCAGCCGTTCTTGAATGTCAAGATTAAGGTCTCTTAGGAACCGGGACATAGTAGCCTCACGATCGTCCGTGACACTAGCACGAATTAGCTGTGTTTCCATTTCCTGGAGATACTCTTCAACTGATCGGTTTCCCTGATTTAATTGAATCAGTAGCTGATGAAGGTCTTGGTGGAAATGTTTTGGTATGAATTGTTTTCTCATGATGAAATTTAGTTCTTGCCACGTTTCTAGAAGGTATTCCTGTTGCGTCTCCTAGAAGTAACCATTTGATCCCATCAGCTAAGAGAGTAGTAATAAAATGTTCGTTTCAGAGTAATATTAGCAATTAAATATAAGTTCAATCTTTTGCTCCCATTCTAAGTAGGCTGTAGGATCGTTTTTCCATGAAAAGGAGGAATCTTCAATTTTAAATTATGAAATTGATCATGTGGATGTTGCATCGGTTGATGAAATGGTGGTTGGTGCATGGGTTGTTGGCGTCCGCCAGTGTGTCTGGGACGTTGTTGCTGACTATGTAAGGAGTCACTGATGTTATAGAAGCGGGCCGCAGCTTCATCTCCAAAGAAACCTTGGTGGTCACGGCTTTCCCTTGAATACACGACTTCTCGTCTCTCAGAAGTGATATCACGCTGATCATTCCTAGGTGTATTAGGAAAAAGCACATGTCTTCTACCAGGTCTTGGCTGTTGTCTGCTTTGAACTTCAGGGTCCGGCGGGGACAAAGGTTCTTGGTTTTGTTTATGAGTCGATTGTTATCCAAGGACGAGTTCTCTAAACTCCTCATGAAGCCCACGTCTCAACCCGGCTTCTATGTTAGTATATCTAGTATCCATGGCTTTTTTAATAGCTTCATTCATTTGAATGGTCAATGCTTCAATAAGCCGTGTGTGATTAGATTCCTGATCTGCTGATGAAGACATTATACCTACAAAAACAAATCACAAGATACAACGCCAGATCAAAAGCTTCTTAGAATTAAACACAAAGAAATTAGCCTAAATAGAACCACAAATTAACTAGATCACTCGGTGATGACAAGAATCAAATCGTCCAATAGAATACGAAAAGTCAAATTTGTGAAAACAAAGAAAGAAATGGACTTATCCTGCTGTGGTTGCTCTGATACCACTTGATAAAATCCCTGTTGGCAAGATCTCATTCCAATATCGACACAGTAAGGAAGTTAAGCGGAAGATGAACGGATTGGACGAAATAGACAATGAGGATGGACATAAGATTAGATGTTTGTGAAATGGGAAATGAATGAGGTTAGGTCGGATTGTGAAAGAAAGATAGGGATGAGGTATGGAACAAATGGATCAACACAAGGTGATGATAATCCTTGCAAATCCAACTTAAATCTGAATGGATGTACGCACCAAACAGAGTTTAAGGGTTTCTTAGACAGTTTTAAGATGAACACACCTAAATATCTAAGAGATTTTCAGATGAACACACTGAAAAATGACCGAATGATTTTAAGAATTCAAAGAGAAATTTGCATAAAATATTCAATGATGATACAAGAGGTCCAAAGTAACTTAAATAAAATTACATAATTTGAATGCCATTATTGGTCAACTCATGCATGGCAAGCACAAAAATCAACGCCAGTCTTTCCATGCATTAAAACGGGTCAAACGCCTTAAATAACTGGTTTAAATTGAAGATCAAGTAGATTGAAGCCGGTTTTGATGAACCAGAAAGATAAACCAAAATTAATTTAAAATACTACAAGGATTATACACTCAAACATGCAAGGATATCTTCAGGCCTCATTAAAAACTTTATTTGGAAAAACCACTTGAAAAAACCCAAATGAGAGAAAAATAACTCCAAAATATATTCTTTTCCCAAATGCATAATTCAAGTAGCTAGAATTAAGTTTAGTAAACGTGGGGAGAAAGAATCAGATGGCGTCTGTAAAAGGCTCTAATATGGTCTTGAAGCTTCTTGGTTCTTGCAAGAGTTAAAGGACCAGTTGTGATCATCAAAAGATCGTGAGATGTTAACGGGTTGCTCCATGACCGAACATATGTAGTGTCTTGGTCGAGACGTGGACAAGACAAGGACAGGGCCGGGTCGGTTCCTTGGTTGGGGCGCCGGCCATTTTTCAAGAATTGGGGTCCATTCATCGGTTTGTTCCTAAATGATCCTATTGCGAACCGTTCTGTGTTACGTCCAGACCCTCCTTTGGTTTGGAACCTCGGGTCTTGCCACGTTCGTGCCAGCCATCCGTCAGGTCGGAGCCTCGGGTCGTGCCACGGTCGTGTCGTCCGTCCAATAGTTAGTCCTCACTTATGCTTGTTCCTTTTTCCTCTAACAAGGTCACATCAATAATGCTCGGCAAAACCATATGTGGTTTATACGCATGGAGGCAAGCCTCCTTTTAGTACATCACTAGAATAGGTCGGTATTCATCATAATTCTTAAGATTTCTTGCCTTAATAAAGAAATTGGTCTTACTTTTCTTGACCTCTGACTTACGTTCCTTTTTTTTTTGTTGTTTCAAGTGAAGTTGGTCCAGATATTCCTCATGTGGGTTCATCGGTATTAAGGTAGTTTTACGGCCATTGTGCAGGAACTGGTGTCGGTTGGTGAAACCGTCGTGGATAACCCTTCGGTCGGACTGCCATGGTCTACCAAGGAGAATTTTTCCAGTTTCCATGGGAAGGACGTCACACAAAACTTTATCCTTATATCGGCAAATCTCCAAATAAACCATAACTTGATAGGTTACGCGTAGCTCTTTGGTCTTATTGAGCCATCGTAATGGGTATCGCTTTGGATGCTTCATTTCTTCAAGACCTATCTTCCTGACCATTGACTTACTAGTCATGTTAGTACAACTACCACCATAAGTTATCCTTGGACAGGTGGTTCTTCTCCATCATCGGGATAGTGTTCATAGGCTGGTTTAACTTCTGCCTCATCTTTGGTCTGCACCTCACATTTTTTCATGATCACCATAACCTTCTTATTGGTGCATTTGTTTGCATAATTTCCAATACCTTGACACTTAAAGAACCGAATGTCTCGGTTTCTTGGGGGGGGGGGGGTTCTGCAGCCTTCCCCTGGTCTGGTTTATTAGTGAAGGGGTTGTCTAGCTTAGATGTTGATGGCTTAGACTTCTGTGGATATGTATGCTTGAAGTTGTGGGGGTAAGCTTGTTTGTTATTCACCAGACCTGCACCATAAGAGGAACGGATGTTAGGCTTACATTTAAGTTTTTGTTCAAAAAGTATGGCCTTATGAAGCATCTCCTCAAGCTCCACGTAGTGCTGCATTTTAAGACGGTCTTGTTTGTTTCGGTTAAGACCACCCAAGAACTGGGACATTGTTGCTTCTCGGTCTTCAGTCACACTAGCATGTATCAGCAAAGTTTCCATCTCTTGGAAATAATCTTCAACACTGCGGTTTCCCTGGTTCATCTGCCTTAGCCATTGGTGTAGGTCGCGGTGGAAATGGCTTGGGACAAAGCTCTTGCGTATTATCATCTTCAACTCTTGCAATGTCTCAATTGGGTACTCCCCTTTGTGCCTTCTGGAAGTAACCATCTGATCCCACCAGCTAAGGGCATAATCATAGAACTCGGGTATAACCACGTATCTTTGTTGAGGTAGGAATAGTACTGACAATTGAACACAAGTTCAATCTTTTGCTCCCACTCCAAATAGGCGGTTGGATCATTCTTGCCATGAAAAGGAGGGATCTTGAGCTTTAAGTTGTTGATGTTGTCTTGATGAGAAGGCGGTGGTCTGGGCCCTTGTTCATGCCTAGGATATCATCGGTTGTTGTGGACGAAGTCACCACTGTTATAGAACTGATTTGCTGCTTCATCCCCATAAAAGTCTTGACGTTCATGGCTTCTTCTTGAAGAACGTATGGGACGCCTTTCGGGAGAATGATCGGGCCACTCATGTCTGGTTGGTTCAGGAAACAAGACACGTTTCCGAGGTTGCCTTATTTCTGGTAAGAGTTGCTGGATCTCCTCACACACACTATCACGCATACGAGTCCTTAACCCTGATTGCATGGTCTGGAACCGGGTGTTCATCATCTGTTCCATGCAAATTGCAAGTGTGTCAATTAGCCTTGTATAGCTTGATTCATCCTCCGAATCATTGCTGGTACCTGCCATTGAAAACAAAGGAAAATGGCCAGAATCAAAGGTTTCTTGAAATAATGATAATAAGCGATTTTAACAAAAAGGACAAATGAAAAAACTAGAAGGGAACGAATACGACCTGTTGTTTGCTCTAATACCACTTGACCACTTGATGTGATCTTAGGAAGGAGATCATATATTAAAATTGGAACGGACAGAATGGAAGAAAGGGTAAAGGGACTGAAAATGGATGGAAGAAATTAAGGTGGGTTGAATGGTACACTTCAAGGATGTGAAAGTCCTTGAAATAACCGGCTTGATCTTTGGAAGGATATGATGCAACCAAAGAACAAGGATCTCTTAAGTGGCTCATGGATATTACACACCGTGAGGAGACTTAAGATATGAATATATATTACACACTATTCAGTAATGACCGATTTCAACAAGTGTTTAGATAAAATATTTTATTGAAAATTCGATGGAAATACAAAATGCCCAAAACCAAGTATTTATAGAGAGAAAATGAAAGAGTTAGAAGGCTTGCATGTTGGAACACACTCCAAAAACATGCAAAACCATGCAAGAAGGAAAGTTAAGGAGATAACTCTCAACCCTAACTGCCAACTACTTTATTAGTTGCAAAAGACAAGAAAGAAAAAGATAAAATAGATCGGGCCGAAAATACTAAGTTTAATCCAATAAAAGGTTATGGGCCTTACGTAAAGGTTCATTCAAGATTTACATCCAAGCTTCATCAAAACCTTAATGAGAAAAAAAAACCAATGGAACAAAAATTCACCAAGGGAAAAAAGTACTAAGATATACCTATTTCTCCTTTACTTAATCAAATAGCTTGGATCAGAGTTAGCATACCAGCTTGAGAAGGTGATGACTGCGTTTGGCTGAGAAAAGTACCAAGGGTATGCTGAAGAGCCTTTTTCCTTGATGTCATCAATGGACCAGTTGGATTGGTCCACGGGTCATGGTCGATGGTCTGGTCTGTCCATGGTCGGCGGAAATTTTGATCTTCGTTGGGTGCTGGTCCAGGACTGGACGGGATCGGATTGGTCGTGGGTCAGATGCTGGTCGTGGTCAGTTAGTCCTCTAGGTTGGGACAAGACCATGGACGAACACATGGTCCGAGTCGGCGTTAAGGGACCGTTTGTCCAGATGGTCGATCGGAGTGTTGCCCTGAACCTCTATCTGGTCGTCCATAATAGAACTCGGGCCATCCGCGCGTTCGTCCGTAGGCTGGTTCACATCATGTTATATACCTCTTATGAGAGGTATGCTCACATGCTGATCTTCTGGAAACACATCCTTGTAGTCCTGCAAAAGAAACTCAATATCTCTCGAGTTTTCCGGATCATGGTTAGAGGAACTAGTCTGTAACTCCTTTCACACCATCAATATCATATCTTAGCTGTTCAAACATTGTAGTTTTCACCTCACTGGGAGAAACAAAGAAACTGAGATAAGGGATCGATCGATCATCTGGGAAAGGGTCGATCTCGGCCACATGGTCGATCCTGAAAATGCCGCTACTTTTCTCGTACCAGGGATCGTTCGATCTAAATGCAGAACGATCGATCTCGGCCTCATGGTCAATCCGGAAAATGTATATAACTTTTCTCGTACAAGGGATTGATCGGTCCTTATGAGCGATCGAATGATCGGGACTTACATTTGAGTTTTTCCTACACGTGAATTGCATTTGGCGCCTTCCTAGACTCTTATCTCCTCTTCTTGATGAAAGATTATGAGATTAAGAGATTTAGAGATTTGTCGAATGAGAAAGAGAGAGATTAGAGAGAAAAGTGAGAATAATTATTATTGAGATTTTAGAAAAATAAATTTCTTGCTTACAAAGGAAAAGCGAAATAGCTATTTATACAAATCTATTCTAGGCTTGTTTGGATACTAAGATATCCTAATACATGTTTGGCTACAAGCATAATATATCATTAATGACAAACAAGCCTAAGTCACTCCCTTTGGACACATGGCGCCTACTTCGTCTAAGGCACACTTACTTCATTTCTTCTCTTTTTCTTCATCATTTTTCTTCATTCCAACACTCCCCCTCAAGCTTAAGTCATGGAGAATGGCTAAGCTTGCAACCATGGAGCATTACCTCATTAAAAACCTGAAGAAGGAAAACCCAATTGGGACAAAACCTTTTCTAGGGAAAAAGAATATAACACTCCATAATCAGGATCAATGTTGTCGAATGGACTTGAGGCCAAGCCTTGGGTAGATAGAGCCACCAGTCTTCAGTTTAGTAGCCTTGGTGAACACATCTGCTAGTTGATCCTCACTCCTTGTGTAGAAAGGTAAGATGATTTCAATTCCAATAGCTTCTCTTACCTTATGACAATTCACCTCAATATGCTTGGTTCTTCCATGAAACACAGAGTTAGATGCAATGTTTATAGCTGCTTGATTATCACAATGGACAGTGATAGGAGACTTCAAACTCACGCCAAGAATGTCAAGGTGAAGTTGCTTCAGCCAGATGGATTCTGTATTAAGCTTCCTCATAGTCTTGTACTCAGCTTCTGCACTAGAGCAAGACACAACATTTTGCTTCTTAGTCTTCCAAGTCACAAGATTACCTCCTATGAAGGTGCAGTAGCCGGTTGTGCTTCTCCTATCTTCTCTGTCTCCTGCCCAAACTGCATCATAATAACCTACAACTTCTGTGTTTCCATTACATCCCATCCATATACCTTGTTCATTAGTGCATTTTAAGTATCTTAATATGCGCATGATCATGTCCCAATGCCTTATCTTTGGGTCTTGCATATGTTGAGACACCTGATTCACAGCAACATAAGTCAGGTCTAGTGATGGTTAAGTATATGAGCTTATCAACCAATTTTCTATACAACTTTGTATCATGGAACTCATTATTGGATTGAAGCCTTAGGCTTGAAGCTGAAAAAGTTAATGAAGCCCAAGCCCAAATCAGAAGTTCAAGGTCTGTGCATTAGGCTGAGATAATGAAGTGAAGCCCAGGGTCTGTCCACACATGTGCAACAAAAGGCCTGAATTAAGTAAGCCCAAACAAGCCCACAACTGTCCAAGACACCTTCTAGAAGCTCTCCTAGGCGTGGGTTTGGAGAGGGAAGGAAGAGTCAGATGTTGGCTTAACCAATTTGAATTTCTAGCTGTTAGGATCTGTCACTTTCACCATTTGGTGAAGTGCCTTTGTCTTATCTCTATTCTCTGGCTATAAATACATTGTATGCTCACCATAAATCAATCAAGGAAATAGAATCCTCCTTCCATACTCTCTGTCTCACAATTTCTCTCTATTATTCTCACTCTTGTTCTTCCATTATCAAATATAAACCCAGAAACTCTCCTACCTATTCTAACTATTATTCTGCAAATTCTAACATGGTATCAGAGCTTGGTTTTGGATCAAGCAAATTCTCTGTTTACTCTTGCAATAACTTGTTCTAATCTACTCACTCTGAGATTAATTAATCCTCAAAACCATGTGGTGCTGAGTTGTGAGAGGTTAGGATAGGTTATTTCTTGAGAATTACTCAACTCTCTTCCCAAACAAACCACTTTCTCAATCTACTCTTGCAATAACTTTTTCTAATCTACTCACTCTGAGATTAATCAATCCTCAAAACCAAGTGGTGCTGAGTTGTGAGAGGTTAGGATAGGTTATTTCTTGAGAATTACTCACTCCATTCCTCAATTCAGCTACTCAACTCTCTTTCCAAACAAACCACTTTCTCAAAACCCTTACCATTTGCTTTCATCCAGTGGTTAATAGCTATACCCAACGGTCCCTAGCTCAAATTCAAACAAAAACGTGTGTAAACACCATGGAAAGTTCAAGAGTGGTTGTTCCAGTGACACTGAAAGGGGTCAACTACCTTTTATGGGCTAGAACCACCAAGACAGTGTTATGTAGCCGTGGCTTATGGAGCCACATCCTCAAGAGTGAAACTTCCATTGCCATGACTGAAGAAGGTGGCCAAGAAGTCGCCATCATGAATAAAGACCGGTGGTTTCAAGAAGACCAACTGGTGCTATCCGTGATCCAAAACTCCCTTGAAGCATCTCTCCTTGAAGCTTATTCTTATTGTGAGACAGCCAAGGAGTTATGGGAGACACTTCAAAATGTTTATGGCAACACTTCCAATCTCAGTCGTGTCTTTGAAGTAAAGAAGGCCATTAATGAGTTAACTCAAGAAAACATGGAGTTCACTCAACACTTTGGCAAGTTCAGATCATTGTGGGCTGAACTTGAAATGCTTAGACCAAGCACCATGGATCCCAAGGTGCTAAATGAAAGACGTGAGCAAGATAAGGTCTTTGGACTCCTCTTGACTCTAAACCCAACTTACAATGATCTTATCAAGCATATCTTAAGGTCAGACACTCTTCCAAGTCTTGAAGAAGTATGCAATAAGATTCAGAAGGAACAAGGATCATTAGGCCTCTTTGGAGACAAAGGAGAGCTCATCACAGCCAACAAGGCAAACACCTACCAGAAAGGAGGCTTGAACCGTGGGGAAAGAAGAGGATTCTGTGATTATTGCAAGAAAGAAGGCCACACTAAGGACAAGTGTTGGATTCTCCATCCACACTTAAAGCCAAAATGGGTAAACCAACCAAGGGCCAATCTCTCCCAAGAAGCAACTCATGAGGCAAGAGCCAAGGCTAGCACTAGCTCATCCACGCCAACCAATGAAGAAGGGAAAGCCCTTGCAATATTTCAACAAGAATTCGTTAGAAAATCGGACCTTGATGCACTGATAAAAGCACTTAAGGAAGCTAATACCTCTGGTAACTCTTTTCAAGCTCTAAATCTCACTAAGCCACTTATTGTAGATTCAGGAGCTTCTCATCACATGATTAGTGACAAAAATCTACTTATCAATATGAAACCGGCTTTAGGAGATGTAGTAATAGCTAATGGTGATAAGATACCAATAAGAGGAATTAGAAACCTGAAATTGTTTAATAAAGAATCAACAGCCTTCTATATGCCCACATTCACCTCAAACTTGCTAAGTGTTAAGAAAACAACCTCTGATCTTAATTACTATGCTATATTTGGTCCTAATGATGTTTACTTTCAGGATATTAAGACTAATAAGGTGTTTGGAAAGGGAGTGTCCAAGGATGACTTGTATGTGCTTGAAGATACACAACCAGATTTCTCTTTATCTATTGCTTTCAACTCTGTTTTGAATAAGGCTAATAGTGCTATTTGGCATTCTAGATTAGGACATCCTCACTCTAGGGCTTTAGAACTATTGTTGCCAAGTATGTCTTTTAAAAATGATGAATATGAAGCTTGTATACTAGGTAAACATTGTAAATCAATGTTTCCTAAGTCTACAACTATATATGAAAATTGCTTTGATCTCATTCCCTCTGATGTTTGGACTTCACCATGCACATCTAGAGACAACCATAAATACTTTGTTACATTCATAGACCAAAAATCGAAATATACTTGGGTAACACTATTGCCAACAAAAGATAGAGTCCTAGAAGCCTTCACTAAATTTCAAATGTATGTGACTAACCATTATAATGCCAAGATCAAAATTTTTAGATCAGATAATGGAGGGGAATATACAAGTCTAGCATTCAAACAGCACTTAGATAAACATGGAATCATCCATCAAACAAGTTGTCCTTACACGCCCCAACAAAATGGAGTGGCTGAAAGAAAGAACAGGCATCTCATGGAAGTGGCACGGTCTATCATGTTCCAAAGCAATGTCCCAAAGAAGTTTTGGGGAGATGCACTTGTTACCGCTTGCTACCTCATCAATAGACTCCCCACAAAAATCTTGGAGGATTTATCCCCATTTGAGGTACTTAATAAGAGTAAACCATCTATTTCACACTTACGTGTCTTTGGGTGTGTTTGTTATGTTCTTATTCCAGGAGAACAAAGGAATAAGTTAGAAGCAAGAAGTGTGAAAGCCATGTTTATAGGGTATTCCACTACCCAAAAGGGATACAAGTGCTACAATCCAGAGACTAGAAAGGTGCTAGTCTCACGAGATGTGAAGTTTGTAGAAGCAAAGGGGTTCTATGAAGATAAGAATTGGGATGATCTTAAAGATCTCTCCCAATCTCCATCAGACCGAGCTACCAATCTTAAACATCTTATGGAGAACCTAGGAATCTCATTCCCTAATGCACCAGCTGCTTCTCCATCACCAGCCACTTCTCCTCCTCCTCCTCCTTTTGATGTTGCCCCGGCTATTCCTCTTGATCATGAGGGGGGCACAGAGGATGAACAAGAGATTGCATCTGAATCACACGACCAGGATGCAAGCTCTAGTGTCCATAATCAAGAAGAATATGCGCCAGAATTCAGACTGAGGAAGAAGAATATCAAGAAGAACAAGTGGTGCTAAGGAGAAGCCAAAGGGAGAAGAAACCAGCCTCAAATTGGATCAATACCAGAGTCTACTACAATGCACAAGCAGTAGCCCATCCAACACAAGTGATTTGCTCTCTAGCTCATATTCCTTCAGAACACCAAGCCTTTACAACAGCTCTAGATCAAGGGCAGGTTCCAAGAGACTATGAGGAAGCTAAGGAGCATAAGGTGTGGAGAGAAGCAGTTAAGGCTGAATGTAAGGCCATGGAGATCAATCACACTTGGGATGAAGCTGATCTACCTAAGGACAAGAGGACAGTGAGCTCAAGATGGATCTTCACCATCAAATACAAAAGCAATGGAGAGATAGAACGATACAAGGCTAGATTGGTAGCAAGAGGGTTCACTCAGACCTATGGAGAAGACTACCATGATACATTTGCACCAGTAGCCAAACTACACACTGTAAGAGTTCTTCTATCTCTTGCTACTAACCTTGAATGGGAGTTATGGCAGATGGATGTCAAGAATGCTTTCCTACAAGGAGAATTAGAGGATGAAGTCTATATGACACCTCCACCTGGTCTTGAAGATACAATAACTCCAGGAAAGGTTCTAAGGCTAAGAAAAGCTATCTATGGACTTAAACAATCACCAAGAGCTTGGTACCACAAGTTGAGTATGACACTGAGAGATAGAGGCTTTAGGAAGTCTGAAGCTGATCACACTCTCTTCACACTCCAAAGCCAATCAGGTATGGTAGTCATTCTCATTTATGTAGATGATATAATCATCTCAGGGAATGACAAGGTAGGAATTCAATCTACTAAAGATTATCTTAAGTCTGTTTTTGATATTAAAGACTTAGGTGAACTTAAGTACTTCCTAGGGATAGAAGTATGCCGAACAAAAGAAGGCCTCTTCTTATCACAAAGGAAGTACACACTTGATCTTCTAACTGATGCAGGAAAGTTAGAAGCCAAACTAGCAAAGACTCCCCTAGAGGAAGGCTATAAGGTGGAACGTGAGGGGGAGCTTGGAGATGAACCGTTTGAAGAAACCAAACTCTATAGGAAGATGGTTGGTAAGTTAATCTATCTAACCATTACTAGACCTGACTTGTGTTTTGCTGTGAATCAGGTCAGCCAACATATGCAAGCTCCAAAATTGCACCACTAGAATATGGTGGACCGGATCTTGAGGTACCTCAAAGGAACCCATGATCAAGGCATTTGGATGGGATGCAATGGGAGCTCAGAAATTGTAGGATATTGTGATGCTGATTGGGCTGGAGACAGAAATGACAGAAGATCAACAACCGGCTATTGCACATTCATTGGAGGCAATCTAGTCACTTGGAAGACAAAGAAGCAGAAAGTGGTCTCCTGCTCAAGTGTTGAAGCTGAATATCGTGCCATGAGAAAGCTGACCACTGAACTCACTTGGCTCAAGAACCTTCTCAAGGATCTAAACATAGAAGTCTCAACACCAATCACAATGCATTGCGACAATCAAGCAGCCATACACATAGCATCCAACAATGTGTTTCATGAGAGAACCAAACACATTGAAGTTGACTGTCACAAGGTCAGACAAGTAGTGGAGCAAGGCATAATCTTACCGTGCTACACAAGAAGCTCAGATCAACTTGCAGATATTTTCACCAAGGCTGCAAGTCTCAAGGTATGTGAGTCCATCCTCCCAAAACTTGGACTCATCAACCTTTCCAGCCAATGATTCTCCTAATCATAGAGTCCACACTCTTTTTCCCTTAGTATGGTTTTGTCCCAATGGGTTTTCCATTCTAAGGTTTTTAATGAGGTGGGTCTTCATGGTGCCAAGCTTAACCATTCATCTCATGGCTAAGCTTGAGGGGGAGTATTGGATTGAAGCCTTAGGCTTGAAGCTGAAAAAGTTAATGAAGCCCAAGCCCAAATCAGAAGTTCAAGGTCTGTGCATTAGGCTGAGATAATGAAGTGAAGCCCAGGGTCTGTCCACACATGTGCAACACAAGGACTGAATTAAGTAAGCCCAAACAAGCCCAAAACTGTCCAAGACACCTTCTAGAAGCTCTCCTAGGCGTGTGTTTGGAGAGGGAAGGAAGAGTCACATGTTGGCTTAACCAATTTGAATTTCTAGCTGTTAGGAGCTGTCACTTTCACCATTTGGTGAAGTGCCTTTGTCTTATCTCTATTCTCTGGCTATAAATACATTGTATGCTCACCATAAATCAATCAAGGAAATAGAATCCTCCTTCCATACTCTCTGTCTCACAATCTCTCTCTATTATTCTCACTCTTGTTCTTCCATTATCAAATATAAACCCAGAAACTCTCCTACCTATTCTAACTATTATTCTGCAAATTCTAACACTCATCATACCTTCCTTACTCTGAAGTGTAAAGAGAGTGTGTTCAACTTCTGACATTGTGAAGCCTCTGTCCCTTAAGGTCATATTCAGCTTATAATACCAAGTCCTTAGAGATTGTTTTAAGCCATATATAGCCTTTTTTAATCTCAGTGTATTGCCGCCACCTACTTGATCTTCCAGATCTGGTGGTGGTGTCATGTACACTTCCCCTTCTAGCTCACCTTGTAAGAATGCATTTTTAACATCTATTTGTCATAACTCCCAATCAAGGTTAGCAGCAAGAGATAAAACAACATTAAATGAGTGTAATTTAGCTACAGGAGCAAATGTATCCCTATATTCTTCACCATAAGTTTTTGTGAATCCTCTAGCCACCAACCTAGCTTTATACATATCTATCTCACCATTGCTTTTATATTTAATGGTGAAAATCCATTTAGAACTTACAGCCTTTTTTTCTTTTGGAAGAGTAGCTGGCGCATAGGTTTGAATTGCTTCTCTCCGTACCTTTATCTCCATAGCTTCCTCATAGGTCTTTGGAATCTTCTATTTATCAAGGCTAACAGTAAATGCAACATGAGAATCAGGTATATGAACTAGATTACACACTCCCTGATCATGGTGAACTTTTGCATTGTTGTTGTAGTAGAAGTTGGGTGGAAATCTATGCCTTGTACTTATTCTAAGAACAATAGCTGGTTCCCCTTTTTCTTCTCTTTCTAGAGTATCCACAAGATTAAGTTGAATGTCCCTTGGCCTTTTAGAAGCTGAGACTAAAATATCTCCTCCTGAATCCTCCACTTGATCATGTCTAGATTCCTGCCCCCCCCATGACCAAGGGGAGGTGATTGACCTAGTTGAAGAGAAAGTCGTGCCGAGGTTGATGCCGGCACTTCCCGGGGGTTGATGCCGCGCATGTGACCTTGTTCGAGGCCGGGAGGAGGATAGGGCCATTGATTAGTCAGATAATTTTGGAGCCATGGATGGAGCTATGGATGGTCCATGAGCTGGAGCAGGCTGGGACGAGGTTGTGGCCGGTTCTTGACAAGAGCACATTGGTGCTGGGTCATTCCTGGGTCATGCCTGGGTTGGACCTGGATCGTACCTGGGTGAACATGGCTCGGGCTGGGCTGGTACTTGTTCGGGCCGTGCCAATACTGAATCTGATTGTTCTGGAGCTGGTCCTGGCACTTGGTCAGCTGGTCCTGGGCCAGGTGCTGGTGCCTTAGGAGGGACTATGCCAATGTTTTCCAAGATCCTTCTTAGATTCTCATCTTGGTCATGTCTTGTTGTTAAGATGTCTTTGAATTCTTCTCAAATTCCTTTTTCATAGAATCCTTTGGACTTTTAGAATTTGACATCTCTGGATACTAGGACACTTCTAATCTCTGGGTTGTAGCATTTGTAGCCCTTTTGTGTAGGAGAATACCAAATAAACATGGTCATGGTGTTTTTTGGTTCAAGCTTGTTCCTAAGTTCTCCTGGTACTAAAACAAAACAACAAACACCCAAATACTCTTAATTGTTCAATATTAGGCTTAGTTTTGTTTAATACATCAAAGGGAGATAAATCATCTAGAACTTTAGTTGGAGTTCTATTGATTAAGTAGCATGTAGCTACTAGAGCATCTTCCCAAAAATTTTTGGGGACATTCTTGTGGAACATCATTGTTCTCACAACTTCCGTCAAATGTCTGTTCTTCCTTTCAGCTACTTCATTTTGTTGTGGAGTATAGGGATAAGTTGTTTGATGTTCGATGTCATGCTTGGCCAAGTGTTGCCGGAATTTGGTGCTAGTGTATTCCCCTCCATTATCTGTTCTAAAATATATAATCTTGGCATTGTATTGGTTAGTAACAAATGTCTGAAAATTAAGAAATGCATCAAACATCCGATCCTTGGAACTAAGCAAAGTAACCCAAGTATACTTTGATTTTTTATCAATAAAGGTCACAAAATGTTTTTGGTTTCTCTAGAAGGAAAGGGAGATGTCCAAACATCAGAATGCACCAAATCAAAACAATTATTATATGAATGAATTGATTTCTTAAAAACAGTCTTACAATGTTTCCCAAGAATGCATGATTCACACAAATCATTTTGTAATTTAATTCCAGGGATTATCAGTTCTAAAACTCTAGGATGAGGATGACCTAATCTAGCATGCCAAAGCTCAGCTGTAACATTGACATTTACACTATTAGCACACGGTTCTTGTAAGGGATGCATAGACAAATCTTCAAGCACATACAAGTCATTCTTTATTGTTCCTTGTCCAAATTTTCTACTTGTTCCAATATCCTGGAAGTAAAAATCATTATGACCAAATATAGCTGAACAAGTTAGATGTGAAGGATGACAAATAAAAAGCTTTAGATTCTTTATCAAACAATTTAAGCTTCACTATGATTTTAATTGGCACACTGATTCCATTAGCTACAGGTTATAAGTTTTATAGCATACCTAAATCACTTATCATATGATGAGAAGCTCCAGAATAAATAATCAAAGGTTTAGAAGCAATAGATGTTTGAAAAGAAGCATGAAGTGATTTACCAAACACTTTAGCAGAGCTAAAGGCTTTGAAGAGAGCTTCCAAGTCTGATTTCTTCATAAACTCAGATAAAGAGCAAGGGCCGCTTGAAGAGGCATGAACCGATGGTTGGCCAAAGTGGATGCGGTTGTGTGTAACAGGTTGGAGGAGCTAGGGCCGCTTGTTGATGGAGATTTGGACCTGTCAATGAACCAGCTTGGCTTCAACTCAAGCTGAAGCATCCAACACTCCTTCTTTGTATGACCGGTTGTCTTGCAGTGATCACACACGGTTCTCTTCTTCTTGAATTCAGCTGGCACATTGAAGAAGCTCTTGTGGGCAACCATTGGTTCTTCCTTGTTTCCAAACAGTTGGAGAGACCCTTGCTCCTTCTGAATCTTAGCACATACATCCTCTAGACTAGGAAGCTTGTCATCCCTAAGAATGTGCTTAATCAAATCAACATAGTTAGTGTTAAAAGTCAAAAGTAATCCAAACACCTTATTTTGTTCTCTCCTGTTATGGAGAGTAATGAAATCAATTGTGGCAGGCCTTACTATTTCTAGCTCTGCCCATAATGCCTTGAAGGATCCATATTGCTTTGTGAACTCAACATCCTCCTGTCTAAGATCATTCAAAGCTTTCTTTACCTCAAAAATTCTCATAAGGTTAGTAGTATTTCCATATACAGTTTTTAAAGTTTTCCAAGATCTTTAGCATTTTCACAATATGAATATGCTTCTAAAAGAAATCCAGCTAGGGAGTTTTGGAGTATAAAAAGTACCATCTGGTCTTCCTGAAACCATTTTTTATGACCATCTTGATCATCTGAGTCAGCCCCTTCAATGGCTAGGACAGGCGCTTTTATGACATGACTCCATAAGCCTTTGTTGCACAAGGTTGTCCTCATGGTTCTTGACCAGAGGAGGTAATTCGCCCCTTGAAACATAACAGGAGCCTTTATATTCGTCTGGTACTCCAAAAGACTCTGTTTTAAATCCTGCAAGAAGATAAGACCTTGGAGAAACCAAAGCAATACACGCGCTGGACCAACACAAGAGGTGGCGCGTCTAACAACCTGCAACCGTGAGCAACAACTTCCAACCGCCTAACAACCTTTGGTCAAACAACTTCAAACAGCTTTAACAGTCTAAATAACAAAGATCAAGTGATAAAATTGTTAAAACTGCCTAAACCAATTAAGAAACAACGTTGCCTTCAAAATGTTTAAAAAACAGGATTTTAGTAACTTTCAAGAAAACCTTTCTTGAAATATAAGACTCTTTGGATTGAGATAAAACTTCTTGTGACCCTCCACAAGAACCTTAACTAAGTTTTGAACGTCTAAGATTCACAAAATATTAAGAAACATTGAGGTTTTTAACCCAAATACCCTGAATAGGTTGAATCTGGACCTGAAGAAGATTTATCAAGAAAGCTTCTAAATGTGAAAAGGGGCAAAGCGGAACTCCTGAATCATCAAATAGACTTGTTTTAAGTGATTTTAGGCTTTTAAATCAATTGTTTTGATGAAGAATTGAAGAAGATATGCTCGTTGAAAACCTGGAGACTCGCGGCGGATGTGATCGTGACACCACCGGAAGAGATTGTTTGTAACTTTCGACTCAGGCCACCAAATTGGATGAAACCACCGGATAAATTCATAGAATTCTCCGGAGAACCACCTTAGATGAAGGATATGGCAAGAAATCCCGAGTTCTTCCCGGAAAACGTGAAGAAACCTCGATTAACCCGCGATGGGTCCGCTTTCGAGGGTTGAAGAAGAATGCATGTAGAGATGATAGAAATTGTGGAATTCTTATGCCAGATTGATGTAACCTGGCTCTGATACCATGAAAGATTATGAGATTAAGAGATTTAGAGATTTGTAGATTGAGAGAGAGAGAGAGATTAGAGAGAAAAGTGTGAATGATTATTATTGAGATTTTAGAAAAATGAATTTCTTGCTTACAAAGGATGAGAGAGATAGCTATTTATACTAATTTAGTCTAGGCTTTTTTGGATACTAAGATAGTCTAATACATGTTTGGCTATAAGGATAACATATCATTAATCACAAACAAGACTAAGCCACTCCCTTTGGATACATGGCGCCTACTTAGTCTAAGGCACACTTTCTTCATTTCTTCTCTTTGTCTGCATCATTCTTCTTCATTCCAACACTTGAGTTATCTTTGGTCGTGGTGTACCTCCCGAGGCATGAGTGGACCCAATGTGATCTTATACCGGTTGTGGATAAAAGAATGTTTATTGGTGAAACCATCATTCATTACTCTCTTGTTATGTTTCCATGGTCTCCAGAGTTTTAAACAGCTTTCACCAATGAAGGAGTGAGTGAACGGTTTGGATCCCCAGGTCGCCTTGGATGCCAAGTTCCTATCCAATAACAATCTCCTTGGTGTCTTCTCTCGTACCTTGTCTTCATGATCGTGCAAATAAAACTCACTGATACTTGGTTGCACTGGCTTGAGATTAGTAATACTTAAACATGTCTCATCTAATAGACTGACATGTGGAAAAAGTTGTTGGAATGAAGAAGAATGATGAAGACAAAACAAAAAGAAATGAAAGATGTGTGCCTTAGACCTATGTAAGCGCCATGTGTCCTAAGGGAGTAGCTTAGGCTTGTCTGTGATTAATGATATGTTATCCTTGTAGCCAAACATATATTAGGCTATCTTAGTATCCAAACAAGCCTAGATTAGTTTAGTATAAATTATTAACTATTTCTTCCTTTGTAAGTTGGAAATTCATTTTTCTAAAATCTCAATAATAATCATTCTCTCTAATCTCTCAAATCTCGATCTCTCTCTCAATCTACAAATCTCTGAATCTTTTAATCTTACATGGTATCAGAGCCAGGTTTCATCAATCTGGCATAAAAATTCCTCAAAATCTCCTATATTTCCTCACAATCTTCTCGCTCTTTCTAATCCAGTGAAGCCGCGGTCTGGTCGTAGTTTGGTCGAGTTTTCTGGCAAGAACTTGAAATTTCTTGCCATTTTCTTCAGTAAGGATTGTTTTCCGGTGAGTTATGAGTATTACCCCGGTGGTTTCATTCAATTTGGTGGCCTGAGTCAAAAGTTATCCACGGCCAAGTCCGGTGGTATCGCGTTAAACCTCGCCGCGAGACCACGGGTTTGCAATGAGCATATTTCCTTAAATTATTCATCAAATCAGGTGATTCCAAAGCCTAAACTCAATGACAACAAGTCTAGTTGATGAATCAGGAGGTCTGCTTTGTCCCTTTCCCATCTTCCTCAACCTCCAGTTTTCTTGATCCATCTTCCTCAACGTGTCCAGTTTTGACATGTTTGTGGTATTCCAAAGCCTAAACTCAATTAAAACTTCAATTTTTCTTAATCTTTTGCAAATCTTGGATGATCAAAACTTAGTTTAGGATCTTGTGGAGGGTATCAAGTGTCTTCAAGAAAGCTTTTCTTGATTGTTACTAAGAAACTGTTTTTTTTAAAAAAAAAGTTTGGAGACATAAGTGGATATTTGTTTTAAACAATTCTATTAACAGAATGTTCTAGTTAGGCTGTTAATATTGTTAGAAGTTGTTGATCAAGGACTGTTAGGCTGTTGAAGGTTGTTACAGACGGTTGCTAGTTGTTGGAGGTTGTTGACACGCCTTAGTCACTAACCGTTTGGACAGGCGCATGTGTGGTCTGGTCTATGAAAGAATATGAGATTTAGAGATTTGTAGAATGAGAGAATGAGAGATTAAAGAGAATTAGAGAATATAATGAATTTATTAGAGAATGAGAATTATGAATTATATCTTCAAATGTGAAGGGAGTAAGGTATTTATACTAATCTAGTCTAGGCTTGTTTGGATACAAGGATAGCCTTATACATAAATGACTACAAGGATAACATAATCTAGAATACAAACAAGCCTTAGACACTCCCTTTGACATAGAAATAAATCGCCATTTAATATGCATTAAAGGCTTCCATACTTCATCATTTCTTCTTCATTCCAACACTCCCCATCAAGCTTAAGATATGAAAAATATTTAAGCTTGCAACCATGAAGTATTACCTCATTAAAAACCTAGAGAAGGAAAACCCAATTGGGACAAAACATTTTCTAGGGAAAAAAAGTATAATACTCCATGTTGGGATCATTGGTGTGGAATGGTCATTAGGCCAAGCCTTGGATAGATAAAGGCGCCAATTTTAAGAGATGTTGCCTTGGTGAATACATCAGCTAGTTGGTCCTAACTCCTTGTATAGCAAGGTAAGATGATACCTTTTCCAATGGCCTCTCTTACTTTGTGGCAGTCCACTTCTATATGCTTGGAGGCTATGTGTATGGCAGCCTGATTGTCACAATGAATGGTGATAGGCTCCTCACACTTCACAGCTAAGTATTCCAATATTTGTTTCAGCCAGATGCATTCAGTAGTGAGCTTCCTCATTGCTCTATACTCTGATTCTGCACTATAGCATGAAACCACCTTTTGCTTCTTGGTTTTCCAAGTCACAAGGTTTCCACCTATGAAAGTACAATAACCAGTAGTACTTCTCCTATCTTCCCTATCTTCTGCCCAATCTGCATCACAATAACCAACCACATTTGTGTTTTTATTATTACCCATCCAAATACCTTGTTCATGTGTGCCTTTGAGATATCTTAGAATTCGCATGGCCATGTCCCAATGCCTCATCTTTGGCCCTTGCATGTGTTGAGATACCTGATTCACAGCAAAACATAAATCTGGTCTTGTGATGGTTAAATAAATAAGCTTACCAACCACTTTCCTATAGAGCTTACGATCATGGAAATCAATTTCCTCCTCTAGCTCCCCCTTAGTTGCGATTTTATAGTCTTCTTCTAAGGGTGTTTTGGCTGGTCTAGCTTCCATCATACCTGTAGAGGTTAGTAAATCTACAATATACTTCCTTTGGAAGAGAAATAGACCTTCCTTAAACCTACATACTTCAATTCCCAAGAAGTATTTAAGTTCTCCTAAATCCTTAATATCAAAGACATTCTTTAAGTAATCTTTAGTAGATGCAATACCAACACTATCACTACCAGATATGATTATATCATCTACATAGATAAGAATTACCACAATACCTTCCTTACTCTTTAGTATAAAAAGAGTATGTTCCACTTCAGATCTTTTGAAGCCTTTATCCATTAAGGTTATACTTAGCTTGTGGTACCAAGCTCTTGGAGATTGTTTAAGGCCATAAATAGCCTTCCTTAATCTGAGTATATTACCGCTTCCAACCTTTTCCTCTAGGCCAGGTGGTGGTGACATGTAAATCTCTTCTTCTAGCTCACCTTGTAAGAAAGCATTCTTGACATCCATTTGCCACAACTCTCACCAAGATTAGTAGCAAGAGTAAGCACAACATTAACAGAATGAAGCTTAGCTACAGGTGCAAAGGTATCCCTATAATCCTCACCATATATCTGAGTAAAACCCCTAGCCACCAACCTAGCTTTATATCTATCAATTTCACCATTATTTTTGTATTTAATGGTAAAAATCCATTTAGAACTTACAACCCTTTTTCCTTGTGGTAAAATAGCTGAAGCATATGTACCATTCCTCTCCATAGCTTGTTTCTCAGCTGAGATAGCTTCCCTCCATTCCATTTTAGACATAGCTTCTTCATATGTCTTTGGAATCTGCTCATTAGCAAGACTAGAAATAAAAGCAACATGATTAGAAGGTAAGTGTGAAATATTACAAACTCCCTGATCATGATGAACCACAATATTTCCATTGTAGAAAACTGGTGGATTTCTTTGTCTTGTGCTCCTTCTTAAAACTGTAGGTGGAGCTTCTTGATTAGATTCCTCTTCTTCACTCAAAACTTCAATAAGAGTAGGTCTTGATCTTTTGGAAGCTGAGACAAGAATGGAATCATCTCCTGCTGAGTCTTGTTGGACATGAGTAGAAGCTTCTCCCCCCCCCCATGTTCAAGAGGAGGAAGACCAGGAGAATCAAGAGATGAGGAAGGCTGTGATGACGCGGCTGGACCAGATGGACCAGCTGAGCCGGAAGGGCCGGGGCCGGGACAGGTATGTGGATCGGCCGTGACTGAGGGACCTGGACTCCTTGCTACTGGGGCAGGTGACAGAGGCGATGAGGCTGGGTGCTCACCACCTCCTATTCCAATACTCTCCAAGAGTTTCCTCAAGTAGTCAGCTTGGTCTGTTCTTGTTGATGAGATGTTTTTAAATTGTTCCCAAGTTCCTTCTTCATAAAAACCTTTGTCTTCTTGGAACTTTACATCTCTAGACACCAAGACTCTTCTAGTCTTTGGGTCATAACATTTGTATCTTTCTGAGTAGATGAATATCCAATGAACATAGCCTTGATACTCTTTGGTTCAAGCTTGTTTCTTTGCTCCCTTAGTATTAACACAAAAAAAACACACTCAAAAACTTTCAAATGATCAATAGTGGGTTTAGTGTTGTTTAATACCTCAAATGGAGATATATCATCAAGGACTTTTGTAGGTGTCCTGTTGATTAAGTAACATGCTGCTACAAGTGCATCCCCCCAAAATCGTTTAGGTACCTTCATGTGGAACATCATAGTTCTCACAACCTCCATTAAGTGCATGTTCTTCCTTTTAGAACCTCCATTTTGCTGTGGAGTGTACGGACAGCTTGTCTGATGCTCAATGCCAAGTTTAGCTAGATGTTCCTGAAGTCTGGTACTAGTGTATTCCCCTCCATTATCTGTTCTAAAGCATTTAATTCTTGCATTGTATTGGTTAGTAACATATGCTTGAAAGTTTAAAAATGCATCATAAACCCTATCTTTAGAACTCAGTAAAGTAACCCATGTATATTTGGACTTTTCATCAATAAATATCACAAAATATTTATGGTTTTCTCTAGATGGATATGGGGATGTCCAAACATCAGAATGCACCAATTCAAAACAATTTTCATATTTATGCATTGATTTTTCAAAAACTGTTTTACAATGTTTTCCAAGAATACATGAATCACACAACTCTTTAGACATTCTTAAACCAGCCACAATTAATTCAAGAGCTCTTGGATGAGGATGTCCTAGTCTAGCATGCCACAAATTAGAGTCAGTACTAAATTTATTAGTCTGAAAAGGCGATTCTAATTCACTACTACTAGCCATATTATCAAGTACATACAAGTCATCTTTAGTGGTTCCTTGTCCAAAGCATCTTCTAGTTTCAATATCCTGAAAATAGAAATCATTAGGACCAAATATAGCATGACAATTCAAGTCAGTAGTAGCTCTTTTAACTGAGAGTAAATTTGAGGTAAAAGAGGGCATATAAAATGCTTTAGATGTTTTATCAAACAATTTCAATTTTCCTATGCCTTTGATTGGTACTTTAATTCCATTAGCAATAAGAACATTCCCTAGGGCAGGTTCTACATTCTCTAGCAATTCTAAATCACTAATCATGTGATGAGAAGCACCATAGTCAACCACCAAAGATTTAGGAGCATTTGATGTATAAGAAGTTTGAAAAGAAGCATGAAAAGTTTTACCCATCACATTGCTCTCCTTTATTGCCTTAATGAGAGCTTCCAAGTCTGATTTTGTCACAAAATCTGATGCTTGTGACATGATTACTGGTGGAGGCTGAATGAGAGAGAGGACCACTGTTTACAACCGCCTTGGATGACACCATGCCGTGAGCTTGGCCAGCCGAGGGCATGGCCGGTTGTTGTTGAGGCCGTGATGCCCAAGATGGTTTCTGGTGAGGGTGAAGTACCCAGCAATCCTTCTTGGCATGGTCATTCCTTTTGCAATGATCACAAAATTGCCTCCTCTTCCTAGAATCACTTGCTGGTCTGAATAAACTTTTATGAGCAGCTACTAGTTCAGCTTTGTTGTCAAATAATCCATGTGATCCTTACTCCTTTTGAATTTGAGCACACACTTCTTCCAAACTAGGCAACTTATCAGACCTGAGAATATGCTTAATAAGATCTGAGTAAGTAGAATTAAGAGTTAAAAGCAACCTAAACACCTTATCTTGTTCTTTCCTTTCAAGGAGAACAAGTGGTTCAATAGTGGCTGGCCTTAGCATTTCTAGCTCAGCCCACAAAGCTCTGAATGAGCCATAGTGCTTTGTGAATTCAGCATCCTCCTGCCTCAATTCATTCAAAGCTTTCTTCACTTCAAAAATTCTCAAAAGGTTAGTGGTGTTTCCATACACCTTAAGCAAAGTGTCCCAAAGATCTTTTGCATTTTCACAAAATGAATAAGCTTCTAAAAGATCACTAGCAAGAGAATTTTGTAATATAGAAAGTACCAATTGATCTTCTTGGTACCATTTGGCTTGAGCTGCATCACTCACTTCAGCCACTTCATTGTCTTCAATGCCATTTGTGGCAATGTGGTCCAAAGACCTTTTCCACCTAATGTGGTTTTCATGGTCTTAGACCACAAGAAATACTTTGCTCTATGTAGAATAATTGGAGCTCTAATAGATGTTTGAATCTCCATAATAGGATGTATTTGTCACTAGGGTCACTTAGTTGCTTAGTCACTTGGTCGCTAGGGTCGCTTGGTTGCTTAGTCACTTGGTAGCTTGATCACTTGGTCGAGACACAGTACAGGGACAATCGCAGGCGGCCAAGAGCTTATTGTGAATGAGCACGAGAAAGGTCACGGCTTGGTCGGAGCAAGTCTGTCTGAACCCGGCTTGGTCGGGACAAATGCGAGAGTACGAGACCAAGATTAGTTTCCCGATCTTATTCCCTGATCACGGATTGATCTTAGTGTCCACGATTTGAATTAACCTGCAAGGTTAGTTGGACAAGATACAGTACAAGGATAGTGTGTGTGCAGGACAGGGAGAAAATATCGTGGTGAGCAAGGAACAACAAACCTAAAAACAAATATCTTGTAACCAAAGCAACAAACCTTATCTACTTATAACAACTTGCAACTACCTTTAACTAATCAAGTAACAAGATATTAACAATCTGTAACCACCTAAAACAGATTAAGACTGTTAATAACAATCAAGAAACCTATTAAATTCGAATTTCAACAATTAAAATCAATCCTAAATTTTCAAGAAATCAATTTAAGACTTTTCAAAGATTAACAAAAGATTCAAGAAAATCAATCTTGGAGTCTTAAACCTATTAGATTGACCTGAAATTTCGTGGAAACCTCAACCAGATACTTCTTAAACTTTCCAGAATCAAAACATTAAAGAAAACTAAGAAAAGTTTAGAATTATATCACCAGGATCTTGTTACAGGTCATTTTGGACGTATCTGAGGAAATCTTCAAGAAGATCCTTTAAACTCAAGAAAATTGAGTTCTGCTTTCTTTAAACAGAAACTAGACTCGAAGATCTTGAGTTTAGGTTTTTGAAAATCACGATTTGAAGAAGAATTGACGTCGAGGTGACCTGGGAAACGCAGGGGTTCGAGGCGGACGTCGTTGCGAAACACCTTTGGGACAAAATTCGTAACTTTTGATTCCCTGGGCCAAATGATGCGATTAAAACGTCCGTGGATTCAGAACTCGCTGATGAACAATCCAGAGAAAGCAGATTGACAAAAGGAGTCGTCGTTTGGCTGTAATTTGAATTATAAGATGACGTTCGAAATTGATCCAGAAATTGATGAAGAACAAGATGGATTCTTGTTGAATCAATGAAAGATTGAGGAAATTTTCCCCAATTTGATGCAACCTGGCTCTGATACCATGAAAGAATATGAGATTGAGAGATTTGTAGAATGAGAGAATGAGAGATTAGAGAGAATTAGAGAATAGAATGAATTTATTAGAGAATGAGAATTATGAATTATATCTTCAAATGTGAAGGGAGTAAGGTATTTATACTAATCTAGTCTAGGCTTGTTTGGATACAAGGATAGCCTTATACATAAATTACTACAAGGATAACATAATCTAGAATACAAACAAGCCTTAGACACTCCCTTTGACATAGAAATAAATCGCCATTTAATATGCATTAAAGGCTTCCATACTTCATCATTTCTTCTTTATTCCAACAGTCTAGTCTCTTTGGTTTTATATTCTTGCAGGTTAGATAAAGTCTAATGGAGTTCCAGACAAATATAAAGGCTCCAGTCATGCTTCATAGAACGAATTATCTCCTATGGTCTAGAACCATGAGGACAACCTTGTGTAGCAAAGGGTTATGGACTTATGTTACAAAGGCGACTGTTATAGCCATTGATGGGGATGATTCAGATGATCAAGATGATCAAAAAAAATAGTTTCAGGAAGACCAGATGGTACTTTCTATACTCCAAAACTCCCTAGCTGGATCTCTTTTAGAAGCATATTCATATTATGAAAATACAAAAGATCTTTGGGAAACTTTAAAAAATGTATATGACAATACTACTAACCTCATGAGAATTTTTGAGGTCAAGAAAGTTTTGAATGATCTTGGACAGGAGGATGTTGAGTTCACAAAGCATTATGGATCCTTCAAGGCATTATGGGCAGAGCTAGAAATACTAAGGCCTGCCACAATTGATTTCATTACTCTCCATGAAAGGAGAGAACAAAATAAGGTGTTTGGATTACTTTTGACTTTTAACACTAACTATATTGATTTGATTAAGCACATTCTTAGGGATGACAAGCTTCCTAGTCTAGAGGATGTATGTGCTAAGATTCAGAAGGAGCAAGGGTCTCTCCAACTGTTTGGAAACAAGGAAGAACCAATGGTTGCCCACAAGAGCTTCTTCAATGCGCCAGCTGAATCCAAGAAGAAGAGAACCGTGTGTGATCACTGCAAGAGAACCGGTCATACAAAGAAGGAGTGTTGGATGCTTCATCTTGAGTTGAAACCAAGCTGGTTCATTGACAGGTCCAAATCTCCGTCAACAAGCGGCCCTAGCTCCTCCAACCTGGTACACACAACCGCATCCACTTTGGCCAACCATCCGGTTCATGCCTCTTCAAGCGGCCCTTGCTCTTTATCTGAGTTTATGAAGAAATCAGACTTGGAAGCTCTCTTCAAAGCCTTTAGCTCTGGTAAAGTGTTTGTTAAATCTCTTCATGCTTATTTTCAAACATCTATAGCTTCTAAACCTTTAGTTGTTGATTCTGGAGCTTTTCATCACATGATAAGTGATTTAGGGCTGCTAGAAAACTTAGAACCTGCCTTATGTGTGTGGTAATTGCTAATGGAATCAATGTGCCAATTAAAGAAATTGGGAAGCTTAAATTATTTGATAAAGAATATAAAGCCTTTTATTTGCCATCTTTGACATCTAACTTGTTGTCTGTTAAGATAGCTTCTACAGATCTTAATTGTCAAGCAAAATTTGGTCCTAATGATTTCTACTTTCAGGATATTGAAACAAGTATGAAATTTGGCCAAGGAACAACAAAGAATGACTTTATGTGCTTGAAGATTTGCCCATGCATTCCTTATAAGAACCGTGTGCTAATAGTGTCAATGTTAATATTTCAGTCGAACTTTGGCATGCTAGATTAGACCATCATCATCCTAGAGCTTTGGAATTAATAATCCATAGAATTATATTACAAAATGAACTGTGTGAATCATGCATTCTTGGAAAACATTGTAAAACTGTTTTTGAAAAATAAATTCATTCATATAATAATTGTTATGATTTAGTGCATTCTGATGTTTGGACATCTCCCTTTCCTTCTAGAGAAAACCAAAAATATTTTGTGACCCTTATTGATGAAAATTCTAAATATACTTGGGTTACATTGCAATTTTCAGACATTTGTTACTAGTCAATACAATGCCAAGATTAAATGCTTTAGAACAGATAATGGAGGGGAATATACTAGCACCAAGTTTCAGCAACACTTGGACAAGCATGACATTGAACACCAAACAATATGTCACTACACTCCACAACAAAATGGAGTAGCTGAGAGGGAAAACAGACATTTGATGAAAATTATGAGAACAATGATGTTCCACAAGAAGGTTCCCAAACGGTTTTGTGGAGATGTTCTAGTGGCTGCATGCTACTTAATCAATAGAGCTTTCACAAAATTTCTAGATGATTTATCTCCCTTTCAGGTATTAAACAAAACTAAGCCTAATATTGAACACTTGAGAGTATTTGGGTGTGTTTGTTTTGTTTTAGTATCAGTAGAACTTAGGAACAAGCTGAAACCAAAGAGCACCAAGGCCATGATCATTAGGTATTTTTCTACACAAAAGTGATACAAATGCTACAATCCAGAGACTAGAAGAGTCCTGGTATCCAGAGATGCTAAATTCCCAGAATCCAAAAGATTCTATGAAGAAGGAACTTTGGAAGAATTCAAGGACATCTCAACAACAAGACATGACCAAGCTGAGAATCTAATAACGATTTTGGAAAGCATTGGTATAGTCCCTCCAAAGGCACCAGCACCTGGCCCAGGACCAGCTCACCAGGCGTTGGGACCAGCTGCAGAACAATTGGAATATGTCGTGGCACGGTCCGAACCAGTACCAGCCCAGCCTGAGCCGTGTTCACCCAGGCGCGTCCATGTCTGATCCAGGCGCAACCTAGCCATGACCCAGGCACGATCCAGGTCCATTCCAGGCGTGACCCAAGCATATCCCAGCCTGGTCCAGCTCTTGGACTATCTGATCATGGTCCGTCTGTGGAAACATCTGATCCGGGCACGTCCATGGTTCCATCGCCGGCCTCCCGGCCGCAAACCAGGTTGCAGGCATGGCTTCATTCCCGGGACGTGGCACGGCCTCCTCTTCAACCAGGCGACATACCTCCTCTTGGTCATGAGGGGGGCCAGGAACCTAGACATGATCAAGAAGAAAAAGGGAATATCTGTTGTTCTTAGAAGAAGTACAAAGCAAAGATTCCCACCCAACTTCTGATACAACAACAATGCAGTAGTTCATCATGACCAGGGAGTGTGTAATCTAGTTCATATACCTGATTCTCATGTTGCATTCACTGTTAGTCTTGATAAAGAGCAGATTCCAAAGACCTATGAGGAAGCTATAGAGATAAAGGAGTGGAGAGAAGCAATTCAAGCTGAAAGACAAGCTATGGAGAAGAATCAAACCTATGAACCAGCTACTCTTCCAAAAGGGAAAAAGGTTATAAGTTATAAATGGATTTTCACCACTAAATATAAAAGTAATGGTGAGATAGATAGGTATAAAGCTAGGTTGGTGGCTAGAGGATTCACACAAACCTATGGTCAAGATTATAGGGATACATTTGCTCTTGTAGCTAAATTACATTCAATTAATGTTTTTTTGTCTCTTGCTGCTAACCTTGATTGGGAGTTATGGCAAATGGATGTTAAGAATGCATTCTTACAAGGTGAGCTAGAAGTTGAAGTGTACATGACACCACTACCAGGTTTAGAAGATCAAGTAGGTGGCGGCAATACACTGAGGTTAAGAAAGGCTATCTATGGCTTAAAACAATCTCCAAGAGCTTGGTATCATAAGCTGAATGTAACCTTAAGGGACAGAGATTTCAAAAGGTCAGAAGTAGAACACACTCTCTTTACACTTTAGAGTAAGGAATATATTGTGGTTATACTCATTTATGTGGATGACATAATCATATCAGGGAGTGATAAAATAGGCATTGATTCTACTAAAGCTTATTTAAAAAGTGTCTTTGATATTAATAATCAATGTGAACTTAAATACTTCTTAGGAATTGAAGTGTGTAGGTTTAAAGAAGGTGTCTTCTTATCTCAGAGAAAATATATTGTGGACTTACTAACTTATACAGGTATGATGGAAGCTAAACCAGCTAAGACCCTTAGTAGAAGGTTACAAGATAGAACCTGAGGGGGACCTAGGAAATGACGAGTTTCATGATACAAAGCTGTATAGAAAAGTGGTTTATAAGCTGATATACTTAACCATCACTAGACCTGACTTATGTTTTGCTGTGAATCAGGTTTCTCAACATATGCAAAACCCAAAGATAAGGCATTGGGACATGATCATGCGCATATTGAGATACTTGAAAGGCACCAAAAAACAAGGTATATGGATGAGTTGTCATAGAAACACACAAGTTGTAGGTTATTGTGATACATATTGGGCTGGGGAAAGAGAAGATAGGAGAAGAACAACCGGCTACTGCACCTTCATAGGAGATAATCTTGTGACCTGGAAGACTAAAAAGCAGAAGGTTATATCTTGCTCTAGTGAAGAAGTCAAATACAGGGCTATGAGGAAGTTTACCACAGAATGCATCTGGTTAAAACAACTCCTCCTTGACATACTTGGCGTGAGCTTGGAGTCTCCTATCAGTGTCCATTGTGACAATCAAGCAGCTATACACATTGCATCTAACTCTGTGTTTCATGAAAGAACCAATCATATTGAGGTGGATTGCAATAAGGTTAGGGAAGCTATTGGTAATGGGATTATCTTACCTTATTACACAAGGATTGAAGATCAATTAGCAGATGTGTTCATCAAGGCTAATACATTGAAGACTGACGGCTCTATCTACCCACGGCTTGGTCTCATGTCCATTCCTCAACACTGATCCTGATCATGGAGTGTTATACTCTTCTTCTTTAGAAAAGGTTTTGTCCCAATTGAGTTTTCCTTCTTTAGGTTTTTAATGAGGTAATGCTTCATGGTTGCAAGCTTAGTCATTCTCCATGACTTAAGCTTGAGGGAGAATGTTGGAATGAAGAAGAATGATGAAGACAAAACAAAAAGAAATAAAGAATGTGTGCCTTAGATCTATGCAGGCGCCATGTGTCCTAAGGGAGTAGTTTAGGCTTGTTTGTGATTAATGATATGTTATCCTTGTAGCTAAACATGTATTAGGCTATCTTAGTATCCAAACAAGCCTATATTAGTTTAGTTTAAATAATTAACTTTCTCTTCCTTTGTAAGCAAGAAATTCATTTTTCTAAAATTTCAATAATAATCATTCTCTCTAATATCTCTCTCTCAATCTACAAATCTTTGAATCTCTTAATCTCATAATCTTACACAAGGAAGAGATCTTTATCAAACTCACATAGATTTCCTTTTACCATCAATTCATCTTCAGGTAGTGATGTCTCACTCTTAGGAAAATTTGGCAATGGATCAGGTTTCTCCTCTACACCTCTGGTCTTGAAAATGTCTCTAGCATCACTTGAGGTCTCCATATTTTTTTCTGGTGGTACCTTCTTGGGTACCTCTTCTGGTGTATCTTCCTCAAAGTCATATGGAGATAATACACAGCTACATGGACTCACAAGTTCAAAGGGAGTTATTTTTTTACAAATCTCTCTATTTTAAACACAATCAATTTGAGAAGAGGGTAGAACACACTTACACGTGATTGGGTCATTTGAAATTTTTTCAATCCCAAACAACCTTTTGGAAACCGTGGCTTCATTAGGAAAAAATAAAGCTTTAAAAACTTCATCCTTTTCCCAATGATGCTCTCAGCACTCTCCACAAACAGCCTTCTAGGAATATTCTTCCTATAATTACACATAAAAGATTTATTATAGAAATTTTTTAAATTCGAATTTGCTTCCTTACCTTTTCAGATTGGACTAAGATGATTTGTTTCTAGCTGTTGGAAGACGGTTTCTCCTTATAGCACATATGCTCATGGTGTGTTTCCTGAGCTGATGTGACCAAGTGGTTACCCACTCTTCCTTACAACCTTAGCTACTATTTTATCTCTGGTTAATCTGCTCCTAATAGTCTTCTCTTGTGACCTCCTTCGGCGTGGACTTTCCTGCACATAACCAAATTGATTCACCTCCTCCAGCTTGTTCTTTCACACCATGGCTTCTTGTTGACTCTAGGTAGTCATCCTCAACTTCCTTCCTCACACTTCTCTTAGCTCTCTTCCGAGTTGTTCCTGCGTTCCTGCTTGAAGGGGTCACAAAATCAAGAAACTCATTAGCATGGTTAGTCATATTGAACTCCTGTTTAAGCTTCCTAGTGATCTAAACCATCATAGATTCACATTGGAACTGATCACGATGGACAATCTGATCCAACGAGTTTTTCCTTGCCATAAATTTCTTGAAACAAACTTAGCAAATATATTAGAAGGTCTTCTTTATCTCTTTTTGGTCTCACAGAGTTCAATCCTCCTTGCTATTCTCACAAGTTCAGTGAAGATTAAAGCCCAATCACTTAAGATCTATAGCTAAACCTAAATTGTGCCTTAAGATATAAAGATTGCAAATTTTTTTTTGTCAGCTGATTGACCAAACTCCTAGCAGGGTTTATCTTCTGCTTTTTTATATACGATTTTTTTTTATGGTTTCTTTTCTTTGTTTTATTTTGTAATTTAGGAGAAGCTCAACTGACTTACAATAGATAGAAAGAGAAAAAAAATTTTTGAAGAATTAAAAACAGAATATAAATCGTGGGGATAAGGTGAAATCGAGATGATTTTCACAAACTCCAAATTTTAAATGGCTGTAATACCACTTGGAACGAGTCTTGGATAGGTGTTAAAACTATGATCACTTGAAGGTGGGTGACGATGGATTCATAGGCTATTGGCTCTCGGAATTTTGTGGGTGGACTTATGCTTTAGGTTGCAGAAGGCCTGAAAGATGTTTTTGGATTCTCTTAAACACATGATCACCCTACTTAGGGTTTAAGAGATTCATAGTAAAGCACCTACATCAGGTGATGATCAATGTTCATAGGCTTAACAGTGAAAGAAAAAGGAAAAACACAAATAGCTTGAAAGCTTTTCTTAGATTGAAATTCGTCGGTTGATGTACAATGGTGAAGAAATCACCTTTTATAGGCTGAAAAGCCTAAATTACTAAACCAGAATGGTTTAGCTTACTAACCCTAATTATAATTGGTCTAATTTTAGTGTTTTGTTTTAATTTAAGTCATCTAATTACAAATTAAAAGCAATTAAACCAGCCCAACAGGTTTACTCTTCTGGGCTTCCTTTTCCTTCTTAGTCAGGCCCAAGCGACTTGTAGAATGGGCTTTCTTTGGTTCTCCACTTGGGCCATATCTTCCTTCTCTTGGGCCAGATCATACTCCCATTGGGCCAGCATGTGGCTTTTTGCACATCTCTTCTAGGCCAGCTCATGGACAATCCCTTCCTCTTGGAGCAACTCGTGGTCTTCTCCTTCCTCCTGGGTCGGATTTTCCTTGTGATCCACATTCTTCTTGTCTTTTTCCAGCTCCATTTGCAGAAATTGATCCTCATCAAAGATATGTTGCTTATCCTCCTCTTGGTGCCATCCTGGATGTATTGAAACCGATGGATCCTCTTGAAGGTGATGGGGAAGATGGTGATGGAGGCTAATGGTACTCATTTGGCATGATGGTCTTCTCCTCAAGGCTATGGCTGCCTAAAATGATGTTTTGCAAATTCTGTAGTACAGGTTTACTGTGCTATACATCTATGGAAGATCATAGTAGATCACTCTACATTTGTGATTGAATCAATGTTCTTAAGCTAAACATAGAAAGCAAATAGGAAGAACAAAAGTTCTCTAAGAAAAAGTGCTAAACTTATTGGTGTTTGTAGCCAAGAGGCTGCTACAAGTATTTAATAACCCTAAAGGGAAAACCCTAGCTAAACCAGATTGATTTAGTGTCTAATCACCTTAATATAATCATAATTTGGGCTACTCCCTAATATTAATTAAGGCTACTCCCTAATATAATCATAATTGATTAATTACAAATCAGGAACCCCATTAAACCAACATGCTGGTTTATTATTGGTCTTTCTTTCCCCTTTTCCCATGATTTTCACCAAGACATAAAGGGTCTTCTTTTGTACTTTACTCATTGATCTTATTAGGGGGCCAAGCCATAAATCCTTAACTAGTTGGGCCTGAGCCATTTGATCTGATTCTTCTTGGGCTTATTCTTGGGTTTGGGCTTAGGCCATCAAATTTATTTCTTCTTCTTGCATTTTTAAGTTTGCACAAACTCCTTGGGCTCCGCGGACTTCATGGGCTGCCTTCCTACCATCTCCTGGACCGCCTCCTCTTCTTTGGCGTCCTCCTCTTCAGTCTTGGAGTCTTCCTCTTAACTCTCCTCTTCGGTTGAATCCGTGTTTCCTTGTTCCATGTTTGAGTCTTGGTTGCCCTTGGTCGCACCATCCCTCTTCCTTTGAGAGGATTTGATCTTAAATCCAAATCAGACTCATTGAAGGTAGAACTTATAATATACTTACATTGGAGATCAATCTGATATGCATTGTTGTTGATTCTCGTTAGCACTTGGAAGGGAACATCTACTCGAGACATCAACTTTGATTTTGTTTCTTTGGGAAACTTGTCCTTCCTCAAATGGATCCACACGAGGTCGCCGAGTTCAAGTATTAGTTCTTTCTGCCTTTGTTCATCTTCCTTGCATACATTTTTATCCTTTTTCCAATATTTCTTTTAATCTGCTCATGCAAAGACTTAACAAACTCCGCCTTCTTTTGGCCATCAATATTTGTCTAATCTTTTAAGGGCAATGCGATTAAATCTAAAGGGGACAATGGGTTAAAATCATATACAACTTGGAAGGGAGTGAGTTTTGTTGCTGAATGTATGGATCTATTATACGCAAATTCAATATGAGGTAAGCATTCTTACCAAGTTCTAATATTCTTCTTGATTATGGCTCGCAAAAGGGCAGAAAGTGTTCTATTGACTGATTTGGTTTGTCCATCAGTTTTGGAATGACAAGTTGTTGAGAACAACAATCTAGTGCCTAACTTTCCCCATATGGTCCTCCAGAAGTGACTAAAAAATCTAAAAATTCCCTGGCTGATACAATGGTCCTAGGCATTTTGTGTTACCTAACAACTTCTTTAAAGAACAAGTAAGCTATTGTGACTGTATCATCTGTTTTATTGCAAAGTATGAAGTGTGCCATTTTAGGTTATGTTTTGACAAACTGAACAAATCTTTGGGAGCGAGTGCTCCACGAGCTCACACACACTTATGGAATAAACATGCAGATCAGAGAAACTGTCATCCAAATGTACATCATCTTTAACCTTCATCCTAGACAAATGGTTCACAACTCTTTTTACAATCCCCTTCCTTTGATCTCTAGATCAAACTCTTAAAGTGGAAGAATTCATCGTAGGAGTCTTGGTTTGGCATCCTTCTTCGTCAAAAAATATTTCAGAGCTGCATTGTCTGTATAAACAATCACCTTCAATCCAACTAGGTAGGACCAAAAATTTTCGAAAGCGAAAACAATTTCCAGCAGTTTCTTCTCAAACTTCATGAGAGTATCTCCCAGATGGAGATAAATTTTCCCTCTTCACATCAATGATCGCACCAACTGTGTGCAGGAATGTACGTTCCAAAATCAAAAGGTCATTGGATTCTTCATCAAGCTCTAGAACCACAAAATCTGCAAGGATGAGTGTGTTACCTATCCAAACATGTTGATCTTCAAATATTCCCACAACTAGATTCGTCGATTAATCAGCAAAGATAAATTAAATTTTGGTCGGCTTGAACTTAGTGATCACAAACGCCTTGTCACATAATATGACATCAAATTCACACTAGAACCCAAATCATAAAAAGATCAAGCAAAATTTCTATCTCTAATTTGGACAAATTGAATGATTTTCCCTATATCACTTAGCTTCTTTGACACCTTGTCTTGCAATACAACACTACAGCTCCTGGACACTAACATGACTTTTCTGTCATCAGCAACTTTCCCAACAACTAGCCCCTTCAAGCACTTTTTAATGGCTAAAATCATTTGCACAATATCAACCCAATGAAGTTTTACACTCATATCTTGTAACATCTCCTTACATTTCACCTCTTCTATGTCTTTACGAGATTTCTTTGCTGGAATTGTGTAAGGAGCTTTGGGAACATAGACTCGAGCAAGGGGAATTTTTACAAGTCTCACAGGATCCCCTTCAAAGCAATTGTTCCAGATTGGAGTGATTGCTCCATCAAATCTTTTTGCCTGGAACGACTTGGTTGGAAGCTAGAGTAGTTGCTCCAGAAATCCGAATTTGCTTTTTCAAGTTTTCTTCCTCTAGAACAAGTGATTTCTCTAGGAACTGCTTCTCCTCAGCCTGTTCATTAGATTTTTCTGAATTAATCACGGTTCTTGATGCAAAATACAACATTTTCACTTCTGAGCTCAATAGCATTGATATACTCATTCCTAAGGTTCACTGCTACCTTCCTAGGATAAGTTTTTTAGGTTTCTTAATTGCTTCGACAGTTTTAACAACTTAAACATCCAACTTCTTCACATGAATACATACAATTTCATAGTTTGGTGTAAAAAAATATTCATTTAACTGTTTCTACCTATAGACACACTATAAATCATACTTAATATAGATGTTTATTAAATCCACATAGAATTGTGATTCTATTACATAATATAAATAACAAAATAAAACTAGAACAAATCAATTAAAAACATAAATAGCAAGAATAAATAGTAAAACAGAGATTTACAAAAAAAACATTAGCTTTTTATCAAAATTTGTAATTTCTAAAGCATTTTTCAGTCTATTCTTATTCCAACATAATATTTTATATATGTTACAAATATTTTTTATATTATTTTTTATTTGTTAAATTAGCTTAATAATTTTAATATCTTATTTAACATTACAAAATATAATATTTGAATCAGAGATATATGTGATGAATTTTATATCTGACTATTATTATAATACATGATTTTTATATTCTTTTTATATATTAAAAATAATAAAAAACAAACTGGGAATTCCCTCACCGATTTTTCACCACGTCAACGGCACCGATTTTTCACCACGTCAACGGCACCGATTTTTCTGGCCCCTTCCCACCAAGTCATTGAATAAAATAGAAAAGAAAATTAGTCGATTAAATTGAATTTAAATAATACATATTAATAAATAAATAAAACGCCTCGTCTTGCCTCTCCGGTGACTCTTTCTTCTTCCTTCTGCTACCGAACTTTTCGCTTATTCTCTGACCCAATTTCAACCACCACCTCTCGATTCTTTTCCCTTTCTACAGTTTCTTAATACTGAAATTCTCTGCTTTCTCTTTATCAAATCTCATCGCTCTGTCATGAACGTCAATTTCTTCATCTCCTCCAGCCTCTCCACCGTCATTCGCTGCGCAATCATCGGATCCAACGATCTCCAATCGTCGGATTACTTGTCTTAAGACCTCTTTCCACATGCATCCCTTCTGTTGCGTCTCTACTGTCTCCGAGCACTCTCCTTCGATGCCGTTGCCGGAACAACTCCCACCACAACCGCCTTTTGGTATGACTCGATCCGAACCAATTATGACTCGATCTGCTTCTCAGAGTTATAATCATCAATCACACCAATCCAATTACCATCTCCTCCATAGTCACTCCTTCAACCACCAGAGTGACGTCGCTCAACGGATAGGGCAACGCGTTTTAGCCTTACCGGCGTCGGCTATTAGAGAACCGCCGGTTGATGTGAAGATCAACGATATCGTCGGGAATGGCATCGCTGGAATATTGCATAAATGGGTGAATTATGGAAGAGGATGGAGGCCAAGGTGGTTTGTGTTGCAGGATGGTGTGCTTTCGTATTATAAAATACATGGACCTGATAAGATCTTCGTTAGTCCTGAAACTGAAAAGGGATCAAAAGTGATCGGAGAAGAGTCCGCTCGTATGATCTCTAGGCACCATAGGCGTGGCGGAAGCAGCGGCACTTGCCAACTCCGTCGAAAGCCATTTGGAGAAGTCCATCTCAAGGTTGGATACACGATTAGCAAATAAATTGTAATTCAAGGATGGAACTGTGGTAGAGTAGTGGAATGATCACGCTGAAAAGCTAGCTAGTTTTAGTCGATTACTCATGACGTATCGGTTTTGTAGTTATATTTTTCACTTGGGAGTAGTATATAGCAGAATCACTTTTCCAACACCGATGTCTTCTCTGTCATGAAGCTGAATTGTAGTTTCATATCTACTATGTGCAGGTTTCTTCAGTGCGGGAGAGCAGATCAGATGATAAGAGGTTTTCCATATTTACTGGTACCAAGAGGCTCCATTTGCGAGCAGAGACGCGAGAGGACCGAACAACTTGGGTTGACGCACTTCAAGCTGTGAAAGATATGTTTCCAAGGATGTCTAACAGTGAATTGATGGCTCCTACCAACAATTTGGCCATGTCAACAGAGAAACTGAGGCAGCGTTTGATTGATGAAGGAGTTAGTGAGTTAGCTATTCAGGACTGTGAGCAAATTATGAGGTCGGAGTTCTCAGCACTTCAGAGCCAGTTGGTGCTTCTCAAGCAGAAGCAGTGGCTTCTCATTGATACCCTTAGGCAGTTAGAGGTATTACGATGTTCACAGTATATCCTTTATTTTCAATGATTTTTTGAACAAAGATCAACCAAAGATTTAATTTATTGCTAAAGTTATGGATCAACCAAAGATTTAATTTATTGCTAAAGTTATGTCGGTGCTGCTTAACTTTTTGATTTAAACTTCATGTTGATCGTGATATTGTATTGGAGTGGCTGGGGTGACCTGTAATGATATATTTGTGGATATTTTGTGCTTATAGCTAACGAGAGATTTTTTTTAGTCTCTCCTTGTTGTTTATTGTTATCTCTTCCACCTATACTCCTGCAAATTAATTGCTCTTCTTGCATGAATCTCTAGACAGAAAAGGTAGATCTGGAGAACACAGTTGTAGATGAGAGTCAAAGACAGGCTGAAAATGGAAGTTCCAATGATTTAAGACATGAGAAGTTCAGTGGTGAGTCCTTTGAGCTTACTATTTTTTAGCTTAGCATTTTCCTGCATAATTTTTTTCATCTACCTGCGTTTTGGTTTTGAGTTTGCTATTGACTTGGGTCGTTTTATCTCAGAAGGGACTGCCACTGAATCTGATGATGATAATGAACGAGGTGATGCGGAAACCGATGAGGAAGACCATACCTTTTTCGATACACGTGATTTTCTTTCTTCAAGTTCTTTCAAGAGTAGTGGTTCGGGCTTTCGTACATCATCATTTTCTTCTGATGATGGCTTTGGGTCAGAAGACGATATTGATCCTTCCATCAAGTCTATTGGATGCAACTATCCTCATGTCAAAAGGAGGAAGAGTTTACCTGATCCCGTTGAAAAGGAGAAAAGTGTTAGCCTTTGGTCAATGATCAAAGACAATATAGGCAAGGATCTCACAAAAGTATGTCTACCTGTTTACTTCAACGAGCCACTTTCTTCTCTACAAAAGTGTTTTGAGGATTTGGAATATTCATACCTTCTTGATAGAGCATTTGAATGGGGCAAAAGGGTAAATCTGAACACGCTTATACCATGCGAAACCCTTGTGGTAGCATCTTGAATATAGCTCACTAGGTGAAATTTTTTTCAGGGAAATAGCCTCATGAGGATTCTTAATGTAGCCGCTTTTGCTGTCTCTGGTTACGCATCAACCGAAGGAAGAATCTGCAAACCTTTTAACCCATTGCTAGGTGAAACATACGAAGCAGACTATCCAGACAGAGGCCTTCGATTTTTCTCTGAAAAGGTTTCAGTTCGCAACGTGCAGATCTATTTTTCAGTGTATCTACTCATTAGCTATAGCTATTCAGACCTGTTATTCGTTTTGGTGTCAGGTCAGTCATCATCCTATGGTTGTCGCATGCCATTGCGATGGCACAGGATGGAAATTCTGGGGAGACAGCAATCTGAAGAGCAAATTTTGGGGTCGGTCCATTCAGCTTGATCCTGTTGGTGTATTGACTTTGCAATTTGATGATGGAGAGATCCTTCAGTGGAGTAAGGTACCAATCAAATTTACTAAGCAAATAACCATTTTCTATGTTCTTTGTTCACTAATAACCATTTCAACTCTTAGGTGACTACATCAATATACAATCTCATACTTGGTAAACTGTACTGTGATCACTATGGTACAATGCGTATTGAGGGCAGGGCTGAATACTCATGTAAACTTAAATTCAAAGAGCAGTCGATCATAGACCGAAATCCTCACCAGGTACTTACTTTCAATATGATATCACTCGATGAATGAGTTCACGTATTATGATTAGGAGTGAGCATTTGGTTTTTCTTTTTTATTTTGATAAATGTATAACGAATTTAGAGCATGTGACAGGTTCATGGTATAGTTCAAGACAAGAGTGGGAAGACAGTAGCAACAATGTTTGGGAAATGGGATGAGAGCATGCACTATGTGACAGGTGATTGTTCTGGGAAGGGGAAATTGAGTGAAGCTATGTCAGGAGCTCAACTTCTCTGGAAACGGAGCAAACCTCCTGGAAACGCAACAAAGTACAATCTAACACGTTTCGCAATCACGCTGAATGAGCTTACGCCTGGGCTTAAGGTAAATGACGCAGAGAATTCTGTTTGTTATTTTCAAAATATGTTTTTCAGTGAGACATTTCGACTTAAATGAGATATCGATATAGGAGAAGCTGCCACCGACGGATTCAAGGCTGAGACCTGACCAGAGGTATTTGGAGAACGGAGAGTTTGAAATGGCCAACACAGAGAAGTTGCGGCTGGAACAGCGACAACGTCAGGTAATACAAGTCCCAATATGAGTTGGCATTTTTTTTTGGTTTTGTTGTTTGGTTTTGAATAAAAGAAAGTAATAAAAACAGAAAAACTTTTCCTCGTTATTTTGAATAATATTTGTTCGAACAGTTAAAAAACGGCTACTTCTTTTAAAAAAAATACACCTTTTTCGTTTTTCGAGTTTATATTTTAAGGTCTCAAGGTTCATTTTTAGACGTTTATTTTCAAAAATATAGACTAATTTTGTTAATTTTTGTATAATATATGGCCTATATATATTTTTAAGATAATAAATGTGTTTTGTATATATTTGACTAACATATTAAGTTTAAACGAGACTATTGTTCATTCGGTTGCACTATTGGTATCGTTTAGTTTGGGTTGGTTTCGGTCTGTAAATTTTGTTCAGTTACTTCAATTTTTTTTGTTTACGCCAATCCTGAAGTTCCATAACCACATAAAAACTCGCATGCTATATAAATTGGCCCGTATGTGAGACAGGCTAGGAAGATGCAGGAGAGCGGATGGAAGCCGAGGTGGTTCGCCAAAGAGAAAGGAAGCGAGGCTTACCGATTCAAAGGAGGGTACTGGGAAGCCCGTGAGAGTGGATCATGGGAAGACTGTCCAGATATCTTCGGTCACATCGATTCTGAACAACAAATTGATTAAATAAGCAGCAGCTTAAATTCTGGTCTCATCGATTCTTAAACACAAAATCTTAACTTCCTCCTATCTTTTTAAATTTTGTTAATCGTAGTTTGGTTTTTTCTCTAATTTTCATGGTTTTTTTACATCTCATTATTCTTTACTCGCAAATTTGCGTTACATGACATTTTTTCCCGTTTTCTTTTTTCTAATTATGAAGAAGTTCGACCCATACACAAATTTGTCCAATCCTTGTAAGTGGAAGAATATGCTGAAATCATATTTGACTATGTAGAATAAGCAAAATGAAGCAAGTTACTTTACTGAATATGTGCAAGAGGTGACTACAACATTCGCTGCTGCAAGTGTTCTTATTTGCATATTTGACTGAGGATATTGTGAATGCAGAGGGGGTTCTCTTAGAATAGCAAGTAGAACAAAGAAGAGGTGGTTTGTTACATTAGGAAAAAATCATTCTCATTCAACTTGTATAAACAATTACATTATGATCTTTTTTATATAGTAAAAAACTTGACAGGATTGAAAGTAAACCAGTTTTACATTTGAACTAAACCAATATTTTAAAGTCTTTTTCAAGATGTCAATATTACTAAAACTAAAGCCATTTTGTTGATAAGAGAGTGGAAATGTCCTGGGAATGAAGACAATTCTTAGTGAAAAAAACATCAGCTAGTTGATTATCAATATGGACATGTAATGTCTTGATCAAACCAGACTCTGTCTCCAACTTTGTGGCATTCGAGTTGAAGGTGCTTAATTCTTTCATAAAATTTTGCATTATTGGCTATGTGTATAGCTACAGTAGAATCACAAAAGAGTTGATGTGATCCTCCCAAGGAGTGGCATTCTAAGTTGGTAGGAATAATCTTTGACTTCTAAAGAGTGGTTAAACTCAAGAAACAAGATGGTGGATCGAATGGTCGCACAAGGGATGCGGAAGGCCCTTGATATACTAACCTCAATGTCCTAGGATATGACACACCTAAACGACAAAGAGGGTGATCCCTTGGATATGACGCACCTAGACGGATCTCCTGGATTCTTTAGATATGAAACACTAAAGAACTCAAACATTTCTGTTAGATATGACACACTAACAGGTGATCGAAAATTTTGAAAGTAGAAACTCTCATTAAAAAAATCGATGGATTACAAGAATGGCCAAAGCCAAGTATTTATAGAGAAGGAAGAAAGGAAGAGAGGCCTTGCATGCTTGGAACAACTTCCAATAACATGCAAGAGCATGCAAAAACCTAATTAAGAAGAAACAAGGCTGCATGTTTGGACAGAACCCAAAAACATGCAGCAACATGCAAAAGATTAGCATTAAATGCTTTAAATGTTTAACTAACTTCTTATCTCATCTTTGATAGCATAGGCAGATGGGCTTGGGCCTTGGTTGCACTTTTCAGGGCTTCTATCATGGACCATGATTATAGAACAACTTGGTTTATAGCTTCATTAATCCTGATCTGACCGAAATTCCTCTTTAAATGCGCACATGTCAAAATCGCGTAATATGAAAATCACCAGATTTGTAAAATTCATAACTCCTTAATCCGAACTCGGTTTGAGTTGATTCTTATTTGAGGAGTTAGATAATTGAGCTGAGAACATTCTACAAGTGATTTCATGAATTAAATCGTGGTGGTTGAAAATATACGACTTGAACACCGAACACATGTCTGGGTGCTTTCCATGATCACATCATCCCCTCCTCCTTTAAAAAGATTTGCTCTCAAATCTTGTTTTTCATAGAACAGCAAGACTTTTTGATTTTTAAATGAAAATAAGTAAGAAATAAAATAGAAGAAAAGAAGATGAAATGTATAAGATGAATCGAAAGAAAGTGAAAAAGATGAGAGGATGAAAGAAATATAGAATGATAAAACCAAACTTAGAATGTTGCTCTGATACCAAATGATGTGATCCTCCCAAGGAGTCTGAATTTTAAGTTGGTAGGGATAATCCTTGACTTCTAAAGAGTGGTTAAACTCAAGAAACAAGACGGTGGATCGAATGGTCGCACAAGGGATGCGGAAGGCCCTTGATATACCAACCTCAATATCCTAGGATATGACACACCTAGACGACAAAGAGGGTGATCCCTTGGATAGAACGCACCAAGACGGATCTCCTGGATTCTTTAGATATGACATACTAAAGAACCCAAGCATTTCTATTAGATATGACACACTAACAAGTGATCGAAAATTTTAAAAGTAGAAACTCTCATTAAAAGAATCGATGGATTACAAGAGTGGCCAACGCCAAGTATTTATAGAGAAGGAAGAAAGGAAGAGAGGTCTTGCATGCTTGGAACAACTTTCAATAACATGCAAGAGCATTCAAAAGCCTAATTAAGAAGAAACAAGGCTGCATGTTTGGACAGAGCCCAAAAACATGCAGCAACATGCAAATGATTAGCATTAAATGCTTTAAATGTTTAACTAACTTCTTATCTCATCTTTGATAGCATAGGCAGATGGGCTTGGGCCTTGGTCCCACTTTTCAGGGCTTCTATCATGGACCATGATTATAGAACAACTTGGTTTATTGCTTCATTCATCCTGATCTGACCGAAATTCTTCTTTAAATGCGCACATGTCAGAATCGCGTAATGTGAAAATCACCAGATTTGTAAAATTCATAACTCCTTAATCCGAACTCGGTTTGAGCTGATTCTTATTTGAGGAGTTAGATAATTGAGCTGAGTACATTCTACAAGTGATTTCATGAATTAAATCGTGGTGGTTGAAAATATACGACTTGAACACTGAACACATGTCTGGGTGCTTTCCATGATCACATCATCCCCTCCTCCTTTAAAAAGATTTGCTCTCAAATCTTGTTTTTCATATAACAGCAAGACTTTTGATTTTTAAATGAAAATAAGTAAGAAATAAAATAGAAGAAAAGAAGATGAAATGTATAAGATGAATCGAAAGAAAGTGAAAAAGATGAGAGGATGAAAGAAATATAGAATGATAAAACCAAACTTAGAATGTTGCTCTGATACCAAATGATGTGATCCTCCCAAGGAGTCTGAATTTTAAGTTGGTAGGGATAATCCTTGATTTCTAAAGAGTGGTTAAACTCAAGAAACAAGACGGTGGATCGAATGGTCGCACAAGGGATGCGGAAGGCCCTTGATATACCAACCTCAATATCCTAGGATATGACACACCTAGACGACAAAGAGGGTGATCCCTTGGATAGAACGCACCAAGACGGATCTCCTGGATTCTTTAGATATGACATACTAAAGAACCCAAGCATTTCTATTAGATATGACACACTAACAAGTGATCGAAAATTTTAAAAGTAGAAACTCTCATTAAAAGAATCGATGGATTACAAGAGTGGCCAACGCCAAGTATTTATAGAGAAGGAAGAAAGGAAGAGAGGTCTTGCATGCTTGGAACAACTTTCAATAACATGCAAGAGCATTCAAAAGCCTAATTAAGAAGAAACAAGGCTGCATGTTTGGACAGAGCCCAAAAACATGCAGCAACATGCAAATGATTAGCATTAAATGCTTTAAATGTTTAACTAACTTCTTATCTCATCTTTGATAGCATAGGCAGATGGGCTTGGGCCTTGGTCCCACTTTTCAGGGCTTCTATCATGGACCATGATTATAGAACAACTTGGTTTATAGCTTCATTCATCCTGATCTGACCGAAATTCCTCTTTAAATGCGCACATGTCAGAATCGCGTAATGTGAAAATCACCAGATTTGTAAAATTCATAACTCCTTAATCCGAACTCGGTTTGAGCTGATTCTTATTTGAGGAGTTAGATAATTGAGCTGAGTACATTCTACAAGTGATTTCATGAATTAAATCGTGGTGGTTGAAAATATACGACTTGAACACTGAACACATGTCTGGGTGCTTTCCATGATCACATCATCCCCTCCTCCTTTAAAAAGATTTGCTCTCAAATCTTGTTTTTCATATAACAGCAAGACTTTTGATTTTTAAATGAAAATAAGTAAGAAATAAAATAGAAGAAAAGAAGATGAAATGTATAAGATGAATCGAAAGAAAGTGAAAAAGATGAGAGGATGAAAGAAATATAGAATGATAAAACCAAACTTAGAATGTTGCTCTGATACCAAATGATGTGATCCTCCCAAGGAGTCTGAATTTTAAGTTGGTAGGGATAATCCTTGATTTCTAAAGAGTGGTTAAACTCAAGAAACAAGACGGTGGATCGAATGGTCGCACAAGGGATGCGGAAGGCCCTTGATATACCAACCTCAATATCCTAGGATATGACACACCTAGACGACAAAGAGGGTGATCCCTTGGATAGAACGCACCAAGACGGATCTCCTGGATTCTTTAGATATGACATACTAAAGAACCCAAGCATTTCTATTAGATATGACACACTAACAAGTGATCGAAAATTTTAAAAGTAGAAACTCTCATTAAAAGAATCGATGGATTACAAGAGTGGCCAACGCCAAGTATTTATAGAGAAGGAAGAAAGGAAGAGAGGTCTTGCATGCTTGGAACAACTTTCAATAACATGCAAGAGCATTCAAAAGCCTAATTAAGAAGAAACAAGGCTGCATGTTTGGACAGAGCCCAAAAACATGCAGCAACATGCAAATGATTAGCATTAAATGCTTTAAATGTTTAACTAACTTCTTATCTCATCTTTGATAGCATAGGCAGATGGGCTTGGGCCTTGGTCCCACTTTTCAGGGCTTCTATCATGGACCATGATTATAGAACAACTTGGTTTATAGCTTCATTCATCCTGATCTGACCGAAATTCCTCTTTAAATGCGCACATGTCAGAATCGCGTAATGTGAAAATCACCAGATTTGTAAAATTCATAACTCCTTAATCCGAACTCGGTTTGAGCTGATTCTTATTTGAGGAGTTAGATAATTGAGCTGAGTACATTCTACAAGTGATTTCATGAATTAAATCGTGGTGGTTGAAAATATACGACTTGAACACTGAACACATGTCTGGGTGCTTTCCATGATCACATCATCCCCTCCTCCTTTAAAAAGATTTGCTCTCAAATCTTGTTTTTCATATAACAGCAAGACTTTTGATTTTTTAAATGAAAATAAGTAAGAAATAAAATAGAAGAAAAGAAGATGAAATGTATAAGATGAATCGAAAGAAAGTGAAAAAGATGAGAGGATGAAAGAAATATAGAATGATAAAACCAAACTTAGAATGTTGCTCTGATACCAAATGATGTGATCCTCCCAAGGAGTCGGCATTTTAAGTTGGTAGGGATAATCCTTGACTTCTAAAGAGTGGTTAAACTCAAGAAACAAGACGGTGGATCGAATGGTCGCACAAGGGATGCGGAAGGCCCTTGATATACCAACCTCAATATCCTAGGATATGACACACCTAGACGACAAAGATGGTGATCCCTTGGATAGAACGCACCAAGACGGATCTCCTGGATTCTTTAGATATGACATACTAAAGAACCCAAGCATTTCTATTAGATATGACACACTAACAGGTGATCGAAAATTTTAGAAATAGAAAATCTCATTAAAAAATTCGATGGATTACAAGAGTGGCCAAAGCCAAGTATTTATAGAGAATGAAGAAAGGAACATGCAAAAGCCTAATTAAGAAGAAACAAGGCTGCATGTTTGGACAGAACCCAAAAACATGCAGCAACATGCAAAGATTAGCATTAAATGCTTTAAATGTTCAACTAACTTCTTGTATCATTTTTGATGGCATAGGCAGATGGGCTTGGGCCTTGGTTCCACTCTTCTGGGCCTCTATCATGGACCAGAATTATAGAACAACTTGGTTTATAGCTTCATTCATCGAGCGAATTTCTGAAATACTCCAAAAGATGGTGAGAATTTCTCAAACACTCATGTAATTTCTAAAATACTCTTGTCGTGGGTCCCACCAAAACAATTCAAACTTTACCCTCCTCTCCTCTTTCACGTTGCATTTTGTTTTGTTTTTTTTTTTTTTAAATGTCGCACGTGAGGAAGAGTGTTCCGTGTAATGAAACTGGTGTCGTGGGCCCCACAAAATTAAATCCTCTCTTCTTCCTCCTCCATTGCGACTCAACCACCAAATGAACATGTTTTTAATTTTTCTTCACCATACTGACAACAAGAAATGAAGTTGAAGCACATTAGTCAACATCTTCTTCCATTCTGAACGATTTTTTTTCTAAAATAAAGCTGCAAGTGAGAGAAAGAGAGCACATAATAAGTGGCGCTTAAAGGTTGAAGGTGATTGTTCTTAGTTTCGTTTCTTTGAAGAGGATTTGAGCAAAGGGTCTATATCTGGTCTGTGTCGAAGGTAATGTGAGTTATGTACATGTCCATTTGTTGATTAGTGATGGTAATGGTGAAATACAGCTCTTTTTGTATATATTAGAGAAAATGCAATTGCGCATAACTGGATACAACTATTTTTCTGGGTTAGTAGATGATGTAGCTCGATTTTGTGAATAACTAAAAAAATACAATTGGAAATAGGAATACTATTATGTTTCTAGGTTATTGAATGTAATGTTGAAATGTAGGTCGATATTGTTGTGTATAAAAAATATTACTGAGTATGCAAATAAGTACAACTATGTCTAAACGCATACAACTGAGTACAACCTCTTATTATTTGTAACGAATACGACTGAGTATAACCGAGTATAACTAAGATGTATAACTTATATAACTGAATATAACTAAGTGTAAATTTGACGTTTATGAAAATCAATTGAGTACAACTATAAATGTAATGTTGAATATTGTTATTTTCAAGGTATAATGAATAATCAACAACGGACTCTGGTGCACTTTGATTATGCGGGAAATTATATAAGGAAGGGAGTTGATGTTGTATGGATTTCTAGAGAAGATGTTCATCATGCTGTTCTGATTAAAAAGGCAAGTGGAGAAGTCACTTATCGGCTTTTGGTTGAAGATATATGCAAAAAGATAGGGGTGGACGAAGTTCGTACTGCAATGAAAATTAGTTACATCCCACTTTTAGTGGATCCGAAGAAACCTATCTATATATCCGACGATGATGGTGTTTTGTGTTATTTGGAGTTATATGAAGATCATGAAAAAAGTGTGTTGCATGTGGAAGTTGCTAATAATCAGACTTATGACAAACCGGTCAGAGATGATGTAGGAAGCCAATTTGTTGGTAGTGGTTCAGACATGGTTTCTAGTGTGAAAGAAAATTATCGACTTGATTACGGCAACATGAATTAATCTGCAAGTGAGCCATCAGAACATAATGCTATTGTTTTACATGATGAAGAAAGAGGAGAGATGGATACTTTGTTTATTAATGAAGCTACTGAGGTTGCACCTTCTGTGCAAGGAGATGAGGTTGCAAATCTAGAATGGGAAGATGGGATGAATGTGAAAGTAGGGCAAGAATTTGAAAGCAAGGGAGAGGTGCAAGATTTAGTAGAACAAGCTGGACATTTGAACTGTTTTCAGTATAATATTGTGAATAGCGATAGAATGCGGTATGTGGTGAAATGTTGTGGAGCAGAGAAAGGTTGTAAGTGGTATTTACGGGCTGCGAGGCATAAGGATTCAACTCGGTTTTCAATTAGAAAGTACAACAACATTCATACGTGTTCTCGTGCAACTTCAAGTACAAGTTCAAAGAGAAGATGTGGAACTTCACGGTTAGTTGCTTCTGTTTTGCATGATGATTTTCCAGGAAGTCTTGATACACCAAATACGAAAAATATCATTGATTTGGTGCAAGGAAAATTAGGCGTGAAAGTATCACACACTACTGCGTGGAGAGGGAAAAACAAAGCTTGTGAAGAGGTACGTGGTTCTCCACAGGATAGTTATAAGATGTTATTTTCTTATATGTACATGTTGGAGAAGCTGAACCCAGGTACTGTTACGTATGTGGAATTGGATGAAGATAAAAAGTTTAAGTACTTATTCTTCGCTTTGGGAGCAAGTATTGAAGGATTTTCAGCCATGAGGAAAGTGGTTGTTGTTGATGGTACTCACCTTAAGAATATGTTCGGTGGAAAGCTAATAGTTGCGACCGCACAAGATCCGGATCATCACCACTATCCGATCGCTTTTGGTGTTGTTGACGGTGAGAATGATTTAAGCCTTACTTGGTTTTTCAGTAAGTTGAAATCAGTAGTACCGGATAGTGGTGATCTAGTGTTCGTGACGGATAGACATATGAGTCTCATAAAATCAATAGCTGAGGTGTACCCGCTAGCTTTACATGGGTATTGTACTTATCATTTATCTCAGAATGTGAAGGGAAGCTGCTCGTATGTTAACAAAGAAGCACTTGCGAAATCTTTCAGGGCAATGACGGAAGTGTACACAGTGTCTGAGTTTGAGAAACGATATAGTGATTTTGTGAAAAGGTATCCTGCGGCCGGGGAGTATCTTCATAAAAGTTGTAAAGAAACTTGGAAGTGGGCAAGATGTTATTTTCCGGGAGATATATACAACATCTACACAAGCAATGCATGTGAGTCTATTAACAATGTATTGCGAGAAGCAAGGAAATATTCTCTTCTGCCGATGATTGATGTCATTGTAACAAAGGTAGCTGAATGGTTCAACAAGTACCGACAGAATTCTACCAAGGATGGGATTTTGGTACCTTTCATTGAGAAAACGCTGCACCCTTTGTGCGCTGAGGCAGACAAGTTGAAGGTTACAGTGCTAAACAGTTTCTTCCTTGAATTAGACGTTCGTGGAGAAGATGGTAATAGTCACTTGGTTGATCTGAAAATGAAAACTTGCACATGCAAGCGCTTCGATCTTGATAAGTACCCGTGTGTCCATGCAATAACTCCCCTATCAGAAGCGAGAAAGAATAGGTACACTGAAATGGAAATACAGGACTTGTGTTCCAAGTATTATTGGATGTCGAACTGGGCTTTGGCTTATTACAAAACGATATATCATGTTCCTCATATGTCTAAATGGACAGTTCCCGACCATATACGCGAATTGGTTGTCATACCTCCAGATTATGTCACCAAACGAGGACGACCCCAAGTAAGAAGGTTCCCATCAGTTGGAGAACATCGGCGAGGTAAAGGAAGTGGTCACGGTAGAGGTTTGTATTCGTGGTTTGACTGTAGCAGTAGTAGTAGTAGTGGCATGAGGGAGTGAAACAACTGTGTATTACTCGTCCAACTATGTAATAAAAAGTATAACTGGGTGTCACCCATACAACTATGTTGTATGGTTTAGGGTTTAGGGTTTAGGGTTTAGGATTTAGGGTTTATGGTTTAGGGTTAGGGATTAACGTTTTATGAGCTTTAATCCATTAATATAACCATTATTAGTTCGATTAATGAATTTTTTAAATTATTAGGATTAAAAAAATGTAATATGACATGTTTGCCTCTTATAATATCTTAAACATGTATGTGATATGTTAACAAGTTTGGCCATTTGGATGCAAATTTCAGAAATTTTATAATTTCGAAAATGTTTTACTGTTAACGTCTACTAAACATGTATTATTTAACTTATGTAGTTGATACAACTAATAAAATTATCATAAATCACAAATACAACTGTAAAAACATTAAAAGTGACGTTTATACAACTATGTCTGATTGGATACTACTCTTGCAACTGAGTACAACTACTCTATAACTGCTCTAGTGTGAACACAAATTTTTTAATAATATTTTCCCTTAAAGTAGTGTGAACACAAATTATTTAATATTTTTTTAATGAAAAGTAGTGTGAATACGACAGTGTGAACACACCTTCTAGTGTGAACACGACAGTGTGAACACACCTTCTAGTGTGAACACGACCGTTTTAACAGACCTAGTGTGAACACAACTGAGGCGCGTGAGATGCATCGTGTGCATGATACGCGGTTGTACTCAGTTATACACCGAACCTGTTTTTAAAAATCCTTTCTTAACTAGTCGTAATCAGTTATACGCGGTTGTAAGAGTTCAAAACTTAATTAAACTTAAACAAACTTCAAAACACAAAGTACATAAAGATAACAAAAGACAGACCAAACACACAAACAAAGTACAGAAACATAATTCAACATACATTTAAACATAAGGACTTTTGACAAACTTAGAAGGACATGTCTTCCTTGACCTAGTTCTCGGCCTAGGAGTTGGAATCACTCCCCTATCCTCATCCCCAACAGCCTCATCACCAACTACTTCTGCCCCCGCATTCGCATCACCTGCAGCTTCATCCCCCGCATTCTCATCAGCTACATCCCCCGCATCCTCATCAGCTCTAGCTTCATCCCCTGCATCCTCATCACCTTCATCAGCATCACCTTCATCAGCCTCAGTCTCACCAGCCCCTGTCTCACCAGCCCCAGTCTCACCAGCCCCTGTCTCATCAGCCCCTGTCTCTTCAGCCCCTGTCTCACCAGCCCCTGTCTCATCAGCCTCACCCATAACCACATCATCACCATTATCACCTCCAACCTCATCACCTTCAGCCGCACCCTCATTCCTTTTCTCCAATAGCTCCACCCTTCTCTCCAATACATCTAACCTCTTGTTTATCTTCTCAAACCCGTCATTCATTGTCTTCATTAAATTTTCAAGAACATCTTTATTAACGGCTTCATCCAATACTGGGATTCCGTCTCTTCTTGCCGTCAATCCTCGACCAGCTATGTCTAACTCAAAGATGTCCTTCCAAAAAATTTTTTGCTTCTCATCAACCAAACACCGATTCCAGTCTAGAGATAAGTAGCTATCACTTTGATCATCTAGATATTCTTCGAAGATGTCTGCTAGTAGATCAACTTCGAAGACATCAGGTTCCAAGATGCTAATGATTCTCTGCGCATCCGCCTGCAAAACCAATAATCAGTTTACAACATATTTAGTAATATAACTTGGTATCACTATGTCTAATAATATAATTAGGTATCACTATGTACCTCTGTTGCTCCAAGTGTTTCGTTGATGTCTTCCAACGGAAACCCTTTAAGATAACCACCACTTCTTTGTGTTCGCTATTTCCGCTTGCACATTCGCGGACATCCAGGGTCAGCATTGGGGACATCCTCACGAAATTTCTGTCCCAATTGTGGAATGCACTCACATGCCAAAAGCTGCAAGTAATTTATTAGTCTACCTTGGTATCACTATGTTTAATAATATAATTGCGTATAACTTGTTATCACTATGTTTAATAAAATAACTACATGATTGACAATTACCTCCAATGGAATGATAAATCCCGGAAAACACCATGTAGATCTAGCAGAACCCTTGAAGTAATCCATCATGTGGAAAATCTCTTCGATACAATCATCAAACGTGTATCGCCCCCACGGAAACTTGCTACACACTTTTAGATCATCCACAATTCGAAGAATAAAAGGATCAATAAAGCCATACCTTTTTGATCCTTTTATGACAGTTGCTAAGAACAAAAGCACCGCCATTTTCAGTCGCTCTCCATTTCCGGCCATTTTTTTCATCTTCATCCTCACTTCACTAACCGTAATATCCTTGGTTTTTTTAAAATGGCGCTTCACAAATCTCAAGTCCCCGAGTGTTTCCTTATGAGGAGGATAAGCGTGGCAATCTAATCCACTAATCAATGCATGCTCTTTCAGAGAATACCGGACCGGCACACCACAAACGACAAACCAAGCAATTTTTGTCTTCTCCATGGGCACTGTGCGTAGGAGAAGCATCCACATTCCCATTAGTTTATGGTTTGGGGACCTCTCTCTATGCCATATATGCTGGAACTGGGGATGATTAGCAAACCAATCCGCTTCTTGTCCATCCTTTAGAGCCGCAATCTCGTTCAATGTTTTGAAATCTTCACACTTCGATGCTATCTTGCAGATTGTAGCATAGTCCGTGTTTTTGAAGTATAAGTTCCCCGGAGGACACGGCACAATAATCTGCAATCGAAACACATTTTTAATGTTTAGTTGTATACATCGATACTCAGTTGTATCAAACAATACTCAGTTATACTATAACATGTATTCGTATTAATTGATACTCAGTTATACATTTATATTTAGTTGTATCTTTTGACAATCAGTTGCACACTAAGGTACAGTTGTATCTATTGAAATCTATTTGTATAATCACATACAGTAATATCTGTTAATACTCAGTTCTATATTAACGTTAACTAACATGAAATTCAAATTTGCGAATTGGTTGTCAACTACAAATGAATAATTAGTAATACTCTTTTATATAACATACCACTACACATTAATACTTAGTAATGAGCTTACCAACATCAACCAATTCCTTCAATTCAAGAACAAAATCATACCAAAAATGTTAAGGATTTACCTCTGACATAGGAACCCGCGAAGACGAGGCACCCACTTCAATCGGATTTGCTGGAGGTGGAGGCGGCCAATGTGAGGTGGAGAAGGCGATTGTGGACGTGGAGAAGGCGACTGTGGAGGTGGAGCAGGCGAATGTGGAGGTGGAGGCGGAGGCGGCGAATGAGGAGGTGTAGGCGGCGAATCAGCAGATGGAGCCGGTGATTGTGGTGGAGCCGGTGAAGGTGGAGTTGGCTGCGGCGAACTTGAAGTTAGATCCGGCGAATTTGGAGTTGGATCCGGCAAATGTGGACTTGGAGGCGGCGAAGTTGGAGATGGAGCCGGCGATTGTAGAGGTGGAGGCGAAGGTGACGGTGGAGGAGAGGGTGAGGGTTCACGCAAATGTGGAGGCTTCCAAATTACCATCCGCAACTCTCGTGGGGGACTTACACCTCTCGTCTTTCTCCTCTTTCCCCCTTTTCCGACTTTTCCTTTGGCTGGAGATTTGCGTTTTCGTGGAGGAGCCATTTAGGGTTACAAATTTATAGATTCACCTAATAGGAGGACTCAAATTGGTTGAGAATCGAAGTTTTGAACAAAAAATTGAAAAATGGCCGAAGAATCAGGAAGAAACGAGGTGAGGGAGCGATTACGGGACGGTGAGGGAGGAGGAGAAGAAAACGGGTTTGACGGGGAAGAGGGGAGAGAGGGGGAGAGGGAAGATGAAGTGGTGGGTCCCACTAATTTTTTAAAACAAAATAAAAATTAATCGGGTGGATCTTACGACCCATACCCGATGGGTTGTGGTATGGGTCGTAATTTTTAATAACTATTATATTGTTTTGGTCATTTCATACATTTAACTTATTAAAAAATTAAAAAAAAATACAAATGTCAGAAGAGTATTCCAGCAATACTTTTTAAACCGAGGAGTATTTGTTTCTCATTCATCTTGATCTGACCGAAATTCCTCTTTAAATGCGCACATGTCAGAATCGCTTAATGTGCAAATCACCGGATTTGTAAAATTCATAACTCTTTCATCCAAACTCGGTTTGAATTGATTCTTCTTTGAGGAGTTAGATAATTGAGCTGAGAACATTCTACAAGTTATTTCATGAATTAAATCATCGGGGTTAAATATATACCACTTGAACACTGAACACATATCTGGGTGCTTTCCATGATCACATCAAGAGTGCAACAAGATTATTCTGTAGGGCATCAAACTCCCTGAGAAGATTGACAACCATTCTACTTCTTGGATGCCAAAACCCATAGCCCGATACTCTGATTCAGCAGAGAAATGAGAGATAGTGTCCTGTTTCTTGGACTTCTAGAAGATTAAAGAATTGCCAAGAAACATAGAATAACTGATAGTTGAACGTCTTATATTCTTACAAGATTCCCAATAAGCATCAGTGAAAGCTTTGAGCACCAAATCATTAGCAGTGGTATAGAATAAGTCGCTTGAAAGTAAGAATTCTTTGGAGCCGAGCAATATTGACATAGCTTGTTCACTGCAAAAGTCATGTTCGGTCTCGTGATCGTCAAATACATCATCTTTTCGACTAAACGGCGATATAGGAGAGGATCATCGAGAAGAAGTTTTGGACTATCTTAGCATTGTTTAATGTTTTTCTCCATAGGAATACTGTAAGGTTTACAACCAGGCAACCCAATATCTCCAAGTATATGGAGAGTGTATTTGCGCTGAGAAACAGATGTCCCGAGGCTGATCTAGCAATTTCAAGACCTAAAAAGTATTTCAAGTGTCTGAGATCACACAGCTTAAAGGATGTCTTCAAATCGGACTTCAGCTGTTCAATATCTTCATCATTGTTTGAAGCTATGATGATGATGTCATCAACATAAACTAAAACAGTCACATATTTGCCTGGGAAACATCTGATAAATTGAGTGTGATCAACATGTGATTTCTACAAGCCAAGAGAAATAAGAGTGGAGCAGAATTTCAAAAAACCATTGATAAATAGATGCCTGTTATAAACCATAGAGAGATTTGTTCAGCTTGCAGACAACATTAGGAAGCAGAACAGTTCCTGGTTTTTGGTGTATATCCTGGAGGAAGAGTCGTATAAATCTCCTCAGTAAGATCTCCATTTAAAAACACTTGGGAGATATCAAATTGAGTCAGACTCTAGTTCTTGGCAGCTGCAACAGCTAGAAGAGTTTTGACTGTAGTCATTTTAGCAACATGAAAGAATTTATCAACAAAATTTATAACTTCATACTGTGTATGTCCCTTTGCAACAAATCTAGCTTTATAGCATTCCAAGCTCCCATCAGCATTGAGTTTGACCTTATAAACCCATTTGCAACCAATAGCATGCTTATCAGGAGGAAGAGAGCAATTGTCCCAAGTGTGTGTGCTTCCAAATCTCTATCAACATGTCTAATATTACAAAGTTAACCTCTCTCAATTACGCCATGTGGAACAGACAAATAAAAGCTCTTTTGGAGGGCCATGAACTTCATGGTTTTCTTGATGATTCAATGGCGTCTCTACCACCTATGATCACAACTGATGGTCAAGTTCTTCCTAATCCAGACTATGCGCCATGGAGATGACAAGATCGCTTATTATACAGTGCCTTAATTGGTGCGATCTCTCTACCAGTGCATTTCGTGGTGTCAACAGCAACCACAACCAAGGAGATATGGGAACTTCTCACATCCACCTTCGGCAAGCCAACCCGTGGACACATTCATCAGCTTCACTTTCAGATCAAGGCGTGTGTGAAGGGCGACAAGACAGTCAGTGAGTACCTCCGAATCATCAAAAGCAAAGCTGATCAGCTAGCTATGCTTGGCAAGCCCTAATACGCTGAAGATCTAACTGAACAAGTTCTTGCGGGCTTAAGTGAAGAGTTCAAACCTGAGATCGATGCAATAAATGGCAGAGATTTTCCCATCTCATTTGAAGAGCTTCATGAAAGACTCCTCAACCGAGAAGCTATGCTACTCTGCAAAGAAGGAACGAATCATGTTGGTCCAATTACTGCAAATGCTGTGGAAACAAGACCACGTTAATACCGCACGGGAAAATACATCCACAACAGGAGCTATGTTCCCACCAACAACAACAACAGTTCAACTGGTCGTGGTTATCGCCCGTATCTTGGCAAATGCCAAGCGTGCGGTATCCAAGGAAACAGTGCAAAATACTGTCCACAGTTCGGTATGGTTCGCGGTCAGCAATCAAACTAGTGGAGTGCACCACCGTATCCACATGTGCCGCCTCAGTATCACCCTATGGCACCTTCATATCAACCCTGGCAGCCTCAAACCAACATGGCGTTGCTCCCTGCTCCAGATACATCCACCTGGCTCCTTGATTCTGGTGCGTCGCACCATATGACCTCAGACCTCGCTAACCTCTCCTTGCATACACCATACAATGGTGGAGAGGATGTTTTGCTCGGAGATGGGTCTGGACAGATAATCTCCCACACTGGTTCCTTCACTTTATTTGTTTTTCAATTATGCTCTTCTAACGGAGTTTCTGTTACCTTTACACCAACCTTCTTCCAGGTCAGAGATCTGAACAACGGGACACTACGAATGGAAGGCAAGCCTAGAAATGGCACTTACGAATGGCCAACAGACAGATCGATTAAGTCCCCCTCACTGGCTTATGCATCGGTCGAGAAAACCTCTGTTTCTGATTGGCACTCGAGATTAGGTCATCCAGCTTCTTCCATTTTACAAAAGACACTATCTTCTTTCCATTTACCTTTATCGTGTTCAAAAGTTCTATTAAATAAACCGTGTAGTGCATGTTCTATTCACAAAATGCACAAGCAATCTTATTACAAATCTACTTTGCATTCTTCGAATCCTCTTGAGTTAGTTTTTACGGATGTTTGGATATCACCCATCTATTCCATTGACAATTTCAAATATTACATAATTTTTGTTGATCATTTTACACGCTACACTTGGTTCTGTCCTTTGAAAAGGAAATCACAAGTACAAGAGGTCTTCCCTAAGTCTAAAGCCTTGGTTGAAAACAAATTTCAATGCAAGCTTAAAACTTTATACAGTGACAATGGTGGGGAATTCATTGCTTTAACACAGTTTTTGTCTCTTAATGGTATTTCCCACCTCACTACTCCACCTCATAACCCAGAGCATAACGGTATAGCTGAAAGGAAGCATTGACACATTGTCGAAACAGGGCTAACGCTCTTGTCACATGCTTCTATGCCTAAGACCTATTGGACTTATGCTTTGGCAACAGCGGTGTATTTAATCAATCACATGCCGACTCCGTTGCTGTCTATGGAACCCCCTTTCAAAAGCTTTTTCGACAAACACCCAATTACACTAAATTACGCATCTTTGGCTGTCTCTTTTTCTCGTGGCTCGGACCTTACACGTCACATAAGCTAGACTCTAAGTCGAAACCGTGTGTCTTTCTTGGCTACTCAACAACTCACAGTGCTTATTTTTGTCTACACAACACGACATGTTGTGTTTCACGAATATGTTTACCTCTTTTCTCTACCTAACAACCTCTCTAGTGTCTCTTTGCCTATGACTGATAATGCATGAACTGAGAATGTCGACGTAATTCAGATTCAGAAAGTCTCGTCTTCAGCCCCTCACTCCACTCAAAACTCACCTCAAGACACGCCTACAATGTCTTCTCAAGCAGAACTGATGGTGCAGACATCTCCCACAGCTGAGCCTGGTATCCCATCATCAATATCTTCACCTCCGATACGCACTTCAACTCAGCACGAACAGAGAGCGCCTTCTTCCCTTGACTCGGTCCAGATGAATGTTGCGGCGCCGGCTCCAGTATCTCCGTCACATACAGAACACACATCGATCCAACCACCATCAGACCAACCTGAACCTGTTCGACGATCTTCGTGCCCTATCAAACCTGTTCACAAGATGAACCTCATGGCATCTGTACAACAACGCTCAGACGTAGCTCCTAGCACAGTAGCTGAATCACTTTAAGACCCCCGTTGGCAAGAAGCAATTAGCCTGGAGATAGGTAATCAAATCGTGAACATACTTGGGATCTTGTCTCACCATCCAAATTTGTGAATGTTGTAGGTTGCAAGTGGGTTTTTACTCTCAAACGGAAGGCGGATGGCTCGGTGGACAAGTTCAAAGCACGTCTCGTCGCCAAAGGATTCCATCAACTTCACAACATTGATTACCATGAAACATTTAGCCCGGTTATAAAGCCAGCAACACGTTTTATGGTTCTCAATGTCTCCGTCTCCAGTCAGTGGCCGATTTGTCAGTTTGATGTGAATCACGCCTTCCTACAAGGACGGCTAAAGGCCGAGGTCTACATGACACAACCTCCGGAGTTCACTGACAAAGACAATCCTCAGGCGTTATGCAAACTAAACAAGGATATTTATGGACTAAAACAGGTTCCTCGGATGTGGTACAACGAACTTCGCCAATTTCTACTTCAATTGGGATTCACAAATTCACTAGCACATACGAGCTTATTCATCTACAACAACAAAGGCACTTTACTCTACATGCTTATATATGTCGACGACATCTTACTCACAGGCAACAATTAACACCAACTCAACACCGTCATTGCAGCTCTCTCTCAACGCTTCTCTCTCAAAGATTTGGGAAGCCTCTCCTTCTTCCTTGGTATGGAAGCCACATACTCGGCTACTGGTATACTCTTAACATAGCACCGCTACATCTCAGACCTTTTATACAAATACAAGATGACAGATTGCAAGGCGGTACCCACACCCATGTGTCCAAAAACAGAGCTCACACTCACCACGGGTACACTCATGGCTGATCCATCACTGTTTCGTAGCTCTAGTCGGTAGTCTCCAATATCTCTCCCTCACACGTCCCGACGTCTCCTATGCGGTCAACAAGCTATCGCAGTTCATGCATAAGCCCACGGATATCCACTGGAGTGCTGCTAAGTCCTGCGTTTTCTCAAGGGCACTATCACACATGGCATCTTCTTCTACAAATCAAATCAGCCTGCACTTCATGCCTGCACGGATGCTGACTGGGCGGGTAACAAAGATGATTACACATCCACTACCGCCTACATAGTTTACTATGGCAGAAATCCTATCGCTGGTCATCGAAGAAGCAAAGCTGGGTTGCTCGTTCATCGACTGAAGCGGAATACAGGGCAGTTGCAGCTACAGCCTCTGAGCTGTGTTGGATCACGTCTCTTCTCAAGGAACTAGAAATCCATCTCACTGCAAGACCACCTATATACTGTGACAGTATCGGTGCAACATACCTCGCGGCAAATCCGGTGTTTCACTCACGCATGAAACACCTCGCGTTGGATTACCACTTCATACGCAACCTGGTGCAGAATAAGCAAGTACGTGTTACTCATGTAATGTCCGCAGATCAGCTAGCTGATGCTCTGAAAAACCGTTGTCCCGTCGCCAGTTCCAAAACTAGTCAGTCAAGATCAGACTCACCGCCAGTGCTCCGTCTTGAGGGGGCGTATTGGTTATGGCAACCAGATCGTCATTATATTCCGGATCGTGTCAATGAGATATTCATCTCAATCAGTATATTACGAGGATCATGTGATTACTTTGTGTATATCCTCTTTCCATTTGTATATACTAGTCTCGTGTATGAAGTCTATCCAAGGCTGTGTCAATAATATCTTATTCCATAAACTAAATGTTGTACCACTTGTCAATAGTGTGCCCATTGTAGCCACAATGTGAGCAAACAGGACGAGGCTGTCTCAAGTTTTAGGTAACATTGATAGAGGCAGAGAAAGGAATTAGTAACATGAAAGGCACTCGCAATTAGCAGCGGAGTGATGTGTAGCTGGTCAAAAGTTTTGATTAAGAAAATTATAAAATCAGCCAAATTCGGAATAGTTTTCTACATGATTGTCTGACTTTGAACAGTATAAAATTAATTTATACCAGATAGAAACTGGATAACATTGTTGTGCTCCCGCTGAATATGATCCTTGGAGAAGGTGGTGAGCATATTAGAATTTATAGCACTGGATTTGGAATCTGTGATACCATTTGAGCGATTACTGACTTAGCGAATCAACTATATTTGTCTCCATTAGAAAAATTAGCCTGAAGATGTTTCTTATATTAAAAACCTGGAGGAAATCTTACATTTTGTAGCACTTTTCAACATTGTCCCCATTGTAGCCACAATGTTAGCAAACATGGTGAGGCTGTCTCAAGTTATTGGCAGCATTTACACAGACAGTGAAAGGCTTAAAACTAGTAACATGAAAGGCACTCGCATTCTGCACTGGAGTGATCTATCGATAGTTAAAGTCATGATCAAGGAGATTATAATTTTCAGCCATATCCAGAAGAGTTTTCTTTATGATGATCTGACTTCGAGCAGTAAAATAAGATCATTGAGACCAGCTAGAAACTGGATAACCTTTGTGTGCTCCCCCTGAATCAGATCTTTGGACATAATGGTGATCATATCGAAATTGAATGCATTGGATTTAGAATCCATGATATCCATTTGAGCGATTACTGGCTTAGCGGATCCCCTATGTTTGTCACCATAAGAAAAATTGGCCTAAAGATGTTTCTTATGCTTAGAACCTGTACGATATCCGTAAATTTTGTACCACTTTTCAACAGCATTCCCAGTGTAACCGAAATGTGATGAAACAGGACAAGGCTTTCTCAAGTTATATGCAGCATTGACAGAGATAGTGAAAGGCTCAAAACTAGTAACAAGAAAGACACTCACATTATGCACTGAAGTGATGTGTCGCTGGTTAAAGTTTTGATCAAACAGATTATAAATGTCAGCCAAATTCTGAATAGTTTTCTTCATGATGATCTCACCTCAAGCACTAGAAAAAGATTCATTATGACCAGATAGAAATTGGATAACCTTGGTGTGCTCCCCTGAATCTGATCTTTGGATAAGGTAGTGAGCATATCGAACTGATAGCATAATGGATTTGGAATCTGTGATAGCGATTTGAGTGATTATTGGCTTAGCTTATCTACGGTGTTTGTCACAATAAAAAAAATTGACCTGAAGATGTTTCTTATGTTTAAAACCTGGAGAATATTCATAAATTTTGTAGCACTCGTCAATAATGTCCATTGTAGCCACAATGTGAGTAAACAGGGCGACGCTGTCACAAGTTATAGGCAGCATTGAAAGATGCAGGGAAGGAGTAAAATTAGTAACATGAAAGGTACTCCCATTCTGAACTTGAGTGATGTGTCACTGGTTAAAGTTTCGATCAAGGAGATTATAAATCACAGCCAAATCCTGAAGAGTTTTCTTCATGATGATCTGACTTCGAGCAGTAGAATAAGATTCATTGAGACCATCTAGAAACTTGACAAAATTGGTGTGCTCCCCCTAAATCTGATCTTTGAACAAGGTTGTGAGTATATCAGAATTGAATACATTGGAATGAATCCGTGATAGCCATCTGAGTGATTACTGGCTTAGCGGATCCACTATGTATGCGACCATAAAAAATTGGCCTGAAAATGTTTCTTATATTTAAACGTGGAAGATATCCATAAATTTTGTAGCACTTGTAACCTATGTGCCCATTATAGCCACAATTTGAGCAAACAGGACGAGGCTGTCTCAAGTTATAGGCAGCATGGACAGAGGCAGGGAAGGCTCAAAACTAATAACAAGAAATATTCGCATTCTGCACTGGAGTAATGTGTCACTGGTTAAAGTTTTTTCAAGGAGATTATAAATCTCAGTCAAATTCAGAATAGTTATCTTCATGATGATCTGACTTCGAGCAGTAGAATACGATTCATTGAGACCAGCTAGAAACTTGATAACCTTGTTGTGATGATCCTTGGACAAGGAGGTGAGCATATCAGAAATGATATCACTGGATTTGAAATCCGTGATAGCCATTTGGGCGATTACAGAGGCAGAGAAAGGCTCAAAACAAGTAACATTAAAGGTACTCGCATTCTGCAAGGAAGTGTTATGTTGCTTGTTAAAGTTTTGATCAAGGAGATTATATATCTCACAGCCAAATTCGGAAATTTTTTCTTAATGATGATCTGACTTTGAGCAGTAGAAGAAAATTCATTGAGACCAGCTAGAAACTTTATAACATTGTTGTGCTCTCCTTGGACAAGGTAGTGAGCATACTAAACCTAAGGATTTCAAAACGTGAGTTTTTTTAAAATTTCATCCTTTAAGCAAAAAAAAAGACGGCTGTGAGAATTGGGAGATTGGGGATTTTCTCTTTGAAACTCTTTGTAAACCATTGAAGACAATTTGGCTAATCATTTATCTCTAATCTCTTCTCTTTTCCTTTACATTTCATTTTATCATCAATTTGATTTGCTTTGCAATAATCATGCGTGAGTAGTCATCTGAATGATTTAGGGATTGGTAGATTAAGGATTCAATGATGATTGATTTATGCAAAAGTTATTAGAACTTTCTTTTTAATTATTAATAATGCTAGGTTTAGCTTGAGAGAGTGAATCTAGATCCTAGGATATTTGTCGCTTGAGAGGTGTCGATGGAATTCATAAGCAGGTCATTAAAGAGCTTTTCTTCTCTAGCCATTGATAGATGATGTTAGAGTGATTAGTGAGCCAATTGAACCGATTTATAATGCTTTTAATGTTTGTTGACAATTGACCTTTCGAATGAGAGTTTAGTAAGGCTGTTGTTTTACATAGTGATTAGTTGGATGATAGTGTGGTGGTCAAGCAAGTTCATAGCTTAGGTTGTACTTAATGAAGTCTTGTTGCATAATCTTTCAATCATTTTTTCCTTGATAAATGTCTTTTCTGAAAACAATTTGCTTAGTTATATATTAAATCAAGTTTCAAGTGCTCAGTTCCTGTTAGAATTAATTACTCTTCAAAATTATCTTTTAAGAATTTTATTGTGTTATTCTATTGTGTTATTCTAGATTTTCTGTGGATCGATGCGCAAATACTTGCAATAGACAATTATAGGTATTTGTTGAAAAATTATTCGACGCAAAAAACAAAGCAGCATCAAATTGGCGCCGTTGCCTGTGAATCTAAGCAATTGGCCATTAGGATTTTGACTTGGTTTGAGATTTGAGTTTGTTACTAAAAAATATCTGGGTTTCGCTTATCTTTTTTTTTTGTCTCTTGTAGGTGCATTCAACGAATGAGTCAACAAGGCAATATTCTTGATTGCATTCAAGAACTAGGTGCGACTGAGAGAGCGAACAAGAGGACAGCTAGAGAGAGATGAGCTAAAGAGCAGGAAGATCATTTGAGACGTCTTATCATGGAAATCCAAGGGAACAATCATGCGCCTGGGTTTGGTGATGAGCAACACTCTACTTTGAGGTGTACAAGGAATCAGAATTCAACCTCAGGTTCAGGGCATAAGATGACTGGTTGCTAGACCGATATGGGCATTTGATGAGCCAAATTTGAGAGAAATCCGAACTAGTATTCCTACTCTAGTTATTGCTGCCAACAAGTTGATGTGAAGTCAAGTATGATTGCTATGACTCAGAATTAGAGATACAATTTGAAAGGTTGTGTATCACTTGGAAGATCCTTTGGTTCACTTGGATCACTTGGATCAATTTGAAAGGCTGTGTAAGACCGTGAAGATGATTGGTGTATGTGAGGTGCTATTAAGATGATTTTGTTTCCTTTATCACTTGGGGATAAAGCTTCACAATGGGAGAAGAATGTGCCATCAGAACTGGTTGCTACTTGGGAAAGTGTGAAGAAAGAGTATGTTACAAAATTCTTCCCAAGCAAAAGACTGCTAAGATGAGAAATGACATCACTAGTTTCAAGCAAGGGAGCCATGAGAATCTCTTTGAAGCATGGGACAGACTTAAGGATTACACTAGGAAGTATCCTCATCATGGAGTGTCAAAAGAAAACTCCTTAGGAATCTTCTATAGAGGGGCGCTTGAACAATATAGGAGGGCTTTGGATACAGCTAGTTATGGATGCTTTGCTAACTTGACAGCGGAACAAAGAGAACAATTGATTGAGAATCTGGCGCAAAGTGAAGCTTGATATGGAGGATATTATGACAGAAGCATGAGGGATCAAGACTTGGATAGTCCAAGGTATAAGGAGCTTAATGACAAGATTGATAAGTTAAGCAAAGTATTCTTAGTGAATCAAAAGGCTATGAACTATGTCGGAAAGGTTGATGTTGATCAACAAGGATATCAAGAGGGATTTTGCGATGATATTCAAGGAGTACAAGAGGAAGTTAACAATTTGGAAAACAAATACAACTACAAAGGAGGATACCAAAATTGCTCACTCAACCAAACCTATGGGAACAATAATCTCTCTTACAGAAGCAATAATGTTAAGAACCTTCAAGATCAGTATTATCCTCTGAGAATATCTCAAGGAAATCAGTTCCAATCAAGACCATATGGTAGCTCTTCTCAGCCTACCAATGCGCCTTGGAAGTTTCAAGGAGGGACTCAAGGACCATCTCCAACAAATGTGTATCCAAGCAAAATAAAGTTTTAACCTCAAGAACAGCAAAAGCAGAATGTGTACCCTCAAGCTTAAGCTAGTGAGCAAGACGATATAAAGAGTATGATGTGACAAATCATGGAAGGACAAGCTAGAGCTCAAGCTGAGTTGACACAAATGATTGAGAAGTTTGAGCGAAATATTAATTCAAACCATAGAGAGTCACAAGCTAAGTTTGAGGACATTTATTCTCATTTGAAAACCCTGGATAATCAAATCGCTCAAGTAGCCTCTAAAAGTCAAAGACCAGCTGGATCACTTCCTGGAAAAACTGATACTAATCCAAAAGTTTATTGTAAAGCAATCACCATAAGGAGTGGGAAAGAGTTAATTTCATGAGAGGACGAAAACAGTAAAAGCACTGAGGCGGCTGATGTAGAGGATAATGTTGTTCACCTGGAAGAGGTTTAAGTATAATAGAGTAAGGGAACCTCAGAACCTTGTGAAGGAAAATGATGAGAGTAGTGAACTGGCTAAGAGCAGATTACTGCCACCATATGAGCCAAAGTTGCCATTTACAGGGCTTTTAAGAAACAAATGTTAGCTTAGTAGAGAGAGAAATTTTTGGCGCTTATGGATGGTGCACATGTTACTATGCCATTTATGGATGTGATTAAGAACAATCCTACTTACTCAAGGTTCTTCAATGACATGGTTAACAATAAGAAAAAGATGGAATAAGACATGGCAATGGTTAGCTATGAGTCCAAGTGCAATAATCAATATATGCTTGCCTGAAAAACTTGCAGATCCGGGTAGCTTCACTTTACCCTGCGACCTTGGACCATTTCGCTTCCCTAAGAGCTTGTACAATATTGGTTCAAGTGTGAACCTTATACCTCTAACTGTTGCAAAGAAGATTGATATCACTAAATTTCGCAAGTGCCAAATTTCACTAGTATTGGCGGCTCGCTCAGTGCGCATACCGGTTGGAGTTATTGAAGACTTCCCTCTGAGAGTAGGAGATTATGATATCCCAACAGATTTTTGTGGTGTTGGAGATGGATGAAGAACCATTTGATCCACTAATTTTAGGTAGACCATTCCTTCGCACTGCTGGAGCGCTCATTGATTGCAGGAAGGGGAGAATTGGTCTCCAATTTTGATATCAAGAGGATAATGATATCAAGAAGATAATGGAGAAAGCAGACATTGGAAACCAATTCTTTTTGATTAAGATTCTAGATGTACTAGAGGGCGATATGGAAGAGGAGTTGTGCATTGATGACCCACTACAAGTAACTTTTACCCTTGCAAGGACCGAATGTGGATGCTTGAGTGAGGAGAGCAGAGGTTATGAAAAGCTGCTTAACACTTGTATCATAGTTGAGGATGAGGCGATGCCTTTGGCACTGGCATCGAGCATGATAGTTGATGAAAGAGCTGGTAAAACCCGCAATTCTGGTAATGAGGACCCATGGAGCGAACTCAAGGCTCCAAAAATTGAGCTCAAGCAACTTCCACAAGGGTTAAGATATACATTTCTTGGCCCTAATTCTACATACCCAGTCATCATTAAATCAGAACTAGGTGATAATGAAACCGCCTTACTCTTGCATGAATTGAGGAAGTTAAGAATAGCTATAGGGTACTCCTTAGATGATATCAAAGGGATTTCTAAATTACTTTATGTGTATATTATTCATTTAGAGGATGAGTCTATGACTTTCATTGAGCATCATCGTAGGTTGAACCAAAATTTGAAGGATGCTGTTAGGAAAGAAATTGTTAAATGCTGGGATAATCTTTTCTATTTCTGATAGTAAATTGGTTTCACAAATACATGTTGTCCCTAAGAAAGGTGGTGTTATTGTGATTAAGAATGATAGAGATGAGTTGATCCCTACTAGGACTGTTACTGGACATAGGATGTGCACTGATTATGATAGGCTGAATGCACTACTAGGAAAGATCATTTTCCATTACCATTTATTGATCAAATGCTTGAGCGATTGTCTAATCATTCTTTTTATTGCTTCTTGGATGAATATTTTGGATTCATCCAAATCCCCATATATCCTAGTGATCAGGAAAAGACTACATTTACATGTCTTTATGGTAGCTTTGCTTATCGAAAAATGCCATTTGATTTGTGTAATGCACCTGCCATATTTCAAAGATGTATGTTATCTATTTTCTCTGACATGATCGAGGATGTCATGGAGGTGTTTATGGATGATTTCTCTGTGTATGGGGCTTGTTTTCGTTCGTGTCTTTCTAATCTATGCAGGATTTAACAAAGATGTGAAGACACCTACTTAGTTCTGAATTGGGAGAAGTGATATTTCATGGTTAAAAATTGTATTGTGCTTGGTCACAGGACTTCTAAGGACGGTATTGAGGTTGATCAGGCAAAGATTGAGGTTATGGTACAATTGCAACCGCCTAAAACTGCTAATGTCATCTAAAGTTTTCTAGGGCATGCCAGTTTCTATAAGAGGTTCATTAGGGATTTTTCCAAGATTGCTAGACCACTTACTCGGCTGCTGTGCAAGCAAATATAATTTTCATTTGATGAAGAGTGTCTAGATGCATTTCTGAAGATAAAAGAGGCCTTAGTATCGACATCAATAGTCCAAGCTCCAGATTGGAACCTGTCCTTTGAAATAATATGTGATGCTAGCGATTATGCAGTGGGGGCAGTGTTGGGACAGAGAAAGGATAAGAAGCTGCATGTCATTTACGGTGCAAGCCGAACCCTTAATGATGCTCTAGTGAAGCATGCTACAACTGAGAAAGAGTTTTTGGCTGTGGTATTTACTTTTGAGAAGTTACTATCTTACATAGTGGGTTCTAAGGTCATAGTGCATACTGATCATGCAGCCTTAGCCATGTTATCTATGTACCTATATCTTTTTGACCTTTGTTTTTCTTAGTTTATTGCTTTTAGTTTGCATGTTTGCGGATGTTTATGATCACAAGAAATGGAGAAAATATTGGACATCAACAAGACGTAATCTTCAAAATTTATAATGTATAAGTACTAAATTATCAACCATCGTGATCGATGGAGCTGTCGATGATTTAGTCAATCCCTACCTTGGGAAGAGAAGCCGAGTTTTATTTGAACTGCAAGTAAGTAGATTTTTTATTCTTTAATTAATTCAGCAGGTTTAGCTTGATAAAATGTCCAATTTTTCCTTTTCAAAAATACCCTTCAGCCGTAAATCCCAAAACTCTCACTATTATTCTTCTTCTTCCTAAAAACGGCCACCCTCAAGCTTTAGACATCTATTCTATTTTCATTCCTAAAATCGAATTGCTTTGGTGCATCATACTAATTTCTTTATTTCTTCAAAAAAATTTCTGGGTTATCACATTCTCATCATCAACAAAGCAAGGTATGAACCCTAAAACTCAATTGTAGTGATTTTGAAGCTCAAGTTGAGATTTTTGTTAGAAAATCAAAAATTAAAAGACATGGTTAGATATTATGCTTGTTTTAGACTAGTTATATATTTGGTAATTTATTTGGATCATGATTTCTCATTGCAATTGGAGAATTTCAGAATATTGATAAAAAATTTTGTGAGGAGAATGAGGAAAATCGCGATTTAGGTGAAATTTATGAAAAGGAGTGCGCTAAGCGTATAATTCTTATTCTCTTGATGGCATGAAATGAAATTGAATGATTTTTGTGTTGCTAGTGTGCTTAGTCAATTTATGGGTTGAAGATTCAAAGTACTTTTATGAATGATTTTGCATGGTTGATAGTTGGGTTGATAAAGATTGATGAAACTAAAATGTTGATTGCATTAGTTGGATTACTAAAAGGTTATTATGTTTCACATGTCATTCAAATCTTCATTTTTCAACCCATAGGGACAATGGCCTCAAGAGATGCGACATCAAAGATGGCTGGGAAACGCCAATTACTTTCTCTGAAAAATCGCTGAGCAAGAGGTGATGGGGTCATCCATGCTACACCAACCCGGTACTTGGAGGATGAGGTCCAGGCAGCTCCCTATGTGTCTCAGCGCATCATGACCAGGAGCAGAGCTGCCCAAGGAGTGCAAGACAAGAGCCGGGACCAGACCAAACTCATGAAGATCAAGCTGGAGTAACCTTAGTCCAAGCACAAGACCGAGGAGGAGGAAGGGAGATTGAAGACACCAGCCAGCCTTTTAACCTTGATCAGCTGGGTATTCCTGACCAGAACATCCATGCTCACAGCCTTAGGGATAAGGTCTTGTATGTCCTTACTATCCTTGAGTGAGGGCACCCTTTAAGACCTTAGATGATTAGGGTACTCTTTTCCTTTCTAAGTTTACCATAATGTGTTCTTGGAAAGGTTTTTAATGAGACCTGAATGTCTAAGGCATCAAGCCTAGTGTCCCATTGGTTTTTAAGGTGGATATGTCCATTTAAGATCAATTAGGCTTGATTCTATCTCAGGCATTTGTTTAGCCTTTACATCTTGTTTTATGACTTGTTAAATGACTTAGTCGTTTTTGGGGTTTAGTTGTTTTGTTGAACACGGGTCTTGTGGTCCACTAGGTCATGTGTGTAGCCTATAAAAGGCAAACTCTTATTCATTTCTAAGCAGACAATTTAGAACCCAAAACCTAGTTCAGGGCCGCCTAAGGTCTTTTCCTTTGCTTCCTTGTGCGTGAGTGAGTCTCCAAGTAAGGAAGTAAGTTTCTTGAAGATTGAGTGTGTCTCTCTTCAAAGAAAGGCTGTATCCAAGCCAGTCATAGCTTGGTGAGTTACCCTCATTCCCCCCTTTAAATCGTTCCCAAAACCCTTCCGTACCGTCCACTCTTCAATCGCTCTCTACCGTTCGACCGTCCGAGTTCTCGACCTACCGATCGTTCCTTCGTCCGCTAGATCGTTCTTCCGTTCGTGGCCATGTTCCAAGGCAAGTACCGACACGCGAGTTCCAACCACAACTTCCATCGCTCATACCCACGATTCACAGGCCAGCTCGCTCGTCCACGTACCAGTCTCGAAGCCGCAAACCTCTCGAGCCGGTATCCGCAGTGGTTCGTACCTTCACTCAACCGTCCGTGCCGTCCCACTTCCAACCACCTCCTTGACCAGATGGCTTGGCCTGTATCATTTTGGTATCAGAGCTCAAGTTCCTGCCAAGAAGAGGTTGCATCTTTCCATTTCCTCACCTTAGGGTTTTTAAAAATTTTAAGCTTTTGTTAGGGTTTGTAGCTTGCGGTTGAATCTATTGTTTAGGGTTGATAAATTCTGTGAGTTTGGAAGTTTTAGATTAGTTGTCTAGTCTGGTTATCTCTTAGGTTGTATTCGCCATTGTTAGTTCTTTTGGGAAAAAGGAGTTTGGTGTGGTCAAGACCGCTTTTGACCAAAATACTATCCTTTGGTCGGGTGAGTCACTAGTGGTCCACACCGAGTGATGTCATGTTGTCCCCTGCAAGTTTGATTTTTGAATTCGAATGGATTTGGTATTGGTGGTTCATAATTAGCAATTGTTCTGTCTTAGGTTTGATTGAGTTTTCTTGTTTAATTTAAATTTAAGTTAAGTTTTTAATAAGCATCATTAGCGTTAATCTTAGGTCATTAGCTTAAGTACCGTTGACTAGTTGACTTTCTTGTTTTGCAAGATACCTGAGCTAAGATGGCTGATCCAGCCTTAGCAGAAATACTCACTAGTCTCCAGACTCAGCTATAGCAGTTAGGAGACCGGATTGGTCGAGTGGAGCAGCCTCAACCACAACCTGCGCAAGCGCCACCACCACCACAACCGAGAGCACCTCCACCACTTTGGCCGGAGCAAGACATTGAGGGCCTGTCCGAGGAAGAAGCCTTTCCACCCCACTTCAGAAGGCCAAGACACAGAGAGAGGAGGTTTCCTGAACAAAGGGGCCATCACCACCCACCTAGAGCTCACTCCCCACACCTCAAGATTACGCCTCTCACCTTTGCCGGCAAGGTAAACCCGGAAGCATACTTGAATTGGGAGAGAAGGATGGATCACATCTTTGATGTCTACGGGTTTGAAGAACCCAAGAAGGTGGCTTATACAGCAGCTCAACTCACTGATCATGCCTTATCCTGGTGGGATCAAGACTCAGCCAAAAGAAGAAGGAGAGGAGAGGAGCCGGTTAGATCATGGGAGATCATGAAGTTCATGATGAAAGGAAGATATATTCCACCCATGTACCACAGGGAGCTTCAGAAGAAGTTTAGAAAGCTCAGCCAAGGACAAAGGAGTGTAGAAGAGTTATTTTGGAGAGTTTGAACATCTGAGGAACCGGCTTGGATTAGAAGATGCCGAGGAGACTCTCATGACCCAATTCTTGGATGGTCTTCAAGAGAAGATTGCTAGCAAGGTGGAGATGTACTCGTACAATGATCTCAATGAGCTACTACACCTAGCCACACAAGTGGAGAGTCAGCTCAAGAGAAAGACCCGGACCAGGGCCGTGATCAACAACCCTTGGAGACCTATTGCCTCAGGTCCCAATCCGCAAGCATCTAGCTCCAATCCGGCCTTCAACAGGCAATCTGACCGAGGCAAGGCTGTAGCACCTGAAACACGACCACCCTACAAGCCTAGGGAGACCACCCCTGCCCCAAGGCCTGAAGTTCGACCCGCCCCCACTGGACCTAAGACCCGAGAAATCATGTGTTTCAAATGCCGGGGCCGTGGGCACTATGCAAGGGATTGCCCTAATCCAAGGGCAATGATCATCACTCCAGCCGGTGAATATGAGTCTCAGGACGAGATGGAGCCTTGTGATGAGGCTGATGAAGAGGAGGATGAAGTAGCCTACCCTGAAGTGGGTGATCTCTTAGTCTCAAGGAGAGTTCTCAACACCATACAAGAACCAGATGAGACAGCCCAAAGGGAGAATATCTTCCACACTCGTTGCATGGTCAGTGGCAAGGTATGTTCCTTAATCATTGATGGTGGTTCATGTGCCAATGTGGCAAGTGCATACATGGTTGAGAAATTGAACTTTACAGCCACCAAGCATCCTAGATCATATAGATTAAGGTGGTTGAATGATAGGACTGAGTTGAAGATTAATGAGCAAGTTAAGGTTTCCTTTAGCATAGGCAAATATGTTGATGAGGTTCTTTGTGATGTAGTTCCTATGCAAGCCACTCATATCTTGTTAGGCAGACCTTGGCAATTTGATAGGGAAGTTGTGCATGATGGTAGAACTAATAAGTACACATTAATGATGAATAAAAAGCGGATTAGCCTAGCCCCTTTATTGCCTGTCCAACTCCATGAAATGCAGATTAAGCTAGCTAAGGAGAAATGCATGACTGAGACTAATTTCTTGATTGCACCTAGTGATGTTAGGCGCTCACTCTTTGATCCTACTTGCCAAGTAGTTTTGATTGTTTATAAGGATTTGTTGAATGTTGGATCTACTAATGCGGTCTTGCCAAGGGAAATCCGAGCTCTTCTTGACAGGTACAAAGACGTTTTTCCAGAGGAGATACTAGCTGGCTTACCACCTTTGAGGGGCACTGAGCACCAGATTGATTTCATCTCCGGAGCCCAGCTCCCAAACCGGCCAGCTTACCGAGTCAATCCAACCGAAGCTAACGAACTTGAAACTCAAGTCAGGGACCTTATGGCCAAGGGATATGTGAGGGAGAGTCTTAGTCCCTGTGCCGTGCCTGTGCTCCTTGTGCCCAGGAAGGATGGATCCTATAGGATGTCTGTAGATTGCCTAGAAATCAACAATATCACCATCAAATACCGCCATCCAATCCCAAGACTTGCTGATATGTTGGATGAACTCAGTGGAGCAACAATCTTTTCCAAGGTGGACTTGAAGAGTGGATACCACCAAGTGAGGATGAGAGAAGGTGATGAGTGGAAGACAGCCTTCAAGACCAAGCATGGGTTGTATGAATGGCTAGTCATGCCGTTTGGGCTCTCCAATGCTCCAAGCACATTCATGCGGCTCATGCACCATATCCTTAGACCTTTCATGGGCAAGTTTTTAGTTGTTTACTTTGATGATATACTGATTTATAACTCTTGCCTATCTGATCATGTGACGCACTTGGAACAAGTCTTAGAAACTCTTAGGAAAGAACATATGTATGCTAATTTGGCTAAGTGTATCTTTTGCACAGAAGAAGTTGTTTTTCTTGGTTTTGTTGTCAGCTCACAAGGACTTAGAGTGGACCTAGAGAAGATAGAAGCTATCCTTGGCTGGCCCAGACCTACAACCATGAGCCAGATCAGAATCATCCATGGATTAGCCAGCTTCTACCGGCGGTTTGTGAAGGATTTCATTACCTTAGCTCCTCCCCTGACGTCTCTGATCAAGAAGAACACTGGCTTTGAATGGGGAGAAGCTCAGGAGAGGGCCTTCTTGGAGCTCAAGTATCAGCTAACTCACGCCCCAATTCTTGCCTTGCCAAACTTTGAGAAGACCTTTGAGGTGGAGTGTGATGCCTCTGGAGTAGGCATTGGAGCGGTTCTCACCCAAGGAGGAAGACCAGTAACTTATTTCAGTGAGAAGCTGACTGGTGCTACACTGAACTACCCTACCTATGACAAGGAGTTGTATGCCTTGGTCAGGGCAATGCAGACTTGGCAACACTACTTGTTGGCCCGGGAGTGTGTGATCCACACGGATCATGAGACATTGCAACACCTGAGGGGTCAAACTGTTCTGAAGAAGAGGCATGCTAGGTGGTTGGAATACATAGAAACATGAAGGGGAAGGAGAATGTGGTAGCAGATGCTTTGTCAAGGAGAAATGCCTTGATGACCACGATGGATGCTAAGGTTCTTGGTTTTGAATACTTGAAGACTCTATACCCAGAAGATCATGAGCTTAAGACCGCCTATGAGGAGCATGGAACAGGAGCTTACACTAAGTTCTTTCTCCACAATGGGTTCCTCTTCAAAGACAAAAGGTTGTGCATTCCTCAATGTTCAATGAGAGAGTTACTAGTGGAAGAGGCTCACAGTGGCGGTCTTATGGGGCACTTTGGGATTGAGAAGACTTTGAGTGTTCTTAAGGAACACTTCTACTGGCCTAGGATGAAGAATATGGTGACTATCCATTGTGGTAGATGCATCACCTACAAGAAGGCCAAATCCAGGCTCTAACCCCACGGTTTATACTTGCCATTGCCGGTTCCCACACTTCCATGGGTGGACATCTCTATGGATTTTGTCCTAGGATTGCGTAAGATTCAGCACAAGGATTCAGTATTTGTGGTGGTAGACCGGTTCTCCAAGATGGCTCACTTCATTCCTTGTTCCAAGATCAATGATGCATCTCAGACTGCCACTTTGTTCTTTAAGGAGGTAGTGAGGCTCCATGTCATTCCAAGGACGATTGTGTCTGACCGGGATACAAAATTCTTGTCCCACTTTTGGAGGACCTTATGGAAGAAGCTTGGCACCAAGCTCCTGTTTTCTACTACCTGCCACCCCCAGACAGACGTTCAGACTGAGGCGGTGAACCGCACCTGGGAGCCCTATTGAGATCAACCATTGGACGCCATTTGACGACTTGGGTGGAGAGCCTTCCTTTGGTAGAGTTTGCCTACAACTCAACCAAGCACTCCACAACGGGCATGTCCCCCTTTGAAGCTGTCTATGGCCGTAACCCAGATACACCCCTGAGCTTAGCACCATTGCCCCCAGCCGAGACTATAAACCTTGAAGGGGAAGCTAAACCCGCGGCAATGAAGAAGATCTTTGAGCAAGTCCATGGGAGAATTGAGAAGAGGAATGACCAAATCAAGACAAGGATCAACAAGAAGAGGAAGCAGCTAGTGTTTCAACCAGGAGATTGGGTGTGGTTGCACTTAAGACCATAGCGTTTTCCCAACAAAAGGAAGCATAAGCTGGATTTCCGAGGAGATGGGCCGTTTCAAGGGGTGGAACGAATCAATGACAATGCCTACAGACTCAAGCTACCAGGTGAGTATAATATATCTTCTTCTTTCAATGTCTCTGATTTGTCCCCTTTTGATATGCAGGATGTTGGTTCTTTGGAGACCAAAGCGCTTGAAGAGGGTGGGGATGATGGGGTCATCCATGCTACACCAACCCGGTACTTGGAGGATGAGGTCCATGCAGCTCTCTATGTGTCTCACCGCATCATGACCAGGAGCAGAGCTGCCCAAGGAGTGCAGGACAAGAGCCGGGAACAGGACCAAACTCATGAAGATCAAGCTGGAGTCAACTTAGTCCAAGCACAAGACCGAGGAGGAAGAAGGGAGATTGAAGACACCAGCCAGCCGTTTAACCTTGATCAGCTGGGTGTTCCTGACCAGAACATCCCTGCACACAGCCTTAGGGATAAGGTCTTGTGTGTCCTTACTATCGTTGAGTGAGGGCACCCTTTAAGACCTTAGAAGATTAGGGTACTCTTTTCCTTTCTAAGTTTACCATAATGGGTTCTTGGAAAGGTTTTTAATGACACCTGAAAGTCTAAGGCATCAAGCCTAGTGTCCTATTGGTTTTTAAGGTGGATATGTCCATTTAAAATCAATTAAGCTTGATTCTATCTTAGGCATTTGTTTAGCCTTTACATCTTGTTTTATGACTTGTTAAATGACTTAGTCGTTTTTGGGGTTTAGTTGTTTTGTTGACCACGGGTCTTGTGGTCCACTAGGTCATGTGTGTAGCCTATAAAAGGCAAACTCTTATTCATTTCTAAGCAGACAATTTCGAACCCAAAACCTAGTTCACGGCCGCCTAAGGTCTTTTCCTTTGCTTCCTTGTGCGTGAGTGAGTCTCCAAGTAAGGAAGTAAGTTTCTTGAAGATTGAGTGTGTCTCTCTTCAAAGAAAGGATGTATCCAAGCCAGTCATAGCTTGGTGAGTTGCTCTCATTCCCCCCTTTAAATCGTTCCCAAAACCCTTCCGTACCGTCCATGCTTCAATCGCTCTCTACCGTTCGACCGTCCGAGTTCTCGACCTACCGATCGTTCCTTCGTCCGCTATATCGTTCTTCCGTTCGTGGCCATGTTCCGAGGCCAGTCCTGACACGCGAGTTCCAACCACAACTTCCATCGCTCATACCCACGATTCACAGGCCAGCTCGCTCGTCCGCGTACCAGTCTCGAAGCCGCAAACCTCTCGAGCCGGTATCCGCAGTGTTCTGTACCTTCACTCAACCGTCCGTGCCGTCCCACTTCCGACCACCTCCTTGACCAGATGGCTTGGCCTGTATCAAGAGGGGTAATGTGACAAGATCAGAATCTCGCCAAACTACATTCACCTCAGAGCAAAGGGCCAATATGCAGCAGCTGAACAACACCGCTTTCCCACCAACAAGGTTCCTATATGCGGCCACATTGAGAAAGATGGGTGTGCTAGACGAAGTGATGGAAATCCTCACTAGCATAGGACTTGATAAATTCGCCTTAATCACTGAATTCAATTACCCAGATCTTGCAAGACAAATTTTTGCCACTGTGGAGCTGAAATACTACAGCAAGAGGCAGTCTGATCCAGACCATGGAATGCTTACTTTCAAGGTCAACAAGCAGTACTATGAGGTCAGCATCAAAGACATCTTTAACATCAATTGATTTGAGCACAAGGCGCAGACCAAGTTCGACACATTCTCCAATGTAGATGAATTCTGGGACTTGGTGGCTTCAGTGAATACAAGTGGCATCCCCATGATGAGCCTGATTCTCTACCCGCCGTTAAGGATTGTGGCTAAATTTCTTGTCAACACCTTCACGCCAGAAAGGAGAGTGCTACAATCAAGATGGGGGAGTTCGTGGTACTGTTCACCGGCGTTCATGACAAGCTGCTTAACGATGTCAGTAACACTTTACACTATTTCATTGGAAGCGCTGTTAATCTGGGTTGCCTATTTGCTAAAAACTTACCAAGCGTTCGAAGCTCAAGGAAGAGAGCTAAGGAACCCGCCTGCTATATGGGTAGTTTTCTCACCCCACTTTTCAGTTATGTCAGCATTTGATTGGATGACTTCATAAGGAATGAGAGTGTCGACCTCATTGACGATTCCTAACTTATTCGCTGTGAGGTTCTAGAGAGGACACCAAATGATATCTACAAGTATAAGTATTGGGACATGATGGGAGTTGACTATTCGATGAGGCTCCTAACGCAAGCACATACTATTCTCACTAATGAGAATATCCAATTTGAATTATTCGATGATGATTTGGCGCGTTGATTAGGCATTGGTCGTGCACCGTGGTTTAATTCTTCCACTTGGGAGTTGTCGCATCTGAGTATGACATCTAAAAGGCCAAGAAAAGAGTTCGTGGAGACTTCCTATAAAATCCAGGACAAAGTGAACCGATTGGCCAAGAAGCAAACATCCTTCTTGATGAAGCAAATCAAGAAGTTGAAGGAGAAGCTGCGGAGAATATCAGAAGGTGCGCCTGATGAGTCATATGATGAAAAGTTGGCCGAGTGGAGAACATCAGATGAAGAGAGATACCAAGAGAAAGAGATCATTGAGACTTATGAGCAAGAGAGAAGCGATGAAGATGATGATGAAGACAGTGATGTGGACGATGAGGAGGCTAAGGAAAGTGCCTCCACTCCATGAAAAATGTACCAAAGCACACCCTTTGTATATAGTATATTTTCTTTGTATTTTTCCATTTTGCATTTAAGATTCCTTATTTGGATTTATTTTCTCACCGAGACGGTGAGAAGTAAGTCTAGGGGAGGGAACCACGTTCTAACCTTATTGTAGTGATTTTGTTTCTTCTTTTCACATTGCATCATAAAACCATTAAAAATTATGATTGTATTAGTCTACTTTCATGTAGAATTACATTTGTATATGCATAGAGAACAGTGATGAAGTCGCTTATTATAAGCCTATTGCTCAACTTGCTAAGTTCACTACCTAAGTTATTAGTTTTTTGATGCATAAATTGCTTGTTGGAAGGTAAGATTGATCAATGCTTGGAATTCTCGATTTTAGGTTGGCCTTAGTTGAAGCATAATTTGATTTGATGTCATCCCTTATCTATTGAAACCTAGTATGGATTTGCAATTATCATGCCATGCATTGAATATGGACTCATGGATTTACATATACATATAATTGGATCTCTTTTATCATTTTGCCACCCTTTGTGATCCAACTAGCTGGTTTAAACGGTTTTTGTACACTTAGCCTAACTTCTGTTCAAACCATGCCATTTATTCATGAGTGATTAAGGCCTTATTTTCAGAATAAACTTTGTAGAAAGTGTTAGGTAGGAGCCGACATGATTAGTCTCTCATGTAATCTTGGTCAACGTTTTTTGAGCCAAATAGGAATAGTTGGGAGCTTGATAAGGAGTATCTGAATGTTTATGTATGGGCTTTGAAAGAATGAAACTGGGAAAAGGAGAAATGGTTAAAGTAAAATGTTTGTTAAAAAGGTAATCCTAGGAGGGAAAGGGAGTGTGAAAAGAAAGAAAATAGTCTAGTATTTGGGTGTTGGAGGTATCAATTTTAAAAAGGGTTCTTTGTAAGCAAAGAGAAAAGAAAGATAATCAGAAATAAATCAGTCGAAAGCAGAATCCAATGGTAAGTGAATCCAAGTTTGGTAGACTTATACAAGTTTTAGCCATTTTTCCTAGAAAGAAAGACATGCAAGGAATGAATGGTGGAAGTTATTGAGTTGATCTTAAGGACATAAAAGAAGTGGCAAAGACTATTAGTATCATGTACGAGTTTAGACATAGTTTGGGAGTAAGTTTTAAGAGTTGTATATTTGGGTTGATGAGAATCTAGTCTTGTATGCATCTATTGGAGCTTACCTTTAACATTCTCTAAAATTTATTTCATTCATTTATCTCTTAATCTTTCCCTCAGCCAAATGAGTTCATTGAAAGCACATAGTGTGGTTCACGGTTTGACAAATTAATGAATGTTACAAGGGATGGTTGATTTGAATGCATTGTGTAGATTAAGGTTTGATCTAAGTTGAATTGTGATGAGTATAGCTAAAAGTTGTAGATGGAACATGCAATGTATACTTGGTTTGTTTTGAGCTGTTTTCAGGTGCTTTGGAGCCTTTTTGATGCAAGAACGTTGGTGGACTGCCTTTCACCGAGAAGCTCAGGCGGCTAGACAGAGAAGAGGGGAAACGAATGGGTGGATCGAAGGGACCACACAAGCTGTGGAAGGGCTTGTGATATTCTAAGAACTTCAACCAAAAGGGCTGAAGAACATGACAAGCTCACCAAGGAGGCTTGGAGGCGGCGCCCATGGGACATAGACAAAGTCTTAAGGTTTTTATTTTAATTGTGAATTGCTTGTTTTTTATTAATGAATAGTCCAAATGCTTATATAATGCCTTGTTACAACTTATGTTACAACAAGTAGTTTACTTATTGGTGGCGAATTTTAAAAGATTTTGGGCTTAAGTAATTAACATAACTCATAAGCTCAAATACTACACTTAGTCTATAAGACATAAATAGAAGGATAGAAACTCCAGTTAAACACTAAGGCAAATTCAGTGGTGACATTTGAATGATGTAGAATCGTGAACAAGTCTTCACCATCTTGCGCACTAAGAGTATTGCCTCATTAAAACCTTCTTTGGAAAACCCAATGGGATAAAACTAAAGATAAGAAAAAGAGTACAATTTTCTAGCACGATTTTTGGTGTCTTTACCAGATGGTAATATTAAAGATTGGAGGAAGAAGCGTCTTCGAGAAGGAACCTCCATTGTTCTTTGTCCGGCTTGAAGGGCTTGGGGTCGCATGGACCGTGGGGTCGGTCAGTATTGGTTCCGGCATGGTTGGTCTAAGTTCCTGACGGGCTCCACTCTCCAATATCATGCTGAGCTTGTCTCCTAATGCCTTTCTCTTGGATTCAGTGAGAGGTCCTGGTGGGATGATCGGTGCAGTAACTGGGACGATGTCCTCACATGCATCAAACAAATCTAAGTCAGAAACATTAAACGTACTAGACACATTATACTCACGTGGATGCTCAAGCTGGTAGGCATTGGCATTGATCCTTTTTAGGACTCGGAATGGGCCGTCTCCCCGGGGTGCAAGCTTGCTCTTTCGGTGATGGGGGAACCTCTCTGGTCGCAGATGTAGCCAAATTCAGTCTCCCTCTTTGAACACTATGTGTCAGTGGCTCTTGTTGGCGTTCTTGGTGTTCTGAATGTTTCATTGCTCTAAATTTTCCTTGATCTCTTCTTGTAGGCGCTTGATATACTCGGTCTTTGCTTCTCCCTCTAGGCTGATGGCGTCTCCCAACTGAATGGGCGTGAACTCAATAGGTGTGGAAGGGTTGAATACGTAGACCACTTCAAATGGGGATCATATTATTCCTGAGTGTGTGGCCTTGTTGTAGGCAAATTCGACATATGGAAGACATTCTAACTAATTTTTCAGATTCCATCCAATCGTTGCTCTCAGCATCTGTCTGTCCGTCTGTCTGTGGATGATACGCAGTAGAAAATAAGAGGTTGGTCCCTAACTTGAGCCACAATGCTCGCCAAAAGTGACTGAGGAACTTGGTGTCTGTCTTATATAATCGTCTTGGAAATATAGTGCAGTCGTACTATCTCCTTGAAGAACAAGTAGGCAGTCTGGCTGACGTCATTCGTCTTGTTCCATGCAATGAAGTGCACCATCTTGTAAAAAGATCAACCACGACGAAGATGGATTCCTTTTGATTGATTTTAGGCAGACCTAGCACGAAGTCCATAAAGATGACGGATCATGGTGCAGAAGGAACCAGTAACAGCATGTAAGGACCTTGCGGATGCATCTTGGATTTAGCCCGTTTGCAGATAAGGCATTTAGCACAATGGGCCTCCACATCCCGACGTTGGTGATGCCAGTAGAAATGATCCTTAAGCATGCTCAAGGTTGTGTCGACTCCGAAGTGTCCCATTAAACCTCTTCCGTGGGCCGCTCTCAGAAGTAATTCTCAAATTGACACTCTCGGAATGCAGAGACACTTGTCCTTAAAAAGGAATCCGTCAAACAAATAGAAGTTACTGTAAGCCCCCTTGCTGTACTCCAGGTAGACCTCAGTGAAGCCGGCATCCTCCGCATACAACTTCTTGATCATCTCGAATCCCATAACTTTTGATTCCATAACAAAGATGAGGCTGTATCTCCTGGATAAGGCATCAGCCATGACGTTGTCTGTTCCCTTTTTGTACTTAATGACGTTGAAAAAGGTCTCGATATACTCAAGCCAACGAGCATGCCCCCTCTTAAGTGTGGATTACCCTCTAAGATGCTGAAGATTCTGATAGTCGGTGTGAATCACGCAATCCTTGGCAAGTAGGTAGTGCTGCCAAGTCTCTAGGGCTCGGACCAATGCATAGAGCTTCTTATCGTAGGTAGGATAGTTAAGAGCGGCTCCACTTAACTTCTCGCTGAAATTGGGGACAAGTCTTCCGCTTTGGGTCAGGACTACTCCTAAAGTGATTCCTGAAGGGTCACATTGTACCTCAAAGGTCTGGTTAAAGTCAGACAGAACTAGGAATGGGGCGTGGGTGTTCCTTTAACAACTTAAATGACTTGTCCTGGTGTGGGCCCTATAGAAATTCCTGGTTCTTTTTGATCGTTGATGTCAACGGACCGACGATCGTACTGAAATCCCAGACGAACGGTCGATAGTAACTAGCGAGCCTATGGAAGCTCCGGACCTGGCTTGTATTCGTCGGTGTTGGCCAATCCTGAATGGTCTTGATCTTATCGTCGTCCACTCTGAGTCCCTGTAAACTCACGACGAATCCAAGGAAAACGACTTGGTCTGTGCAGAACGTACACTTCTTTAAATTTGCGTAAAGCTGGTCATTCTGAGTGTGACGATGACTGTCTCTAGGTGCTCCATATGATCCGAGTAAGTATTATTGTTGACTAGAATGACGTCAAAGTAGACCACTACAAATTTACCAATGAACGGTCAAAGGATTTGGTTCATAAGGCGCATGAAAGTGCTTGGGGCGTTGGATAGGCCGAACGACATTACTAGCCACTCATAAAAACCCTGCTTGGTCTTGAACGCAGTCTTCCATTCATCTCTTTCTTGCATCCTGACTTAATGATATCCACTTTTTAAATCAATCTTGCAGAAGACCACGGCTCCGCTTAACTCATCTAGCATGTCATCCAGATGCAGAATAGGGTGCCGATACTTGATTGTGATGTTGTTGATGGCATGACAATTGACGCATATTTTCCAACTTCTGTCATTCTTCAGAACAAGTAAGACTGAGACAGCACAGGGACTTAGGCTCTATCTGACGTAGCCTTGAGCCATAAGATCTTGGACTTGCCTTTCTAATTCTTTGGCCTCCTCGAAGTTAACTTGGTAAGCAGGCCGGTTAGGGAGTTGAGCTTATGGAATGAAGTCAATGTGGTGCTCAATACCTCGAATGGGTGGTAGGCCGGCTGGGATCTCGTCAGGGAACACGTCTGTGTAACTCTCTAATAGGGCCTGGACCTCGGCTGGTAGGCTGGTATCGGTGCATGACGTGCTCAAAATCTCCCTATAAAGCATTAAGACGAGTTGAGTACCCTCTGTGCGAGCTGCTTTCCTCATGTCAGCAAAGTTGATGAAGAAGTTCTCCTTGCGGGCATGTTGATCTTTTGCCATTTTGGATTGCACATATTGCACAGCGTGTGAAGACATTGATGCCAGGTTGTATCCACGCTTGTCATGGACAAATTAGTAAAAGTTCGTCCGTCCATTATGTGTAGTCTCTCGGTCGAATTGCCAAGGAAGTCCTAAGAGGAGATGTCCAGCTAACATCGGGACTACATCGCAGGTTACCTGGTCCTGGTATCTACCAATGTTAACTTGGTCCGAAATATTCAGCTCTGTATTGTTGTTAAGCCATCACAGTTTATAAGGTTTAAGATGCTTGGTCACAGGTAGTCCGAGCTTTTCAATCATGGATTTGCTCGCAGTGTTAGTGCAGGACCCTCCATCTATAATCAGTGAGAAAACTTTTCCAAGGATAATACATTTTGAATGGAAAATGTTTTCTCACTGCTCTACCTCTTCTGGCCCAAATCTCGACCTGAGGACTCATCTTATCATGAGCATCTCTCCGGAATCGGCATATTCAATTTCTTCGTCAGATTGTTGGTGAGTCACAGGGGCAACCTCCTCGTGCTCATCCTCGGACTCATAGTCTCCTGAGGCGGTATATACCATCATCCTCTAGGTGGGGCATTATCGTGACATGTGTCCCTTTGTTTTGCACTTGAAGCACACGATCTCGCTGCTTCGCTGAGGCTGAGTCGGAGTGGACATGGGGGTGGTCGATTTTGGAGCAGCTGGGGCGGCCCTAGGGGCTGAGTTGCTGACCACGGCCTTTTCCTTGAGGCGTGTGTCACTGGTGGAAGCTGTCCGATCAAAGGGCTTAGAGTCGGTGCTCCAGTTGCTCTTAGGTCTAGAAGGTACGGCTAATTTTCATTTATTGCACTTTTCTCTCTGGACTGCCAAGTGGAACAACTCGCCAAGATCATGGTAAGGCTGTAGCTCGATCTTTCGGGCGATTGATTCATGTAATCCGTCGATGAATAGGGCTATTAGGCTCTCTTCTGATTCGTCCACGTCATGTCTGTTGCGTAGGTTGTTGGAATGAAGAAGAAGTGATGAATTTATGAAAGCCTTTAATTCTAATTAAATGGCGAATTATATGTGTGTAAAAGGCAGAGTCTAAGACTTGTTTGTATTATAAAATTATGTTATCCTTGTAAGCTATTTATGTATAAGGCTATCCTTGTATCCAAACAAGCCTAGACTAGAATAGTATAAATACCTTACTCCCTTCACATTTTGTAACTAAGAATTCATAATTCTCATTTTCTAATAAATCATTCTTTTCTCTAATTCTCTAATTCTCTCTAATCTCTCATTCTCTCATTTTACAAATCTCTTAATCTCATATTCTTTCATGGTATCAGAGCCAGGTTACATCAAATCTGGGTAAATTTCATCATTCTTTCATTGATTCAACAAGAATCTATCTTGTTCTTCATCTGTTCTGGATCAATTTCGAACGTCATCTTGTAATTCAAATTCCGGCCAAACCACGGCTCTTTTTGTTGATCTTCTTTCTTTGGATTGTGCAACGGCGAATTCTGAATCCACGGCCGTTTGAATTGCATCTTTTGGCCCAGGAAATCAAACTTTACGAATTTTCCTTCAAGAGGTGTTCGCGATCGTGTTCGTTTCGAACCTCTACATTCCCCAGGTCATCTCGACCTCACGTTTTCTTCAAATCGTGATTTTCAAAAGCCTAAACTCAAGACCCTTGAGTCTAGTTTATGTTTAAAGAAAGCATAACTCGATTCCATTGAGTTTAAAGGGTTTTATTGAAGTTGTCCTCAGAGACGTCCGAAATCACCTGTATCAAGATTCTGGTGATATAATTCTAACTATTTCTCAGTTTTTCTTTAATTCTTGAATCTGTAAAGTTTAATAAGTGTCTTGTGAGGGTCTCCACGAAATTTCATTTCAATTCAATTAGTTTAAGACTCCAAGATTAATTTTCTTGAATTTTTTGTTAATCTTTGGAAAGTCTTAATTTGATTTCTTGAAAACTAAAATTGATTTCAGTTAATAAAATTCGAATTTAGTTGATTAAATCTGGATAAGGTTGTTTGTTAGGCTGTTTTAATCAGTTCATATCTTGTTGCAAGTGTTGGTTAAAGTCAGTTACAAGTAGTTATAGGTTGTTGGTAGTTACTTGATCTGCAAGTTTATTTTTTATTTATTTTTGTTTTCTTGCACTTGCACCTCACTCGCCTTTCTTGGTATTACACAAGGTCAAGAGCCTTTCTTTGTATAGTACACACTAACCTGTCAGGTACATGCAAGTTCGTGTGACTAGTTGGTGATCGAGACAGGACCATCATTCTTTTGTCCCGACCATCAGCCTTGTGCTTGTACCAAGCGTGACCTAGCTGATCAAAGATCGTGACCAAGGTTGATTGTAACCAAGCGACCAGGTGGCCAGCCGTGACCAAGTGCACGAACTTCTTGTGAACAAACAACCCTAGTGAACAATACAACCTATCATGGAGATTCAAACATCTTTTAGAGCTCCAGTGATTTTACATGGAAGAAACTATCTCTTGTGGTCCAGGACCATGAAAACCACATTAGGTGGTAAAGGTCTTTGGAACCATATTGCCACAAATGGCATGGAAGACAATGAAGTGGCTGAAGTGAGTGATGCAGCTCAAGCCAAATGGTACCAAGAAGATCAATTGGTACTTTCTATATTACAAAATTCTCTTGCTAGTGATTTTTGAGAAGCTTATTCTTTTTGTGAAAATGCAAAAGATCTTTGGGACACTTTGCTTAAGGTGTATGGAAACACCACTAACCTTTTGAGAATTTTTGAAGTGAAGAAAGCTTTGAATGAATTAAGGCAGGAGGATGCTGAATTCACAAAGCACTATGGCTCATTTAGAGCTTTATGGGCTGAGCTAGAAATGCTAAGGCCAGCCACTATTGAACCCCTTGTACTCCTTGAAAGAAAGGAACAAGATAAGGTGTTTGGGTTACTTTTAACTCTTAATTCTACTTACTCAGATCTTATTAAGCATATTCTGAGGTCTGATAAGTTGCCTAGCTTGGAGGAAGTATGTGCTCAAATTCAAAAGGAGCAAGGATCACATGGATTGTTCGGCAACAAAGCTGAACTAGTAGCTGCTCACAAAAGTTTCTTCAGGCCAGCAAGTGATTCTAGAAAGAAGAGACAATTTTGTGATCATTGCAAGAGGGATGGTCATGCAAAGAAGGATTGCTGGGTACTTCACCCTCACCTGAAGCCATCTTGGGCATCAAGCCCTCCACAACTGCCGGTCATGCCCTCGGCCTGACAAGCTCACGGCATGGTGTCATCTAAGGCGGTTGTAAGCAGTGGTCCTTCTTCACATTCAGCCACCACCAACATCATGTCACAATCATCAGATTTTGTGACAAAATCAGACTTGGAAGCTCTCATTAAGGCAATAAAGGAGAGCAATGTGATAGGTAAAACTTTTCATGCTTCTTTTCAAACTTTTTATACATCAAATGCTCCTAAATCTTTGGTGGTTGATTCTGGTTCTTCTCATCAATTGATAAGTGATCTAGATTTGCTAGAGAATGTAGAACCTGCCCTAGGGAATGTTCTTATTGCTAATGGAATTAAAGTACCAATCAAAGGCATAAGAAAATTGAAATTGATTGACAAAGAATCTAAGGCATTTTATATGCCCTCATTTACCTCAAACTTGCTCTCAGTTAAAAGAGCTACTACTGACCTGAATTGTCATGCTATATTTTGTCCTAATGATTTCTATTTTCAGGATATTGAAACTAGAAGATGCTTTGGACAAGGAACTACAAAAGATGACCTGTATGTGCTTGATAATATGGCTAGTTGTAGTGAATTAGAATTGGCTTTTCATGCTAATACATTTAGTACTGATTCTGATTTGTGGCATTCTAGACTAGGACATCCTCATCCAAGAGCTCTTGAATTAATTGTGCCTGGTTTAAAAATGCCTAAAGAGTTGTGTGATTCATGTATTCTTGGAAAACATTGTAAAACAGTTTTTGAAAAATCAATGCATAAATATGAAAATTGTTTTGAATTGGTGCATTCTGATGTTTGGACATCCCCATTTCCATCTAGAGAAAACCATAAATATTTTGTGATATTTATTGATGAAAAGTCCAAATATACATGGGTTACTCTTCTTAGTTCTAAAGATAGGGTTTATGATGCATTTTTAAACTTTCAAGCATATGTTACTAACCAATACAATGCAAGAATTAAAAGCTTTAAAACAGATAATGGAGGGGAATACACTAGTACCAGACTTCAGGAACATCTAGCTAAACATGGCATTGAGCACCAGACAAGCTGCCCTTACACTCCACAGCAAAATGGAGTTGCTGAAAGAAAGAACAGGCACCTAATGGAGGTTGTGAGAACTATCATGTTCCACATGAAGGTGCCTAAACGATTTTGGGGGGATGCACTTGTAGCAGCATGCTACTTAATCAACATGACACCTACAAAAGTCCTTGATGATCTATCCCCATTTGAGGTATTAAACAACAGCCGCGGCAACTCAGGTCCGGCCGATCCACACGCTTGTACCGGACCCGGCCCTTCTGGCTCAGCTGGTCCATCCGGCCCTGCTACATCCGATTCACATTCTTCCTCATCTCTTGATTCTCCTGGTCTTCCTCCTCTTGAACAAAGGGGGGGAGAAGCTTCTACTCATGTTCAACAAGACTCAGCAGGAGATGATTCCATTTTAGCTTCATCATCAAAAAGATCAAGACCTACTCTCATTGAAGTTTTGAGTGAAGAAGAGGAAGTTCCACCTACAGTTTTAAGAAGGAGCACAAGACAAATAAATCCACCAGTTTTCTACAATGGAAATGTTGTAGTTCATCATGATCAGGGAGTTTGTAATATTTGACATTTACCTTCTAATCATGTTGCTTCTAGTCTTGATAATGAGCAGATTCCAAATACATATGAAGAAGCTATGTCTAAAAAGGAATGGAGGGAAGCTATCTCAGCTGAGAAACAAGCTATAGAGAGGAATGGTACATATGCTTCAGCCACTTTACCTAAAGGAAAGAAGGCTGTAAGTTCTAAATGAATTTTTACTATTAAATACAAAAGCAATGGTGAAATTGATAGATATAAACCTAGGTTGGTAGCAGGGATTTTACTCAGACATATGGTGAGGATTATAGGGATACATTTACTCCTGTAGCTAAGCTTCATTCTGTCAATGTTGTGCTTACTGTTGCTACTAATCTTGAGTGGGAATTGTGGCAAATGGATGTCAAGAATGCTTTCTTGCAAGGTGAACTAGAAGAAGAGGTTTACATGTCACCGCCACCTGGCCTAGAAGATGAGGTTGGAAACGGTAATATCCTAAGACTAAGGAAGGCTATTTATGGCCTTAAACAATCTCCAAGAGCTTGGTACCACAAACTAAGTGTAAACTTAATGGATAAAGGTTTTAAAAGATCTGAAGTGGAACATACTCTTTTCACATTAAAGAGTAAGGAAGGTATTGTGTTAATTCTTATCCATGTAGATGATATAATCATATCTGGTAGTGATAGTGTTGGTATTGCTTCTACTAAAGATTACTTAAAGAGTGTTTTTGATATAAAGGATTTAGGAGAACTTAAATACTTATTAGGAATTGAAGTATGTAGGTTTAAGGAAGGTCTTTTTCTTTCTCAAAGGAAGTATGTTGTAGATTTACTAACATCCACAGGTATGATGGAAGCTAAACCAGCCAAAACACCCTTAGAAGAAGACTATAAAATCGCAACTAAGGGGGAGTTAGAGGAAGAAATTGATTTTCATGATCCTAAGCTCTATAGGAAAGTGGTTGGTAAACTTATTTATTTAACCATCACAAGACCATATTTATGTTTTGCTGTGAATCAGGTATCTCAACACATGCAAGGGCCAAAGATGAGGCATTGAGACATGGCCATGTGAATTCTAAGATATCTCAAAGGCACACATGAACAAGGTATTTGGATGGGTAATAATAAGAACACAAATGTAGTTGGTTATTGTGATGCAGATTGGGCAGGAGATAGGGAAGACAGGAGAAGTACTACTGGCTATTGTACTTTCATTGGTGGAAACCTTGTGACTTGGAAAACCAAGAAGCAAAAGGTGGTCTCATGCTCTAGTGCAGAATCTGAGTATAGAGCAATGAGAAAGCTCACTACTGAATGCATCTGGCTGAAACAAATATTGGAAGACTTAGCCGTGAAGTGTGAGGAGCCTATCACCATTCATTGTGACAATCAAGCCGCCATTCACATAGCCTCCAATTCAGTGTTTCATGAAAGGACCAAGCACATAGAAGTGGACTGCCACAAAGTAAGAGAAGCTATTGGGAAAGGTATCATTTTACCTTGCTATACAAGAAGTGAGGATCAACTAGCTGATATATTCACCAAGGCAGCATCTCTGAAAGTTGGTACATCAATCTACCCAAGACTTGGTCTCATGTCCATTCCATACCCATGATCCCAACATGGAGTATTATACTCTTATTCCCTAAAAAAGGTTTTGTCCCAATTGGGTTTTCCTTCTCTAGGTTTTTTTAATGAGGTAATACTTCATGGTTGCAAGCTTAAACATTTTATGTCTTAAGCTTGAGGGGGAGTGTTGGAATGAAGAAGAAGTGATGAATTTATGAAAGTCTTTAATTCTAATTAAATGGCGAATTATGTGTGTAAAAGGGAGAGTCTAAGGCTTTTTGTATTATAAAATTATGTTATCCTTGTAAGCCATTTATGTATAAGGCTATCCTTGTATCCAAACAAGCCTAGACTAGAATAGTATAAATACCTTACTCTCTTCACATTTTGTAACTAAGAATTCATAATTCTCATTTTCTAATAAATCATTCTTTTCTCTAATTCTCTAATTCTCTCTAATCTCTCATTCTCTCATTTTACAAATCTCTTAATCTCATATACTTTCATAGGTGCTTGAATTCATCCAAATATTATGACACCGTTTTGCTGCCTTGGATCAGGCGACTGAATCGTCTCTGTAGTTCACAGTGGAAATGAGGAGGGACATTGCTTCTCCTCATGATCTGGGTGAGTTCGACCCATGAGGTCAAACTATCCATCATGGCTCTCCTGCGAGTAGTTACTTCGCGATCCCACCACACCAGTACGTGATCAGTGAACTGAGTCATTGCTAAAGTGACTTTACGAGGATCTTCGTAGTTGTAGTACTCAAAAATTAATTCCATCCTCCTTTCTAATTGAGATATTCCTCGGGATCAACCTCTCCTAAAAAGGAAAAAGGGTTCATCTTTACGTCTGGGTAACTCATGGGTTGTGTAGGTGGCGGCATCAACTCGTCGTAGTACTGGTGTCGGCCCATTACCTGGTGGGCCGCCTCTGGTCTGTCAACTTGTTACGGGGGTGCGACTAGGGGTGGCGCGCGAGCTGGTACAGGTGCTAGCTGCTCCAATCGCTCGAGGCACGTTGCTATTGTGGTCACCTGGGCGGTCAAGGATTGCAGAAGCTGCGTCATTACTTGGTTGTTCTGACCGGAGGACGACCTACCTGACATATTTCTTTTTATAAAGGAAATATCAAAAAACGAAAAGTTTCCCAAAAAGGAAACTTGCAGAAATTGAAATTTTTCTTTTTATGGGAATATTCCGCAATTAACATTTTTCTATATATAGAAAGAAGAAAAAGAAACTACCTAAATGCAGAAAACAAAAATATTAATAAATGGAAATCTGTCCTAAAATAATTTATTATGTCTAAATGCAGAAAACAAAACTATCTATATGCTAACTTTTAATTATTGGCTTAGTTTCTAAAAAGGAAATTGTCTAAAATTTGGAAAACTTCCTACAAGGTTTTTAGAAAACTTCTTAAAAGGTAATTCCTTGCCTAAGAAAAGGTAATTAATTAATTATATGCCTAGAATAGTTAGGAAAACTTCCTAAAGCTATATGCAATGAACCCGGACGCCTAAACCAAAAGAACACTAGGCGCGCATTTTGGTTCTGCACCAGGACACGAAACAAGGACCTAGCAACTAACGGGAAGTGCTAGGCGTGGCGAGGCACGGTCTGGCGCGGGACGAGGCACGGGACTACGTGGGTTGGCACTAGGCTCGGCACGGTTCTATGCTAGACACTTAAGGCGCTATGCCTATGGGGTTCTTGGTGTTCTGGATGATTCGTTGCTCTAAATTTGCCTTGATCTCTTCATGTAGGTGCTTGATATACTCGGTCTTTGCTTCTCCTTCTAGGATGATGGCGTCTCTTAACATAATGGATGTGAACTCGATAGGTGTGGAAGGGTTGAATCTGTAGACCACTTTAAATGGGGACTGTTTTGTTCCAGAGTTTGTGGCCCTATTGTAGGCATGTTGGAATGAAGAAGAAATGATGAATTTAGAAAGCCTTTAATGATTAGTATAATAGGCGTTAGTTACTTGGTGTAAAGGTGAGTGATGGGGTCATCCAAGCTACACCGACCCGGTATTTGGAGGATGAGGATCAGACCACTCCATATGTGTCCCACCGCATCATGACCAGGAGTAGAGCCGCCCAAGGAACCCAAGACAGGAGCAAAGATGATCATGCCCAAGGAGGCCAAGCAAAAACCGCCCTAGCTCATGCTACCGGTCCGGGAGAGGAAGTGGAGATTAAAGACACCAGCCAGCCGCCTGACCATGTTCAGCTGGGTGTTCCTGACCAGGACACTCATGCACACAGCCTTAGGGATAAGGTCTTGTGTGTCCTTACTATTCATGAGTAAGGGCACTCCTAAAGACCTTAGGTGACTAGGGTACTCTTTTCCTTTCTAAGTTTACCATAATGGGTTCTTGGAAAGGTTTTTAATGAGACCTGAAAATCTAAGGCATCAAGCCTAGTGTCCCATTTGTTTAATATGGATATGTCCCTTTAAATCAATTAGGCTTGATTTTATCTTAGGCAATGTCTAGCCTTGCATTTTCTTTAAAAGACTTAGTAATTTGGGGTTTGTTTAGTTTTGTTGACCACGGTCAACTAGGTCATTGTGGACTTAAGTATGTAGCCTATAAAAGGCATACTCTTTCTTTCTAAGAAAACAACTTTCGACCCTAAAAACCTAAGAACCATGGCCGCTTAGATCGAACTCCCTATCTTGCTTGTTGAGTGTGTCTCCAAGAAGAGAAGGAAAGCTTCCTTGAAGATTGAGTGTGTCTCTCTTCTTGGAAAGGTTGTATCCAAGCCAGACATAGCTTGGTGTGTTGCCTTCAATTCCCCATTCAAGCCGCCTTCAAACCTTCTTTTCATTTCTTAAATCGTTTCCTATTTCTTGTTCCATCGCTCCACCGTTCCATCGCTTACAGCCGTACCGGTCACGCCTTCCTCCCATCCCTCGGACGGGTACTTGTCTTGTCGACTTTGCCCCAGCCGCGAGGCCTTCCCTGGTCAGACTCACGAGCCGTGTATCGCCTCACCCTGCCCCTGGTTCACCCGCCGGTCGCCCGCTCGCTTGTCTCCTGAACCGTGAACATTCCGCCTTCCGAGGATGCCGTCCGTACCGACTGAGTTTCTCGACCGAACCTCACTTTCCTCGACCGCTCTTGGGCTAGATGGCCTAGGTCCGTAATATTTTGGTATCAGAGCTCAAGTCCTGAAGAAAAGGTTGTATCTTTCCAACTTTTCACTTAGGGTTTTGGTTGTGTTCTTGCGCATGTTTGGTTTACTTGTTTGCTTAGGAATCTTTGGTTAGGATTGCTAGATTTAGTGAACTAGGTTGTTTAGTCTGTTTGTTATGGTTGTTGACTGCATAAACCGCCATTGTTAGAACTTGTGGGGAAGATGAAGTTAGGCGCGGTCAAGGCCACTTTTTGACCAGGCCGTACTGTCCTACGGTCGGTGACTCACCAAGCGGTCCTTCCGGCTGATGTCATCCTGTCCCCTGCCCTTTTAAAATTTGAATTCGAAATCTGGTTAAGAATAGGCGGTTCTAGCATGAAGTTTTTAAATTATCTGTCTTAGGTTTAGTTAATTACTAGTCTAGTTTAATTTAAAATCAAATTTAATCAAGCATCATTAACTTTAATCTTAAGGTAATTAAGTAAGAAACCGTTGACTAGTTGACTTTCTTGTCTTGCAAGGTACCTAAGCTAAATGGCTGATCCAGCCTTAGCCGAGACTCTTACCAGCCTTCAGACTCAGCTTCAGCAGCTGGGAGACCGGCTTGGTCGTGTGGAGCAGCCTCAACCGCAACCTGCACCTCCACCTCCACAACCAAGAGCGCCACCACCCCTTTGGCCGGATCAGGACATGGAGGGTTTATCTGAGGAAGAGGCCTTCCCACCCCATTTCAGAAGACCAAGACACAGAGAGAGGAGGTACCCTGAGGAGAGGGGACATCACCATCCACCTAGAGCTCACTCCCCACACCTCAAGCTCACGCCTCCCACCTTTGCCGGCAAGGTTGATCCGGAGGCATACCTGGACTGGGAGAGAAGGATTGATCACATCTTTGAAGTCTATGGGTTTGAAGAACCCAAGAAGGTGACCTATGCAGCAGCTCAACTCACTGATCATGCCCTGTCCTGGTGGGACCAAGACTCGGCCAAAAGGAGAAGGCGAGGAGAAGAGTCGGTCCGGTCATGGGAGATCATGAAATTCATGATGAAAGGAAGGTACATCCCACCTATGTACCACAGGGAGCTTCAGAAGAAGTTCAGGAAGCTCAGCCAAGGCCATAGGAGTGTAGAGGTTAAGATGGAGAGTGAACTTGGCAGCTACTAAACATCCTATGCCTTATAGGTTAAGATGGCTAAATGATAAAACCGAATTGAAGATTAATGAACAGGTCAAGGTTTCATTTAGCATAGGCAAGTATGTTGATGAGGTTCTTTGTGATGTAGTTCCTATGCAAGCCACCCATATACTGTTAGGTAGACCTTGGCAATTTGATAGGGAAGTTGTGCATGATGGTAGGACAAATAAGTATACCCTTATGATGAATAAGAAACGGATTAGCCTAACACCCTTATTGCCTGCTCAAGTTCATGAAATGCAAGTCAAGTTAGCTAAAGAAAAATGCATGTCTAAAACTAATTTCTTGATTACACCTAGTGATGTTAGGCGTTCTCTCTTTGACCCAACTTGTCAAGTTGTTTTGGTTGTTTACAAAGATATAATGAATTCTAGACATACTAATGTGGTCTTGCCAAGGGAAATCCGAGCTTTACTTGACAGGTACAAGGATGTCTTTCCTGAGGAGATACCAGCAGGCCTACCGCCCTTGAGAGGCATAGAGCACCAGATTGATTTCATCCCAGGCGCCCAGCTCCCAAACCGGCCTGCATACCGAGTCAACCCCGCGGAGGCAAAGGAGCTTGAAGCTCAGGTCCGAAACCTCATGGCCAAAGGATATGTGAGGGAGAGTCTAAGTCCTTGTGTCGTGCCTGTGCTCCTTGTGCCCAAGAAAGACGGCTCCTACAGGATGTGTGTTGATTGTAGAGCCATCAACAACATCACCATCAAATACCGCCACCCAATTCCAAGGCTAGACGACATGTTGGATGAGTTGAGTGGAGCAACCATCTTCTCTAAGGTGGATTTGAAGAGTGGGTATCACCAAGTGAGGATGAGGGAAGGGGATGAGTGGAAGACCGCTTTCAAGACCAAGCATGGCTTGTATGAGTGGCTAGTCATGCCATTCGGCCTCTCCAATGCCCCAAGCACCTTCATGCGCCTCATGCACCATATCCTTAGACCCTTTATGGGCAAGTTCTTAGTGGTTTATTTTGATGACATTCTGATATATACCTCTTGCTTGACTGATCATGTGCTGCATTTAGAACAAGTCTTAGAGACTCTTAGGAAAGAACACATGTTTGCCAATTTGTCTAAATGCATCTTTTGCACAGATGAGGTTGTTCTCCTTGGCTTTGTGGTTAGCTCACAGGGATTAAGAGTGGATGTGGAGAAGATAGAAGCCATACTTGGCTGGCCCAGACCGACTTCAATCAGCCAAGTTAGAAGCTTCCATGGGTTGGCCAGTTTCTATAGGCGCTTTGTGAAGGACTTCAGCACCTTGGCCGCACCATTGACTTCCTGATCAAGAAGAACACGGGTTTTGAGTGGGGAGAGTTGCAAGAACAAGCCTTCTTGAATCTCAAGTACCAGCTGACCCATGCACCCATCCTTGCTCTGCCAAATTTCGAGAAAACCTTTGAAGTGGAGTGTGATGCCTCAGGAGTACGCATAGGGGCGATACTGACTCAAGGAGGGAGACCAGTGGCCTATTTTAGTGAGAAGCTGACCGGTGCTACCTTGAACTACCCAGCTTATGACAAGGAGTTGTATGCATTGGTCAGGGCAATGCAAACATGGCAGCACTATCTATTGGCTAGGGAGTGTGATCCACACAGATCATGAGACCTTTCAGCATCTGAGGGGCCAGACCGTGTTGAAGAAAAAGCATGCTAGATGGCTGGAGTATACAGAGACCTTCCCCTATGTGATCAAATACAAGAGGGGAAAAGAGAATGTAGTGGCGGATGCCTTGTCAAGGAGGCATGCTTTGATCTCCACCATGGATGCTAAGGTCATGGGATTTGGACACTTGAAGACTTTGTACCCTGAAGACCCAGACCTCAAGGCAGCTTATGAAAGGCATGGAACAGAAGCCTACACGCGTTTCTTCCTTCATGATGGGTTCCTTTTTAAGGATAAACGGTTGTGCATTCCCCAAGGCTCAATGAGGGAGTTGTTAGTAGAGGAAGCTCATGGAGGTGGTCTTATGGGCCATTTTGGAGTGCAGAAGACTCTCAATGTTCTTAAGGAACATTTCTACTGGCCCAAGATGAAGAAGATGGTAGCCACCCACTGTGACAGGTGCATCACTTGCAAGAAAGCCAAGTCAAGACTCAACCCCCACGGTTTATACATGCCCCTGCCAGTTCCTACTCTACCATGGGTAGACATCTCCATGGATTTCGTTTTAGGATTGCCAAAGATTCAGCACAAGGATTCGGTGTTTGTGGTAGTGGACCGCTTCTCCAAAATGGCTCACTTCATACCATGCAAAGACCAATGATGCCTCTCAGACCGCGACCCTATTCTTTAGAGAGGTGGTGAGACTTCATGGCATCCCAAGAACCATTGTGTCAGACCGTGACACCAAGTTCTTGTCACACTTCTGGAGGACTTTGTGGAAGAAGCTGGGTACCAAGCTTCTCTTCTCTACCACGTGCCACCCTCAGACAGATGGGCAGACCGAGGTGGTCAACCGCACCTTAGGAGCACTCTTGAGATCAACAGTTGGACGGCATTTAGCAACCTGGGTGGAGAGCTTACCATTAGTAGAGTTTTCCTACAACTCAACCAAGCATTCTACCACGGGCATGTCACCTTTTGAGGCTGTGTATGGTCGCAACCCAAACACTCCATTGACCTTGGCACCCTTGCCACCAACCGAGACCATGGATCTTGAGGGAGAGGCCAAAGCCGAGGCTATGAAGAAGATATTTGAGCAAGTGCACGGCAAGATTGAAAGGAGGAATGACCAAACCCGATCTAGGATCAACAAGAAGAGGAAGCAACTGGTGTTCCAACCAGGAGATTGGGTGTGGTTACACCTAACGCCAGAGTGCTTCCCCAACAAGCGCAAGCACAAGCTGGACTTCAGAGGAGACGGCCCCTTCCAAGTGGTGGAACGCATCAATGACAACGCCTACAGACTCAAGCTGCCAGGTGAGTACAATGTGTCTTCATCCTTTAATGTTTCTGATTTATCTCCCTTTGATGCACAAGATGTTGGCTCTTTGGAGACCAAAGCACTTGAAGAGGGTGGGGATGATGGGGTCATCCAAGCTACACCGACCCGGTATTTGGAGGATGAGGATCAGACCACTCCATATGTGTCCCAGCATCATGACCAGGAGTAGAGCCGTCCAAGGAACCCAAGAAAGGAGCAAAGATGATCATGCCCAAGGAGGCCAAGCAGAAACCGCCCTAGCTCATGCTACCGGTCCGGGAGAGGAAGTGGAGATTGAAGACACCAGCCAGCCGCCTGACCATGTTCAGCTGGGTGTTCCTGACCAGGACACTCATGCACACAGCCTTAGGGATAAGGTCTTGTGTGTCCTTACTATTCATGAAAAAGGGCACTCCTAAAGACCTTAGGTGACTAGGGTACTCTTTTCCTTTCTAAGTTTACCATAATGGGTTCTTGGAAAGGTTTTTAATAAGACCTGAAAATCTAAGGCATCAAGCCTAGTGTCCCATTGGTTTAATGTGGATATATCCCTTTAAATCAATTAGGCTTGATTTTATCTTAGGCAATGTCTAGCCTTGCATTTTCTTTAAAAGACTTAGTCATTTGGGGTTTGTTTAGTTTTGTTGACCACGGTCAACTAGGTCATTGTGGACTTAAGTATGTAGCCTATAAAAGGCATACTCTTTCTTTCTAAGAAAACAACTTTCGACCCTAAAAACCTAAGAACCATGGCCGCTTAGATCGAACTCCCTATCTTGCTTGTTGAGTGTGTCTCCAAGAAGAGAAGGAAAGCTTTCTTGAAGATTGAGTGTGTCTCTCTTCTTGGAAAGGCTGTATCCAAGCCAGACATAGCTTGGTGTGTTGCCTTCAATTCCCCATTCAAGCCGCCTTCAAACCTTCTTTTCATTTATTAAATCGTTTCCTATTTCTTGTTCCATCGCTCCACCGTTCCATCGCTTACAGCCGTACCGGTCACGCCTTCCTCCCATCCCTCGGACGGGTACTTGTCCTGTCGACTTTGCCCCAGCCGCGAGGCCTTCCCTGGTCACACTCACGAGCCGTGTATCGCCTCACCCAGCCCCAGGTTCACCTGCCGGTCGCCCGCTCGCTTGTCTCCTGAACCGTGAACATTCCGCCTTCCGAGGATGCCGTCCGTACCGACTGAGTTTCTCGACCGAACCTCACTTTCCTCGACCGCTCTTGGGCTAGATGGCCTAGGTCCGTAACAGTGAGTGTCTAAGACTTGTTTGTATTCTAGTGTTATGTTATCCTTGTAGCCGTTCATGTATAAGGCTATCCTTGTATCCAAACAAGCCTAGACTAGATTAATATAAATATCTATCTTCCTTCTCATTTTGTAACTTAGAAACTATTATTCTCATTCTCTTAATAAAATCATTCTTCTATAAATCTCTCTAAATCTCTCATTCTCTCATTCTAAAAATCTCTTAATATCATAATCTTTCATGGTACCAGAGCCAGGTTGCATCAAATCTGGGTAAAATTCATCATTCTATCCTTGAATCAAGAAGTAATCATCTTCTTCATAATCTCTTTCAGTTCTATTTCGACCGTCACCTTGAAATGCTAATTCCGGCCAAACCATTGCTCCTTTTAACGATTTGCTTTTTTTGGATTGTACTTCGGTGAGTTCTAAAGCCAGGCCAATTGGAATTGCATCATTTGACCAAGGGACCAAAATTTATGAATTTTCTTGCATCGGACCTCCGCGAGTGCCTCCACCGTAAACCTCCGTGTTTCCCTGGTCATTCCTTCGTTGAATCATCATCAAATCGCGTTTTTCCAAATTCTAAACTCAAGCCCTTCGAGTTTAGTTTCTTTTTAAAGAAAGCAGAAACTCAATTCCTTTTTGTTTGAAGGACGTTCTTGAAGTTGTTCTCAGAGACGTCAAAAATCGCCCCTCACAAGGATCTGGTGATAAAATTCTAATCCTTTCTCAGTTTTCTTTAAATCTTTGAATCTGAAACGTTTAATAAGTCTTCAAGATTGATTTTCTTGAAATCTTTAGTAATCTTTAAAATTCTTAAAAAATAGAGAATCTTGAATTTTCTTTTAGGATTGGTTTATTGAAATTCGAATTTTTAGGATTGATTCTTGCTGATTTGGATAAGTATTGTTAGAAATAAATATTGTTGGTTGGAGTGGTTGAGTTAGTTGCAGGGGTTGTTGAAGTCAGTTCAAAGTTGTTGAAGTTAGTTGCAGTTGGTTGAAGTCAGTTCTTATCTACACTCGCCTGGCCAAGCTACAAGCTGCCTGGGTGTGATCTTGTGCGTGACGTGTCCTTGGTGCTTGGCGTGCCTGTGTTACCAAGCTGAAGAAAGGAGTCCACACTTGGTGCCCACACACAGGATCAAACTACGGACCTTCAGGATCGAACTCGCAGCCTTCCTGTGTTTGCGAACTGACGAAGCTTCCGACCAACAGCACATGTCCGTGACCAACACATCTTGTTCCGACCGGATGCCATCAAACAAGTTCCAGCTGCACACGTGATCAGCCTGTATCGAGTTTCCTTGGAACACACGCAAGGCGTCCTTGGTGTGTCCGTGATTCAAGTCCCGTGTGACCAGCAAGACACACCGGCCTTCTTGCGTTCTGACCAACATTCCGACAAGCATACCCGACTGGCCTTCCCGTGTCCTTACCATTGTCCAGAAAAGCATACCTGATCAGCTAGCTTGCCAGATTCTTGGATCACACGCGACTGCTCTTGATCAGCGTTGTCCCGACCAGCCACGCTCCTGCTTGTCTCGACCGGCAATACCTGCATCCCGACCAACCGTCTGCTTCAGAATATGCACTCGACCAAGCTACTTTCATTGTACCGTGGCCTACATCGAGCTACACACGTGACCAGCTCCACTTTCTTGGATCACACGAATCACAAATCAGTGTCCTAGCCACTACCTGTCCCGGAAAGCGGCCTCGGCCCATCTCGACCAACACACGTCCTAACCGGCCGGCTATTCATCTCTTCCAACCAATCAAATCCTTTGACGATGTTTTTTTTAAAACATGGATATTCAAGCTATATTCAGAGCTCCAGTCATTCTCCATGGAGCAAGTTACCTCTTGTGTTATAAGGCTATGAAAACCACATTGGGGGGTAAAAGCCTTTGGAATCACATTTCTACAAATGGCCTTGAAGAAAATGAAGTGGCTGAAGTTAGTGAGGCTGTGGCTGCTCAAGCCAAATGGTACGAAGAAGACCAGTTGGTACTCTCTATACTTCAAAATTCTCTTGCTAGTGATCTTTTAGAGGCTTATTCTTTTTGTGAAAATGCTAAGGATCTATGGGACACTTTGAAAAAGGTGTATGGAAATACCACTAACCTTTTAAGAATTTTTGAAGTGAATAAGGTTTTGAATGAATTAGACAGGAGGATGCATAATTCACAATACATTATGGCTCATTCAGAGCATTGTGGGCTGAGCTACAGATGCTAAGGCCAGCCACTATTGACCCAATTGTTCTCCATGAAAGGAAAGAACAAGATAAGGTGTTTGAGTTACTATTAACTCTTAATACTACTTACTCAGATCCTATTAAGCATATTCTCAGGTCTGATAAGCTTCCTAGTTTGGAAGATGTTTATGCTCAAATCCAAAAGGACCAAGGATCTCATGGATTATTTGGCAACAAGGCTGAATTGGTGGCTGCACACAAGAGCTTCTTCAAATCAACACCAACAAATTAATCTAGGAAGAGGAGACAAACATGTGACCATTGCAAGAGGAGTGGCCATACAAAAAAGGAGTGTTGGGTACTTCATCCTCAGCTGAAGCCAAGCTGGGCTTCTCGACCACAGCAACCCATGGCCAGCCACACGCAACTGCAAGCTCACGGCCTGGTGACGGTTCCTTCAAAGGCGTGTAGCAGTTCAGTTCTTCACTCAGCTTCAACTAGTGCCATGTCTCCAGCATCTGAATATGTGACAAAATCAGACTTTAGAAGCTCTTATCAAAGCAATAAAGGATGGCAATGTGTTGGGTAAAACTTTTCATGCTTCGTTTCAAACTTCTTTTACTCCTAATGTCTCTAAGTCATTGGTGGTTGATTTTGGTGCTTCTCATCATATGATTAGTGATCTAGGATTGCTAGAGAATGTTGAACCTGCCTTAGGTAATGTTGTCATTGCTAATGGAATTAAAGTACCAATTAAAGCCTTCCTACTACTGATTTAATTTTTCAAGCTATATTTGGTCCTAATTATTTCTACTTTCAGGATATTGAGACTAGTAGAAGATTTGGACAAGGAACCACAAGAGATGACTTGTATGTGCTTGAAGACATGACTAGTGCTAGTGGGTTAGAAGCGGCTTTTCATGCTGGTTCATTTAGTTCTGTTTTTGATCTTTGGCATGCTAGATTATGACATCCTCATCATAGAGCACTTGAACTGATTTTTTCTGGTTTAAAAATTCCAAAGGATATGTTTGATTCTTGTATACTTGGAAAGCATTGCAAAACTATTTTTGAAAAATCTATGCATACTTATGAAAATTGTTTTGAGTTGGTGCATTCTGATGTTTGGACATCTTCATTCCCATCTAGAGAAAACCATAAGAATTTTGTGACCTTTATTGATGAAAAATCCAAATATACTTGAGTTACTTTGCTTAGTTCTAAAAATAGAGTATTTGATGCATTTTTAAATTTTCAAGCATATGTTACTAAGCAATATAATGAAAGTATTAAATGTTTTAGAACAGATAATAGAGGAGAATACACTAGCACCAGACTCCAACAGCACCTGGCCAAACATGGCATTGAACATCAAACCAACTGTCCTTACACTCCACAACAAAATGGAGTGGCTGAAAGGAAGAATAGGCATTTGATGGAAGTTGTGAGAACAATGATGTTCCACATGAAAGTTCCCAAAAGATTTTGGGGGTATGCTCTTGTAGCTGCATCCTACTTGATTAATAGGACTCCTACAAAATTCCTAGATGACTTGTATCCATTTGAGGTACTAAACAAAACTAGACCCAATATTGACCACTTGAGAGTTTTTGGTTGTGTTTGTTTTGTATTGGTTCCAAGGGAGCAAATGAACAAGCTGGACCCAAAGAGTACCAAAGCTATGTTCATTGGGTATTCTTCTATTCAGAAAGGATATAAATGTTATGATCCAGAGACTAGAAGAGTCTTGGTATACAGAGATGTTAAGTTCCAAGAATCCAAAGGTTTATATGAAGAAGGAACTTAAGATCAATTCAAGGACATCTCAACAACAAGATCAGACCAAGCTGAGAACTTGAGGAGGCTCTTGGAGAGTATTGGTATAGTTTCACCTCATCAGCCCATGGTCACTGCTCAACCAGATTCAGCCGTATCTAGTCCCGGTCATCCAGCCGTGGTAAAGCCGGCCGGGCCGCGGCCTTCAATCACGGCCGGCCCGTCTATTCCACATCACCCCTCTTTTAGTTCTCCTGGCCTTCCCCTTCTTAAACATGGGGGGGAGAGACATCTACTCATGTCCAACAAGACTCAGCAGGAGAATATTCAATTTTGGTCTCAGCTTCCAAAAGATCAATAGAAGTGCCCACTCGTATGGAAGTTTTAGGTGAAGAGGAGGATCCTATACAAGAAGCCCCAGCTACAGTCCTAAGAAGGAGCACAAGACAAAGGAAACCACCAGTATTCTACAATGGGAATGTTGTGGTTCATCATGATCAGGGAGTTTGTAATATTGCTCACTAACCTACTAATCATGTTGCTTTCATTACAAGTCTTGATAAAGAGTAGATTCCAAAGACATATGAAGAAGCTATGACCAAGAAGGAATGGAGGGAAGCCATTCTAGCTGAGAAACAAGCCATGGAATGGAATGGTACCTATGCTTCATCTACTTTATCAAAAGGAAAAAGGGCTGTAAGTTTTAAATGGATTTTTACAATTAAATACAAAAGCAATGGTGAAATTGATAGATATAAAGCTAGGTTGGTGGCTAGAGGTTTTACTCAGACATATGGTGAGGATTATAGGGATACCTTTGAACCTGTAGCTAAGCTTCATTATGTTAATGTTGTTCTTTTACTTGCTAATAACCTTGAGTGGGAGTTATGGCAAATGGATGTTAAGAATGCATTCTTACAAGGTGAACTAGAAGAAGAGGTATACATGTCTCCTCCACCAGGTCTAGAGGAGGAGGTAGAGAGCGGCAACATTCTCAGACTGAGAAAGGTCATCTATGGCCTTAAAGAATCTCCAAGAGCCTGGTACCACAAGCTAAGTGTAACATTGATGGATAGAGGATTCAAAAGATCTGAAGTTGAACATACTCTTTTTACACTAAAAAGCAAGGAAGGTATTGTGATAATTCTTATTTATGTAGATGATATAATAATATCTGGTAGTGATACTGTTGATATTGCATCTACTAAAGATTACTTGAAAAGTGTCTTTGATATTAAGGATCTAGGAGAACTTAAATACTTCTTAGGAATTGAAGTGTGTAGGTTCAAGGAAGGTCTCTTTTTATCTCAAAGAAAATATGTTGTAGATTTACTAACCTCTACAAGTATGATGAAAGCTAAACCAGCCAAAACACCCTTAGAAGAAGATTATAAAATCAGAACTAAGGGGGAGCTAGAGGAAATTGATTTTCATGATCCTAAGCTCTATAGAAAAGTGGTTGGTAAGCTTATTTATCTAACCATCACTAGACCAGATTTATGTTTTGCTGTGAATCAGGTATCTCAACATATGCAAGGGCCAAAGATGAGACATTGGGAGATGGCAAACCAAATTTTGAGATATCTAAAAGGCACTCATGAACATATGGATGGGTTGCAATAGAAACACAAATGTGGTTGGTTATGGTGATGCATATTGGGCAGGAGATAGGGAGGATAGGAGAAGTATCACATGCTATTGTACTTTCATAGGAGGGAACCTTGTGACTTGGAAAACCAAGAAGCAAAAGGTGGTATCATGCTCTAGTGCAGAATCAGAATATAGAGCAATGAGGAAGCTCACAACTGAATGCATTTGGCTGAGATAAATTTTGGAGGATCTTGCCGTGAAGTATAAAGAACCTATCACCATTCATTATGACAATCAGGCTGCTATACACATAGCCTCTAACTTTGTGTTCCATGAAAGGACCAAGCATATAGAAGTAGACTGCCACAAAGTAAGGGAAGCCATTGGGAAGGGAATTATCTTGCCTTGTTATACAAGGAGTGAGGATCAACTACCTGATGTGTTCACCAAGGCAACAACTCTGAAGAATGGCGCCTCCATCTATCCAAGGTTTGGCCTTATGACCATTCCACACCAATGATCCCAACATGGAGTGTTATACTCTTTTTCCTTATAAAAGGTTTTTCCCCAAATGGGTTTTCCTTCTTTAGGTTTTTAATGAGGTAATACTTCATGGTTGCAAGCTTATACATTCTTCATGTCTTAAGCTTGAGGGGGAGTGTTAGAATGAAGAAGAAATGATGAATTTAGAAAGCCCTTCATGCTTTCCTATAATAGCCGTGTGTTACATAGTCAAAGGGGGAGTGTCTAAGGCTTGTTTGTGTTCTAGTGTTATGTTATCCTTGTAGCCATTCATGTATAATGCTATCCTTGTATCCAAACAAGCCTAGACTAGATTAGTATAAATATCTCTCTCCTTTCTCATTTGTAACTTAGAAACTATTATTCTCATTCTCTTAATAAAATCATTCTTCTCTAAATCTCTCTAATCTCTCATTCTCTCATTCTACAAATCTCTTAATATCATAATCTTTCATGGAAGACATTCCAACCAATTCTTCACATTCTGTCCAATAATTTCTCTCACCACCTTTGTCTGCCCGTCTGTCTGTGGATGATACGCAGTAGAAAACAAGAGGTTGGTCCCTAACTTACACCAAAATGCTCGCCAAAAGTGACTGAGGAACTTCGTGTCTCTGTCTGATACAATCGTCCTGTGAATTCCATGCAGTCGTACTATCCCATTGAAGAACAAGTCGGCAGTCTGGCTGGCGTCATTCGTCTTGATACCTGCGATGAAGTACACTATCTTGGAAAAACAATTAGTCACGACGAAGATGGAGTCCTTGTGATTGATTCTAGGCAGACCTAGCACGAAATCCATAGAAATATCGGTCCATGGTGCAGAAGGAACCGGTAATGGCATATAAAGACCTTAAGGATGCATCTTGGATTTAGCCTGTTTGTAGATAAGGCATTTAACACAATGGGCCTCCACATCCCGTAGTTGGTGAGGCCAGTTGAAATGCTCCTTAAGCATCCTCAAGGTCTTGTCGACTCCAAAGTGTCCCATTAAACCTCCTCTGTGAGCCTCTCTTAGAAGTAACTCTTGAATTGACCGTCTTGGGATGCAGATATGTTTGTCCTTGAAAAGGAATCCGTCAAACAAATAGAAGTTACTGTAAGCCCCTATGCCATGCTCCTGGTAGGCCTCAGTGAAGTCAGCGTCCTCTGCATACAACTCTTTGATCATCTCGAATCATATAACCTTCGATTCCATAACAGAGATGAGACTGTATCTTCTGGATAAAGCATCAGCCACGACGTTATTCGTTCCCTTTTTTTACTTAATGACATAGGAAAATGTCTCGATATATTCTAGCCCACAAGCATGCCTCCTCTTAAGTGTGGATTGCCCTCTAAGATGCTGAAGTATCTGATGATCGGTGTGAATCACAACCTCCATGGCAAGTAGGTAATGCTGCCAAGTCTCTAGGGCTTGGACCAATGCATATACCTCCTTATCGTAGGTAGGATAGTTAAGAGCGGTTCCACTTTAACTTCTTGCTGAAATAGGTGATAGGTCTTCCGCCTTGGGTCAGGAATGCTCCTATACCGATCCCTCAAGCGTCACATTCTACCTCAAAGGTCTGGTTAAAGTCGGGAAGAACTAGGAATGGGGCATGGGTGAGGCGCTCCTTTAACAGCTTAAATGACTTGTCCTGGTCTGGGCCCTATCAAAATTCTTGATTCTTTTTGATCGTGGATGTCAACAGACCGACGATCGTGTTGAAGTCCTGGACGAACCGTCGGTAGAAACTGGCGAGCCCATGGAAGCTCCGGACCTGGCTTGCATTTGTTGGTGTTGGCCAATCCTGAATGGCCTTGATCTTCTCGTTTTCCACTCTGAGTTCCTGTAAACTCACGGTGAATCTAAGAAAAACGACTTGGTCTGTGCAGAACGTACACTTCTTTAAATTGGCGTATAACTGCTCTTTCTGGAATGTGACGATCACTATCTCTAGGTGCTCTAAATGATCCGAGTAAGTCCTAGTGTAGACGAGAATATCGTCAAAGTAGACCACTACAAATTTACCAATGAACGGTCGAAGGTCTTGGTTCATAAGGCGCATGAAAGTACTTGGGGCGTTGGACAGGCCGAACGGCACTACTAGCCACTCATAAAGATCCTGCTTGGTCTTCAAGGCAGTCTTCCATTCATCTCCTTCTCGCATTCTGACTTGAAGATATACACTTTGTAAGTCAATCTTGGAGAAGACCGTGGCTCCGGTACTTGATTGTAATATTATAGATGGCGACAATCGACACACGTTCTCCAACTCCCATCCTTCTTCGGCACAACTAAGACCGGGATGGTACAAGGACTAAGGCTCTCTCTAACGTAGCCTTGAGCCATAAGATCCTGGACTTCCCTTTCTAATTCTTTGGCCTCCTCAGGGTTGACTTGGTAAGCATGTCGGTTAGGCAGTTGAGCTCCTAAAATAAACTCGATGTGGTGCTCAATACCTCGAATGGGTGGTAGGTCAGCTGGGATCTCGTTTGGGAACAAGTCTGTGTAATTCTCTAGTAGGGTCTGGACCTCGGCTGGTAGGCTGGTATCGGTGCCTGACGTGCTCAGAATCTCCCTGTAGAGCATTAAGACGAGTTGAGTACCCTTTGTGCGGGCTGCTTTCCTCAAGTCAGCAACATTGATGAGGAAGTTCTCCTTGCGAGCATGTTGATCTTTCCCCATTTTGGATTGCATCTATTGCACAGCTTGTGGAGACATTGATGCCAGGTTGTATCGACACTTGTCGTGGACAAAAGAGTAAAATTTCGTCCATCCATTATGTGTAGTCTCTCGGTCAAATTATCAAGGTCGTCCTAAGAGGAGATGTCTAGCTGACATCAGTACGACATCACAGGATACCTGGTCCTGATATCTACCAATGCTGAATACGATCTTAACTTGGTCCGAAATATAAAGCTACATCTTATTGTTAAGCCATCACAATTTATAAGGTTTAAGACTCTTGGTCACAGGCAGTCCGAGCTTTTCAACCATGTATTTTCTCGTGGCGTTGGTGCTGAACCTTCCATCCATAATCAATGAGCACACTTTCCCAAAGATGGTACATTTGGAATGGAAAATGTTCTCTTGCTGCTCTACCTCTTCCGGCTCAAATCTCGAGTTGAAGACACGTCTGATCATGAGCATCTCTCCGGAATCTGCATATTCTATTTCTTCATCAGATTGTTGGTTAGTCGCTGGGGCGACCTCATCGTGTTCATCCTCGGACTCATAGTCTCCTGAAGCCGTCAATACCATCGTCTTCTGGGTGAGGCATTCTCGTGACATGAGTCCCTTCCTTTATACTTAAAGCACACGATCTCGCTGCTTCGCTGCAGCTGAGTCAGAGTGGATGTGGGGATGGTCGGTTTTGGGGCAGCGGGGGCGGTCCTAGGGGCCTAGTTGCTGACCATGGCCTTTCCCTTGAGGCGTGGGTCACTGGTGGAAGCTGTCCGGTCAAAGGGCTTGGGGCCGGTGATCAGGTACTCTTAGGTCTAGAAGGTGCAAATAATTTCCTTTTATTGCACTTCTTTATTTGGACTGCTAAATAAAACAACTCGCCAAGATCATGGTAAGGCTGTCGCTCGATCTTCCGAGCGATTGATTCATGTAATCCGTCGATGAATTAGGCCATTATGCTTTCTTCGGATTCGTCCACGTCAAGTCTCTTGTGTAGGTGCACGAATTCATCGAAATATTTTGACACCGTTTTGCTGCCTTGGATGAGGCGTATGAATCGTCTCTGTAGTTCACATTGGAAATGAGGAGGGATATAGCGTCTCCTCATGATCTGGGTGAGTTTGACCCATGAGGTCAAAGTATCCATCCTGGCTCTCTTGCGAGCAGTTACTTTGCGATCCCACCACGCCAGTGCGTGATCAGTGAACTGAGCCGTTGCTAAAGCGACTCTACGAGGATCTTCATAGTTGTAGTACTCAAAGAGTAGCTCCATCCTCCTTTCCCAATCGAGGTATTCCTCGAGATCAACATTTCCTGAAAAGGAAAGAGGGTTCATCTTTACGTAGGGGTGGCTCATGGGCTGTCTAGGTGGCGGCATCTGCCCGTCATAGTCCTGGTGTCGGCACATTCACCTCTAGTCTGTCAGCTCAGTACGGGGGTGCGACTAGGGGCGGCGCGGGAGCTGGCGCGGGTGCTGGCTGCTCCAAACGCTCGAGGAACATTGCTATTGTGGTCATCTGGGCGGGCAAGGATTGCAGAAGCTGCATCATGACTTGGTTGTTCTGACCGGAAGACGACTTGTCGCTAACTGACATATTTCTTTTTATAGAAAAAGAAAATATTGAAAAATGGAAAATTTCACAAAAGGGAAACTTGCAAAAACAACAATTTCTTTTTATAAAAATGTTCCGCAATTAAATATATTTTTTTTTGTATGTATATGTAATAGTAAAAAAATGGAAACTATTCTAAATTTAGGAAAAGGGAAAAAAAATCAAAAATGGATATCTGCCTAAAAAACATATTGCCTAAATGAAGAAAATGAAACTATCCTATATGCTAACTTTTAATTATCGGCCTAGTTTCTAAAACGAAAATCGCCTAAAAGGTTTTGGAAAATTCCTAGAAGGTTTTTAGAAAACTTCCTAAAAGGTAATCCTAGCCTAATTAAAAGGCAAATAATTAATCTTATGCCTAGAATAATTGGGAAAACTTCCTAAACTATGTGCAATGAACCTAGACGCTTAAGGCTAAGGGCTAAGACGGCGAGGTTTGGAGCAAAGCCAAGCGCAGGACAGGCGGGGTGTGGTGCTAAGCGCGGGACCTAGTGGCACGGTGCGGTATGAATTGTAGCAGGATGGGACAAAGAGGAGCACGGGGAGTACCTAGCGCTAGGCGCGAGACAACGCGGGTGGTCTCGATACCCTTGAACCTGGTCCTCACGGGATGGCACCTAGACTGGACTAGACGCGGGGAACTAGACCTGTTTAGACGCGATATAGGAACCTATTAACTCACGGGCTGGTGAGCTGGCTTTTAAGCTTAACGTGAAGCGACTAAACCTAGACGCTAAGATGAACCGTTCGGGGGGGGGGGGGGGTGGAACATAGGGCAAGCAAACAAACACAATAGGACAAGCAATCAAATTTTTTCTTATACTTCTTTATATATATTTAAATGAAAAAAATACAAGGATTGATATAACCTGTTTTTTTTTGTAGTAGAAGACTTGATTCCTTCCCCTTCTTAACCAAGAATCTCAGGGAAAAGAGAAAGAAAACAAAATCAAAAGCAAAGCAAGTTCAACAAATAAAAAAAACGCCAAATAACAAAAGGATAGATTCAACCTGATGTTCAGGAGGTTTATGCTCTGATACCATATGATGCAAGAACGTTGGTGGACTGTCTTTCACCGAGAAGCTCAGGCGGCTGGACAGAGAAAATAGGAAACGAATGGGTGGATCGGGCCCACACAAGCTGTGGAAGGGCTTGTGATACTCCAAGAACTTCAACCAAAAGGGCTAAAGAACATGACAAGCTCAACAAGGAGGCTAAGAGGCGGCGTTAATGGGGACTTAGACAAAGTCTTAGGGTTTTTGTTTTGATTCTGAATTGCTTGTTTTTTTTATTAATGAATGGTCCAAAGGCTTATATAATGCCTTGTTACAAATTATGTTAAACAACATGATATTTAGCCCCTTAAGAAATAAAAACAACAAGTAGTTTACTTATTGGTGGCAAATTTTAAAGGACTTTGGGCTTAAGAAATTAACACAACTCATAAGCCCAAATACTACACTTAATCTATAAAACATAAATAGAAGGATATAAAGCCCAGTTAAACACTTAGGCAAATTCGGTGGTGACTTGTGAATGGTTTAGAATCGTGAACAAGTCATCACCTTCTTGCGCACTAAGAGTATAGCTTCATTAAAACCTTGTTCGAAAAATCCAATGTGATAAAACCAAAGATAGGAAAAAGAGTACAATTTCCTAGCACGACTTTTGGTGTCTTTACCGGATGGTAATGGTAAAAACACCGGAGGAAGAAGAGTCTTCGAGAAGGAACCTCCATTGTTCCTTGTCCGACTTGAAGGGGTCGGGGTCACATGGACCAGGGTCAGTCGGTCTGGATTCCAGCACGGTCGGTCTGAGCTCCTGACGGACTCCACTCTCTAATAAGATGCTGAGCTTGTATCCTGTAGCCTTTCTCTTGGATCGTGTGAGAGGTCCTGGTGGGTTGACTGGTGCAGTAGTTGGGACGATGTCCTCATCACTTTTGAATGGAGTTTGTGGAATGGACGTGAGAAGAGATGAATGGGATTCATTAGAGAAGGATTCGAAGGGCTGAGATAACACAAGAGACACGAGCATCAACCCCCATGGTCGATGTTGAGGCTGATAAAAGGCGCACCCGCGTATCCAAGTCACTGCGACAAAAATATCGACTACGTTCCTGATGACGTGCCTGATTTTTTGGGCGACAAATTTTAATCTTGTTTTGTTTAGATTAAAATATTTTTGTTTAATTTAAGTATAAATACTAAACTAAATGAGTTTTTAAAATTTTTCATCCTTTAAGCAAAAAAGGGGGATGAGAGAATTGTGAGATTGGGAATTTTCTCTTTGAATCTCTTTGTAACCCATTGAATACAGTTTGGATAATCATTTATCTCTAATCTCTTCTCTTTTCCTTTATGTTTCATTTTATCTTCAATTTGATTTGCTTTTCAATAATCATGTGGGAGTAGTCCTCTAAATGGTTTAGGGATTGGTAGATTAAGGATTCAATGATGATTGATTTATACAAAAGTTATTAGAACCTTCTATATGATAATTAATAATACTAGGTTTACCTTGAGAGAGTGAATATAGATCCTAGGATATTCATCGCCTGAAAGGTGTCGATGGAATTCATTACCAGGTCATTAAAGAGTTTTTCTTCTCTAGCCATTGATAGATGATGTTAGAGTGATTAGTGAGCTAATTGAACAAATTTTTAAATTCTTTTAATAATTGTTGACTATTGATCTTTCGAATGAGAGTTTTGTAATGCTGTTGTTTTACATAATGATCAGTTGCATGAGAGTGTGGTGGTCAAGCTAGTTTATAGCTCTAGGTGGTACTTAATATAGTCTTGTTGCATAATCTTTCAATCATTGTTTCCTTGATTAATGCCTTTCCTGAAAACCATTCGCTTAGTTATATTTAAATCAAGTTTCAAGTGCTCAGTTTCTGTTATATTAATTACTCTTCTATATTATTTTGTAAGTACTTAAAATTTATTCATTGCTATTACTATTAGGAATCAAATCACCAAATTTTGATACCCTCTAAATTAGGTCAAATCATTGTAATCCTATTGTGTTATTATAGATTCTCGGTGGATCGATCCTCAAGTATTTGCAATAGACAATTGTAAGTGTTTGTTGAAAATTTATTTGACGCAAAAAAATAAAAAAGCATCAGTGATGTGTCACTGGTTAAAGTCTTGATCAAGGAGATTATAAATCTCAGCCAAATTCGAAATAGTTTTCTTCATGATGATCTGACTTCGGGCAGTAGAGTAAGATTCATTGAGACCAGCTAGAAACTTGATAATCTTTTTGTGTTCCCCCTGAAACTGATACTTATACAAGGTGGTTAGCATATCGGTACTGATAGCATTGAATTGGAATCAGTGATAGCCTTTTGAGCGATTACAGGCTTAGCGGATCCACTATGTTTGTCACCATAAAATAAATTAGCCTGAAAATATTTCATTTTTAAAACCTGGAGGATATCCATAAATGTTGTAACACTTGTTGACAGTGTGCCCATTGTAGTCGCAATGTAATCCAACAGGACGAGGCTGTTTCAAGTTATAGGAAGCGTTGACATAGGCGAGAAAAGGCTCAAAACTAGTAACATGAAAGGCACTCAAGAATCCTTTCTGCACCTTTCAGCCGATCTAGAATTGATTGATTTCCCCTATGCTTGACTTCACCTTGATAATTTCTAATGAATGTAAATGATTGTTTTTGAATTGATTGTGTTAGTTCCATAGATTGCTGAGAACATGACGACCATGGTCAAGTATGAAAGAATATTTGTTTGAGATTACAAAAAGATAACCATTTTAAAAATATTTTATTTTATTCTTAGTTTGGACTTCACAGTCATGATTTTACTATGATTTAAACTAGATTTGCATCATATTTCCCTCATCACTATCAGGTGATTGTGTGATGAGTGATGGAAATCGGAGCAAAAGATTATTAAAGGTAGAATATGTGCTGAGGAGTCAGAGAAGACCGGAGAAAAGAAGAAAGTGAAATGGAGCGAACAACCGGTTGCTAACCCGTTGCAAAAAAAGAGTATAGTTGGTGTTTCAATAAGTTTGAAAAGTCAGCGCTAGCTATTTAGGGTTGAACATGTCCCCTCCCTTGTTTACCTATAAAAAATCTAATATTTTACCTAAAGAGAGCAGCCTTATATTTTGGCAGCAGTTTTATTTCAACTTTTTAATTTTTAGTAGTTTTTAGTTCGTCTAGTTAGTCTTTATTTTCTAGCACTTTATTTTCTAATCGTCTTCTACTTTTAGAGTATTTATTTTTTTCATTTCCTTGCAAGCTTTTTGATTAATTTTTGTTGGAATGAAGAGAAGAAAAGAAGAAAGATGGCCTTAGACTCCAAGGACAAGGCCGTAAGGACTATGCTACCAAAGGGAGTGTCTTAGGCTTGTTTGTAGTTATTGATATGTTATACTTGTAGCCAAACATCTATTAGTCTATCCTTGTATCCAAACAAGCCTAGACTAGATTAGTATAAATAACTATCTCTCTCCTCATTTGTAAGCAAGAAAGAATAATCTCACTTTCTAATAATTTTTTTCTCTCTAATCTCTCTTTAATCTCATTATCTCAATCTCTAAATATCTTAAACTCTTAAGTATCTTAATCTTTAATGGTATCAGAGCCAGGTTCACCGATTATTCATTCTAAATCCGCAGAATCTCAGGTTTTCTTTCAAACTCTTTACCAAAGTCTTCACGCGAGAGCCACCAACGAAGACCACCTTGTTCTTCACTGAATTCCAACGGGATCACGAGGTTTCTTCTCACATTCAATAAAAAGGATCAACAGGAAAGAGTTTATAATCATCATTGCACCAGATCTACCTCATTTGGTAATCGGAATCCAAGTTTACATTTGTCAGAGTCGCGATCGGCACCATCGGCAATCCCTGTTCTTGCAACGTGCATAACTCTTTCAAAACCTCATGAAATCGTGCAAATCCAAAGCCTAAACTCAAATAGAAGGAGTCTTGTTGATGTTTTTGGAGTTCCACTTTGCCCTTTTACACGTCTTGAAGCTATCTTGATCAATCTTCCTTAACACGTCTAGTTTCGACAGCTTTGGGGAACTGGTGATAAAAACCTTATCTCTTCTCAATATTTTTCAAATCTTGGACGTTAAGAAGTTAAAAACCTTTTGTAGGGTTTAAAGAAGTTTGGTTGCCATCCAAAGAGTTTTAATCTTCAAAAACGTTTTTCTTGAAAAGAGTTAAAATTATGTTTTTAAAAAACAAAATTTGGTGGGAAAGTGGTATTGATTTGGTTGCAAGATATCAACAACTTTTGATTACTGTATTATCATTAGTTAAGCATTAGAGGGTTTTTAAAGTTGTTGACTGGAAGTTGTTAGCGGTTTTTTAGGCGTTTGCACTTGCTTGAAGTTGTTAAACATGCCACCTAAACATCTAGTGGAGCGCGTGTTGTTGTGTTTGCTTGGACTCTCCTTCTTTTCAGGCATTAAAAAGAAGTCTAGTGGAGTTACAAGCACACGTGAAGCCCCCTGTCATTCATCAGGGAGCAAATTATCTCCTCTGGTCAAGGACCATGTGGACGACTTTATGCAGCAAAGGCTTGTGGAACCATGTCATCAAGGCGGCGGTTCCAGCCATTGAAGGAAATGCTTCAGATGGGGCTACTTCAGACGATCATGATGATCAAAGCCAGTGGTTTCAGGAAGACCAGATGGTACTCTCTAAAATTCAAAATTTCTTATATGGTTCTCTCTTAAAAGAGTATTCTTATTGTGAGAATGTTAAAGATCTTTGGGAGAAATTAAAAAGAGTGCATTGCGGGCATAGCTAGAGATGCTTAGGCCTGCTACAATTGATCCAATTACTCTCCATGAAAGGAGGAAACAAGCTAAGGTGTTTGGGCTGCTCTTGACTTTAAACACCAACTATACTGACTTGATTAAGCACATTCTTAGGAAGGACAAGCTTCCTTGCTTAGATGATGTTAATGCTAAGATTCAGAAGGAGCAAGGATCTCATGGGCTGTTTGGCCACAAAGAAGATATAATGGTGGCCCACAAAAGCTACTTCAAACCGGCTCCAGCTAAATCCAAGAAGAAGCAGTATGTCAATGATCACTACAAGAAAACCGGTCAAACCAAGAAGGAATGCTGGGTGCTTAATCCTGAGTTGAAGCCAAGCTGGTTCATTGACAGGTCCAGATCTTCTCCAGCAAACGGCCCTGCCACTTCTCCAGCTGTTCATACTGCCGCCTCATCTATGCAACAATCCGGTTCAGGGACACATGACAACAACCCCTCTTCTGACTTCTCCATCTGAGTTTGTCAAGAAATCAGACTTGGAAGCTCTCTTCAAAGCCTTTAGCTCTGGTATTGTGTTGGTAAATCTCTTCATGCTTCTTTTCAAACTTCTATTGCTTCTAAACCTTTGATTTTTGATTCTGGAGCTTCCCATCACATGATAAGTGATCTAGGTCTAATACAAAACTTAGAACCTGCCTTAGGAAGTGTGGTAATAGCAAATGGAATCAATGTGTCAATTAAAGGGATTAGAAAGCTTAAATTGTTTGATAAAAAATCTAAACCCTTTTATATGACATCCTTCACATCTAACTATTGTCTGTTAAAAGAGCTACAACTTTTTTAACTGTCAAGCTATCTTTGGTCCTAATAATTTCTACTTTCAGGATATTGAAACAAGTAGGAAATTTGGACAAAAGATATGACGCATCTCCCCCAAACGTTTTTGGGGGAGATGCGTTGGTAGCAGCATGCTACTTGATCAATAGAATTCTAACCAAAATTCTAGATGATTTATCTCCATTTGAGGTATTAAACAAAACAAAACCTTGTATTGAATATCTAAGAGTATTTGGGTGTGTTTGCTTTGTTTTAGTACCAGATGCACAAAGGAACAAGTTGGAACCAAAGTGTATCAAAGCTATATTCATTGGATATTCTTCTACACAAAAAGGATACATATGCAATAATTCAGAGACTATAAGAGTCTTGTTATCCAGGCATGTCAAATTTCAAGAGTCAAAAGGTTTCTATGAAGAAGGAACTTGGGAACAATACAAAAACATCTCAACAAATACAATTGAACAAGCTGAAAATCTTAGAAGGATCTTAAAAAACATTGGCATAGTTCCTCCTAAAGCGCCAGCCCCTTCTCAACAAAAGACTTTGCCATGTCCACCGTGGCACGAACCGTGCCACACTCCTCAGCACAACCCAAGCTCTCCACGACACGAACAAAGCTCCTCCCAGCACGACCCAAGCTCCTACCGGCACAAACCAAGCTCTCTGCATGAACCGGCTCCAAGCGCTTCTGACTCCCTTGGTCTTCATCCTCTTTATCATGAGGGGGGAGAAACATCTACACATGATTAAGATGATACAAAATATAAAATACTAGTCTTAGCTTCAAAGAGACAAAGGGATTTTCAACTTAATCTTATACAAGTCTTGGAAGAAGAGGACAATAAAACAAAAGAAGAAGCGGCTGTTGTACTTAGAAGAAGCACAAGATATATTCCCACCAAAATTCTACTACAATAACAATGTTATAGTTCACCATGATCAGGGAGTATGTAATTTAGTTCATATACTTGATTCTCATGTTGCATTTACCTTAAATCTTGAAAAAAGCAGATTCCAAAGAGCTATGAGGAAGCAATGAAGATAAGAGAATGAAGAGAAGCAATTCAAGATGAAAGATAAGCTATGAAAAATAACAAAACCTATGCGCCAGTCACTCTACCAAAAGGGAAAAAGGCTGTAAGTTCTAAATTGATATTCACCATTAAGTATAAAAGTAATGGTGAGATAGATAGGTATAAAGCTAAGTTATTGACTAGATGATTTACTCAGACTTATGGTGAAGATTATAGGAATATTTTTGTACCTTGGTGCGATCTCGATCAGCCTTAATTTTAAGCTTTTGAAGATCAACTATGAATCAAGTAACCAATACCATTTTTCTCAACTACCTAGATATGATGGAGATTTCTGGTCGTGCCAAAACTCAATTGGTTCATGCTGAATCAAGAGATGGTCAAATTTCCCTTCTGTCAGACCGTAGTGAGCTAGTTCGACCACCCGAGCAACTTTAAGAGGCTATACTTGTTTTTGATAATTCAAGGCACGTCTCAGCTCAGCCACATACAAGATATAAGGCCCAAAAGCCCCAGGAAGACACCAAGGACGATTTGGGCCTACTCAAGGATGAGCCCAACAAGATAAGGGTTGAGCAGGGCCTATACTGGCCCATGAAGCTTAAGGATAGATCACCATGGGCTCTTATAAATGGATATGGACGTGGCCCAAGTAGAAAATAAGATAAAAAATAAACCAACATGTTGGTTTAATGTGTTTTTTAATTTGTAATTGTTCATTACAATTAAACATGGGAGTTAGTTAGGATATATTAGATAAGATATATCATTCGGGTATATTCTTTTATGATTATATTAGACTAGATAGAATATTCTATTCTGGTATAATCTTGTTAATATTTTCTGCCTTTAAGAAGGCATTCACCCCCCATTAAAAACCTAGAAAACTTTTCTTGTTCTTCCTCTTTTCTTTCTCTGTTCAGCCTAAGAACATTGATTCCTAATCACTAAAGGGTAGAGTAATCTACTGTGATCTTCTATAACTCTAAATCAGGGTGAACCTGTGCTATTGGAATTGTCAGACCATTCTATAAAGGCCACCACTAACCCTAATGATGCAAGAACGTGGGGTGGATTGTCTTTCACCGAGAAGCTCAGGTTGCAGGACAAAAAGGATGGAAGTGAAGGGTGGATCAAAGGGACCACACAAGCTGTCAAAGGGGCTTGTGATACTCCAAGAACTTTAACTAAGGAGACTAAAGAACACGGCTGCTACCAAAGCTTGGAGGCGGCGCTGGATTAGACAATAGTCTTAAGTTTTGTTCTAAAAATACTTGTTGTCTTATTAATGAGTAGACAAGCGGCTTATATAATGCCTTATTATAACTTACGCTAAACAACATGATGTTTAGCCTCCCACGGAATTGAAACAGCAAGTATTTTGCTTAATGGCAATTAAAATAACTTTGGTCCCAAATAGTCAACATGACTTATAAACCCAATTAAAATACTTAGCTTAGAATTATAATTAAAGATAGAAAATCCCAATAACACTTATGCCAGAAATCGATGAGGACTTATGAATGAAATGGAATTGTGAACAAGTCTTCACCGTCTTGCACACTAAGAGTATTGCTTCATTAAAACCTTCTTCGGAAAACCCAGTGGAACAAAACCGACTATAGGAAAAAGAATAAAATTTCCTAGCTAGACTTTTTGTATCTCTACCGGATGGTATTGGTAAAGACACCGGAGGAAGAAGAATCTTCTAGAAGGAACCTCCATGGCTCCTTGTCCAGCTGGAACGTGTCGGATGGTCTTGGGAGGGTCGGATTGTCTTGGGATGGTCGTGGCTTGGTCGGATGGTCCGTGGTCGAATGGTCCGTGGTCAGATGGTCCGTGGTCGAGTGGTCCGAACGGCATGGTCGCCACCCTCGGAACCAGCTGGGTCGGCACGGTCGGTCCAGGCTCCTATAGCATGTTGAGCTTGTCTCCTAAAACTTTCCTTTGGGACCGTGTGAGTGGTCCTGGTGGGATGACTGAAAGAAAATGAGATTAAGAGATTTGTAGAATTAGAGAATGAGAGAATGAGAGATTAGAGAAGAATGATTGTATTAAGAAAATGAGAATCAAAGTTTCTAAGTTACAAATGACGAGAGAGATAGTTATTTATACTAATCTAGTCTAGGCTTGTTTGGATACAAGGATTGCCTTATACATGAATGGCTACAAGGATAACATAATACTATAACACAAACAAGCCTTAGAGATTCCCGTTAGAGTTAGACTACACACGCCTTTAATCAAGTGTTAAAGGCCTTCTTCCTTCATCATTTCTTCTTCATTCCAACACTCCCCCTCAAGCTTAAGACATGGAGAATGCCTAAGCTTGCAACCATGAAGCATTACATCATTAAAAACCTAATGAAGGAAAACCCAATTGGGAAAAAACCTTTTCTAGGGAAAAAGAGTATAACACTCTATGTTGGAATCATTGTTGTGGAATGGTCATAAGGCCAAACCTTGGATAGATGGAAGGACCATTCTTCAAAGTTGTTGCCTTGGTGAACACATCAGCTAGTTGATCCTCACTCCTTGTATAGAAAGGCAAGATGATTCATTTCCCAATTGCTTCTCTTACTTTGTGGCAGTCTACTTCTATATGCTTGGTCCTTTCATGAAACACAAAATGATTCCTTTCCCAATAGCTTCTCTTACTTTGTGGCAGTCTACTTCTATATGCTTGGTCCTTTCATGAAACCCAGAGTTGGAGGCAATATGTATAGCAGCCTGATTGTCACAATGGATGGTGATAGGTTCCTCACACCTCACGGCTAGATCCTTAAGAATTTGCTTCAGCCAAATGCATCCATTTGTAAGCTTCCTCGTGGCTCTATATTCTGATTCTGCACTAGAGCATGACACCACCTTTTGCTTCTTGGTTTTCCAAGTCACAAGGTTCCCTCCTATGAAAGTACAATAGCCTGTGGTACTTCTTCTATCCTCCATATCTCCTGTCCAATCTGCATCATAATAACCAACCACATTTGTGTTTCTATTGCAACTCATCCATATACCTTGTTCATGAGTGCCTGATTCACAGCAAAACATAAATCTGATATAGTTATGGTTAGATAAATAAGCTTACCAACCACTTTCCTATAAAGCTTAGGATCATGAAAACCAGTTTCCTCCTCAAACTACCCCTTAGTTCCAATTTTATAATCTTCTTCTAAGAGTGTTTTGGATTGTTTAGCTTCCATCATACCTGTAGAGGTTAGTAAATCTACAACATATTTTTTTTGAGATAAGAAGAGACCTTCCTTGAACTTACACACTTCAATTCCTAAGAAATATTTAAGTTCTCCTAGATCCTTAATATCAAAGACACTCTTCAAGTATTCTTTTGTAGATGCAATACCAACACTATCACTACCAGATATGATTATATCATCTACATAAATGAGAATTACCACAATACCTTCCTTACTCTTTAATATAAAAAGAGTATGTTCAACTTCAGATCTTTTGAAGCCTCTATCCATCAAGGATACACTTAGCTTGTGGTACCAAGCTCTTGGAGATTGTTTAAGGCCATAGATAGCCTTCCTCAGCCTGAGTATGTTGCTGGCCCCTACCTATTCCTCTAGACCTGGTGGAAGTGACATGTATACCTCTTCTTCTAATTCACCTATGCATTCTTAACATTCATTTGTCATAATTCCCAATCTAGATTAGTAGCAAGTGAAAGAACAACATTAACAGAATGAAGCTTAGCTACAAGTGAAAAGGTATCCTTATAATCTTCACCAGAAGTCTGAGTAAAACCTCTAGCGACCAACCTAGCTTTATATCTATCAATTTCACCATTATTTTGTATTTAATGGTAAAAATTCACTTAGAACTTACAGCCCTTTTTCCTTTAGTTAAATTGGCTGGAGCATAGGTATCATTTTTTTGGCTTGTTTTTCAGCTAGGATAGCTTCCCTCCATTCTTTCTTAGTCATAGCTTCCTCATATGTCTTTGGATATGTTCCTTATCAAGACTTGTAATGAAAACAACATGGTTAGTAGGTAAGTGAGCAATGTTACAAACTCCCTGTTCATGATGAACCACAACATTCACATTGTATAAGACTGGTGAATTCCTTTGTCTTGTGCTCCTTCTTAACACTGTAGGTGGAGCTTCTTGGATAGGCTCTTCTTCTTCACCTAAAGTTTCACTGAGAGTAGGTACATCTCTTGATCTTTAAGAAGCTGAGACTAGAATTGATGAATCTCTTGAGTCTTGTTGGACATGAGTAGATGCTTGTCTCCCCCCATGTTTAAGAGGAAGAAGGCCAGGAGAGATGAAGGGACCAGGCTGCGGATGGGAAGGGCTGGCCAGGGCTGATGGTCACGGCCCGGCTGGCTGTACCGGAGCCGTGACTGAGCTGGGACCAGGTGCTACCTGTGCAGGTGGCTGAGATAAGGTGACCGTGGGCTGAGGATGTGGAGAGATTATGCCAATGCTCTCCAAGAGTCTCCTCAAGTTCTCAGCTTGGTCTGATCTTGTTGTGGAGAATTGATCATAGCATTTGTATCATTTATGGGTAGAGGAATACCCAATGAACATAGCTTTGGTACTCTTTGGTTCAGCTTGTTCCTTTGCTCTCTTGGAACTAATACAAAACAAACACACCCAAAAACTCTTAAGTGGTCAATGTTAGGTCTAGTTTTGTTTAGTACCTCAAATGGAGACAAGTCATCTAGCATGCCAAATATCAGAATCATCACTAAAAGAACTAGTACTAGCAGCCAGTTCTAACCCTCTTGCATTGGTCATATCTTCAAGCACATACAAGTCATTTTTTGTAGTTCCTTGTCCAAATCCCCTACTAGTCTCAATATCCTGAAAGTATAAATCATTAGGACCAAAGATAGCTTGAAATTTTAAATCAGTAGTAGATCTTTTAACTGAAAGCAAGTTAGAAGTAAAAGATGACATGTAAAAGGCTTTAGATTCTTTATCAAATAACTTAAGCTTTCATATGCCTTTAATTGGTACTTTAATTACATTAGCAATGATAACATTACCTAAGGCAGGTTCTATGTTCTCTAGTAATTCTAGATCACTAATCATATGATGAGAAGCACCAGAATCAACAACCATTGATTTAGTGGCATTAGAAGTAAAAGAAGTTCTAAAAGAAGCATAAAAAGTTTTACCCAACACATTACCATCCTTAATTGCTTTGAGAAGAGCTTCTAGATCTGATTTTGTCACAAATTCAGATGCTGAAGACATGACACTAGTTGAGGCTGAGTGACAATGGGAGTAGTACATGCCTTTGAAGAAAACAGGAGCTTGTACACGCCAAGGCCGCCTGCTTGCAGCTGAGTGTGGCCGGCTGTGGGCTGTTGTCTCTCAAGGGCCCATCTTGGTATCAGCTCAGGGTGAAGTACCCAATACTCCTTCTTTGTATGGCCACTCCTTTTGCATTGGTCACAAGTTTGTCTCTTCTTTCTATATTCATTTGTTGTTGCTAATTTGAAGAAGCTCTTGTGTGCAGCCACCAATTCAGCCTTGTTGCCAAATAGTCCATGATATCCTTGCTCCTTTTGAATTTGAGCACAAACATCTTCCAAGCTAGGAAGCTTATCAGACATGAGAATATGCTTAATAAGATCTGAGTAAGTAGTGTTAAGAGTTAAAAGTAACACAAACACCTTATCTTGTTCTTTCCTTTCAAGGAGAACAATTGGGTCAATGGTGGCTGGCCTTAGCATCTCTAGCTTAGCCCACAATGCTCTGAATGAGCCATAGTGCTTTGTGAATTCTGCATCCTCCTGCTTCAATTCATTCAATGTTTTTTCACCTCAAAAATTCTTAAGAGATTAGTGGTGTTTCCATACAGCTTTTGCAAAGTGTCCCAAAATTCCTTAGCATTCTCACAAAAAGAATAAGCCTCTAAGAGATTACTAGCAAGAGAGTTTTGAAGTATAGAGAGTACCAAATGGTCTTTTTGGTACCATTTGGCTTGAGCAGCCACAACCTCACTAACTTCAGCAACTTCATTTTCTTCAAGACCATTGGTTGAAGTATGATTCCAAAGGCCTTTACCACCCAATGTGGGTTTCATGTCCTAGACCATAAGAGATAGTTTACTCCATGTAGAATGACAAAAGCTCTAAATGTGGTTTGTATTTCCATGCTTGTCAAAAGATCTGGATGAAACTTGCTGGGACAAGGCAGGTCGGAAAGAGCTGGTCAGGACGTGGTACTGTTGTTCGGGACGTGGCACAGGCCGTGATACCACGCGAGAGCACGATTAGAATGTGATCATGTGTGCTTGGATACCAGGAGACGTGTGCGGACAAAGAGCGCAATCGGAATGCTGGTCTGGTCTGGAGCAGCACGCAGGGACACGGGACACCAGGGACACGCTATAGCCAGCACACAATGAAGACACTAGGCGCGTGCTTAATCTTATGTGTGGGCCGCAAGTGGTTTCTTTACCAACCAGGCCAACAACCTAACTCCCTTCAACTAACTTCAACCAACTACTGCAACAGATTTAATCAACTCCAACCAACAAGATCAATTTCTAACAGTCCTTATCTTCACAACCAAGATCAACAAGCACAAATTTCGAATTTTTATTAATAAACCAATCCAAAAATTCAAGTTTCCCTCCTTTTTCAGAATTTTAAAGTTTGATAAGTAAATCAAGAAAGTCAATCTTGGAGACTTAAACCCCTCTGATTGAAACCAAACATCGTGGAGACCCTAACAAGATACTTATCTAACTTTCCAGATTCAAAGATTTGAAGAAAACTGAGAAGGATAAGCATTTTATCACCAGATTCTTGTGAGAGGCGATTTCTGACGTCTTGAGCAAAAAATTCAAAACATTCCTTCAAACGAAAGAGAATTGAGTTATGCTTTAGTTAGACAGAAACTAGACTCAAAGGGATTGATTTTATGATTTGGAAAACACGATTTGGTGAAGATTTAACGACGTAATGCTCAGAGAAACATGGAGGTTCGCGGTGGAGGCAATTGCGGAGATCCGATGCAAGAAAATTTGTAACTTTTTATTCCCTTGGTAAAATGATGCAAATCAAATTGGTGTGACTTCAGAACTTGCCGAAGAAAAATTAGATTGTTAAAATCTGTCGTGGTTTTGCCGGAATTCGCGATTAAAGATGACAGACAAAGTATGAATGAAAAACAGATTGTGATGAAGATGATTTCCTCTTGATTCAAAGATTTAATGATGAATTTTACCCAGATTGAAGTAACCTGGCTCTGATACCATGAAAGAATATGAGATTAAGAGATTTGTAGAACTAGAGAATGAGAGAATGAGAGATTAGAGAAGAATGATTGTATTAAGAAAATGAGAATCAAAGTTTCTAGGTTACAAATGAGGAGAGATATAGTTATTTATATTTAGACACTCCCCTTAGACTTAGACTACACATGCCTTTAATCAAGTGTTAAAAGCCTTATTCCTTCATCATTTTTTTTTCATTCCAACAATGACTGGTGCAGTGGCTGGCTCGATTTCCTCATCATTCCCTCCTTCTAGAAGTGCTTTGGTGTCCAAAGCAAACTCCTCACCTGCATCAAGCAACTCTAAGTCAGACACATTAAACGTATTAAACACGTTATATTCACCTGGAAATTCGAGCTGGTAGGCATTATCGTTGATTCGTCGTTGATTCCCCGGGGTGCAAGCTTGCTCTTTCGCCGTTCGGGAAACCTCTCTGGTCGCAGATGTATCCAAACCCAATCTCCCTCCTTGAAAACAATGTGCTGGTGGCCCTTGTTGGCATTCTTGACGTTCTGGATGTTCCGTTGCTCCAGATTTGCCTTGGTTTCTTCGTGTAGACGCTTGATGTATTCTGCCTTTGCTTCTCCCTCTAAGCTGATGGTGTCTCCCAGTGGTATGGGTGTGAACTTGATTGGTGTGGTCGGGTTGAAGCCGTAGATGACTTCAAATGGAGAACGCTTCGTTCTGGAGTGTGTAGCCCTGTTGTAAGCGAACTTGACATACAGAAGGCACTCCAACCAATTCTTTAAGTTTCTGCCAATTGTCGCTCTCAGTGTCTGGGACAATGTCCGGTTGACCACCTCTGTCTATCTGTCAGTCTGTGGATGGTACGCGGTTAAAAACAAGAGGTTGGTCCCTAATTTGCACCACAATGCTCACCATAAGTGGCTGAGGAACTTGATGTCGCGGTCGGACACAATCGTCTTGGAAATGTCGTGCAGTCGTACTATCTCCCGGAAGAACAAGTCGGCACTCTGGCTGGCATCATTAATCTTGCTACAAGCGATGAAATGCGCCATCTAGGAAAATTGGTCGACCACTACGAAGATGGAGTCCTTGTTCAACTGGATTTTGTTGATTACATTGATAGTTATTTGAGTTAGAATCATAGGAAATCTGGTATCTAGGTGGTTAGTGAATCATGAATTATATTGAGTTGTGTTCATGTATTTAGAAATTGTTAAGATAGGATATTTTGAACCTAGTTTAGCTAGTTAAATCATTTGTTCATGAATTGCATTAATCCTAAGAAAAAAGAACTTTGTCTTTTACTTAGAACAATAAGTTTAAGAAGGTATGTTAAATACAAAAGTCCTTAGGCAGTCTTTGAAATTAAGTTTGGTTACTCTTAACTCTTATTCCATCTTTTACTCACTATCTTTTGTTTAGAATCTGCCAATACTCAACAGGTTCAAAGGCTTAAGATGAGAGTTGATGTTTAGCTTGATTGTCTAACAAATGCAAAACAATAAGTGAAAAAGGCACATCACATGGAGAAGGAGTTAGAACCAATTGCCACCAAGAACAGCCACCACAAGGAGTGGAGAGGAAAGAGTGGTGGAATATGATGAATCAGCTCTTCCATGGAGTCAGGTGTCCTTTGGTGTGTTCTTGAAGTGAAAATCAATAGAGCAACATATGCTGCAAGTTCCGATCATAATCAATCACAAATGAGGAATACTCACAAAAACTTAGTATTAAAGTCTTTGCAAAGGCTATCTATAAATCTTTTACCTATTTCATGATTGATTAAAATTCCTCATTTAGAAATGTTCATAGGATGAAAAAAAACCTAGGAAGACTATGCCTTGCCTTTAGAACCTAGTTGAATCCAAAGATCACATTGACATTCATCATTATTCTCCATTATTCTTCATCATTCTTCATCAATCTCATTTATTCTACTTAAAATCTTATACTTTTAATCTTCAAATCTCATATTCTTCAATACTTTAAATCTCTTATTCTCAAGATATTTTCTATTCTACCAGATACTTACAATCTTCTTCTTTATGTTTAAAGGATAAAGAAGACCAAGTCAAGACATACAATCTATGAATGCAAATTCTTCCAAACTTGTCTCTTATTCCTAGTGTTAAGCTTGTGGGGGGGGGGGGAAGAAAATGAGCATTCAATGGCGCAAACAAGGACAATCATTCAAGGTGTCTGGCACAAACAAGGACAATTCAAGAAGGATGTGTCTGGCGAAAACAAGGACATTCAAGGAGATGTCTGGTGCATTCAAGGGATTTCAAGACACAAACAAGGACATTCAAGCAGATGTCTGGTGCATTCAAGGGCTTTCAAGCTGTCTGCCAAAACTAAGTGAGCACAAGAAGTGTGTTACTCAACTTAATTCTCTCATCAAATGTTCTATCTAGGATAAGTTCTTTAACTCTATGATTTTAAGTTTAGAATTTGGCTAGATATTATACTTGATACCAGACTTGATCTTATTCAAGTTCTGGAATACTAATATTTATTTTTGAGTTGCTATGATGTTTTAGATCAGGAAGTGATGAAAAACAGTCATAATCATGACTTACCCTACATCAATAAGTGGAAGCATGGTGGGAGAGTGTTTTAGAAAGTGAAGCAAGATGAAGCTGGTCAAAGGGAAATTCAAAACATATAAGAGAGAGAACCATGTGATCATGATGAATCCAGAGAGAGAACCATGCGATCATGATGAATACAAAGAACCAGACTGGTCTAGATCATATCATCCAAAAATCTCTATCCACTCTTATAAAAGGGAAGTTAAAATCATTCTTACGTTATAATGCATTGGTTTATCTTTTGAGAATTGATACATGCATATATAAGTATATGTGAAATAGGTTAAACTTGAAGACTTTAAGGACAGCTGGATCAAAATCACATCTCAAAGACAAAAAGTCAAAAGAAAGGGGGAGAAATGGACCAGATTTAGAAGAAGCTTCAAAACCGCCATTCACAAAGGATAATCAACAAGGCCTTGATCAGGGGTCTAAGGAGCTCATTATGGTGGATTTAAAGCTCATAGATTCAATGGCCAATCCCTAAGCTAAGATGACTTCACTCTTGTTCCCTTAGTATTGGTTTTGTCCCAAAGGGTTTTCCAAACTAAGTTTTTTATGAGGATGTTCATTAAGGTTCCAAACTTGGTTTTCATGAACATTACAAATGAGGAAAGTCTCTTCATTTTTGCAAGTTCAACCATTCACCTATGCTTAAACTTGAGGGAGAGTGTTAAAATGAAGAAGAAAATAAGTAGATACTCTAAGACAAAGAGAGAGTATGAAGTGTTAGAACGAATAAGAGACTAAATACTCTAAACCAAAATGAGAGTATGAAGGAGCTTCTAAACTTGTAGCCAAACAGCTTAAGTAGGCGCCAAGGAGGAGTGTTTGGACACAAGGATTGTAAACTTTCTATGTAAATATTTTTACTCCTCATTTGTAAGCAAGAATAATTATTATTTCATAATCAATAATTAAATCATTTCACTCATTCTTTTTCTCTAAAAACTTTCTCTATTCTCCAATAGTGAATCTAAATGTCTCATTCTAACAAGGATTGATCCAATTTTGTTAATTTCCATTTGCAAACCGGAATAACAAAGTTGTAATCAACTATCTGAAATATCAAAGTAATCAAAATATTCAAAAGTAAACCGAATTAGCTATATTTATTAAAGTATAATCGGATAACCCGATGCTGAACCAAATTTACAAGAAGAATTTAAATAAATGCTATAATTTTGGTTTAGTTTGGCAAAAAATTTCATAATTGAATAACTCGATGTGAGACCAAACTGAACCAAAGTTTTGTTGGGTTTATTTCAACTTTGTAATTTTTGAACTGCAAATTACCCGAATAACCAAAGTAACCCGAACTAACCAAATGCAGGGCTAAATTATATGCTTGTCCCTTAGGCTATTAGTTCTAGGGGTCCACTCACTCTTGCAAATTGTTTCTAATTATTAAGAAAATGTAACAAAAATAACTGGACCAATAATTTGGACAATAAGTCATATGTTTTTTTTTCTCACGATATGAGTGTAGGGGGAAGACAATCAATTGGACGTCTCTCATTTGTGAGCTTAGAACTCTCTTTCTCAAAAATAAGTTTATGATCTTTTAGAAATTGAGCTTTTGATGAATATTCTTGTTTCCCAAAAAGGCATTGAAAGCTTGTTCTGGTTCGATTCTGGTGGTTTTGTAGTAGATTCAGAAGTTATTGTTCTTCTTAAAGGAGTTAGGTGGTTGGAATATCGCAGTGGCTTAGAATATTGGTTTTTCTGTGATAGTATTTGGTTTGGATTAGGTGATTAAAACTAAGTGGAAGTGAGTATTGATTTGCTGAGATGTCTTCGGCAATGGATAAGGCTCTGATGGCGATGTCTTTGGATGAAGAAGATATCGAAGTGTGTATGCATGACTTATAGGAGTTTTGTTCGAGCGAACAAAATGTTTTGAGTTTAGTGGAAAGACTGCTCACCTAGAACGACAAAAGATGTCGAGTCTGATTCTAGGTATGCCAAGGAAATGGCAAAAGGTTTGTAAGGTTAGGGGAGTAACCTTATAATGAATGTGGCTGGTAATGAAAAGATGGATGGAAGATCATCCTTAGAACTATCTCCATATAGTGTCGTTGTGGGTACAAATCAGAACATCCCCCTGAATCGAAAAAGCTATCACTTTTCTGAGGGAATTGGTTAGTCATGTAATAGAGGTGGCATTTGAGCCACTCAAAGCTCAAAGCAAGGATTATGTATGCGTGAAGATTCTATTTGATGTCTCAAAACCACTAATTCAAAAAAGGACAATTACTATTCCAAAAAGCGGTAAGGAAACAATTTCATACTTCTTTGAAAAAGTTCACAAGAGATGTTATAACTGCAGGAAGGTTGACAAATGAAATGGCAGTTTTCCCCATTCTAGTTAAGCAAAGACAGGATTAGCATGAAAAGGAAGAGTGGGGGTCTCAAGTGAAGTGATAAGCTCTGCTCCAATCCTGAAAGAGTATGATCCTCTGTTTGGTGTATTAAAAGAGAGCCAAGTGGGTTTTAATCCAAACAAAGGAAGGCCTAGAATGGCTGAAGAACTTTTAGAAGGGATGAGACAATATCTAATGGTAGCATCGGGAGAAGAAAGGAAAATTAGAGAGGAAAGGGTAAAAAAATCTGTTAAAGAAGCGGAGAATGATCCGATGCTGCAAAAAAACTATTCTACGTTTAGAACCACAGCCGATCATCACAACCGACCTTAACAAAGGAAAGGGATTGGTTTTTGGATACGACAACGAAGACTCGACGAATCAGTCTGAAAGTCCTAAACCAAGTGGACAGAAGCTAATGGGAGCTGCAATAAAAGCTGCATCACAGATAGAGTTTCAATTACAAGATTTTGCAGATTCATTCTCTGAGGAGAGCAATAAACAGTTGGCTGATTTTGGCTTTCAACAAAATGTTTCTACGGTTCAAAGAACTAGCCGCTTTGAAGCTGGTTCGTCTGGAAACGTTTTGTCGAAACTTAAACCGAGAAGAAGGCCTTCAAAACATAAAAGAAAGCAGATTCAAACGGAGCCACAGTTACTCAAAGATATTTTGGAAAATAGGGAGAGAACATAATACAATTTTATGGAGAGAAAAAAGGCTGAGGAAAGTAAGGAGGGAAGATTAAAGGTGGCAAAGATTAACAACAAAAATTTGGTGATCCCAAATGAGGGACCGTCCAGTATCTAATGAACATTCTGGCTTGGAATTGTCAAAGTTTGGGACGGTCTCAAGGCTTGACAATTCTAAGACTATTCTCCAGAAGTCATGTTCCTGAGTGAAACAATGCATGATAGAAATGTGCTGGTAGATATTCAAGTTTGATTGGGTTATGACAGGGTACACACTATTAATCCGATTGGAAAAAAGGGTTATCAGTCTTTTGGAAGAGATCGGCGGAGGTAGCAGTTAAGTTTTCAGATAAGAATATTATGGATTTCTCAGCTCAGTTTGGAGATTCCAATTTCTTTGTGTCTTGTATATATGAGAACTCGGATGTGAGTAAGAGGTCTAGTCTTTGGGAAAAAGTTACTCAGATAGGATTAACAAGAAAGGAGCCGTAGTGCTTAATCGACTATTTCAATTCCATATGCAATAATGGTGAAAAGTTAGGAGGTCCCCGAAGGAATGAGGCAGTATTTTTAGAATTCAATGAGATGTTAAGATGTTGTCAAATAGTGTAATTTTCTAGCAAAGGAGAAGAACGGGTACTCGCTAGATTCAATGCAAATTGGATAGGAGTTTTAGAAAACAAGGTTTGGTTTCACCTTTTCCCAGCATCTAACCAATCATTTCTGGGAAAAAAGAGGATCAGACCACAGACTTGTTCTCTTGAAGATGTCAAATGACAGTGTTTCCTTCAGTGGGAGTTTTAAGTTTGATAACAGTGGGTGGAGCTTCCAAATGTGAGGCAAACAGTGATACGAGCTAGGAATAATCCAAAAACGGAAATGGATGCTCAGTGAATCAGAGGATCCAGAGATGTAGAGGAGCACTATTCTTGTGGAGGAAATCGTTCAACATCAATGCTAGATAGAATCAATCAAATTCAAAAAGAACTGGAAGAAGAAGAATCAAGGCAATCCCCAAATAAAGTCTTACTTCAAAACCTCAAAATGGATTTAATGAAAGCATACCATGAGGAGGAAGCTTAATGGAGTAAAAAAGCCATGACAAATGGTTTAAACTGGGTGACAGAAACTCAAAAAATTTCCATGATCCGGTAGGAATGATGAGAAACAAAAAAGGTCTGGAGAAACTGATAGATGTCCATGGAAAAGAGCACAGGGCAAAAGGGGAAAAATATTAGTTGCTAATAAGTATTTCTCGATTCTCTTCTCATCTTTGAATCCAGGAGGAATCCAGAACCTCTTTGAAGATTTCATTCCAAAAGATGTTACGAAGGAGGAGAGTGAGGCTGCGGTTTTCTTGATCAAGGCATCCAGTGCTCTTGGTCCTGAAGGAATGACAGGGATTTTCTTCCAAAAGTTTTGGAAGGACATTGGTCCTTGAAAGATTAATAGATTGAAAGATTTAGAGATTTGGAGATTGAGAGAGAGAGAGAGAGATTAGAGAGAAAAATGTGAATAAATATTATTGAGAATTTTAGAAAAATGAATTTCTTGCTTACAAAAGAAGAGAAAAATAGCTATTTATACTAATTTAGTCTAGGCTTGTTTGGATACTACAATAGCCTAATGCATGATTGGCTATAAGGATAATAAATCATTAATCACAGACAAGCCTAAGCCACTCCCTTTGGACACATGACACCTACTTAGAGTCTAAGACACACTTTTTCATTTCTTCTCTTTGTCTTCAACATTCTTCTTCATTCCAACACTCCCCCTCAAGCTTAATTCATGGAGAATGCCTAAGTTTGCAACCATGAAGCATTACCTCATTAAAAACCTAAGAAAGGAAAACCCAATTGGGAAAAAATCTTTTCTAGGGAAAAAGAGTATAACACACCATGATCAGGATCAGTGTTGTGGAATGGACATGAGGCTAAGTCTTGGGTAGATAAAGCCGCCAGTCTTCAGTGTTGTAGCCTTGGTGAACACATCAGCTAGTTGATCTTCACTCCTTGTGTAGCAAGGTAAGATGGCTCATTTCCAATAGCTTCTCTCACCTTATAGCAATTTACCTCAATATATTAGGTTCTTTCATGAAACACAGAGTTAGAAGTAATGTGTATAGCTGCTTGATTGTCACAATGGACAGTGATAGGAGACTTGAAGCTCACGCCTAGAATATCAAAGAGGAGTTGCTTCAGCCAGATGCATTATGTTGTAAGCTTCCTCATAGCCATGTATTGAGCTTCACACTAGAGCAAGATACAACCTTCTGCTTCTTAATCTTCCAAGTCACAAGATTACCCCCTATAAAGGTGCAGTAGCCGGTTGTGCTTCTTCTATCTTCTCTGTCTTCTGCCCAATCTGCATCACAATAACCTACAACTTCTGTGTTTCCATTACTACCCATCCATATACGTTGTTCTTTAGTGCCTTTTAAATATCTCAATATGGGCATAATCATGTAAAAATGTCTTATCTTTGGGTCTTGCATATGTTGAGACACCTGATTCACAGCAAACAATTAAGTCAGGTCTAGTGATGGTTAAGTATATAAGCTTACCAACTATTTTTGTATACAGCTTTGCATCATGAAACTTGTTATTTCCTAACTCCCCCTCAGTTCTATCTTGTAGCCTTCTTCTAGGGGAGTCTTAGCTGGTTTAGTTCATGTCTATAGAAGTTAGTAAATCTATAATATATTTTCTCCGATATAAGAAAATACCTTCTTTGAACCTACATACTTCAATTCAAAGAAGTATTTAAGTTCACCCAGATCCTTAATATCAAAGACACTCTTTAAATAAGCTTTAGTAGAATTAATGCCTACTTTATCACTCTCTGATATGATTATGTCATCCACATAAATGAGTATAACCACAGTACCTTCCTTACTCTAAAGTGTAAAGAGAGTGTGTTCAACTTCTGACCTTTTGAAGTCTCTGTCCCTTAAGGTCACATTCAGCTTATGGAACCAAGCTCTTGGAGATTTTTTAAAGCCATAAATAGCCGTTTTTAACATTAGTGTATTGCCACCACCTACTTGATCTTCTAGACCTAGTGGTGGTGTCATGTACACTTCCTCTCTAGCTCACCTTGTAAGAATGCATTCTTAACATATATTTGCCATAATTCCCAATCAATGTTAGCAGCAAGAGACATAACAACACTAATTGAGTGTAACTGAATGTATCCCTATAATCTTCACCATAAGTTTGGGAGATTCTTGTAGCCACCTACCTAGCTTTATACTAATATATCTCACTATTGCTTTTATATTTAATAGTGAAGATCCATTTAGAACTTACAGCCTTTTTCCCTTTTGGAAGAGTAGCTGCCGCATAGGTTTGATTCTTCTCCATAGCTTGTCTTTCAGCTTGAATTACTTCTTTCCACTCCTTTATTTCCATTGCTTCCTCATAGGTCTTTAGAATCTGCTCTTTATAGAGACTAACAGCAAATGCAACATGAGAAGCAGGTATATGAACTAGATTACACACTCTCTGATCATGGTGAACTACTGCGTTGTTATTGTAGTAGAAGTTCGGTGGAAATCTCTGCCTTGTACTTCTTCTAGACAACAGCTGGTTCCCCTTTTTTTCCTTCTAGAGCATCTACAATATTGGTTGAATGTCCCTTGGCCTTTTAGAAGCTGAGACTAGAATTTCTCCTTCTGAATTCTCCTCTTGATCATGTCTAGATTCCTGGCCTCCCTCATGACCAAGAGAGGATGTTTGGCTCGGTTAGGGAGAAGGCCTGGTCGAAGAAGAGATTGGTTCATGCCGAGTCAGGGTTGGAGTTTGTGCTGGCACTTCCCGCGCCTGAGCCCGTGTTCTAGGTCGGGATGAGGATGGAGCCATGGATGGAGCAGTAGCTGGTGCCGGTACTTCCTGCGTCTTAGCTGGACCATGGGCTGGAGCAGGCCGGGACGAGGCTGAGGCCGGTTCTTGCCGAGAAGACGATGGTGATGGGTCGTGCCTTGGTTAACGCGGTTTGGGCTGGGCTGATCCTGGTTCAGACCATGCCAGTACAGGGACTGAAGCTTGTCCTGGAGCTGGTCCTAGAGCTTGATGAAGAGGATCTGGGCAAGGTGCTGGCACTTTAGAAGGAACTATGCCAATGTTTTCTAAGATCCTCCTTAGATTCTCAGCATGGTCAGATCTTGTTGTTGAGATGTCTTTGAATTCCTCCCAAGTTCTTTCTTCATAAAATCCTTTGGATTCTTGGAATTTGACATCTCTGGATACTAGGACTCTTCTAGTCTCTGTATTGTAGCATTTGTATCCCTTTTGTGTAGGAGAATATCCAACAAACATGGCCTTAAAGCTCTTTGGTTCCAGCTTGTTCCTAAGTTTTTCTGGTACCAAAACAAAACAAACATATCTAAAAACTCTTAAATGTTCAATATTAGACTTAGTTTTGTTTAATACCTCAAAAGGAGACAAATCATCAAGAAGTTTAATTGGAGTTTTATTGATTAAGTAGCATGTAGCTACTAATGCATCTCCCCAAAATCGTTTGGGGACCTTTTTGTGGAACATCATTGTTCTCATAACTTCCATCAAATGTCTGTTCTTCCTTTCAGCTACTCCATTTTGTTGTGGAGTGTAGAGACAACTTGTTTGATGTTCAATGCCATGCTTGGCCATTTGCTGAAACTTAGTGCTAGTATATTACCCTCCATTATCTGTTCTAAAACATTTAATCTTGGCATTGTATTGGTTAGTAACAAATGTCTGAAAATTAAAGAATGCATCAAACACCCTATCCTTGGAACTAAGCAATGTAACCCAAGTATACTTAGATTTTTCATCAATAAAGGTCACAACATATTTTTGGTTTTCTCTTAAAAGAAAGGGAGATGTTCAAACCTCAGAATGCACCAAATCAAAGCAATTATTATATGAATGAATTGATTTCTCAAAAATAGTCTTACAATATTTCTTAAGAATACATGATTCACACACATCATTTTGCAATTTAATTCCAGGGATTATCAACTCTAAAGCTTTAGGATGAGGATGACCTATTCTAGCATGCCAAAGTTCAGCTGTGATATTGACATCTACACTAATAGCACACGGTTTTTGTAAAGAATGCATGGACAAGTCTTCAAGCACATACCAGTCATTCTTTGTTGTTCTTTGTCCAAATTTTCTACTTGTTTCAATATCCTGAAAGTAGAAATCATTAGGACCAAAAATAGCTTGACAATCAAGATCTGTAATAGCTCTCTTAATAGACAACAAGTTAGATGTGAAATATTACATATAAAAGGCTTTAGATTCTTTATCAAATAATTTAAGCTTTCAAATTCCTTTAATTGGCACATTGATTCCATTAGTTATTACCACACTACCTAAGGCAGGTTCTAAGTTTTCTAGCAAACCTAAATCACTTATCATGTGATGAGAAGCTCCAGATTCAACAATCAAATGTTTAGAAGCAATGGATGTTTGAAAAGAAGCATGAAAAGATTTATCCTACATATTACCGGAGCTAAAGGCTTTGAAGAGAGCTTCCAAGTCTGATTTATTGACAAACTCAGATGAAGGAGTGATGAGAGGAGTTGAGGTCATATGTCCTTGAGTGGATTATAAGGCATAGGAGAGGCGGTTGTATGCACCAGGTTGGAGGAACTAGTGGTGCTTGTTGATGAAGGTTTGGATCTGTCAATGAACCAGCTTGGCTTCAACTCACGATGAAGCACCCAACACTTCTTTGTGTGACCGGTTCTCTTGCATTGATCACACACGGCTCTCTTCTTCTTGGATTCAGCTGGAGCCAGTTTGAAGAACTTTTGTGGGAAACCACCGGGTCTTCCTTGTTTCCAAACAGCTGAAGAGACCCTTGTTTCTTCTGAATCTTAGCACAGACATCCTCTAAGCTAGGAAGCTTGCCTAACCTATGACTGTGCTTAATCAAATCAGTGTAGTTAGTGTTTAAAGTCTAGAGCAACCCAAACACCTTATCTTGTTCTCTCCTTACATGGAATAATGGGATCAATTGTGGCAGACCTTTGCATCTCTACTGCCCATAATGCTCTAAAGGATCCATAATGCTTTGTGAACTCAACATCCTCCTGTCTAAGATCATTCAAAGCTTTCTTTACCTCAAAAATTCTCATGAGGTTAGTAGTGTTTTCATAAACTATTTTTAAAGCCTCCCAAAGATCTTTAGCAGTCGCACAATATGAATATGCTTCTAAGAGAGAACCAGCAAGAGAGTTTTGGATTATAGAGAGTACCATCTGGTCTTTCTGAAACCATTGACTTTGATCATCATGATCGTCTGAAACAGCTCCATCTGAAGTAGTCCCTTTAATTGTTGGTATGGCCGCTTTGAGTACATGGTTCCACAATCCTTTGCTGCATAAAATAGTCCTTGACCAGAGAAGGTAATTCGATCCTTGAAGAATAACTGGAGCCTTTATGTTCATTTGGTACTCCATCATATTTGGTTTTAAATCCTGCAAGAAGATAAGACCGGGAGACACACACAGGACCAAACAATTTTTATATCAATCCAAAGAAATTTCATATCAATCCAAAGAGTTTAGACTTCAAGAAAGGTTTTCTTGAAAGTTACTAAAATCCTGTTTTTTTTTTATTTTGGAGGCAAAGTTGGTTTTTAATTGGTTTATGTAGTTTTAACCATATTTTATCACTGGATCTTTGTTGTTTAGACTGTTAAAGCTGTTTAAAGCTTTTTGAAGTTGTTTGACCAAGGGTTGTTAGGCTGTTGGAAGTTGTTGCTCACGCTTGCAGGTTGTTAGACGCACCACCTCCTGTGTTGGTCCGTCGCGTGAATTGTTTTGGTTTCTCCTTGGTTTTATCTTCTTGAAGGTTTTAAAACAGAGCCTGATGGAGTACCAGACAAATATAAAGGCTCCAGTTATGCTTCAAGAGACAAATTACCTCCTCTGGTCAAGAACCATGAGGAAAACCTTGTGCAGCAAAGGCTTATGGAGTCATGTTACAAAAGCGCATGTTCTAGCCATTGAAAGGGCTGATTCAGATAATCAAGATGATAAAAAAAATGGTTTCAGAAAGACCAGATGGTACTTTCTACACTCTAGAAATCCCTTGTTGGATCTCTCCTAGAAGCATATTCATATTGTGAAAATGCTAAAGATCTTTGGAAAACTTTAAAAATTGTATATGGCAATACTACTAGCCTCATGAGATTTTGAGGTAAAGAAAGCTTTGAATGATCATAGACAAGAGGATGCTGAGTTCAAAAAGCATTAAGGATCCTTTAGAACATTATGGGCAGAGCTAGAGATGCTAAGGCCTGCCACTGCTGATCCCATTACTCTCAATGAAAGGAAAGTATATTGAACATTAACTATATTGATTTGATTAAGCACATTCTTAGGGAGGACAAGCTTTCTAGTTTAGAGGATGTTTGTGCTAAGATTCAGAAGGAGCAAGGGTCTCTCCAGTAGTTTGGAAACAAGGAACTTCTTCAAGGCGCCAGCTGAATCCAAGAAGAAATGAATCGTGTGTGATCACTGCAAGAGAACCGGTCACACCAAGAAGGAGTGTTGGGTGCTTCATCCTGAGTTAAAGCCAAGTTAGTTCATTGACAGGTCCAAAACTTCATCAACAGGTGCCAGTAGCTCCTCCAACCTGGTGCACACAACCGCTTCTACATTGGTCAACAATCCGGTCCATGCTTCTCTATCTGAGTTTGTGAAAAAATCAGACTTGGAAGCTCTCTTCAAATCCTTTAGCTCTGGTAATGTGTTGGGTAAATCACTTCATGGTTCTTTTCAAACATCTATTGCTTCTAAACATTTGATTGTTGATTCTGGAGCTTTTCATCACATGATAAGTGATTTAAGTTTGCTAGAAAACTTAAATCTTTCCTTAGGTAGTGTGGTAATAGCTAATGGAATCAATGTGCCAATTAAAGGCATAAGAAAGCTTAAATTATTTGATAAAGAATCTAAAGCCTATTATTTGCCATCTTTCACATCCAACTTGTTGTCTATTAAGAGAGCTACTACAGATCTGAATTGTCAAGCTATATTTGGTCCTAATGATTTCTACTTTCAGGATAATGAAACAAGTAGGAAATTTGGACAAGGGAAAACAAAAAATGACTTGTGTTTGCTTGAAGATTTGTCCATGCATCCCTTACAAGAACCGTGTGCTAATAGTGTCAATTTCAATGTTACAGCTGAGCTTTGGCATGCTAGATTAGGTCATCATCATCCTATAGCTTTAGAACTTATAATCCCTGGAATTAAATTACAAAATGATTGGTGTCAATCATGCATTCTTGAGAAACATTGTAAGACTGTTTTTGAGAAATCAATTTATTCATATAATAATTGTTTTGATTTGGTGTATTCTGATGTTTGGACATCTCCATTTTCTTCTAGAGAAAACCAAAAATATATTTTAACCTTTATTGATGAAAAATCAAAGTATACTTGGGTTACTTTGCTTAGTTCCAAGGATAGGGTGTTTGATGCATTTCTTTATTTTCAGACATTTTTCACTATCCAATACAATGCCAAGATTAAATGTTTAGAACAGACAATGGAGGAGAATACACTAGTACCAAATTCCAGCAACATTTGGTCAAGCATGACATTGAACATCAAACAAGTTGTCCCTACACTCCACAACAAAATGGAGTAGTTGAAAGGAACAACAACATTTGATGGAAATTGTGAGAACAATGATGTTCCACAAGAAGGTTCACAAACATTTTTGGGGAGATGCTCTAGTAGCTGCATGCTACTTAATCAATAGAACTCCAACTAAAGTTCTAGATTATTTGTCTCCCTTTAAGGTATTAAAAAAAAACTAAACCTAACATTGAACACTTGAGAGTATTTGGAAAGCATTGGAATAGTCTCTCCTAAGGTTAGAATCTAAGAAAGAAAGATCTTGGAAAGCATTAGCATAGTCTCTTCTAGGGCACTATCACCTGGCCCAGTTCCTCCCCACCAAGCACCAGAACCGGATAAAGAACAATCAGGTTCTATACTATCATGGCCCGCACCAGGACTGGTCCAGCCCGAGCCACGTTCACCCAGGCACGACCAAGATACTACCCAGTCACGACCCATGTACAACGCAGGAACAACCCAGGCACGACCTAGGTATAACCAAGTCACGACCCAGGCAAGACCTCGCACCAATGGTCTCTCGGAAAGAACCGGGCTCGACCTCATCCTTGCCCGCTCCAGATGATGGTCCGCTCAAGACGCAGGAAGTACTGCCACATTTTTCATCCATTGTTCCATCTCCATCAGCTCCATTCGTGGCTCTATCCTCCTCCCGGCCTCGAACAATATTACAGGCGCGGGAAGTGTTGGCATCAACCCGGCACGGCCTTCTCTTCAACACGGCCCTCTTGGTCATGAGGGTGCCAGGAATCTCGACATGATCAAGAGGATAATTCAGAAGGCGATATCCTAGTCTCAGCTTCTAAAAGGCCAAGGGACATTCAATCTAACCTTGTGGATGCTCTAGAAGTAGAAGAAAAAGAGGAACCAGCTGTTGTTCTTAGAAGAAGTACAAGACAGAAATTTCCACCCAACTTCTACTACAACAACAATGCAATAGTTCATCATGATCAGGGAGTGTGTAATCTAGTTCATATACCTGATTCTCATGTTGCATTTACTGATAGCCTTGATAAAGAACAGATTCCAAAGACCTATGAGGAAGCAATGGAGATAAAGGAGTGGAGAGAAGCAATTCAAGTTGAAAGACAAGCTATGGAGAAGAATCAAACCTATGCACCATCCAATCTTCCAAAAGGGAAAAAGGCTGGAAGTTCTAAATGGATCTTCACCATTAAATATAAAAGTAAGGGTGAGATAGATAGGTATAAATCTAGGTTGGTGTCTAGAGGATTCACAAAAACGTATGGTGAAGATTATAGGGATACCTTTGCTCCTGTAGCTAAATTATACTCATTTAGTGTTGTTTTGTCTCTTGCTGGTAACCTTGATTGGGAGTTATGGCAAAAGGATGTTAATAATGCATTCTTACAAGGTGAGCTAGAAGAGGAAGTGTACATGACACCACCACCAGGTCTAGAAGATTAAGTAGGTGGCGGCAATACACTAATGTTAAAAACGACTATTTATGGCTTAAGACAATCTCCAAGAGCTTAGTACCATAAGCTGAATGTGACCTTAAGGGACAGAGGCTTCAAATGGTCAGAAGTTGAACACTCTCTTTACACTTCAGAGTAAGGAAGGTATTTTGGTTATACTCATTTATGTGTATGACATAATCATATCAAGGAGTGATAAAGTAGGCATTGATTTTACTAAAGCTTATTTAAAGGGTGTATTTGATATTAAGGATCTAGATGAACTTAAATACTTCTTAGGAATTGAAGTGTGTAGATTCAAGGAAGGTATGATGGAAGCTAAACCAGCTAATACACCCTTAGAAGAAGGTTACAAGATAGAACCTGAGGGGGATCTAGAGAATGAAGAGTTTCATGATACAAAGCTGTATAGAAAAGTGGTTGGTAAGCTCATATACTTAACCATCATTAGACCTGACTTATGTTTTGCAGTGAATCAGGTTTCTCAACATATGCAAGACCCAAAGATAAGGCATTGGAACATGGTCAAGCACATATTGAGATACTTGAAAGGCACTAAAGAAAAATGTATATGGATGGGTTGTAATGGAAACACAGAAATTGTAGGTTATTGTGATGCAGATTGGGAAGGAGACAGAGAAGATTAGAGAAGCACAACCGGCTATTGTACCTCCATAGAAGGTAATCTTGTGACTTGGAAGACTAAGAAGCAGAAAGTTTTATCTTGCTCTAGTGCAGAAGCTGAATACAGGGCTATGTGGAAGCTTAATGCAGAATGCATCTGGCTGAAGCAACTTATCCTTGACATTCTTGGCATGAGCTTGAATTCTCGTATCACTGTCCATCGTGACAATCAAGCAGCCATACATATTGCCTCCAACTCGGTGTTAGGTGAGAGAAGCTATTGGAAATAGAATCATCTTACCTTGCTACACAAGGAGTGAGGATCAACTAGCAGATGTGTTCACCAAGGCTACTACACTGAAGACTGGTGGCTCTATCTACCCAATGCTTGGCCTCATGTCCATTCCACATCACTGATCCTGATCAAGGAGTGTTATACTTTTTTTCCTAGAAAAGGTTTTGTCCCAATTGAGTTTTCCTTCTTTAGGTTTTTAATGAGGTAATGCTTTATGGTTGCAAGCTTAGCCATTCTCCATGACTTAATCTTGAGGGGGAGTGTTGAAATGAAGAAGAATGATAAAGACAAAGAGAAAAAATAAAGAAGGTGTGCCTTAGACTCTAAGTAGGCGCCATGTGTCCAAAGGGAGTGGCTTAGGCTTGTTTGTGATTAATGATATGTTATATTTGTAGTCAAACATGTATTAGGTTATCTTAGTATACAAACAAGCCTAGACTAGATTAGTATAAATAGCTATCTCTCTCTTCCTTTGTAAGCAAGAAATTCATTTTTCTGAAATTTCAATAATATTCATTTTTTCTTTTCTCTCTAATCTCTCTCTCTATCTCAATCTTCAAATCTCTAAATCTCTTAAACTCTTAATCTTTCACTCAAGACCTTTTTACTGGTTGCTTCAAGGTACATGGTTATCAAATTAGACATGTCGAAAGCATACAATAGAGTGGAATGGGTTTACATTAAAATTCTTCTGCAATCACTAGGATTCCACCAAAAATGGATTGATATGGTCATGTTTTGTGTAACTACAGTATCCTTCTCCATGTTGATTAATGGCAATCCCCACTACACCATCAAGCCTGAAAGAGGATTAAGGCAAGATGACCCTTTATCGCCATCTTTGTTAGTCTTATGCATGGAAGGTTTGTCTCATTTGTTGGCCAAAGCAGAAGCAGGAATTTTGAATGGCATAAAATTCTCTCCGGAAGGAACATCAATAAGCCACCTCCTCTTTGCAGATGACAATTTATTTCTTTGTAAGCCTCGCTGGAGGAAGTGAAATGTCTGAAGCTCATCCTAGATATCTATGGGTAGACATCATGACAAGTCATTAATACTCATAAATCTTCAATAATATTTGGGAAATGAGTTAAGGGAGAAACCAGAAGTTCCGTTCAGAATTTGTTAGAATTTTTTAATGAAGGGGGAGCAAGTAAGTACTTGGGAATACCGGAATGTTTTAGTGGTTCTAGAGTAGTACTAGTAAACTACATTTTTGAAAGTCTGAAATCAAGAATGTTTGGATGGTTTGCGCGTACGCTTTCTCTAGGGGAAAAGAAATACTACTCAAAGCGGTAGCATTGGCTATGCCGGTTTATGCTATGAGTTGCTTTAAACTCCCAAAAACAATTATTGCTAAGCTGACTAGTGCGATGGGAGATTTTTGGTGGAATTCAGTGGAACACAAAAGAAAGATTAACTGGATCAGCTGGAAAAATTGTGTTTACCTAAGAATCTGGGAGGTTTGGGTTTCAAGGATATTGAAAGTTTCAGCCAGGCTTTACTCGCTAAACAGGCATGGAGAGTGCTACATAATCCAGAGAGTCTTCTTTCTCGGTTCCTGAAAAGTAGATACTTCCACAGAGGAGATTTTCTAGAGACAAAGATGGGAGTTAGACCATATTTTGGTTGGAGAAGTCTTATGTATGGAAGGGAGCTCCTCTCCAAAGGGCTGAGAAAATAAGTGGAAAATGGTAGGTCTATAAGTGTTTGGATATACAAGTGGATTGATTCTCCTGTTAGGAAAGCACCCTTTATGAAGCATCCTTCGGTGGATTTAAATTTGCGAGTGAGTGATTTGCTTTTGGAAGATGGGGGCGGATGGAATGTAGTGGCTCTTAATCATCATTTTCGCTGCTGATGTGGCTTTGATTTTGAATATCAAACCAGTGGTACAATCGGAGGATTTTTGGGTGTGGAAACATACTAGAAGCGGGGAGTTAAGTCAGGTTATTGGTTAGCCTCCCAAGGTAATTTGGTTTATGTGTTCCAAGAAGCGTTAGCGCAACCATCAATCAATGTGCTGAAAGAAAATCATGACATCTCGAAACAGCATCCAAGATTAAAACTTTTATATGGCATGCTCTATCTGATGCATTACTCGTGGTAAATACATTACCCTCTCGACACATTAAGGTTGACTCCCAATGCCAATTGTGTGGATGAGAAGGTGAATCCATTAATCACGTGCTATTTACATGCTCTGTGACAAGACAGGTTTGGGGTTTGTCTGATTTCCCTACCCTCGAGAGAATGGTTTCCATCCTTTGTCCCTCTCTGTGAATATGTACTACCTTCTCAGAATGGGCTTGAATATTCAAATCCCCCGGGATATAAGAAGAAGTTTTCCGTGGATATTTTGGCTGATATGGAAGAACAAAAACAAGATGCTTTTTAAAGGAATTACTTTCAATGCGTTGGACTTAGTAGTGAAGATCAGAGATGAAGTAATGGTATGTTTTTTGGCGCAGCAACTTGATAGAAAAGATATGAATGAGTCTCAACCAGAGTTGTGTTGGAATGAAGAAGAATGATAAAGACAAAAAGAAGAAATGAAGAAAGTGTGCCTTAGACTCTAAGTAGGCGCTATGTGTCCAAAGGAAGTGGCTTAGGCTTGTTTGTGATTAATGATATTTATCTTTGTAGCCAAACATGTATTTGGCTATCTTAGTATCCAAACAATCCTAGACTAGATTACTATAAATAGCTATTTATCTCTTCCTTTGTAAGCAAGAAATTCATTTTCTCTAAATTCTCAATAATATTCATTCTCACTTTTCTCTCGAATCTCTCTCTCTCTCTCTGTCTCAATCTCCAAAATCTATCAATCTCTAAATCTTTCATGGTATCAAATCCAGGTTACATCAATCTGGTATAAAAATTCCGCCAATTCTCTTCTCTTTACTCATGATTCCTCCGCGCCTTGAAAACCAATACTGTCGCGGTTCTGTCGTGGTTTGATCGAGTTTTCCGGCAAGAAATCGAGGTTTCTTGTCATATTCTTCATCAAGGGTTATTCTTCGGTGTTTTATGTGCATTTACCTGGTGGTTTCATCAAATTTGGTGGCTGATTCAAAAGTTATCCACGTTCTCCTATGGTGGCTTCGCAATCACCTCCTCCGCGAGTGTCTGAGTTTGCATTGAGCATATCTTCTTCAAATCTTCATCACATCGAGCAATTCTAAAGCCTAAACTCAAGTAAAACGAGTCTCGTTGATGATTAAGGAGGTCCGCTCTTTTTTCTCAAGTTTCGAAGCTTTCTTTATCAATTTACTCTGATGTGTCCAGATTTTACTTCTTCGGGGTTTTGGTGGTAAAATTCCAATTCTTTCACAATCTTTTTCAAATCTTGAATGATCAAAAGATATTTAAGGATCTTGTGGAGAGTTGAAACAAGTTTTATCTCAATCCAAAGAGTTTTAGACTTCAAGAAAGGTTTTCTTGAAAGTTTTTAAAAACTCTATTTTTAAAAAAAATTGGAGGGAAAGTTGGTTCTTAGTTTGATTAGGCAGCTTCAACAATTTTTAATCTCTGGATCATTTTGAGTTAAGCAGTAGAAGTCTGTTAAAATTTTGACCAAGGTTTGTTCGGCTGTTGGAAGTTTTTGCTCACAGTTGAAGGTTGTTGAACGCGCCTTCAGTACTTTGGTCTAGCGCGTGTGTCGTGTGGTTCTTGTTTGTTCTTATCCTCTTGCAGGACTTAAACCGAGCCTGATGGAGTATCAAATGAACTTAAAACTCCAGTTATGCTTCAAGGGACGAACTATCTCCTCTGGTCAAGAACCATGAGGACCACCCTATGCAGCAAAGGCTTATGGAATCATGTTACAAAGGTACCTGTTCTAGCCATTGAAGGGGCTGACTCAGATGATCAAGATGATCAAAACAAATGGTTTCAGGAAGACCAGATAATAATTTCAATACTAAAAAGTCCCTTTCTAGATCTCTCTTAGAAGCATATTCATATTGAGAAAATGCTAAAGACCTTTGGGAAACTTTTAAAACTGTATATGAAAATACTACTAACCTCATGAGGATTTGTGATGTAAAGAAAGCTTTATGATCTTAGACAGGAGAATGTTGAATTCACAAAGCATTATGGACCCTTGAGAGCATTATGGTCAGAACTAGAGATGTTAAGGCCTGTCACAATTGATCACATTACTCTACATGAAAGGAGAGAACAAGATAAGGTGTTTTGGTTACTCTTGACTTTAAACACTAACTATACTGATTTGATTATGCACATTCTTAGGGAGCACAAACTTCCTAGCTTAGAGGATGTCTGTGCTAAGATTCAGAAGGAACAAGGGTCTCTTCAGCTGTTTGGAAACAAGGAAGACCCGGTGGTTGTCCACAAAAATTTCTTCAAGCCGGCTCCAGCTGAATCTAAGAAGAGGATAGCCGTGTGTGATCACTGCAAGAGAACCAGTCACACCAAGAAGGAGTGCTGGGTGCAAACAACCACCACCTACAATCCGGTCCAAGCACCTCCATCTGAGTTTGTGAAGAAATGAGAATTGGAAGCTCTTTTCTAAGCCTTTAGCTCTGGTAATGTGTTGGGTAAATCTCTTCATGTTTCTTTTCAAACATTCATTGCTTTTAAACCTTTGATTGTTGATTATGGAGCTTCTCATCACATGATAAGTGATTTAGGTTTTCTAGAAAACTTAGAACCTGCCTTGGGTAGTGTGGTAATAGCTAATGGAATCAATGTGCCAATTAAAGGAATTGGAAAGCTTAAATTGTTTGATAAAGAATCTAAAGCCTTTTATATGCCATCTTTCACATCTAACTTGTTGTCTATAAAGATAGCTACTACAGATCTTAATTGTCAAGTTATATTTGGTCCTAATGATTTCTACTTTTAGGATATTGAAACAAGTAGAAAATTTGGACAAGAAACAACAAAAAATGACTTGTATGTGCTTGAAGACTTGTCCATGCATTCTTTACAAGAACCGTGTGCTAATAGTGTAGATGTTAATGTCACAGCTGACCTTTGGTATGCTAGATTAGGTCATCCTCATCCTAGAGCTTTAGCGTTGATAATCCCTGGAATTAAATTGCAAAATGATTTGTGTGAATCATGTATTCTTGGAAAACATTGTAAGACTGTTTTTTTTTTAAATGAACTCATTCATATAATAATTGCTTTGATTTGGTGAATTCTGATGATTGGACATCTCTCTTTCCTTCAAGAGAAAACCAAAAATATTTTGTGATCTTTATTGATGAAAAATCTAAGTATACTTGGGTTACATTGCTTAGTTCTAAGGATAGGATGTTTGATGCATTTCTTAATTTTCAGACATTCGTTACTAACTAATACAATGTCAAGATTAAATGTTTTATAACAGATAATAGAGGGGAATACACTAGCACCAAGTTTCAGCAACACTTGGTCAAGCATGGCATTGAACATCCAACAAGTTGTTCCTACACTCCACAACAAAATGGAGTAGTTGAAACGAAGAACATACATTTTATGGAAGTTGTGAGAATAATGAAATTCCACAAGAAGGTCCCCAAACGATTTTGGGGAGATGCTCTTGTAGCTACATGCTACTTAATCAACAGAACTCCAACTAAAGTTCTAGTTGATTTGTCTCCCTTTGAGGTATTAAACAAAACTAAGCCTAATATTGAACACTTGAGAGTATTTTAGTGTGTTTGTTTTTTTTTAGTACCAAGAGAAGTTAGGAACAAGCTGGAACTAAAGAGCATTAAGGTCATGTTCATTGGGTATTCTCCTACACAAAAAGGATACAAATGCTACAATCCATAAACTATAAGAGTCCTGGTATCCAGAGATATAAAATTCCAAGAATCCAAATGATTTTATGAAGAAGGAACTTGGGAAGAATTCAAAGACATCTCAACAACAAGATCTGAACGAGCTGAGAATCTAAGGAGGATCTTAAAAAACATTGGCATAGTTCCTTCTTAAGTTCCAACACCTGGTCCATCTCCTCCTCACCAACCGCCAGGACCCTCTCCGTCAGTCCCTGTATTAGCTTGGCCCGAACCAGGACCAACCCAGCCCGAACCGCGTCCACCCAAGCACGACCCAGTACCATCGTCTTCTCGGCAAGAACCGGCCTCAACCTCATCCCAGCCCGCTCCAGCTCGTGGTCCGGCTCAGATGCAGGAAGTACCGCCACCAGCTCCATCCATGGCTCCATCCTCATCAGCTTCATCCTCATCCCGGCCTAGAACAAGGGCTCAGGCGCGGGAAGTGCATGCACCAACTCCAATCCTGGCGCAGCCTTCTCTCCAACCTGGCCAAACACCCCCTCTTGGTCATGAGGGGGGGCCAGGAATTTAGACATGATCAAGAGGAGGATTCAGAAAGAGATATTCTAGTCTCAACTTCTAAAAGGCCAAGGGGCATCCAACCTAACATTGTAGAAGCTCTAGAAGGAGAAGAAAAAGGGGAACCAGCTGTTGTTCTTAGAAGAAGTACAAGACAGAGATTTTCATCCAACTTCTACTACAACAACAATGCAGTAGTTCACCATGATCAGGGAGTGTGTAATCTAGTTCATATACATGATTCTCACGTTGCATTTAATGTTAGTCTTGATAAAGAGCAGATTTCAAAGACCTATGAGGAAGCAATGGATATAAAGAAGTGGAGAGAAGTAATTCAAGCTGAAAGATAAGCTATGAAAAAGAATCAAACCTATGCGTCAGCCTTTCTTCCAAAAGGGAAAAATGTTATAAATTCTAAATGGATCTTCACCATTAAATATAAAAGCAATGGTGAGATAGATTATTATAAAGCTAGTTTGATGGCTAGAAGATTTACACAAACTTATGGTGAAGATTATAAGGATACTTTTGCTCCTGTAGCTAAATTACACTCATTTAATGTTGTTATGTATCTTGCTGCTAACCTTGATTGGGAATTATGGAAAATAGATGTTAAGAATGCATTCTTACAAGGTGAGTTAGAAGAGAAAGTGTACATGAACCCACCACCAGGTATAGAAAATCAAGTAGGTGGCGGCAATACACTGAAATTAAGAAAGGCTATTTATGGCTTAAAACAATCTCCAAGGATTTGGTACCATAAGCTGAATGTGACCATAAGGGACAGAGGCTTCAAAATGTCAGAATATGGATGACATAATCATATCAGGGAGTGATAAAGTAGGTATTGATTCTAGTGAAGCTTATTTAAACAAGTGCATCATTGTGGTTATACTCATTTATATGGATGACATAATCATATCAGGGAGTGATAAAGTAGGTATTGATTCTAGTAAAGCTTATTTAAAGAGTGTCTTTGATATTAAAGATCTAGGTGAACTTAAATATTTCTTAGGAATTGAAATGTGTATGTTCAAGGAAGGTCTCTTCTTATCTCAATGAAAATATATTGTGGACTCACTAGCCTCTACAGGTATGATGGAAACTAAACCAGCTAAAACACCCCTAGAAGAATGTTACAAAATAGAACCTGAGAGGGAGCTAGGAAATGACGAGTTCCATGATGCAAAGCTGTGTAGAAAAGTGGTTGGTAAGCTCATATACTTAACCATCACTAGACCTGACTTATGTTTTGCTGTGAATCAGGTTTTTCAACATATGCAAGACCCAAAGATAAAGCATTGGGACATGATTATGCGCATCTTAAGATACTTGAAATGCACTAAAGAACAAGGTATATGGATGGGTTGTAATGGAAACACAGAAGTTGTAATGGAAACACAGAAGTTGTACGTTGTTGTGATGCAGATTGGGCAGGAGAAAGAGAAGATAAAAGAAGCACAACCGGATACTGCACTTTCGTAGGAGGTAATCTTGTGACTTGGAAGACTAACAAGCAGAAGCTTTTATCTTGCTCTAGTGCAGAAGCTGAATACAGAGATATGATGAAGCTTACTACAGAATGCATCTGGCTGAAGTAACTTTTCCTTGACATTTTTGGCGTGAGATTGGAGTCTCCTGTCACTGTCCATTGTGATAATCAATCTGCCATACTCATTGCATCTAACTCTGTTTCATGAAAGAACCAAGCATATTGAGGTGGATTGCCATAAACTGAGAGAAGCTATTGGAAATGCAATCATCTTACCTTGCTACACAAGGAGTGAGGATCAACTAGGAGATGTGTTTACCAAGGCTACTACACTGAAGACTGGCGGCTCTATCTACCCAAGGCTTGGCCTTATGTGGTGTGGCTCTGGTTGTTTTAAAACCAAAGGATCGACTTGAAGGAGATTAATTTGGCGATAGAGGAGGCTACTAGCACTCCTTGTTGGCAGCGGCTTGTATGGATGATTGGATGGAGGCTACTAGCTCTCCAATTAGGCGTGAATGAAGGTGTTTGTCAATTTCCAATAGCACAAGATCACCCTGCTCAGAGCTACGGAATGTCACAGTAGATTACTGATGTAAGAACTTAGGTGGGCTGTGTTTTCACCGAGAATCTCAGGTTAAGGGACAGAATTCGATGGAAGTGAAGGGGGTGGATCGAATGGACCACACAAGCTGTGAAAGGGGCTTGTGATACTCCAAGAACTCCAACCAAAAGGCTGAAGAACACACGGCTGCAGCAAGGCTTGCTGGCGGCTGTTTTTAGACTAAGGGTCTTTGGGTTTTTGTTAAAATACTTGTTATTTCATTAAGTGTAAACAAGAAGGCTTATATAATGCCTTGTTTCAACTTTAGGGTAAACTACAAGGCGTTTAACCTTTCAAAGATTAAAACAACATGTAGTTCACTTATTGGTAATTAAAAGAAATATTGGCCCTTAATTAGTTAACATGACTTAAACCCAATTAAAACACTTAGTCTAAAGAAACAGAAATAAGATAGAAAGCCCAATAAGACTTAGGCATGAATTTGCCTGAAGACTTGTGAATGACATGGAATCGTGAACAAGTCTTCATCGTCTTTCGCACTAAGAGTATTGCCTCATTAAAACCATCTCCGAAAAACCCAATGGGACAAAACCGAAGATAGGAAAAAGAGTACAATTTCCTAGCACGACTTTTGGTGTCTCTACCGAATGGTAATGGTAAAGACACCGGAGGAAGAAGAGTGTTCTAGAAGGAACCTCCATGGTTCGTTGTCTAGCTGGAATGGATGTCCGGTCGTTGGTGCAAGGACCGGACCGGTCTGGTCGGATGCGTGAGCCATAGTGGACGTCTGGACGCCTGGTCGTGGGCTGGTCGTCTGGGTCAGCTCAGGGTCTTCTCCGATTCCACTCTCCAATAGCATGCTGAGCTTGTCTCCTAAGGCTTCCCTCTTGGACCGCGTAAGAGGTCCAGGTGGAATGACCGGTGAAGCGGCTGGCTCGATGTCCTCATCATTCCCTCCCTCTTGAAGTGTTTTGGTCTCCAAATCAAAATCCTCACATGCATCAAACAACTCTAAGTCAGAAACATTGAAAGTACTAGAGACGTTATACTCACCTAGAAGTTCGAGCTGGTAGGCGTTGTCATTGGTTCTCCGAAGGACGCGGAATGGACCATCTCTCCGGGGTGCAAGCTTGCTCTTCCGTCGCTAGGAAAATCTCTCTAGGCGCAGGTGTAGCCAAACCCAATCTCCCTCCTTGAAGACCATGTGCCGGCGGCCGTTGTTGGCATTCTTGACGTTCTGGATATTCCGTTGTTCCAGATTAGCCTTGGTCTCCTCGTGAAGCCGCTTGATGTAGTCTGCCTTGGCTTCTCCCTCCAAACTGATGGTCTCGCCCAACGGAATGGGTGTGAACTCGATATGAGTTGTCGGGTTGAAGCCGTAGACAACTTCAAAAGGTGAACGCTTCGTGCCGGAATGCGTAGCTCTGTTGTAGGCAAACTCGACGTACGGGAGGCATTCCAGCCATTTCTTCTGATTGCCGCTGATTGTTGCCCTCAATGTCTGGGACAAGGTTCTGTTGACAACCTCGGTCTGTCCGTCCGTATGTGGATGGTATGCTGTAGAGAACAGAAGGTTGGTGTCCAATTTTCGCCACAAAGCTCTCCAAAAATGGCTCAGGAACTTGGTGTCACGGTCTGATACGATCGTCCGGGGATACCGTGAAGTCGTACTATCTCCTTGAAGAACAGGTTGGCGATCTGGCTTGCGTCATTTGTCTTGTTGAAAGCGATGAAATGTGTTATCTTGGAAAATATGTCGACCACTATGAAGATGGAGTCCTTGTGGTGTAATTTTGGCAGGCCTAAGACGAAGTCCATGGAGATATCTGTCCAGGGCGCGGATGGAACTGGCAATGGCATGTATGGGTCCTGTGGATGCATCTTGGACTTAGCCCTTTTGCATATAAGGCACCGGGCGCAGTGTGTCTCAACATCTCGGCGCTGATGAGGCCAATAGAAGTGTTCCTTAAGCATGCTTAAGGTCTTGTCAATGCTGAAGTGGCCCATGAGGCCTCCGCCGTGTACCTCTCTGAGAAGAAGCTCTCGGATCGATCCTCTCGGAATGCACAGTCGCTTGTCTTTGAAGGAGAATCCATCGTGTAGAAAGAAACAGCTGTAGTTGCCTTTGCCGTGCTCTAGGTGAGCCTGGGCGAAGTCGACAACGTCGGCGTACAGCTCCTTGATCATCTCAAAGCTCATAACTTTGGACTCCATGACGGATATGAGGCTGTATCAACGAGATAAAGCGTCAGCGACAACGTTGTCCGTTCTTTTCTTGTACTTGATGACGTACGGAAAGGTCTCGATGAATTCCAACCAATGGCCATGTCGTTTCTTTAGCGTGGACTGTCCATGGAGGTGCTAGAGCGTCTGATGATCAGTGTGGATGACGCACTCACGGGCAAGCAGATAATGCTGCCAAGTCTCTAAGGCACGGACAAGGGCATATAGTTCCTTGTCGTAGGTCGGATAGTTAAGTGCAGCTCCACTTAACTTCTCACTGAAGTAGGCGACTGGTCGTTAATCTTGTGTAAGGACGGCTCCAATGCCAATGCCTGAAGCTTCACACTCGACCTCGAACGTCTGCGTGAAGTCTGGTAGCACGAGTACTGGGGCATGTGTAAGGCGTTCCTTGAGGAGCTGGAAGGCCTTGTCTTGCTTGGATCCCCAACGGAAGTCCTGGTTCTTCTTGATCGTCGAGGTCAACGGACCAGCTATCGTGATGAAGTCTCAGACGAACCGTCGGTAGAAGCTGGCGAGTCCGTGAAAGCTGCAGACCTGACTGGCGGTCGTCGGTGTGGGCCAATCCTGTATGGCCTTTTTCTTCTCGTCGTCCACCCAAAGTCCCTGGGAACTTACGACGAAACCAAGGAAAACAACTTGGTCGGTGCATAATGTACATTTCTTGAGGTTGACGTACAACTGCTCTCTGCAGGGTGGTGATCACGGCCTCCAGGTGCTTCAGATGGTCTCGGTAGGTCGGGCTGTAGACGAGAATATCGTCAAAGTAGACCACTACGAACTTGCCAATGAACGATCGAAGAACCTCGTTTATAAGTCGCATAAAGGTACTGGGCGCGTTTGATACGCCAAATGGCATCACTAGCCACTCATAAAGACCTTGCTTGGTCTTGAAGGCAGCCTTCCATTCATCTCCCTCTCGCATCCTTACTTTATGGTATCCACTTTTCAGAACAATCTTGGAGAAGACTGCGGCTCCGCTGAGCTCGTCTAGCATGTCGTCCAGACGTGGGATGGGGTGCCGGTACTTGATAGGAATGTTGTTGATGGCGCGGCAGTCGACGCACATCCTCCAACTTCCGTCCTTCTTGGGTACTAGAAGAACCAGAACAGCACAAGGACTGAGGCTTTCACGAACGTATCCTTGAGCCATGAGGTCCTGGACTTGTCGTTCTAATTCTTTAGCCTCCTCGAGGTTTACTCTATAGGCCGGACAGTTGGGTAATTGAGCTCCTGGAACAAATTTGATGTGGTGCTCGATCCCTCGGATAGGTGGGAGGCCGGCTGGGATTTCGTCTGGGAAGACGTCGGCGTACTTGTCCAACAGGGCTCGAATCTCGGCAGGCAGTGAAGTCCCAGTGCCAGCCGTGTGTAAGCTCTCTCTGTAGAGCATCAATACGACCTGGGTGCCAGTGGTGCAAGTAGCTTTCCGCATGTCTGCTACATTTATCAGAAAGTTCTCCTTCCTGGCGTGTTGATCTTTTGCCATCTTTGATTGCATCTTTTGGACAGCGTGTGCAGACATTGAGGCTAAGTTGTATCTACGCTTTTCGTGGACGAATTAGTAGAAGTTGGTTCGTCCGTTGTTCGTAGTCTCGCGGTCGAATTGCCAAGATCGTTCGAGCAGAAGATGTTCAGCTGACATCGGGACGACATCGCAGGTGACCTGGTCCTGGTATCTGCCGATGCTGAAGGAGACCTTGACTTGGTCTGAAATGTATAGCTTTGTCTTGTTGTTCAGCCATCGGAACTTGTAGGGTTTGGGATGCTTGGTCACGGGCAATCCCAGTTTCTCCACCATGTATTTACTGGCGGCATTTTTACAGGACCCTCCGTCGATTATCAACGAGCACACTTTCCCAAGTATTGTGCATTTGGAGTGGAAAATGTTTTCTCGTTGTTCCTCTTCTTCTGGTTCGAATCTCGAGCTAAGAACGCGTTGGATCATAAGAATTTCTCCGGAATCGGCATACTCGATGTCCTCGTCGGGCTGGTGGGTCGGAAATGCTTGCTCCTCCTGTTCGTCTTTGGATTAATAATCTCCGGAAGGTCCGTTGAGTGGGACATTCCCGGGACATGTGTCCTCTGCCTTTACATTTGAAGCAGACGATCTCCCTGCTCCGCTGAGGCTGGGTAGGGGTCGTGGTACTGGGTGGTCTCGAGGCTGAAGGGGCCGGTCTGGGGGCTGAGCTGCTGGCGACGGCTTTGCCTTTGAGCCGTGGGTCGATGGGCTGAGTCGTCCTCTCGAAAGGCTTGGAACCAGTGTTCCACGTGTTCTTGGGAGAGAAGGTGCGGCAAGCTTCCGCTTATGGTACTTCTCGATTTGGACTGATAGGTGGAACAACTCGCTTAAGTCGTGGTATGGCTACAACTCAATCTTTCTTGCAATTGACTCATGCAAGCCATCGATGAACTGGGCCATAAGGCTTTCCTCAGACTCGTCGACATCGAGTCGGTTGCGTAGGTGCTCGAATTCATCGAAGTATTCGGACACCGTCTTGCTTATTTGAGTGAGACGTCGGAAATGTCGCTGAAGCTCGCGGTGAAAGTGGGGCGGAACGTATTGTCGCCTCATGTTCTGGGTCAGCTCGACCCATGAAGTCACGGAACCCATACGAGCTCGTCTACGGGCGGTGACTTCTCGATCCCACCATGCTAGTGCATGGTCTGTGAATTGCGCTGTCGCAAAGGTGACTCTTCGGGGGTCATCGTAGTTATAGTACTCGAAGATAAGTTCCATTCGTTTCTCCCAGTCTAAGTATTCTTCGGAATCAAGTTTACCCGAAAAGGGAGGTGAGTTCATCTTGACCTCCGGATAGTGAGCTGCCGGACGAGGTGGTGGTGGTGGTGGCTCGTCGTCGTAGTACTGATGTAGACCCATGGGTGATCGATCCTGATGATAGGGAGGTGCGCCAGGTGCTGCAGTGGGTGCCGGTGCGGGTTGCCCTAACCGCTCGAGGTGAGTCGAGAAAGTAGACATCTGGGCCGTCAAAGCTTGCAATAGCTGTATCATGGTCTGGTTGGCTTGCCCTGACGTGGACCCGTTCTGTCCTGACATATTTCCTTTTCCGAGAAAAGGAAAATTCTAGAAATGGATAGTTTCCCGAAAAAGAAACTTGCAGATTATGGAAACTTTCCTTAATTGGAAAATTTCCACAGATGATAATTTTTTTTTATATACAATAAATTAACTAATTAAACACAAAAGGGAAACAATCAAGAAAAGGAAAATATCTTAAATAAGAAGATATTCTAAATTTTAATGTCTAATCCTAAATGGAAATTTCCTAAAACTAAAGGAAACTAAATAAATGCCTAATAAATATCTAGAAAACTTCCTAATACTATCTAGAAAAATTTCCTAAACTAATTTCTTGCCTAGAAACTTAAGGAAACTATCTAAAATGCTACCTAAAGACTAGAGAAATTTTTCTAAAAACTAAAACTAAGAACCTAGACACTAACTAAACAACCCTAACCGCCTAAGACTAGACTCATGCAAGCCCTAAGCTACGCGGATCCTAAGACTAGATGCGGGACGGCTGATTGCTAGAGAACGGTACACAAGATGCGAGTAGACGTAAACCTAGACACAGACACAAGCGCTAAGGGGGGGGGGGTACGCTGCGTGACCTAACCTAACACACTCAACACGGACGCAGAAGGTACTAGGACAAGACCAAGACTCGCGCGACCTAGACCTAAACTAACAACACACGCGAACGGGTCAAGACACAACCGCGGGTACTAGGAACGAGAACTAACCTAGGAACTAAGACTAGACGTGACACAACTAAAGGAACCCTAGACCTAGAACTGACAAGGACACGGACGCGGGTGGTACAACACCACCGAATGCTAATCTAAGGGGAGAACACACGGACGCGACTAAGAACCCTAGACCTAGAACCCGGGTGGGGCTATGGACGCGGTAAGACACGGACACGACAAGTAAGAACCTAGACCTAGCTAGCTAAAAGGACTCGACAAGAAACACACAACCAAGGAAGCTCGCGCACACCGGCTGGGAGCTAAAGATGCGTGACACAAACCTAACCTAGCACTCGACAACTAAGGGAAACCTAGCAAAGAACAAACAACACACAACTCCTTATGGATTGCAAGTTTGTGAAGGGTGTTCTAGGTGAGTTTCTAAAAAGTCTATATTATATTTTTTTAAAACAACCTAGACAATATTTTGTTTTCTTTTTTTTCTTAAAAAAAATAAATTCTAGCAACAACTAAACAATGAAACAAACAAATTCTTCTATTATTTTGAATTAAGAAAAATAAGAACAAGGAATGATAGAACCTGATTTTTTTGTATTTTTTTTGTAGGGTGTTTGTGGTATGTGACTTGATTCCTCTCCTTTTTACCGAGAACCTCAGGGGAAAGAGAAAAAAACAAAATCAAAAGCCAAAAACTGTTGAACAAAAACAATGAAGAAATCGCCAAAAATAAAAGGATATAATCAACCTGATGAGCAGGAGCTTTAAGCTCTGATACCAGATGATGTAAGAACTTAGGTGGGCTGCCTTTTCACCGAGAATCTCAGGTTAAGGGACAGAATTCGATGGAAGTGAAGGGGGTGGATCGAAGGGACCACACAAGCTGTGAAAGGGGCTTGTGATACTCCAAGAACTCCAACCAAAAGGCTGAAGAACACACGGCTGCAGCAAGGCTTGCTGGCGGCTGTTTTTAGACTAAGGGTCTTTAGGTTTTTGTCAAAATACTTGTTATTTCATTAAGTGTAAACAAGAAGGCTTATATAATGCCTTGTTACAACTTTAGGGTAAACTACAAGGCGTTTAACCTTTCAGAGATTAAAACAACATGTAGTTCACTTATTGGCAATTAAAATAAATATTGGGCCTTAATTAGTCAACATGACTTAAACCCAATTAAAATACTTAGTCTAAAGAAACAGAAATAAGATAGAAAGCCCAATAAGACTTAGGCATGAATTCGCCTGAAGACTTTTGAATGAGATGGAATCGTGAACAAGTCTTCATCGCCTTGCGCACTAAGAGTATTGCCTCATTAAAACCTTCTCTGGAAAACCCAATGGGACAAAACCGAAGATAGGAAAAAGAGTATAATTTCCTAGCACGACTTTTGGTGTCTCTACCGAATGGTAATGGTAAAGACACCGGAGGAGAAAGAGTCTTCTATAAGTAACCTCCATGGTTCCTTGTCTAGCTGGAATGGATATCCGGTCGTTGGTGCAAGGACCGCACCGGTCTGGTCGGATGCGTGAGCCATAGTGGACGTCTGGACGCCTGGTCGTGGGCTGGTCGTCTGGGTCAGCTCAGGGTCTTCTCCGATTCCACTCTCCAATAGCATGCTGAGCTTGTCTCCTAAGGCTTCCCTCTTGGACCGCGTAAGAGATCCAGGTGGAATGACCGGTGCAGCGGCTGGCTCGATGTCCTCATCAATTACTCTACTCTTTAGTGATCAAAGGTCAGTGTTCTTAGGCTGAACAGAGAAAGCAAGAAGCAAAACTGCTCTAAGGTTTAATATTAAATTTAATGGTCATTTTACAAAGGGGGTGGTGGTCGCCATTTAAAGGCAGGTACTCTAACAAGATTATGCCTACAAAAATAATATCATAACTAATTGATCCTAATTTTATGCCAACGAGAATATCCTAACTAATTGATCCTAATTTTATGCCAACAGATACTTTGGCCTATCCTATCCTATCTAATCTTCTGGTTTAAATTAAATGACTATTTACAAACCAATAAATAAATAAAACCAATTGGTTGATTTAATTTTAGACTCCCCTTCCCTTAAACTGTCGATTTTAACTAAGGAATGAAGAGCCTTTCTTTGGACTTTGCTCCTTGATCTTGTTAATGGTCTAAGCCACAATTCTTCTTGGGCATGGGCTTGGGCCATATCTTCTTCTTCTCTTCCGCCTTTGTTTTGCAGGTCCTTGGGTCGTGGATATCGCTTGGTCGGGCCTGGGTCGAGACTGTATCGTGGGTCGTTGTCCGGGTCGGGTCGAGGGCCTTGGTACATGGACGGGTCGTGTTCCGGGTCGAGTCAAGGGCATTGGTACATGGATGGGTCGTGGTCCAGGTCGGGTTGAGAGTCATGGGTCGCGGATTGGCTGTAGTCTGTGTTGGGTCGTCCGTGTTCTCTGTCGTGTTTTGTGCCGGGCCAAGGGCCATGGATCGCGGACGAGATGGGTTCTTCCCATGGATCAGGATCGAGGTCGGGGGCCAGGTCACGTTGCGGGTCGAAGCCTATTGCTATGACTGGTTCTGCGACGGGTTCTTTGCGGTCGGGGGCCGGGTCGGGGGCGAGGTCGAGGCCGTTCCAATCCTCCCTCTCTTCTTCACTCTCTTCTGATGTTTCCTGAAGGTTTTGCTCATTCCAGGTCATATTATCCCCTCCTCCTTTAAAAGGATTTGACCCCAAATCCCATTCATCTGCCACAAAAGGAATTAAGTCAGAGACATTGAAGGTAGAACTTATAGCATACTTACCTAGGAGATCTATTTTGTAAGTGTCCTTGTACAATTCTCCAAATTCAGGGTCATTAGTGTAACAAGTTTTAAAATTCTCAAATCCCGGCAATTTTGTTTCCATAGAGGATAAGAGAGCATACCTCTTTGAGAGAGCATCTGCCACAAAATTTTCCTTACCTTAATTGTAATGAATGACATAGGGAAAAGTCTCAATGAATTCCATCCATCATGCATGCCTTTTATTCATCTTCTGTTGTCCCTTGAGATGTTTGAGAGATTCATGATCTGTATGAATTACAAACTCCTTAAGCAATAGATAATGTTGTCACATCTGCAGGGCTCTCACTAGAGCATAAAGCTCTTTGTCATAAGTAGAATAATTAAGTGTTGCTTTTCCTAACTTCTCACTAAAAAAGGCTATAGATATCCTTTCCTGCATTAACACAGCACCAATTCCAACTCCAGATGCATCACATTCAATTTCAAAAGTTTTCGAAAAATCAAGTAATACAAGTAAAGGAGCATTGGTCAACTTCCCTTTCAGCAGCTCAAATGCTTCTGCTTGGGCTGGTCCCCAAGTGAACCCAACGGTTTTCTTAACCAGCAAGTGGTGCTGCAGTAGTACTGAACTCCTTCACAAATCTTCGATAGAATCCAGCAAGTCCATGAAAGCTCCACACCTCTCCTATGTTTTTAGGCGTGGGCCACTCCCTGATTGCCTTCACTTTCTCTTCATCTACTTGGATACCTTGAGAAGTAACAACAAAGCCTAAAAAGACTAGGTTATCTGTTCTAAAAGAGCATTTCTTTCTGTTTGCATACAAGTTTTCTTTTCTTAAAACATCTAAGACATGTCTAAGGTGATCAAGGTGTTCTGTCATGTTTTTACTGTAAATCAAAATATCACCACCACAAATCGTCCTATATATGCTCTTAATACATGGTTCATTAATCTCATGAAAGTGCTATGTGCATTAGTAAGTCAACTAACCACTCATACAATCCTAATTTTGTCTTAAAAGCAGTTTTTCATTCATTTTCTTCTTTCATTCTAATCTGGTGGTAACCACTTTCCAAATCAATTTTAGAAAAGACGCAAGATCCATATAACTCATCAAACATATCATCCAAGCGAGGGATAGGGTGTCTATACTAAATTGTGATGTTGTTAATGGCTCTGCAATCTACACACATGCGCCAGCTACCATCTTTCTTAGGTACAAAAAAGACTAGTACTGCACAAGGACTTAAGCTCTCGCGGATGTGTCCTTTCTCCAAGAGCTCATTGACTTTTCTTTGAAGTTCCTTTGTCTCCACAGGATTGGTCCTGTAAGCCGGTCTATTTGGAAGAGTAGCATTAGGTACAAAGTCAATCTGATGTTCTATACCTCTGAAATGAGGTAGTCCCACAGGTTGGTCTTCAGGAAAAACGTCCCTATACTCTTGTAAAATAATCTGAATCTCTCTCGGTATTTCTGGAGTCAAGTTAGCACTACTAGTTAGCAATTCCTTGCAAACTAGTAACATCATGAATTGTTGATCATTTAAAGCATGCTTGACATCACTAGGAGTAGCAAAAAGGCTGTAGTGACTTACCTTAGCATGGTCCTTGGCGTGAGTTTCCTGATGTAGTGCCTTTGCTTCTTCTCTCCTCTGCTTCATCTGCATTTGGTCATGGTGCACCTCCTGGGGTGTGAGTGGCACTACTGTGAGTTGTTTGCCTCGGTGAATAAAGGAATGTTTATTGGTAAAGCCGTCATGCATGGCTCGCTTGTCGTATTGCCAGGATCTTCCAATAGAATATGGCTGGTTTCCATGGGCAACACATCACATGTAATCTTATCTTGATACTTGCCAATGCTTAAAGGTATTTCTACTTGTTCTGTCACTTTCATCTCTCCTTCCTCGTTGAGCCATTGCAACTGATATGGTCTAGGATGCTAGTGAGTAGTTAAGTTGAGCCGGTCCACAAGAGTTTGACTAGCCACATTAGTACAGCTTCCACCATCGATGATGCTTAGAGGTTGGAACATAGGGTTTCCTTGTGTTGCTCCTTATTTTGTTTTGTTGCTCAATAAGAATAGCTTTGTGGAGTAATTAATCCATATCCTTATACTCTTACAACTCCAATCGATCCTGGATGTCTCTATTAAATCCTCCTTGGAACCGAACCATACTAGCCTTCATGGTCTCATCAATTTCAGCTTTGATCATGAGACTTTCCATCTCTTGATGATAGTCCTCTACACTCTTGAGTCCTTGGGTTAGCCTCCTTAGTTTCTGGTGTAAGTCTCTCCCAAAGTGAATAGGAACAACCTCTTCCTCATCATAGTTTTCATTTTATACCACGATGTGATTTGGGGCTCACCATTGTGTCGCCTAGTGGTGGCAATCTGTTCCCACCAGTTAAAAGCATATCCATCGAATTTTGTTGCTGCTATCTTCACCTTCTTCTCCTCAGAATTGTTTTGACAGCTGAAAACTATCTCAATTTTCTTTTACCATTCTAGATAGGCATCAGGATCATTCTTTACTGAAAAAGGGGGAATTCTAAGCTTGTGTCCTCCTAGGTTGTTGTCTGATCTCGGATCCTAGTGGTGTTGGTCTCCGCTTTCATCTGAGTATCATGGGGCTCTTCTTCATCTCCTCCTAGCCTGGTTCCTTATCTAGCTCTTACCCTGGCGCCTCTCCCAAAGCACCCTCCTCCTCGGATTGGTCTTCCTCCACGAGCTGGTCTACCTGCAAGGGGATCAACTCCATAGAAAAATTCATTAGCTTGGTTAGCTCTGTTTTCAAATATAGCCTGAAGCCTTCTGGTAATCTCATCCATCATGACCTCCATTTGCAATTGATCAAATCTATGGGGTCGTGTGGATCCTTCTCCTCTAGGAGTTTCTTCATTTGGATTCTCCATTTTTCCTGAAAGAACTAGCAAACTGTTAATTTAAACTCTCTCTCTCTCACTTCTTTTTTTGTGATCTCTCAATAGTTATTCTTCTTGCTATTCCCAAAATTTCAGAATAGATCAAAGACCAATCACCTAAGATCTAGAGCTAAAACCTACTATAACTTTAAGATAGAAAGATTGCAAGATTTTTTTCGTGAGCTGATTAACCTTTTTTTCTAGCAGGTTTTCTCTTCTGCTTTCTTTTTTTTTAAAAAAAAAATTCGAATTTTTTTTTAAAATAGATCATTTCTTTAGATCATTTTGTAATTCCGGAAAGGCTCAGCTGACTTACAAAAGATAGAAAGATAATAATTTGTTTATGAAACTTAAAAAATGAAAAGAAATCGATGATGGTGGTGAAATAGTTTTGAAATCAAGTAATTTCAACAACCCTAACCTTCAAGAGGCTCTGATACCACTTGGTGTGGCCCTACTTGTTTTAAAACCAAATGATTGACTTGAAGGAGATTGATTTGGCGATAGAGGAGGCTACTAGCACTCCTTGTTGGCAGCGACTTGTATGTATGATTGGAAGGAGGCTACTAGCTCTCCAAATAGGCGTGAATGAAGGTATTTGTCGATTTCCAATAGGACAGGATCACTCTTCTCAGAGCTATGAAATGTCACAGTAGATTACTCTACTTTTTAGTGATCAATGGTCAATGTTCTTAGGCTGAACAGAGAAAGCAAGAAGCAAAAGTGCTATAAGGTTTAATATTAAATTTGATGGTCACTTTACAAAGGGGGGTGGTGGTTGCCATTTAAAGGAATAAACTCAAACAAGATTATGCCTACAAAAAGAATATCCTAACTAATTGATCCTAATTTTATGCCAACAAGAATATCCTAACTAATTGATCCTTCTGGTTTAAATTAAATGACTATTTACAAACCAATAAATATATTAAACCAATTGGTTGGTTTATTTTTAGACTCCCCTTCTCCTAAACTGTCGATTTTAACTAAGGCATGAAGGGTCTTTCTTTGGGTTTTGCTCCTTGATCTTGTTAATGGGCCAAGCCAGAATTCTTCTTAGGCCTTGTTTTTGGCCATATCTTCTTCTTCTCTTCCTCCTTTGTTTTGCAGGTCCTTGGGTGTTGGATGTCGCTTGGTCGGGCCTGGGTCGAGACTGGATCGTGGGTCATGGTCCGGGTTGTGGTCCGGTTCGGGTTAAGGGCCTTGGTACATGGACGGGTCGTGGTCCGGGTCGAGTCAAGGGCATTGGTACATGGATGGGTCGTGGTCCAGGTCGGGTCGAGAGTCATGGGTTACGGACGTGCTGTGGTCCGTGTTGGGTCGTCCGCGTTCTCCGCCGTGTTTTGCGCCGGGTCGAGGGCCATGGATTGCGGGCGAGCTGGGTTCTTCGCGTGGATCGGGATCGAGGTATGGGGCCAGGTCACGTTCCGGTCGAAGATGGGTGTTACGCTTGGTTCTGCGCCGGGTTCTTCGCGGACGGGGGCCAGGTTAGGGGCCAGGTCGAGGCCGTTCCAATCGTCCCTCTCTTCTTCACTCTCTTCTGATGTTTCCTAAAGGTTTTGCTCATTCGAAGTCATACCATTATGTCCATTCCAAAACATTGATTCTGTTCATGGAGTGTTATACTCTTTTTCCTTAGAAAAGGTTTTGTCCTAATTAGTTTTTTTTTCTTTAGATTTTTAATGAGGTAATGCTTCATGGTTGCAAGCTTAGACATTCTCCATGACTTAAGCTTGAGGGGGAGTGTTGGAATAAACTAGAATGATGAAGACAAAGAGAAGAAATGAAGAAAGTGTGCCTTAGACTATAAGTAGGCGCCATGTGTCCAAAGGAAATGACTTAGGCTTGTTTGTGATTAATGATATGTTATTCTTGTAGCCAAACATGTATTAGGTTATCTTAGTATCCAAACAAGCCTAGACTAGATTAATATAAATAGTTATATCTCTCTTCCTTTGTAAGCAAGAAATTCATTTTCTCTAAATTCTCAATAATATTCATTCTCACTTTTCTCTCTAATCTCTCTCTCTCTCTCTCTCAATCTCCAAATCTCTAAATCTTTCAATTTCTTAATCTTTCATGGAACAAAGACCAAAGTGGAAACTCGAAAACCGGGTGAGGTCAAATGTAATATTGGGTTGCATTGGGTTAAACACTCTCGCATTCTCGGGTGTGTGTGGATCATGAGGAACAATGCATGTGAGGTGTTTTTACATAGTTGAAGATCTTTTACTAATGTAGCATCATTGAAGGACGCTAATCTCTTAGGGATAGATTGAGCTATTCAGAGTTTAAGCTCGCATAAAGTAGATGATGTTGTGTTTGCGAGGGGAAGACAAATCTTTATTAGATGTAGTAAATCGACCTAAGGCATGACCTTTTTTCAGATACCAATGTCAAATTATGTTAAAAGTTTGGAAAAGTGAAGAATTGGTCAATAATAGTATAGCAAAGGGCAACAAACGTAGGAACTTTTCTAATCGCTCAAAGTGCAACATAAGTTCGTTTCAGTCAATCCTATGTAGCGGTAGGGGATTCTCAATAGCTTGCTTATTTTCTTGATAATAAGAAGTGCTAATCTTTTGTAGTGGTTTTTGTGACTCTTTTTGAATTTGAGATTACCTGTTGGTTGTTAAGCTGTAGCTTTAGTTGGGTTTGAGGTAGTTGTTGTATATTGGTCATTCTCTATAATCTTAATATAATTGGTTGGAAAAGAAAAAAAAGAGTGTAGGGGGGGAGAGGTTTAGGCAATCGACCCAAATAGAGAAGGTCAGGGATGCGTTGACAGGATACTATATCCAATCAGAGTTCTTCACGTGGCGGATCCACGTAGACATCGCGAAACTTCCAACTGACGCGCAAGGAGGCAAAGACGATATAAATCCTAGGCTTAAATAGCCTTAAAATGCTTTTTATCTTTTGTATAATTAATCGCTAGAGATTGTTGACGAAGACGAACCCAGAATTTTACTGTCATGGCATACGTCGAAGGAGGTTTGAAAACCCCAGATCTCTCTGATTCTTTTCGGGTTCTGGGTTTCGTTTTCGCTTTTCTTTTGGTTTGGAAACTAATTGGGTTTTAGGTCTGATTGTTCGTCTATTGATTTTCAAATTAATGTATCACAAGTTTCAATCCTATTCCTTAAGTATGGATTCTGGATTTATAACCTATTAATTGTTGGTTTCTACAGAATTTTCGATATCTGTGGAATTTATGTTTTTATATATCCGAATTTGGATCGCTTAGGCTATCTCTTACCTTCCTAGAAAACTTAGTAAGATCATGTTCAATGGTCTGTAAATCATAGAAGTTCTGGCCGAGTAATCGTTTACCTTCTTTCTAGAACTTAGCGCAAGTGAGATCATCTTCAATGGTTTGTGAATCCGTGATGTTCGGTCTCGGAAAGACAATTTGATATGAGTCTAATGTCTATGAATCTAGGAGATCTACTGTTTGTTGGAGAAATGCAATGAAAACAGAGATCATGTCTGTATCTCTGTTTTTAAACCATGTCGGGATTTTATAGATCTTTTTTTGGGATTTCAGTGAATAGCTACAGATGTATTTTAAAAATTGCAGATCAATAATTGTATTTGACATTTACATACTTTGGTACATGTACCAGGTGTGGTTAAAGACAAACGATCGATATGGAGGCTAAGGACGATCAAAGATTTCTTCTTGTCAATCATTAATCTGATACACGTCTTCTTTATAACCATGTTTTCGGTAAGACTCTGCCTTTCTTTCTTGGGTTTCTTTTAATTAAGTTGTCATAAGCTATGACTAACCCGAGAGCAAAACATTGGTCAGATGGAGAAATCAGATGCTTACAGGAAAGGCTCTGGGGCTAATAAGAAGTGGGATGGTGGCCGACCTGGTGGTGGTGGCGGTGGTGGTGGTGATGGTGGGCGCCCTGGACCTCCTCGTGGGGGCCTCGACAATGTGCGTGGCTTGAATGATATTCGTGGAGCTGACCACAGTAAGTAACCCGAGACAAGTTTGACATTGTTCTTTTAACGATAGAAATAGAAAGTACTGCACATGGATCATGTATTAAATTATAATGTGTTGATAGTTTTGATCTTAAAGTTGAATCTGATGAACGTAAACTTTGATTGCTTGTTTTTCAGATTCCCTACCAGCATGTGGCTCGTGCTGTGGCTGAGCCTTGTTTGAGCATAGCGCCCAAGAATAAACGTAGAAATATATATATATATATATATACTGTTGAAATGGTGCTTTGGAGTTTGAGAAAGCAACGAACCATGATTCTGGTGTATTTGTATCTGCTTCTAATCAAGTTTTTTTGTATTTAGTCACTGGGAACATATGAAGTTGGAAATTCAGCTTAACTAGTTCTTAATTTACATGCAACATAATGACATATTTGGGGCGAAAAGTACAAGTGTAGAATTGTTGTTTTATATTGTAACTAGCTGGGGTAGGGTTTCAATTCGTAATGGGAATCTATGAGCAAGGTATTAAATGTTGGCTTTGGTAGTGATGGACATTGTTTGTAAACGAAGGATAATAACTGTAAATCCTAAAACCTAGACTAGCTATTCAATTAAGTGTTTGGAGAAGAGGGAAGAGTTGGGCTAGCTATTCAATTAAGGGTTTGGAGAAGAGGGAAGAGTTGGGGAAGATTCATCATAGAACCAATGTCATGAGTTACTGAATTGGATTTTATTGAATGAAAATGTTTACAATGATGAATATTTGTGTATATAAGAGCTTGCATAGTGGTCCTCACATGCCATTAATGAGTCTTTTTCTAAATCACTCCAAATGGTGGAAAAAATTTTTCAAACACTTTTTTCTTTGTTCAAACATTTTTATGGTGGGTTCCACTTAAAAATATAATCTTACTATCCAACATACCTTTGAACCCTCCCCAGCCTTAATTAATATTTTTTTTTAAAAAAAATTCTACACGTGTATTCCCAAATTCTACACGTGCACAGATAATCAATGTGTTGGGGTCCAGAACATTTACACTTATTCTCTTGCTTCTCCATTGCAATCTCAACCCCTTGTATTTAATTTTTTTTCACCATACACACACAACAAATGAAGCTCAACCACATTGGTCAACATCTTCTTCCATTCCTAATGATTTTCTTTTTAAAATCAAGCTGCAAGTGAAAGGTGAGAACACTGAGTAAGTGGCGCTTTAAGCTTGATGGTGGTTGTTCTTAGTTTCGCTTTTTTTAAGAGGATTTGAGCAACGGGTCTATATCTGGTTTGTGTCGAAAGTATTGATGGTGAAAGGTGAGAACACTGAGTAAGTGGCGCTTTAAGCTTGATGGTGGTTGTTCTTAGTTTCGCTTTTTTTAAGAGGATTTGAGCAACGGGTCTATATCTGGTTTGTGTCGAAAGTATTGTGAGTAATCTACATGTCCGTTTGTGGATTAGTTACGAGAATAGTGAAATCCAGCTCAAATTGTGTATAATAGAGAAAATGCAACAACGCACAACTCGGTACAACTATGTTTTTGGGTTATTGAATGGTGTAGGTCAATTTTGTGTATAACTGAGAAAATACAATTGCAAATAAGAATACTATTATGTTTCTAGGTTATTGAAAGTAATGTTAAAATATAGCTCGATATTGTGTATATAAAAAAATACAATTAAGTATACAAATACAACTGAGTACAACTATTTTTTAATGCATACAACTGAGTACAACCTATTATAATTTGTTACGAATACAACTGAGTATAACCGAGTATAACTAAGATGTATAACGAATATAACTGAATATAACGTAGTACAAATATGACGTTTATGGAAATCAATTGAGTACAACTATATTATTAATGTAATGTTGAATTTTGTTATTTTCAGGGTATAATGAATAATCAACGACGGGACTCTGGTACACTTTGATTATGCGGGAAATTATGTAAGGAAGGGAATTGATGTTGTGTGGATTTCTAGAGAAGATGTTCATCATGCTCTTTTGATTAAAAAAGCAAGTGGAGAAGTCACTTATAGGCTTTTGGTTGAAGATATATGCAAAATGATAGGGGTGGATGAAGTTAGTACTTCAATGAAAATTAGTTACATCTCACTTTTAATGGATCCCAAGAAACCTATCTATATCTCTGACGATGATGGTGTTTTGTATTACTTGGATTTGTATGAAGATCATGCAAAAAGTGTGTTGCATGTGGAAGTTGCTAATAATCAGACTTATGATAAACTTCCAAGAGATGATGTAGGAAGCCAATTTGTTGCTAGTGGTTCAAACATGGTTTCTAGTGTGAAAGAAAATTATCGACTTGATTATGGCAACATGAATAAATCTACAAGCGAGCCGTCTGAACATAATGCTATTGTTGTATATGATGAAGAAAGAGGAGAGATGGATACTTTGTTTATTAATGAAGCTATTGAGGTTGCACCTTCTGTAGAAGGAGATAAGGTTGAAAATCTAGAATGGGAATATGGTATGAATATGAAAGTAGGGCAAAAATTGGAAAGCAAGGGAAAGGTGCAAGATTTAGTAGAACAAGCTGGACATTTGAACTGTTTTCAGTATACTATTGTGAATACCGATAGAATGCGGTATGTGGTAAATGTTGTGGAGCAGAAAAAGGTTGTAAGTGGTATTTACGGGCTACGAGGCATAAGGATTCAACTCGGTTCTCAATTAGAAAGTAAAACAACATTCATATGTGTTCACGTGCAACTTCAAATACAAGTTCAAGGAGAAGATGTGGAACTTCACGGTTAGTTGCTTCTGTTTTGCATAATGATTTTCCAGGAATTCTTGATACACCAAATACAAAGAATATCATTGATTTGGTGCAAGGAATATTAGGCATGAAAGTAACACACACTACCGCGTGGAGAGGGAAAAACAAAGCTTGTGAAGAGGTATGCAGTTCTCCAGAAGATAGCTATAAGATGTTGTTTTCTTATATATACATGTTGGAGAAGCTGAACCTAAGTACTGTTACGTATGTGGAATTGGATGAAAATAAAATGTTTAAGTACTTATTCTTTGTGTTGGGAGCAAGTATTGAAAGATTTTCAGCCATGAGAAAAGTGATTGTTGTTGATGGTACTCATCTTAAAAATATGTTTGGTGGAAAGTTAATAGTTGCGACAGCACAAGATCCTGATCATCATCATTATCCGATCCCTTTTGGTGTTGTTGATGGTGAGAATTATTTAAGTCTTACTTTATTTTTTCAGTAAGTTGAAATCATTAGTATCGGATAGTGGTGATTTAGTATTCGTAACAGATAGACATATGAGTCTCATCAAATCAATAGCTGAGGTGTACACGCTAGCTTTATATGAGTATTATACTTATCATTTATCTCATAATATGAAGGGAAGTTGCTCCTATTTCAACAAAGAAACACTTGTGAAATCCTTCAGGGCAGTGACAGAAGTGTACATAGTGTGTGAGTTCGAGAAACGGTACAATGATTTTGTGAAAAGGTATCCTGCGGCAGGGGAGTATCTTGATAAAAGTTGTAAGAAAACTTGGAAGTGGGCCAGATGTTATTTCCCGGGAGATATGTACAACATGTACACAAACAATGCATGTGAATCTATTAACAATGTATTGAGAGAAGCAAGAAAATAATCTCTTCTGCCGATGATTTATGTCATTGTGTCAAAAGTAGCTGAGTGGTTCAACAAATACCAATTAAATTCTACCAAGAAATGGGATTTTGGTGCCTTTCATTGAAAAAATGCTTCACCCTTTGTGCGATGAGGCGGATTAGTTGAAGGTTACAGTGCTAAACAGTTTCTTCCTTGAATTAGAAGTTCGTGGAGAAGATGGTAATGGTCACTTGGTTGATCTGAAAATGAAAACTTGCAGAAGCTGCCCTTTCAGAAGCAAGGAAGAACAAGTACACTGAAATTAAAATACATGATTTGTGTACCAAGTATTATTGGATGTTGAACTGAGCTTTGGCTTATTACAAGATGATATATCATGTTCCTCATATGTCTAAATGGACAGTTTTCGACCATATACGCAAAATGGTAGTCATACCTCCAGATTATGTCGCCAAATGAGGACGACCCAGGTAAGAAGGTTTCCATCAGCTGGAAAACATCAGCGAAGAAAAGGAAATGCTCACAGGAGAGGCTTGTATTCGTGTTTTGACTGTAGCGGTAGTACTAGTGGCATGAGGGAGTGAAACAACTATGTAATAAAACGTACAACTGGGTGTCACTGGTACAACTTCGTATGGGTTGTCATCGGTTAATGTAATCATAATTAGTTCAATTAGTCAATATATTAAATTAATAGTAAAAAAATGAAATATTATATGTCTACATCTTATAATATCTTAAATTTGTATGTGTAATGTCAACAAGTTTGATTAGTTTGATGCAAATTACAAAAATTTTATAATTTCAAAAATATTTTACTATGACCATGTACTAAACATGGATTATTAAAAATTTTTACTTGATAGAACTAATAACAGTATCAAAAATTACATATACAACTAAAAAAACATCAAAAATGACATTTATACAACTATGTATAATTAGATACTACTCTTGCAACTGAGTACAACTACAATATAAACTATTCTAATGTGAACACAAATTATTTAATAATTATTTAATAATAAGTAGTGCGAACATAAATTATTTATTTTTTTAGTAAAAAGTAGTGTGAACACATCTTTATGTGTGAACACAAATTATTTAATATTTTTTAGTAAAAAGCAGAACACACCTTCAATGTGAACGCGTGCATGGCCTGAGGCGCGTGTGATAAATCGTGTGCATGGTACGCAGTTATACGCATTGGTACTCAGTTGTACTCCAACATTTTTTTAAAAATCGTTTCTTAAGTAGTCGTATTCAGTTGTACGCAGTTACAAGAGTTCAAAAACTAAATAACCAAAGTTCTTCAACATACTTAATCAAAGTTTAAAACACAAAGTATATAAAATTAACAAAAGACAGTTTAACACACAAACAAAGCACAAAAACATAATTCAACATACATTTAAACATAAGAATTTTTCTGAAACTTAGATGGACATGTTTTCTTTGTCATAGCTCTCGGCCTAGGAGTTGGAATCGCTACACAAGCCTCATCACCTCCAGTGTCATCACCCCTAGCCTCCTCACCCCCAGCGTCATCACCCCCAGCCTCATCACCTGTCGCCTCTTCACCCACAGCCTCATCACCCGCTGCCTCTTCATCCGCCGCCTCATCATCACCGCCAATATCATCACCCACAACCACATCATCAGCAATATCACCAGCCTCATCACCCCCAACCTCATCACCCCCACCCCCACCCACAACACCTTCAGCCGCCCCTCATTCCTCTTCTCCATTAGATCTACTCTTCTCTCTAATACATCTAACCTCTTGTTGATCTTCTCAAACCCGTCATTCATCGTCTTCATCAAATTTTCGAGAACGTCTTCATTAATATTGTTAACGGCTTCATCCAATACTGGAAGTTTTTCCTCTCTTCTATCGTCAGTACTCGACCAGCTTTGTCTAACTCAAAGACGTCCTTCCAAAAAATCTTCTGTTTCTAATCGGCCAAACACCGATTCATGTTCAGAGTTAAGTAGCAATCACCTTCATCATCTATATTATCTTTGAAGATGTCTGATAGTAGATCAACTTTGAAGACATCAGGTTCCTAGATGCTAATGATTCTCCGCACATCCGTCTGCAAAACCAATAATCAATTTTAAAAATATTTAATAAGATAACTGGGTATCACTATGTTAAATAATATACTTGGGTATCACTATGTACTTCTGTTGATCCAATTGTTTTGTTGATATCCTCCAACGGAAACCCTTTAAGATAACCACCATTTCTCTGTGTTCTTCATTTCCTCTTGCACATTTGCGGACATCCAGGGTCAGCAGTGAGGACATTGTCACAAAATTTCTGTCCCAATTGTGGAATGCACTCACACGCCAAAAGCTACAAGTAATTTATTAGTCTAACCAATTAAGAAACTACACAAAATAACTACACGATTGAGAATTACCTCCAACGAAATGATGAATCCCGGAAAACACCATGTGGATCTAGCAAAACCCTTGAAGTAATCCATCATGTGGAAAATCTCTTTGATGCAATCATCAAACATGTATCGCCCCCACGGAAACTTGCTACAAACTTTTATATCATCCACAATTCGAAGAATAAAAGTATCAAAAAATTCGTACATTTTTTATCCTTTGATGACAGTTTCTAAGAATAAAAACACCGCCATTTTTCAGTCGCTCTCCATTCCCGGCCATTTTTTTCATTTTTGCCCTCACTTCACTAACCGTTATATCTTTTATTTTCTTAAATGAGGCTTCACAAACCTAAATTCCCAAGTGTTTCCATATCAGGAGGATAGGCATGGCAATCTAATCCACTCATCAACGCATGCTCTTTCAGAGAATACCGGACCAGCACACCATTAATGGGGACTGTGCATAGGATAAGCATCCACATTTTCATTAGTTTATGGTTTTCGCTCTTCTCTCTGTGCCATATATGTTGGAACTGGGGATGATTAGCAAACCAATCCACTTCTTGTTCATCCTTCAGAGCCGCAATCTCGTTCAGTGTTTTGTAGTCATCACACTTCGATGCTATCTTGCAGACTGTAGCATAATCCGTGTTTTTGAAGTATAAGTTCCCCGGAGAAAGCGGCACAAAAACCTGCAATCCATACACATTTTTAGTGATTACTTATATATATATTGATACTCAGTTGTATGTATAGTTGTATCGAACAATACTTAGTTGTACTATAACTTGTATTTGTATCCAATGATACTCAGTTATACATTAATATTTAGTTGTATCTATTAATAATCAGTTGCACAATAATGTATAGTTGTATCTACTGAAATTTAGTTGTACAATCACATACAATCATATCTTTTAATACTCAGTTGTATATTAAAGTATAGTTGTAGCTAGCAATATATAATTGTACCAGTACAACTATCATTAATACTTAGTAATACTCTATTTTCTAACATGCAATTCAAAATTTCTTCAAATCAACTACACAATAATACTTAGTAATACTCTTCTATCTAACATGCAATTCAAAATTTCTAACATACAGCTACACATTAATACTTAGTAATACGCTTACGAACATCAACTAATTCCTTCAAATCAATAATAAAATCATACCAAATATGTTAAGGGTTTACCTCTGATATAGAAACCCGAGAAGACGATGCCGATGCAAGAACCCGAGAAGATGATGCGCCTGCTTCAATCGGATTCAGAGGAGGTGGAGGCGGAGAATCTGGAGGTCGAGGCGAATGTGGAGGTGGAGGCGGAGAATGTGGAGGTGGAGGCGACGAATGTGGATATGGAAGCAAATGTGAAGTTGGAGGCGGCGAATGTGGAGTTGGAGGCGGCAAATGTGGAGGTGGAGGCAAATGTCGAGGTATAGCCGAATACGGAGGTGGAAGCGAAGGTGATGTTGGAGGCGAGGGTGAAGGTTCACGCGAATGTGAATGTGGAAGCTTCAAAATCACCATCCGCAACTCTCGCGGGGGGACTCACTCCTCGCAGAGCTTCATTTTTTGGAGTCTCCTTCCTCTTCTTTCCCCCTTTTCCGAGTTTCTCTTTCGCTAGAGGAGATTTGCGTTTTCTTGGAGGAGCCATTTAGGGTTATGGATTTTAGGAGGATTTATAGATTACTCGAAATTGGAAGATTCAAATAGAAGAGTTAGTTGATCATTGAAGTTTTCTACAATTCAATTGTGTAAAACTTCCGTTTAATTCGAGTTCTTGGCGAAGACTACGGCGAAAAAGAATGAAGAAATGAGTTAATAGGGTTCCTCGGGAGGACGAGCTCACTATAATATCTATGGGGTTCCTCGGGAGGACGAGCTCCTTCTGCCTTTGAAGGAAGAGACCCCCCAAACACGGAGGCTCAAATACTGCAGGGCGTACACGACCTATTTCGAGAAGTGTGGCCTCACGTTTGTGGTCCCGAGCTATCTGCTCGAAATACTGGCTGAGCTTGGCATGACATTTCCGCAGATGTCCCAAATTTCATAAGGCACATTATATTTCTCAGGACTTTTTTTCATATTTCTGCAGCATAACCGCGAAGTAATAGATATATCCAAAGCTTAAAAGACAGTGACAATAGATGGCTCGGTAAATGGGTATTAAAGATCTATATTACTCGGTAGAATCAAGTGTTGGTGTTTGGAGTTGATGAGTTCTGTAAAGCCTTTAGATAGAAAAGGAAAATCCATAGTATTTCCTAACAATAAAATGACAGCTGTTAAGTTTGTCTCAGGCCAGATCAGATATTTTCCTCTTTTGTTTCGCAGCTGAAATCATAAATCCTTTCTTTCTTCTGGTTGTTGATGATTGCAGATTTGAATAATCAATTAGTCTTATAATTTGTGTTAATGTCTTAAATTTTTTTTCAAAGTAGAATTTCAGAAGCATAAAGCAAACGAAAGGTTCCAGAAACTGAATAGAAAAAGGAAGGCAACACTAAAAAACGATAAAAGATCATTGACACCGGAGTTACTGCATCAGATTATAACGAGTTTTGCAAAGTAGTTGAGGAGAATCTATCTATTGATCAAATTAAAGTTCTTTTGAAAGCAACGGTCATGATTATTCAATACTCAAAGAAACCTTGCTAACTTAATCGTTAGTGTCATAATTAAATGAATCTAAAAGAGAATGAAGACAAAATTCTGGAAAACTTTTTCTGCTTTTCATCAGCGACCAACATCCATATTTATATATTGTCTATCAAACACTTACATAACCTAATACATGATTTAAAGCCATTAACAATATACAAACGCCAATATATGAAACCCAATATATCTTATTAAAAAAGATCATGTAGTAGATCAAGAACATCCAAATTGTTAAAAAAGATTTACACTATTTCTTTAATAATGCGTTGGTGAAAATATCTTCAAGTTGAGATTTTGCAGAAACATGTTGTGGAGCAATAGTCCCTTTAACAATCTCATCCTGAACAAAATGATAGTAGATCTCTATATGCTTAGTTCTCTCATGACAAATCGGATTATAACTAATATGAAGAACTGCTTGACTGTCACAAAACATAATCATGGTGCGTGTAAGACAAATACCAAAACTCGCTAATAGCGTTTTGATGTGAGTAGCTCTATATTGGACAAGTATGTCTTAAATTTTTTATATCTTAACCATTATTTCCAGAGACAATAAGATCATCTACATAAACTAAAACGGTCTGATATGTGTAGAGAGAGAGCAATCCAACTTGGATTGGTGAAATCCATATTATTGTAACTCATTGCATAGCTTTGCAAAACAACGCAACAGAACCTCTTTGAGACCATACAAATATTTCTTTAGACGACACACAATATCTCTTGAACTGCAACAAAATCCCTGTGGAACTCCACAGAAACGCATTATGCATCTCCATTTGGTGGTGAAGTTCCCAATTCTTAGCTGCCACAACTTTGAGAAAAGTGCACATATTTCCTATCTTAGCTACTTCAGAAAATGTGTCTTTGTCATCTAAATATTCAACTTCTTTGTTACCAAGAGCTACGAACAAGGATTTATATCTTTCCACCGACCCATTTGATCTGTATTTAATTGTAAATACCCACTTTCATCCAATAACTTATATTTCAAGCCGAAGAGATTCTATACCCCATGTCTTATTGTTATTGTGCATAGATTTTTTTTTTCATAGATGCACACCATCTTTCATTAGCTATGGCTTTCGCATATGAACGTGGGATACGATGGATAGAGATGGAAGAGAGAAATGCTCGGTGTACAGAAGAAAAACTACTGTAGTCAACAAAATTCACTAAAAGATATTGTGAGGATGTTAGAGAAGTCAATGAACCACTATTTAGAAGATCAAGCTGCACACAATTGGTCACAAATCCATCAAGCCTCACAGATTGTTTCTTTACGCGATGACCACGATCAAGAGGTATGGGACTAACGTTCTCCGTTGATGAAGTAGGAAGCAACAAATTAATTTTTGTACTATGAGGCCTCGTCAGTATCGGTAACAGTCTCATCAAAGTCATTGTTGCAGGCTATGCTTGTTACCCATTCTCTACATATGTAATGACCTCGTGTAAGATATCTGGAACACCCTCAGACTGATTTATTACAACTTTATCAGTAGCATTCACAACATCACTGAAATATCAGTCATTATCTAGACTACCAACAACCCTCGTCGTTGAAGTGGTTTCTGACATCGAAAGATAAGGGAATTCATTTTCAGAAAAGCTACCTAGAAACCAAGAACACATTCCTCTCTAAATCAAACGGATATACAACAAGAACTTCGATTAGCAAATTTTTCTCCATGATGGTGTTGATTATAGACAAAGCATAAACAACCAAACACTTACATATTATCAAAGGAGGGCATCTTACCATGTAAAATTTCATAAGATATTTTTCCATCAATAATCATAGACGGCGTACGATTAATCAAGAAGCTGCAGTAAGAATACTTTCTTCTCAAAAATCGAGAGGTAAGTGTGCTTGAAAAAGCAATGTCCGTGCAAAATTCAAAATATTTTGGTGTTTACGTTCAACCCGACCATTTTGTTCTGGAATACCCACACAATGCCTTATCCGATTTTTCATGGGTACATAAGTACAGTTTAAGACAACCAAACTATCTGCCATTGTCGCTCCAAATTATTTTTACAGGTACTGAGAATTGTCTTTCAATCGTAACCATAAACTTACAAAGACAATGTGCTATTTTTTTTTTTTTATCAAATAGAGCTAGATTCCATAAGAAAAATAATTGTCAAAAATAACAAACACCAGAAAAGATCGATACGACCATTATACATCACAATGAATCATTTCAAAAGTCATAGTGGTTAACTATTACGATTCTAGTGTTAGTTTAGAATGAAGACATATTTGACATGTTTTATAAGCAAAACCATCAGCTTTATCACATACATTATGTGGAAGCAACTTAATTCTCTTAGAGGAAGGATGTCCTGATCGCATATGCCATTGTACGCATGAGATCCCTGAACAACAAACTGCAGCCACATTTTCCACAAATCAGAAGTAATACAAACCATAAACTCTTTGGCCCGTTCCAATCATCGTCAATGAATGGTTCTGTATGACACATAAGCAATAATAGAACTGAGAAAATAATCATTCTGATCATTCATTTGAGAGACAAAAATTAGATCAACATCAGGATCTTTCACAAACAAACCCTGTGCAATTTAGACATCTCTCAAGCACAACTATACCAATATCTGTAGCTACACATTTTCTTCCATCAGCCAAATAACAAAACGAGGAGATATAGAAGTTCTTTATGTCATATGATTAGTTGCGCCTATATCAAGAATCCACAAGACAGAGATGTTTTTACTGGTTAAGATTTCAGTTGTGCTGATTTTCCTGACTATGAAAATCAACAAGATTGCTCCTTGTTGATTCCACAAGACATATCCACACCCTCTTCTTCATATTTGTAAACAACATTTGCTCGTGCTCTAAATGTACCGAGACCATGACTGTGGTCTCGACCTCGACCATGATCGAAACCACCTTGACCACGTCCAACCCCACTTATATAATGTTCTCCCTAGTGGTCAGGATATCCAATCAACTGATAACATCTTGTTTTCTCATGTCCGTTCCAGCCGCAATGAAAGCAAACCACATCAAGAGCATATCCTCGAGCTCGCAATTGTGAAGTACCTGCAACAAAGCTCATTTCGGCTTTAACATGCTCTTTTGCTCGTGTTGCTGTTTTCATCATTTTCTCTCTCTTCATAGAAAATAAAGCTTGATTCATAGTAGGAAAATGATCACTAGACAGCAATGCTGTTTTGAGAGCTCCAAGGCATTGTTTATCCAATTTCAAAAGAAATTGATCAACCTTGTCATTTTCACGTTTACGTGCTTCTCTCGCTTTTGAGCCACAACTATGACCTCCATACATACATTTTTCACATGTGCGTCCACCAAAATGACACGCTGTACTCTGACCATAGTCTCCAAGATTCTCCCATAATCTTTTTAATCAACCATAAGAACTAGAAACACTCATATTATCCTACTTGCATGTTATGAGTTATCTTTTCAATTTGCTGGATTCAAGGACCATTAACTACAAAATTCCTCCTTGATATCAACCCATTGATCTTGTGCAACCTCAAAGTGTGAGATATCATGATGTAGACTAGGGTCGATTGTTTTTCATTACCATGAAACCAGTAATGACTGATTCGTCAAACTATCTTCCAGAATTGATGAACCCTCAGCTGGTCGTTTAATTGTTTCATCAACAAAGCCAAATTGCTTCCTTACCCAAAGAGCTATTTCTATTTCCCATGTCTAGTCATCGTAATGGTCATGTTTTGAAAGAACATGGAAGAATGAAGCACATGGATTATCACTTGATGATAAATCATATGGATTGATTGTCTTTTTTGGAAGCGCTTTCTGCAGTTTTGTTTTGCACAACACCAAGAGAGCTCTCTACATCTCTTTCTTTCTCAACACAGTACATAATCAAACTTCAGAAAAAAAAAAGAAAAATCCAACTCTAATACAAAACCCAAAAAACTCTGATACCATGTCAAAATCAAATGAATGTAAAAGATAATGAAGACAAGATTTTGGAAAACTTTTTCTGCTTTTGTCAACTATCAGCATTTATACTTATACATTGTTTATCAAACACTTACTTAGCCAAAATACATTATTAAGGCCAATAACAATATACAAATTCCACTATATGAAGCCTAATATATCTTATTTGTCAGTTTGATAGATCGTTTGAAAAAAATATTATTCGTCAGGATTTTATATTTTGAAGTTAATTTTTTTCTTTGAGAAGCCAAGAATTACTATTATATGGAGCGTTAGCTAAATATCCAGTATGTATTTAAATTTTAATTTGCGAAAATGACGAGAGATTCATTTGTGGAGTTGAGGTCACTAATGGTTTGTTTAGTATAAAAAATCGCCCTAGAGAATAGAAGCAAAATAAACTCCCTGATTCCATCGTGAACTCTGTTACTGACAGAAGTTTTCCAAATTAATGACCAAATAAATAATGTTTTATTTCTGTTTTTAGATTTGGATTTCTTGACCTGCTTTTTTCTTTATTTAATTAGACGATAAAGAAACATCAACATCCAAAAAAATGATCTAAATGATTTAAAATTATTATTTTACATGGTTCATTGATAAATCCTTTTTGATAATTTTTTTCTAAATTGAACCTAGATTGTTACTATTTTTTAGAGAGCTTTTTATTATCACAATTTAAATTTTTAAACCAATTAATTGCAGTTATAACCATATTTTATAAAAATGTATTTTTCTATTTAATTTTTTTATCTGTTATTTTTTGTAAAATAAAAATATTGATATAAACATATTCTTTTTCACCAAGAGTATTGTTAATATTTTTTCAGATTGATTTCTTTTTACTCTATTATTATTTATTTTAAAAATGTAATTAAAATATTTGGTTTATTTTTTTATCAAAAATTAATTTTACAAAATATTTAATTTTATATTATTATATTAAAGAAAAAATTAAAATATTACAAATTTAATTTGTATTTTATTTATTAAATTAAAAATCTTAAGCACGGCTCTAGGTTTGCTCATTTGGTAAATTCTACATCTTAACAAGTCAGTTAAATTTAGAAATATTCTAATCTATGATAAGAAAGCTTTGATCATTGTAATCCAATATACCCATGTTTGTCATTAATGAGAATACAGTCAGAAAAATCTCTAATTTTCAAATTTTGGTTATTTAAAAATGATTTTTGGCTGTGCTATTTAAATCATCTTTTTTGTTCGACTTCTAATTTAAATCATAAACATATATTGACTGAGCTGAATTTTTAGGGCAGGAGGACACATCAGCGGCAAAGGAATTAAGGATTTTCTAGAATCTGGTCCATAGCTCTGCCATAAAGGTTCTATTGCATTCACACATTGTTGAATTTCAACATTGTTTTCCAAAGTTTCTCGATGCGACTCCTTCTTTCGGGATTTTGTTTTTTTGACGTAATCATATTTGTTCTTGAAAATTATCCTAGTAGACTTGGTGGCCTGTCCAAAAGAATGCTAAACGATGCCTTAGCCGGATAATCCTCCCAAACATCATCGTATGATAACAAAACAATATCGTTTTGTTTAACCGTAATTTTTAACGATTAATTAACTCTGTTTTTAGTTTCCGTTAAATCACTTAATGATATGTCTAAATTGGCTCAGTCAACATAAGTTCAGGATTTAAAATAGAAATAAAAAAAGTGTTGATCTAAATGGCCCAGCAAAAAGTCCATGCTTTAAATGGTCAAAATTTGGAAGTTTGGGAATTTTCTGACCATTTTCTCTATTATAATTAGATTCTTTTGATATTATCCAACTAATTTAGTTAATAATATATATATTCAAACACATTCATAATATTTTTTCTGAATAAATTTAACTAGAATTGCAAATGGTAAATCAACAACCAATGATTTAGTGGCATTAGAAGTAAAAGAAATTTAAAAAGAAGCATGAAAAGTTTTACCCAACACATTACCATCATTAATAGCTTTGAGAAAAGTTTCTAGATCTGATTTTGTCACAAATTCAGAGGTTGAATACATAGAACTAGTTGAGGCTGAGTAACAATGGGAGTTGGTACATGCTTTTGAAGAAACCGGGAGCTTGTACACGCCAAGGCCGCCTGCTTGCAGCTGAGTGTGGCCGGCTATGGGCTGTTGTCTCTCAAGGGCCCAGATTGGTTTCAGCTCAGGGTGAAGTATCCGACACTCCTTCTTTCTACGACCACTTGATGTAAGCTCGGGAAATGCTCCAACGAACCTATTGATCTCACGGTTTCAAAGTGACAAAGCTGTGGCGGAAGTGGCTTGAAATAGAGGTGGAAGGTGGTGATATAGGCGATTGACTCTCTCAATCTAGTGGGTTGATTGACTCACTCAATCAATGATGAACCAAGAATTTTTGAATCACACAAACAATATTAATCCACAGATCAATAGAAACAAAAGTGCTTATCACACTTAAGAATCTAAAGACAAGAACAACTCAAAGAATTTCTTTGAAGAGAAAATGATTTTCTGTATTAACTTAGATTGAATGGTGATTTTACAATGAGTCTAATGGTCAGCTTATATAGTCTGATTGCAGACAGTCTACTTGCTATAAAGGAAAGAGAATACACAAAATTAAGTATAGAGGATCATAGATTTGAATCCTTTGGAAAAATATTGCCATTTATGCTTTAATTGTGTCTTGATCAAGGTAGGCTCAAGATTCCTTGTATCTGAACAGCTTGGAGAGATATAAATGACGTCTTGGAACCTTATGAAAAGTGTATAAGGTGTCCAAGTCGTGTGTGAATAGAAGAGGAAAGAACTGTAGGAGTTTTAATGTGGATGGCTCCAAACATGGCAAGTAAGAGCAAGAGAGAATCCGCCTGATTCTCTGGATGCTGGTACTTGGTAAGATGATAGAAGAATCTTCTAAATGGTTAGATGTGTCTTTTGAAGGCCTAAATATCTCTCCTGGTCACCAAGTATAGGTTTGAAGCTTCTTAAATCTGTAAGCTTCCAAATAAGGCAAGTCGAAGATCTCCTGGTTTAGAAGTTGAATAACTTTTAAACCATAATTTATTTAGGCATGATTCCAACTCTACGTGCACCTATGATGGGTTAGGTTTCCATAAAAAGTTGGTTTACAACTTGGTTCCTTCTGGTTCAATTGGAATCCTTCAATTAGTAACCGCTGATCTACTTCCGTTTCATTGGAAAACCTCTGTATTGAAAGTTGAATATCTTCTTCATGCGGCAAGATTTTGAACCAATTCTTCTTCTCTATGATCCCTTGATGAGTTGAGTTTCTGGAACAGGTTGATTCGTAGCTTAATTCCTCCTGGTTTGGTTGATATGTTCCAAGAAAGACATCTATGTCTTTGATACGCCCAGATTGGTTCTCTGTTTCTCTTGTGGGCTTGTGGGCTTGTGGATAATGAGATATTATGAACAAGCCTTATTCGCCATGCACATTAGAAGTATTGCCTCGTTAAAACCTCTTTCGGAAAACCCATTGGGACAAAACCGAGAGTAGAAAAAAGAGTACAATTCTCTAACATGTCTTTTAAGTGTCTTAGGCAACCTTTCGGTGGAATCTCTATGCTCCTTGGTTGGTCTTGACTTGATTTCCTCATCATTATCTTTCTTTTGAAAAGGTTTCGACCTCGAAACTAAGTAATCTGCACCAAGAAAAATCAAGTTAGCTTTCATCTTCCTTTGAGCAGGTAAGATAGGATCACACCTCTTCTTTGGTCTGGCAAAACTTCTTTGCTTGTTACCTCCTTAATACGTGGATTGATCTCAACACTTTGGACAAGAAACAAGTGCATCATGGGTTCTTTTCAAAAGCATAAACTTGTACAATGTAATTCCTTAGCACTTGTTATAGCAAAGTTTACTGCTACTTGTGGTTTTAAACAATTTTTTTCTCATGGTCTTGTATGTTTAATAAACTCTTCAATACAGTTGTAGCATCATGAGAAACAAATGAGGTCAAAGACATACTTACCTGCCTAACACTGCCTTTTCTTCCTTATCTTCTTTTTGGTCCATTTCCTCATTGATCTTCATAATATCTAGCTCTGATCTTTGATTGTTTGGGATGACAATAGCTTGTAAATTTTCCTCTTTGTCCATCTCTTATAGCCCTGTATCAAATCCCTTTGACAAAGACAAGTGTATTATACTAGCATTGGGAATTGAAAGCTCAGAATAAAATAGACTATTACTTTCTCTAGATTTCTCTGTTTTCTCTGTTTTCTCTTCTATTGAAGTTTCTTTCAATAATTTCTTAAGTGGATAATTTACAGCAAAGTGTCTTCTCTTATGATATCTATAACATGTCTGATCTTTAGAATTTACAAAGTTAGAAGACTTACCTTGGGTGGGTGTGCCTTGTGACTTTGGTAAGGCATTAAAATTAGATGCGGCTGCTGGGAATGCAACTTTAGATTCTTCTTTTCTCATTGGCTGAATTTCAGGATTTGGCATTTGCTTTGTTGTTTCCTCCATCAGTTGTAGATTCTTCTTAATATGTAGCCACGTCTCTTGTTGATCTGGTGTAAGTATGAAGGCAGGTGATATAGACGTCACTCTTGTGGGTGTGAATTGATGCTTCTCTACAAATTCTTTATGCATTCTTGCCTTGAGGTCTCTCCAAACTACCACTGGCTCCTTGTAAGTATTTGGATCACTTTCCTTTAGCCACCATTCATAAGCCTTTTTGTGAAGGCTGAGACAGCATGTACTAGCTTCTTCTCCCTTGGGATTTTGTTGATTTGTAACCACTCCTCCATATTTTGTTCCCATTGCAAGTAAACTTCTAAATCTTTACTAGTTCCTGAAAAGACTTACTTCTTTTCTTGACTTGCTTCTTTGGACTGATTGACTTTGAGTAAGCTTGTACTTGGTATGGAACAACTTCATAGCTATTGGACTTCTCTGCCTTCTTGGGAGGTTGATAATCTTTATGCTCAAAGTATGGTATTTCAAACCATGGTCTTTCTTCAACATAAGACTCTTCTATGTATGCCTTATCTCTCACCCATGATTCTTCTTCATTAGAATCTCCAAGTCGTGACTCATCTCGATAGACTTCTTCTTCTAGCTCTTCCATGAATGACTCTTCCTCACTTTCAGAGTTTGAGTAGTCTTCTCCAGGCCACGGCTCTTCACCGTAGTCATCATCATTGGTTCTTGGATCATAATCATAATCACTCACTTGGCTCCAATCGGTTTGAGAAGGGCTGTAATTGGATTTTTCACCCCAATCAATTTCAGAGGTATTAAACTCTGCTGCTACATCTTCATCCTCAGATGACTCCATTGGTTTAGATGGCTGGTCGTGCCTTGCAAAAACAAAGAGAAAATAAATATGTTAACTTAAGCTTAGCAAGATAAGGATACTTCAAATAAGTTAAACAATAGTAATAAAAAAATTTTGATTATCAAATATGCTTTTGCCTTTAAAATTTGAACCAAATAAGTCAAATATAATTACCAAATTTAAGAAGAACAAATTGTGCAGAATGGTAAGAGAATAATTCAAAATATGTAAACAGAGTAAAAGAAATCAGAATAATTCTTTATTTGGTTTATTTTATGAATGCAACTAAGGAAATTGAATGATGCAATTTAAATATATGGACAAATTAAAGTAACAAGATTCTTTTAATGTTTTTCTAACTTGATGAAATGCAACAAAAATAAATAATTTAACAATTTTATACAAAAACAGAATCAAATTTTTTATGAGTTTTATTTATGATGTGGTGAATAAAAGGATAACAAATGTAATAACAACTTTCTCTTCTTTTTTTTGACTATAAACTTTTAAGGAAATTTAGACAGAAATAGTTAATAGAAAATTTCAAACAATGCAAGTAATAAATTGACACTTTTTATAGCTTTTCTTTTTGAATTCAAAGTAAATAATTCTAACAGTTTAACACTTTTTTATTTTATTTAAGGGAACAATTTTTTTTTAATTTATAGAATGAAACAAAAAAGAACAAACACAACAAAATCAAACAAATATTTTTATGGATTTTTAATTTATAGATGAAACATAAAAAAGAAAAAAAAAATCAAAAGATAAAGGTTGGATGAACAAAACCTGGGAGATATGAGCTTTAAGCTCTGATACCAGATGATGTAAGCTCGGGAGATGTTCCAACAAAGATCTCACGGTTTCAAAGTGACAAAGCTGTGGCGGAAGTGGCTTGAAATAGAGGTGGAAGGTGGTGATATGGGCGATTGACTCTCTCAATCCACAGATCAATAGAAACAAAAGTGCTTCTCACACTTAAGAATCTAAAGACAAGAACAACTCAAAGAACTTATTTGAAGAGAAAATGATTTTTTGTTTTAACTTAGATTGAATGGGTATTTTACAATGAGTCTAATGGTCAGCTTATATAGGCTGATTGCAGACAGTCTAATAGCTATAAAGGAAAGAAAATACACGAAATTAAGTACAGAGGATCATAGATTTGGCTCCTTTGGGGAAATATTGCCATTTATGCTTTAATTGTATCTTGATCAAGGTAGGCTCGAGATTCCTTGTATCTGGACAGCTTGGGGAGATATAAATGACGTCTTGGAACCTTATGGCAAGTGTAGAAGGTGTCCAAATCGTGTGTGAATAGAAGAGGAAAGAGCTGTAGGAGTTTTAATGCGGATGGCTCCAAACATGACAAGTAGGAGCAAGAGAGAATCCGCCTGATTATCTGGATGCTGCTGCTTGGTAAGATGATAGAAGAATTTTCTAAATGGTTAGATGTGTCTTTTTAATGCTAAACTATCTCTCCTGATCGCCAAGTATAGGTTTGAAGCTTCTTAAACATGTGAGCTTCCAAATAAGACAAGTCAAAGATCTCCTGGTTTAAAACCATAATTTATTTTGGCATGATTCCAACTCGAAGTGCACCTATGTTGGGTTAGAGTTCCATAAAAAGTTGGTTTACAACTTGGTTCCTTCTGGTAAAATTGGAATCCTTCAATTAGTAACCACTGATCTACTTCCGGTTCATTGGAAAACCTCTGTATTGAAAGTTGAATATCTTCTTCATGCGACAAGATTTTGAACCAATTCTTCTTCTCCATGATCCCTTGATGAGTTGAGTTTCTGTAACAGGTTGATTCGTAGCTTAATTCCTCCTGGTTTGGTTGATATGTTCCAAGAAAGACATCTATGTCTTTGATACGCCCAGATTGGTTCTCTCCAATGATCTCCAATGATCTTGGTTCTCTGTTTCTCTTGTGGGCTTGTGGGCTTGTGGATAATGAGAGATTGTGAACAAGCCTTATTCGCCATGCACATTAGAGGTGTTGCCTCGTTAAAATCTCTTTCGGAAAACCCATTGGGACAAAACCGAGAGTAGGAAAAAGAGTACAATTCTCTAACATGTCTTTTAAGTGTCTTAGGCAACCTTTCGGTGGAATCTTCATGCTCCTCTGTTGGTCTTGACTTGATGTCCTCATCATCACTCCTTTTGCAATGGTCACAAGTTTGTCTCTTCTTCCTAGATTCATTTGTTGTTGCTGATTTGAAGAAGCTTTTGTGTGCAGCCACCAATTCAGCCTTGTTTCCAAATAGTCCATGGGATCCTCGCTCCTTTTGGATTTGAGCACAAACATCTTCCAAACTAGAAAGCTTATCAGACCTGAGAATATGCTTAATAAGATCTGAGTAAGTAGTGTTAAGAGTTAAAATTAATCCAAACACCTTATCTTTTTATTTCCTTTCAAGAAAAACAATTGGGTCAATGGTGGCTGGCCTTAGCATCTCTAGCTCAGTCCACAATGCTCTGAATGAGCCATAGTGCTTTGTAAATTCTGCATCCTCCTGCTTCAATTCATTCAAAGCCTTTTTCACCTAAAAAATTCTTAAGAGGTTAGTGGTGTTTCCATATACCTTTTGAAAAGTGTCCCAAAGTTCCTTCATTCTCACAAAAAGAATAAGCCTCTAAGAGATCACTAGCAAGATAGTTTTGAAGTATAGAGAGTACCAACTAGTCTTCTTGGTACCATTTGGCTTGAGCAGCCACAGCCTCACTAACTTCAGCAACTTCATTTTCTTCAAGACCATTAGTTGAAATATGATTCCAAATGCCTTTATCATCCAATGTGGTTTTTATAGTCCTAGACCATAAGAGATAGTTTGCTTCATACAAACCACATTTCATGGTCCGAAATGTGGTTTGTATTTCCATGCTTGTTAAACGATCTGGATGAAACTTGCTGGGAAAAGGCAGGTCGGAAAGAGCTGGTCGGGACGTGGTACTGCTGAAAAAACTGAAAATAGGAAAAAGAGCATAATTCTTTAGCACGCCTTTGATGTCTCTACCGAATGGTAATGGTTAAGACATTGGAGGAGGAAGTGTCATCAGACAAGAGTCTCCATGGCGTCTGATCGGGCTGAAATGGGCCTTGAAGTCTTGTCTGGTGGGCCTTCAGGTGGAAGCTGAGGAATCATCCGTTGTGCATGCTCCACATATTGGATGAACTTGAGACATATGGTTTTGGCCTTGCTCCGCGTTACTGGTCCTTGCACGAACGGCACTGGAACCTCCGGGTTGTCTGGTGTCGATGTCTTCATCACTAGAAACACTGCTGCTGCTGATGTGGTTAAAACTTGGGAGAAGGAAAAGCAAAAACTGAAGGTTGAATTAGAAAACATTCCTAGTAGGATATGTTTGACTTCTGATTGTTGGACTACTTTATTTGGAGATGGATATATGGTTTTGACAGCACATTATTTAGATGCAAAGTGGATATTGAAGCAAAATTATGTCATTTTGCGATATGCCTCCTCCTCATAGTGGTGGTGCTTTAGCTTGAAAAATCATGGATGCTTAAAACAATAGAGGATAAAAAAAAGGTTTTTAGTTTAACTCTTGATAATGCCACAACTAATGGAACATTGCAAGAGATATTGAAAGATAGGCTAAATTTAGACGATGATTTGTTGTGCAAAAGAGAATTTTTCATATTCATTGTTGTGCACATATCCTAAACCTCATTGTGCACGATGGGTTGGAAGTTATTAGTACTGCATTAACTAAGATCAGAGAGACTGTCAAGTATGTTAAAGGCTCAAAATAAAGAAGGATTGCATTAGCTGAATGTGTAGAGGGTCAAGGTTTAGTCGTTTTGTCTGTAGATGTTGAGCATAGATGGAATTCGACTTATTTGATGCTTGATAAAGCTTTAAAGTATGAGAAAGCATTAAATAGGTTCAAAGTGGTTGACAAAAACTATAAACATTGTCCCTCAAGTCAAGACTGGAAGACATCAAAGTTGATTCATGAGATTTTGAGAAGCTCTTTGAAGAATATATATATAAAAATTTTCTTTAACTCGAATTTTGAGCTTTACAAGAGTAAGATCTTCTGCTCCTAAACGAAAAAGAGAAAACTTGGATGTGCAGGATGTAAGTTTTGTTTAGATATTCTGCTTTCTCCTTTTTATATTCAATTTTTGTCTAAATATTTAGATGACACTAATTTTTATTTTTTAAAAAGGGTTTTCAATTACAATGCAGAGTAAAGATTACAAGCTATGACTTTGAAAATCATACAGTTTAAGAAAGTAGAATGAGAGAAGTAGGATTAAGCATACATTAGCCACCAATTGAGAAAATAGAAGCTAAAGAGAAAAAGAGTAGAGATAGAGAAGAAATAGCTTATATGGGTTCTTATATCGGTTTGATGGTACTTGGAAATTGTGGCGGTCGTAGATGACACAGTTTGATGGCACTTTAATTTATTGTGTTTTATCATATTAAGATTTATTTTCTTTTGGTTGCCTTTTCAATCTCTTTCAATCTTATTTGTGCAGGATTTGTTTGACTTAGATGATGTTCCTGATTGTATGGAAGAAGGAAAGTCAGCTTTGCATAATAATCTCGAAGATCCAAAGCTAGATATGAAAAAGTATTATAATCTGAATGTTTTGTTGTATTGGAAAGAAAATATACATCGTTTTGGTGCCTTAGCATACTTGGCAATGGATATTCTAAGCATTCCTGTTACCACTGTCGCTTCAGAATCTTCATTCAGTATAGGATCTATGGTAATAAGCAAGTATCGAATTAGGCTGCTTCCTAGTAATGTACAAGATTTATTATGTACTCATTCTTGGATACATGGCTATATCGTTGATGTTGAAGATAATATTGGTGAAAGCGAGGTGATTATTATTCGATCAGAGCTTGTGGAAGAAAATTCTATGGAGATAAAACATGATTGAACTGATGTGTCCAAACCTGATGTTTTGAGTTACTTTGATACATGGCTACTTTGAGTTGGTCTTGGATACATGGCTACTTTGATTTGATTTTGATTTTGATTTGAGATTGTTTTGAGTTAATGGTTAATCATGTTAGCTTTTGATTTGAGATTGTTACTTTGTTTATTCATGACCCAGTTTTATTCTGTTGTGATTAGTTATCTGAACATTTCACTATATAATGAGTTAACCATTTAACCATTAACTCATAAAATTAAATGAGTTCATGGTTTAACTTCACTTATTTGTTAAATAAATTGGGTTAACCCATAAATCATTTAACTTTAGACTTATTGAGTTGTGGGTTGGGTTGGTTTGGTTTACTCATTTTAACACCTCTACAAATTTGTTATCTTCATATTTACTTGTTTTTTATTGTTTATAAATATTTTGATGTGAAAACTGTGATTTCTCAATCAAATCTCATGATTTTTTCAACCAAAACTCACAATTTATTAACTAATTTTTTAATTTAGTCTATAGAACTAATGTGATACATTGCAAAGTTAAGATTTCTTGAAATATGTGTGGGTAATTTCTTAAATTTTCATTTGAAACTGTTTGAATTCGATCTTAATTCACAGTTTCAGAGAATCACAATATCTAAAACATGTTATCACACCATGATAAATACATATGTGAAAATAGTTCATTTAGTTCTATTTCTGCATGTATGTAAAACTTCATCTTGAGGTGTGCAAGATTTTTGTTGATTTATAGTGATTATATTAGTGCTTATGAAAAACTTGCAGAAATCTATAAAAACTCCTACTTATAACAGGAAGAGCTTTGCTAAAGTGAAAAATTACCATGTACTTATAAAAAAACTCTTGCAAAGCCTGCACAGACTCTGCAGTCTTGACATAAATCATGCGAACTTGGGAAATTTATGTAGATTCTTCATTCTGACTTTTATCAACCGCAAAATATGAGGTGACTTTGCAGATTCTATAAGAATTCATAAGAAAAAAACTCATAAACTACATGAAAGTTATAAAAATTCTACAAAACCGAGCAGCAGCTATTATCACTTCCTAGAAGCTATTATCACTGCAAGTCATTTACCAAAGAAATGGCTATGGACTTCAAGCTTGTAGCAGCAGGACTACGCCATTGCGGAAAGTCGCAAGCTTTTAAGCGTGGGTAATCAATTCAAGCCCGTCAGTTAAAGAAGGGATCTCCAAAAACGTATTCCTTGCAAATAACGTGATCTCGATGCATTTGGAGTTCAGGTCGTTGGTTGATGCACACAAAGTGTTCGATGAAATGACTGAGAGAACATCGTCACTTGGACGACGATGGTTTCTGGGTATACAAGTGGTGGAAAACCCAACAAGGCTATCGAATTATACAGAAGCAAGTTAGATTCCGAAGCAGAAGCGCCCAACGAGTTCTTGTTTTCCGCGGTTCTGATAGCTTGTGGGTTAGTGGGTGATCTGCAGTTGGGTCGTTTGATTCATGAAAGAATTGGTAAAGAGAATCTGAGAAATGATGTTGTTTTGATGAATGCTGTTTTAGATATGTATGTTAAGAATGTGAGACTTAGTGAAGATCATAACGCTTTCTCGGAGATTCTACAGCCTAATTCAACTTCGTGGAACACTCTCATTTCTGGTTATTGTAAATCTGGTTTGATTGATGAAGCGGTTGTTTTGTTTCATCGGATTCCACAGCCAAATGCTGTATCTTGGAATTGTTTGATCTCGGGTTTTGTTGATAAAGGTAGTCCTCGTGCGTTGGAATATCTAATTAAGATGCATAGACAAGGACTTGTGCTAGACGGTTTTGCTTTACCATGTGTGTGGAGATACGATCGATCGTAATATATGGATCGATCGATCTGTTTTTACGTAAAGTTGCGGGTATTTCCAGGATTGACTATTCTTGCACGGGATCGACTGGTAGCACTTGGGATCGATCGATCAGACTTTAGATCGATCGATCTAATTGTCGTTTTAGACATAAAAACAAATAAAGGGTTGTATCGTCTTTAACCAAGGGCTCTCCTCTTTCAGCCCTAATTAGTTTTGTCTACATAACTTGTAATCCCTTTGATGTAAAAGTAAGCTAAGAAAAACAATACAACCAATTCATTATGGAGTTCCAAAATCTCTTAATCTCTTCTTGAAATCTCCCTTAAACTCTCAGTCTTCTTAACTTTCATATTCTTACAATTCATTATGGTATCAGAGCAAGTTGCTCATAATCTCTCTTAAATTCTGCACCTAATCTCAAAACCAAAAAAAAATTTCATTGCTCAAAATTTTTCATTCTCTAAAATCTTTATTCATTCCAAATCAAGAAGACTATGGAGAAGCCAATGAACATCAGTGCCCCAGTCATGTTGAATGACCTAAACTATCTACTCTGGTCAAGAACAATAAAGATAACTCTTTGCAGCCATGAGTTATGGTCTCATATTGAAGAAGACACTAATGAAAACCAAGACTAAGCAATTGTTGGTCAAAGAAAGTGGTTCCAAGAAAACCAATTGGTATTGTCTATCATTCAAGGATCTCTTGAAGCATCTCTCCTGGAATCTTATTCCTACTGTGAGACAGCCAAGGAGCTTTGGGATACACTTCAGAATGTGTTTGGAAATATCTCAAATTTGAGTCGCATTTATCAAGTTAAAAAGGCGATTAATGAACTTAACCAGGAGGAGGCCTTCACCAAGCACTTTGGAAAATTCAGATCTCTTTGGGCTGAATTAGAAATGCTCAGACCACACACAATGGATCAAGCTGTGATTCTTGAAAGAAGGGAGCAAGACAATGTCTTTGGACTGTTACTCACTCTAAGTCCAACATTTGGTGATCTTGTGAAGCATCTTCTAAGAGCTGATAAACTTCCTAGTCTTGATGAGGTGTGTACTCAAATTCAGAAGGAGGAAGGCTCACTTGGTCTGTTTGGTGAAAATGAGAGAGGAGAGCTATTCACAGCCAATAAAAGTGCCTTCAACAAGAACACATTCAACAGAAACACTTTGAAGTTTGATGACAAGAAGACCTTGTGTGATCATTGCAAGAGAAGGGGACACACCAAAGAGCAGTGTTGGATTATGCATCCTCACATAAAGCAAAGCAGATGGAATGCTCAGCCACGAGCTCAGTTCTCCATAGAAGCCGGATCCTACAATGAAAGGTCTTACAGTCCATCTTCAATGGTTGTGTACCATGATGGGTCATCCTCTAAGGCGACACCTACTCAAAACAAGGAGGTCCGGCCCATGATGACATCTCCTCAAGAGGAATTTGTCAAGAAATCAGACCATGAGGCCCTCATCAAGGCACTCAAAGAAAACTCTGGTAATGTGTTGGGTAAATCTCTTCAAGCTTCTTATTATGCATCAAATATCTCTAAGCCTCTAATTGCCGATTCTAGTGCCTCACACCATATAGTTAGTGACTTGCACTTGATAAAGGATATATAACCAACTATAGGGAATGTTATGATTGCAAATGAAGCTCAAATACCAATTAGAGGGATAGGAAAACTTAGGTTATTTGGAAAAGAATCTAAAGCCTTTTATATGCCAAACTTTACCTCTAATCTTCTATCTGTTAAAAAGGCTACCAATGATCTTAATTGCAATATCATTTTCAGTCCTAATGAAATTTCATTTCAGGATATTGAGACAAAAAGAATTCTTGGAAAAGGAGGAACCAAAGACGACTTATATTTGCTTGAAGATTGTTTTAAATTACCTCTCTACTGTTTTTCTAGTTCTAATAAGTCTAAAATAAATGGTGATTTGTGGCATGCTAGACTTGGACATCCCCATAATAAATTTTTAGAATTGTTGTTTCCTAGGATTACTTTTAACAATGCTGATTGTGAAGTTTGTATCCTTGGAAAACATTGCAAATCTATTTTTCCAAAATCTGTAACCGTTTATGATCATTGTTTTGACTTAGTGCATTCTGATGTTTGGACTGCTTCCTGTGAATCTAGAGAACATCATAAGTATTTTGTCACTTTCATTGATGAGAAATCGAAATTCACATGGATAGGGTTTTAGAGGCATTTATAAATTTTCAAACTTACATAACTAACCAGTACACTGCCAAGATTAAATGTTTTAGGTCATATAATGGAGGAGAATATTCAAGCAATGCCTTAAAACACCATCTTCTCAAACATGGAATCATACACCAAACCAGTTGTCCATACACTCCTCAACAAAATGGAGTAGCTGAGCGCAAGAACATGCATTTGATGGAAGTAGCCCGGTCTATGATGTTTCATGCCCATCCCTAAACGGTTTTGGGGTGATGCAGTAGTCACAGCTTGCTATCTTATTAACAGAACCCCTACCAAGATTTTACAAGACCACTTTCCTTTTGAGGTAATCAACAAAACTCAACCTAATCTTGATCATTTAAGGGTTTTCGGTTGTGTTTGTTTTGTGTTAGTGCCAAGAGATCAACACAACAAGCTAGAACCAAAGAGCACCAAAGCTATATTCATTGGTTATTCTCCCTCTCAGAAAGGATACAAATGTTATGACCCAGAGACAAGAATGGTATTGGTTTCCAGAGACGTCAAGTGTATGGAGTCCAAGACATTCTATGACGATCAAAACTGGGATACTATCAAAGATCTGTTATCTAGCTCTGCTGACCGAGCTGAACACCTACGGAAGCTTCTGGAAAACATTGGCATTACCTTAACCTCTGCTCCTACGGAAACCGCAAATACCAATGCCAATGACACGGCTACTGCAGAATTTATACCTGAAGAGTGGTTTGGTCCCCTTGACCATGAGGGGGGAAATAGTGAAACTGAATACTCAGGGAGTCATGATCAAGAGGTCCAGACCAGCGAAGAAAGTATGACAGCGCAAGAAGAAGAAGAACCAATCTCGAACACTTTACAAAGAGGCCAAGAGGAGATGGTTCCTCTAAGAAGAAGTAGTAGGCTGAAATTCCCTTCTCACTATACAGACACAATGATCTACTACAACAACAAGGCATTAGCTCATCTAGAACAGATAGTATGCAAATTAACATATATACCCCAAGAGAATCATGCATTCATTAGCAGCCTTGATCAGGAGCAAATTTCGAGAACTTATGATGAAGCAAAGGAACTTGAGGTCTGGAGAAATGCAGTGGGAGATAAACATTATGCCATGGTTAAGAACCACACTTGGATGAGTTGGATTTGCCAAAAGGAAAGAAAGCAGTAAGCTCTAGATGGGTTTTCACTATCAAGTATAAGAGCAATGGGGAAATTGAGAGATACAAAGCAAGATTGGTTGCAAGAGGGTTCACTTAAACTTATGGTGATGATTATAGAGACATCTTTGCACCAGTTGCTAAACTCCACACAATCAGAGTTGTCTTGTCCCTAAACACTAACTTAGAATGGGACTTTTGGCAAATGGATGTCAAGAATGCTTTCCTACAAGGCGAATTGGAAGAAGAAGTCTACATGACTCCACCACCAGGTCTTGAGGATTCTGTGACACCAGGGAAAGTGTTGAGACTGAGAAAGGCAATTTATGGTCTGAAACAGTCACCTAGAGCTTGGTACCACAAGCTCAATGTCACACTGAGAGATATAGGCTTTAGAAGATCGGAAGCTGATCACACTTTGTTCACATTTCAAAGCCAGGAAGGTATAATAGTCATTCTCATTTATGTAGATGATATTATCATCTCTGGGAATGACAAGGGTGGTATCTCATCTACTAAGGAATATTTGATATTAAGGATCTTGGTGAGCTTAAATACTTTCTGGGAATTGAAGTGTGCAGGTTTAAGGAAAGTCTCTTTATATCACAAAGGAAATATATACTTGATTTACTAACTACTGCAGGAATGCTTGACGTAAGACTCCATTGGAAGAATGTTACAAAGTTTAACCTGAGGGGGAGCTAGAAGGCGCATTTGAAGATGCTAAACTATACAGAAGATTGGTTGGTAAGTTGATATACCTTACCATTACTAGACATGACTTATGTTTTGCTGTGAATCAGATCAGTCAACACATGAAAGAACCAAAGATCAGTCATTGGATGATGGTTCACCGTATTCTAAGATACCTGAAAGGAACAAGCAGTCAAGGAATATGGATGGGAAACAATGGAAATACTGAGATTGTTGGTTATTGTGATGCTGATTGGGCTGGAGATAGGAATGACAGAAAGTCTACAACAGGTTATTGCACATTCATAGGAGGAAACTTGGTTACTTGGAAGACTAAGAAGCAGAAGGTTGTCTCCTGCTCAAGCGCTGAAGCTGAATACCGAGCCATGAGGAAGCTTACTACTGAGTGCATCTGGTTGAAAGCACTTCTTCAAGATCTTGGCATTGAAACCAAAACACCCATCACTATGCACTGTGATAATCAAGCTGCAATCCATATTGCCTCTAATTCAGTTTTCATGAAAGAACAAAGCATATAGAGGTGGACTGTCACAAGGTTAGGGAAGTTGTGGAGAAAGGGACCATTCTTCCATGTTACACAAGAAGCTTTGATCAGCTAGCAGACATATTCACCAAAGCCGCTAGTACCAAGGTCTGTGAGTTCATCCATGCTAAGCTTGGACTCACAGAAATTTCATCTCCATGATCCCATTATTATGAGGACCATACTCTTTTTCCTTTAGGATGTTTTTGTCCCACTGGGTTTTACATTCTAAGGTTTTTAATGAGGTGGATTCTCATGATATCCATGTTCAACCATTCACCATTGTTAAACTTGAGGGGGAGTGTGGAGATACGATCGATCGATCGTAATATACGGATCAATCGATCCGTTTTTACGTAAAGTTGCGGGTATTTCCAGGATCGACTATTCTCGCACGGGATCGACTGGTAGCACTTGGGATCAATCGATAATCGATCTGATTTTAGATCGATCGATCCAAATTGTCGTTTTAGACATAAAAACAAATAAATGGCTGTATCGTCTTTAGCCAGGGACTCTCCTCTTTCAGCCCTAATTAGTTTTGTCTACATAACTTGTAATCTCTTTGATGTAAAAGTAAGCTAAGAAAAACAATACAAACAATCCATTATGGAGTTCCAAAATCTTTTAATCTCTTCTTGAAATTTCGCTTAAACTTTCAATCTTCTTAACATTCATATTCTTACAATGTGGACTTAAAGCTTGTAGTTTTGGTGGCTTATTAACAATGGGTAAACAGCTGCACTGCTGTGTCGTAAAGTCGGGTTTGGAGTCTAGCTCGTTTGCACTTTCTGCTCTTATCGATATGTACTCGAACTGTTGTTCTCTAAGTGATGCATCTGATCTTTTTGGTCAGGTAAAACCGGCCGTTTATAGTAGTGTCGCTATTTGGAACTCAATGCTCTCTGGATTTCTGATCAACGAGGAGAATGAAGCGGCGTTAGGGCTGCGATGTATCAGTCAGGTTTGAGTTTTGATTTCTACAATCCAACTGGTGCGTTAAAGATATGCATCAATGTAATAAACTTGAGACTTGGGCTTCAGGTACATGGTTTAGTTGTAATCAGTGGTTATGAGTTGGATTACTTCGTTGGAAGCATTCTTGTTGATCTATACGCAAACGTTGAGAATGTACAATAATCACATAAACAGTTTCATAGGCTTCCATATAAAGATATTATCGCCTACTCTGGCTTAATAAGAGGCTGTGTGAAAGCAGGTTTCTATTCTTTCGCATTAGATCCGTTTCGAGAATTAATCAAGCTGGGACTTGATGCAGACCAGTTCATCATCTCGAGTATTCTCAAAGTCTGTTCAAGTTTAACGTCTCTTGAATGGGGCAAGCAGATTCATGGGTTATGTGTAAAGAAAGGTTATGAATCAGAACCCGTGACAGTGACGGGACTGATAGATATGTATGTAAAGTGTGGTGACATAGAAAATGGTTTAGTGTTATTTGATGGTATGTTGGAAAGAGATGTTGTCTCTTGGACAGGGACAATTGTTGGTTGTGGACTAAACGGACGAGTCAAAGAAGCGGTTCAGTATCTCTGCAAAATGATCGATTCTGGAGTTGAGCTAAATGAGGTAACTTTTTTCGGGGTTCTCTCTACTTGAAGAAGCAAGATTCATCCTCGAGTCGATGAAATCTGAATATGGTCTTGAACCATATCTAAAGCATTATTATTGTGCAGTTTACCTTCTTGGTCAAGCGGGGTGGCTCAAAGAGGCTGAAGAATTGATAAACAAAATGCCGTTTGAGCCCGACAAAACGATTTTGATGTCACTGCTCACTGCTTGTGGAACTCACAAGAATGCTGAACTGGTTACTGTAATTGCTGAGAAATTGCTTAAAATTTTCCGGATCCATCGGTCAATACATCTATTTCGAATGTTTATGCAATAATGGGCATGTGGGATCGGTTAAGTGAAGTGAGAGAAGCTGCTAAGAAGTTAGGGCCAAAAGAATCTGGCATGAGCTGGATCGATATTGCCTGAAGCAAAGTGTGAATGATTGTTTCATTCCCATTAATATTCTTACGGAGCCATTAGTAGCATCATCTTATGTACATATGTTTTGGACATGGTAGTGATAATTGAAATGACGTTGCTGCTTACACTTCTAATCCTTTTTTCTAGCTTGATATTTTCTACTGACCCTTTAGCCATGCTCTAATTTTCTTAGCATCTCGTATTAGGAGTTTTATGCCCTGTAGATACCAGGATGTGTATTATTACCACAATTAGAAACAGGGTATAATATAGAAAATAGGCAAAAAATTATCAAAAAGCAAAATATTAGCTTTTTTGTTTGTTTTATAAAATGTCGACTTGATTCATCTTATTAGTTAAATTCCATTCAATCTTGTTCATTAAATACAATCATCTATAACTTAATACTGTTAGGAATATCTTTTTTTTTTAATAGAGATAGTAATTAATTATTAATTTATAAAAAATTTAATTCTAAATTAATTAAATTTTGTTTTTGAATTTTCATATTTACTACTATTTATATTATATATCAATATTCTTAATGTTGCTGATAAAGTTAAAGACGATATCATTAGACCTCCGGAATAAAGGTTTTTAGAATTCTTCACAGTTTTTGGATATAAATTGAGAAGATAATGCCATAAGTTGTTGATACAATAAAAAAATAAGAAATAAGTTCTAACGAAATTCAAACTTAAAAAAAACAAACAACACTAGAATCATAGTTTACTAAATTACCTTAGATATGTATGTCTAAAAGTTATAATTAATAATTTGTAGTTTTGTTGGGATAATATATTTACATAGATATTTCAAAAAAGTTATTATTTTATTATCTTATTATGTTATCAAATTTTGTAAATTTTTACATAGGTCTGACTCGAGACCAAAAAATTATTATTTAATTTCATTATTAATTTATAAGTTTTAATTTATAGCATTTGTTGGAATCATATGATACAACGGTGGCCACCTCTGGAATTCATGACACATGTTTGGGGTTCGAACCTAACACCTCATAATGTTTAAGCAGATATTAAAGTCACTAGACTATATTAACAAAAAAAAAATTATAACATTTTAACTATAGGTGAAAACCATTAAAAATGAAAAAGGAATAAAAATGACAAAAATATTTTCCAATTTCTGTGCTAGCCCTATTTTCGAGTCACTCTGGTTGTATGAATTACAGTCGTACATCAACCGACTAGATCAGAATCGATCTGTGGGTGTACCAGAATAAACTGGTATGAGGTTTCCATAATTGGCTGAGATAATTTCCCGAAGAAGATTTTATTAAACTGTATAATGTCATGTATATTCATACATGTAATTACATAAACAATACACGTAAATACATAGATAGATGAATGTGCATAAGGAAAAATTATACATATTTTGTTCAACCTCAATTCATTTTTCTTCTTTCCTTAATCATTTTCCTTTGTTTTCAACTTTATTTTCTTGGAATTCTTTCAAAAAATTATTTTTATCTGATCATTTCCAATTGATTTATCGGTTCAATTTTTAAATCCAACAAGAAATACCAATGAAAAGAGCTCGAAATCGTCGAAGTCAATCATCAGATCTCTATGTCCTAGGGATACTTTACCGATAAATTGTGCTCCACCTCTGTTCCTGAGGTCAATGAACATTCTCTGATCATGCAGGTTCCTCACACATCCAATCACTTAAGCAAAGTATACACAAGAATGAGTATACATCAAAAACGTTTAGAAACAAATTCAAACCAAACTCTATGGGAGAATAACTAATCCAATTTAGAAACAACAGGTCTGTTTCCTTGCCATTTGCCACCAACGTAACTTCCAAGGTTTTAAAAACTCAACCCAATCTCACTTAGACACTCATTCGCATAACTCATCTCTGCAGAATCACCCCACGAAAATCAACATCCACAAAGTGATTAAAGTTGAGTAAATGTGTCAAAATTAACCATAGCAAACACTGATTAAAGAAAATGATTAAGATAAGAAACAATCAAGCAAGGTGAGAGTATCTGGGAATCAGGTTTTCCCCAAAATTCTATTCGTTGGATGAAAAATCGGAAGGTTCTAATCAATTGCCTAAGTTCACATAACTGTTTGATTTCCAAATAGCCATAATTTTTTTAGGTAAGCATGAGTCAATGATTCATATCTTGTTACGTTCGTGTCTTTGATTGAAAAAACGAGGGACAAAATTGGATTTTTTGAAAACCCTAGAACAAGCACAAGTTCGAAATGGGTGGGGGGGGAAAACAACTCAATTGATAATATTGAGAACACAAAATCGCACAAAGAAATCTCCAAAACAAAATTGAATTCACAAAAGAAGAAGAAAATCGTACCGTTCACTAACGAAGAGAAAAAAAAGAAAACTCAAGCGTGCTCTTCTTAAACACAGCTTCTTGGGAACTTGTGTGCCTGGTGCTCGAATGTGATGTGGTCGAACATGGGAGAACCGGAGAGAGAGATGAGAGGAGAAGAAGAGAGAGGAGACGAGAGGAGAAAAGAGAGGAAAGACGCGAAGAAGAAGTGAGAGAAACGTCTTTTGAGACGTCTCACAAGGATCGATGGGGAGAGACGTCTCACACCGGTCTCACGTCTTTTCTAATTTTTTTTCTTTTTTTAATTTAATTTTATGAGACGAAACGGTGAAAACTTCACCGTTGCGGATGGTCTTAGACCTGATGATTCGGATCTTCTATAATTTGTCTGGTGCTGATGCAATAGCATGGTGAACACATGGATTCTCAATTTAGGTTTGAAGCAAATATATGCTACTATCTTGTACTTTCATGATGCATATGAGATATTAAAGGATCTTACCAAACAATTCTATAAAAAAATATTTCATTGATATATCAGTTGAAAACAAATATAGTTTTGCTTTGACAAGGATCAACGGAGCTTCGTATTTTACTGCCAATGTTACTCTCTGGAAAACATTAGCAAGTACTCGACCAATTATTATGGTAAAAGAAGGTGGTAGTCAGAAGGTTAAGTTATTTTAAGCTGGTTAAGCAACCAGTAAAATTGTGTAGATTGTAATGAGATTAAATGATAAATTTGCGACAGTGAGAAGCAAAATATTAAACACGACATCCTAAAAAACCAAGAGCTGTTTCTTCTCATTGCAATATCTTTGGCCATACATTGGATCGCTGCTACAAGATGCATGGATATCCACCAGGATGGAAGCCAAAATGGAAGAACAAACAAAAATCTGCAAACCAATATGTTGCTAAAGCTTCAACAAAGTTGACAATGAATAATTTTCTGGTCAATCATTAAGATATGGGTAATGAATTATTTAAATATCAACTACAGCAAATCCTATCCTTGTTTACATCGAAGCTCCAATCTTAGAATTACACCACTTCTCACCATGAAGCTTCAACCCTCATGCACAACTCTGAAATCAACAATTTGTCAACTACCTAGTACATTCTATCTTCTAATTTTTTGTTTTGTTGATGTAACGTTTTTCCTGGTTTTTATGTCTTATTACTAGCAATCTATTATACTTTTTATGAATATATTACCTAAGATCAGAGACTAAGTGATCAAGTTAGTCTAGATAATACGAACAACAATAGGTGAAGACAATCGATTCAATAAGCCTTATCTATATCCAGTTTATTGAATTTTTAAATTCTTTTGAAGACAATCTATGGATAAATCAATGAAACAAGGGAGTTCAGAATTCTTCTTAGAGTGTTGTAATGACTTTTTCTCTCCAAATTTTACAAGTGCACACGCTCTCTAAAAGTCTGTGAATTGTTAGAAAAACTATGTAGAATAGAAAAAAAAAGATAGATTGCAAATCTTTTGGCGGCTAGATAATTTTTCGAGAAACTCATATCAAAATTAGATAAACTGGGAAGTTTCATTTTTCTTCTCGTCATAATGGAGTAACTGCTTTGTAATAGAAGCATCTGCTCCAAAATCATATCAGCTCTCCAAACGTGAATTCTTGCTCCTTTTCTCATTATTGACCAAGTTTGCATCAAATGGTTCCATATTTATCCAAAACTACATTTTGACCTAGATGACTCAATAAAGACTAAAAGAATTGATAAAAAAAACTCGAAAACACATTGAAAACAACTATTAAAATATGTCACAAATGCAACACATCAATTCCCCTAGACTTAGATCTTTGTTTGTCCTCAAAACAAAACTCAGACCCAAGCTCAAGAAAAAGTTTTGAAAACATGGGAACTCTCAAATTCTCAGAAACTGAACTTCCAACTATAACTTGCAGACCACATATTTTGAAACTTGAGTAGCACATTCTTACCAAAACCCCTTTAACATCTTCTCAAATCATGTTCTATACTTGATCTCAAACCTACAAAAACTCCATTTTCCAGAAAACAAACTCTTTACATTCATTTAAGTCGTGGCGTGAACTTCTCATTATAAGTACTATTCAGGATAGACAATGCAAGGGATGAAAGAGGTTAGTTTAGTGGTAGAGTTAAAAGTGATTAAGGATTACCAAATTTGGAGAAGATGCATAATACTGCACAAAATTGCAAGAGCAAATGGATCTTTTTAGGTTCCACAACCTCTTAATCACTCATCTTTTTTTGAAATCCTCTACTTCGAAACCATATTCATCTTCCATGAAAGTTTATGAGATTGAGAGATTTAGAGATTTGTAGATTGAGAGAGAGAGATTAGAGAGAAAAGTAAGAATGATTATTATTGAGATTTTAGAAAAATAAATTTATTGCTTACAAAGGAAGAGAGAGAGATATTTATACTAATCTAGTCTAGACTTGTTTGGATACTAAGATAGCCTAATACATGTTTGGCTACAAAGATAAGATATCAGTAATCACAAACAAGCCTAAGTCACTCCCTTTGGACACATGGTGCCTACTTAGAGTATAAGACACACTTTATTCATTTCTTCTCTTTGTCTTCATCATTCTTATTCATTCCAACACTCCCCTCAAGCTTAAGTCATGGAGAATGGCTAAGCTTGCAACCATGAAACATTACCTCATTAAAAACCTAAAGAAGGAAAACCCAATTGGGACAAAGGATCAGTGTTGTGGAATGGTCATGAGGTCAAGCCTTGGGTAGATAGAGCCGCCAGTCTTCAATGTAGTAGCCTTGGTGAACACATCTGCTAGTTGATCCTCACTCCTTATGTAGCAAGGTAAGATGATTCCATTTCCAATATCTTATTTCACCTTATGGCAATCCACCTCAATATGCTTGGTCCTTTCATGGAACACTGAGTTGGAGGCAATATGTATTGCTGCTTGATTGTCACAATGGACACTGATAGGAGACTTCAAGCTCATGCCAAGAATGTTAAGGAGAAGTTGCTTCAGCCAGATGCATTCTGTAGTCAGCTTCCTCATAGCTCTGTATTCAGGTTCTGCACTAGAGCAAGATACAACTTTCTGCTTCTTAGTCTTCCAAGTCATAAGATTACCTTCTATGAAGGTGCAGTAGCCGGTTATGCTTCTCCTATCTTCTCTGTCTCTTGCCAAATCTGCATCACAATAACCTACAAATTTTTTGTTTCCATTACAACCCATCCATATACCTTGTTCTTTAGTGCCTTTCAAATATCTCAATATGCGCATGATCATGTCCCAATGCCTTATCTTTGGGTCTTGCATATGTTGAGAAACCTGATTCACAGAAAAACATAAGTCAGGTCTAGTGATGATTAAATATATGAGCTTACGAACCACTTTTCTATACAACTTTGTATCATGGAACTCGTCATTTCCTAGCTCCCCCTCAAGTTCTATCTTGTAACCTTCTTCTAAGGGTGTCTTAGCTGGTTTAGCTTCCATCATACCTGTAAAGGTTAGTAAGTCCATAATATATTTTCTCTGAGATAATAAGATACCTTCCTTGAACCTACACACTTCAATTCATAAGAAGTATTTAAGTTCACCTAGATGCTTAATATCAAAGACACTCTTTAAATAAGCTTTAGTAGAATCAATGCCTACTTTGTCACTCTCTTTATGATTATATCATCCATATAAATGAGTATAACCACAATATCTTCCTTACTCTGAAGTGTAAAGAGAGTGTGTTTAATTTCTGACCTTTTGAAACTTCTGTCCCTTGAGGTCACATTCAGCTTATAGTACCAAGCCCATTGAGATTGTTTTAATCCATAGATAGCCTTTCTTAATCTCAGTGTATTGCCGCCACCTACTTGATCTTCTAGACCTGGTTGTGGTGTCATGTACACTTCCTCTTCTAGCTCACTTTGTAAAATGCATTCTTAACATCCATTTGCCATAACTCTCAATCAAGGTTAACAACAAGAGATAAAACAACATTAACTGAGTGTAATTTAGCTACAAGAGCAAATGTATCCCTATAATCTTCACCATAAGTTCATGTGAATCCTCTAGCCACCAACCTAGCTTTATACCTATCTATCTCACCATTGCTTTTATATTTAATGGTGAAAATCCATTTAGAACTTACAGCCTTTTTTCCTTTTGGAAGAGTAGTTGGCGCATAGGTTTGATTCTTCTTCATAGCTTGTCTTTCAGCTTGAATTGCTTCTTTCCACTTCTTTATCTCCATAGCTTCCTCATAGGTCTTTGGAATCTGCTCTTTATCAAGGCTAACAGTAAATGCAATATGAGAATCAGGTATATGAACTAGATTACACACTCCCTGATCATGGTGAACTACTGCATTGTTGTTGTAGTAGAAGTTGGGTGGAAATCTCTGCCTTGTACTTCTTCTAAGAACAACAGCTGGTTCCCCTTTTTCTTCTCCTTTTAGAACATCCACAAGATTAGGTTGAATGTCTCTTGGCCTTTTAGAAGCTGAGACTAAAATATCTCCTTCTGAATCCTCCTCTTGATCATGTCTAGATTCCTGGCCCCCCTCATGATCAAGGGGAGGTTATTGGCCTGGTGTATAGAAGGCCGCGCCAGCGTCGATGCCGAGACGTCCCGGGGTTGATGCCGCGCATGTGACCTTGTTCGAGGCTGGGAGGAGGATGGGCCCATTGATGGGTCAGATGATGTTGGAGCCATGGATGGAGCTATGGGTGGTCCATGAGCTGTTGCAGGGTGGACAAGGTCAAGGCCGGTTCTTGCCAAGAGAACATTTGTGCTGGATCAAGCCTGGGTTGGACCTGGGTTGTGCCTGGGTGAACATGGCCTTGGTGCTCTTTGGTTCCAGCTTCTTCCTAAGTTTTTATGTTACTAAAACAAAACAAACATACCCAAATACTCTCAAGTGTTCAATATTTAGCTTAGTTTTGTTTAATACCTCAAAGGGAGACAAATCATCGAGAACTTTAGTTGGAGTTCTATTGATTAAGTAGCATACAGTTACTAGAGCATCGCCCCAAAAACTTTTGGGGACCTTCTTGTGGAACATCATTGTTCTCACAACTTCCATCAAATGTCTGTTCTTCCTTTCAGTTACTCCATTTTGTTGTGGAGTGTATAGACAACTTGTTTGATGTTCAATGCCGTTGCTGGAATTTTGTGCTAGTGTATTCCCCTTCATTATCTGTTCTAAAATATTTAATCTTGGCATTGTATTGATTAGTAACAAATGTTTGAAAATTAATAAATACATCAAACACCCTATCCTTAGAACTAAGCAATGTAACCCAAGTATATTTAGATTTTTCATCAATAAAAGTCACAAAATAGTTTTGGTTTTCTCTAGAAAGAAAGGGAGATGTCCAAACATCAGAATGCACCAAATCAAAACAATTATTATATGAATGAATTGATTTCTCAAAACATTCTTACAATGTTTCCCAAGAATGCATGATAATCATTTTGTAATTTAATTCCAGGGATTATCAGTTCTAAAACTCTAGGATGAGGATGACCTAATCTAGCATGTCAAAGCTCAGCTGTAACATTGACATTTACATTATTAGCACACGGTTTTTGTGAGGGATGCATGGATAAATCTTTAAGCACATACAAGTCATTCTTTGTTGTTCCTTGTCCAAATTTCCTACTTTGTTTGAATATCCTGAAAGTAGAAATCATTAGGAGCAAATATACCTTGACAATTAAGATATGTAGTAGCTCTCTTAATAGACAACAAGTTAGATGTGAAGGATGGCAAATAAAAGGCTTTAGATTCTTTATCAAACAATTTAAGCTTCCTTATTCCTTTAATTGGTACATTGATTCCATTAACTATTACCACACTACCTAAGGCAGGTTTTAAGTTTTCTAGCAAACCTAAATCACTTATCATGTGATGAGAAGCTCCAGAATTAACAATCAAAGGTTTAAAAGCAATAGATGTTTGAAAAAAGCATGAAGTGATTTACTCAACACATTACCAGAGCTAAAGGCTTTGAAGAGAGCTTCCAAATCTGATTTTTTTACAAACTCAGATGGAGAAGCATGGACCGGATTGTTGACCAATGTAGAAGCGGTTGTGTGTACAAGGTTGGAGGAGCTAGTGGCTCCTGTTGATGAATGTTTGGACCTGTCAATGAAACAACTTGGCTTTAACTCAGGATGAAGCACCCAACACTCCTTCTTGGTGTGACCGATTCTCTTGCAGTGATCACACACGGTTCTCTTCTTCTTGGATGCAGCTGGCGCCTTGAATAAGCTCATGCGGGCAACCACCGGTTCCTCCTTGTTTCCAAACAGCTGGAGAGACCCTTGCTACTTCTGAATCTTAGCACAAACATCCTCTAGACTAGGAAGCTTTTCCTCCCTAAAAATGTGTTTAATCAAATCAATATAGTTAGTGTTCAAAGTCAAAAGTAACCTAAAACACCTTATCTTGTTCTCTCCTTTCATGGAGAGTAATGGGATCAATTGTGGCAGGGCTTAACATCTCTAGCTCTGCCCATAATGCTCTAAAGGATCCATAATGCTTTGTGAACTCAGCATCCTCCTGTCTAAAATCATTCAAAGTTTTTTTACCTCTAAAATTCTCATGAGGTTAGTAGTATTGCCATATACAGTTTTTAAAGTTTTCCAAAGATCTTTAACATTTTCACAATATGAATATGCTTCTGAGAGAGATCCAACTAGAGATTTTTGGATTATAAAAAGTACCATCTGGTCTTCCTGAAACCATTTGTTTTGATCATCTTGATCATCTGATTCAGCCCCTTCAATGGCTAGAACAGACGCCTTTGTTATATGACTCCATAAGCCTTTGCTACACAAGATGGTCCTTATGGTTCTTGACCAGAGTAAGTAATTCGTCCCTTGAAGCAAAACAGGGGCTTTAACCTGTCCTATAACCTGCAAGAAAGAAGACTCCAAGAACAAAACACACGCGCTACACTACTTGCACTAATGGCGTGTTCAACAGATTTCAAAGAAGGTGTAACCACCAAACAACCACTGGTAAACAACTTAAACAGACTTCTACTGCTTAACTAACAAAGATCCAGTGAACAACAGTTGCTAAAACAATAATGAGATGAAAATTATTGAGACCCTCCAAAAGATCCTAAAATAAGTTTGATCGACCAAGATTTACAAAAGATTAAGAAAGATTGAGGGTTTTCACAAAAATACCCCAAATAGGTCAAATCTGGACCCGTTGAAGAAGATTGATCAATAAAGATTCTAAAAGTGAAAAGGGGCAAATCGGACCTCCTGATTCATCAACTAGACTTTTTTTTAATTAAGCTTAGGCTTTGGATTCACTTGATTTGATGAAGAATTGAGGGAGATATGCTCGTTACAAACACGTAGTCTCGCGGCGAGACGATCGCAACACCACCATATGAAGACTTGGATAACTTTTGACTAAGGCCACCAAATTGGATGAAACCACCAGAGATATACTCAGAACTCGCCGGAGAACACCCCTTGATGAAGAAAATGGCAACAAAACTCGATTTCTTGCCAGAAACCCTGATGAAAACACAATGATCTCGCAATGATACCAATTTCAAGGCTTCGGAAAAAATCGTGTGCAAGATGATGAGATTCAGCGGAATGCTTATGCCAGATCAATGAAACCTGGCTCTGATACCATGAAAGTTTATGAGATTGAGAGATTTAGAGATTTGTAGATTGAGAGAGAGAGAGAGAGAGAGATTAGAGAGAAAAGTAAGAATGGTTATTATTGAGATTTTAGAAAAATGAATTTCTTGCTTACAAAGGAAGAGAGAGATAGCTATTTATACTAATAGTCTAGGATTGTTTGGATACTAAGATAGCCTAATAAATTTTTGGCTACAAGGATAACATATCATTAATCACAAACAAGCCTAAGTAACTCCCTTTGGATACATGACACCTAATTAGAGTCTAAGACACACTTTCTTCATTTCTTCTCTTTGTCTTCATCATTCTTCTTCATTCCAACATTTCATGGGTATTCTCATCATGTTAAGAGACTCATCATAGAGTTACTAACTCACCATTCTTCATCATCTTTTTTTTGTTTTATTTTTTTTTTAAGAGAGGGTATCAGTCATTGTGTGGTGTCTCTCTAGCACGAGAAGTGAAAGTTTTGCATTGAACGTACCCAAGTGAAAATTGCTTCTTATGTTTTGTTCCTCGTGAACCTGGTTTCTTCTCTTTTGAATCATCTTCCCGAATTTGGAGCAGGTATTCTGAATGGAGCAGGCGCTCTACTCAGTTATTCCATCACTTTTTATTTTTCTTGTGGTGTTTTTAGCAAGAGTGATTTAGAGGCTGTGTTGATCCTTTTCTCTCCGATCTTTTTGCACAAATCTGCACATATGACAATGAAAAACAAAAGTGCAAGTAGTCTGAAAGGACATGAGGTCAAGGTAGGTAATAGCTAAAGATGAGCTAGCTATTCAAGATTAACAAAGAATGATAAAAGAATAAAAAATTCTGAATATAAATCGTGAAAGAATGAGATATTAAGAGATTTAGAGACTGAAAGAATGAAAAGATTGTGAGATTAAGAGAGAGAGTGGACGATTTTGAGAGATAGATTAGAGAGAATTAGATTTTTATCAGAATGAAATTATAATCTCTTAGATTACAAGTGAGGAGAGAGAAGCCTATTTATACTAACTTAGTCTAGGCCTGTTTGGCTACAAGAATAGACTAATAGATGTTTGCTTACAAAGATAGTCTAACTTAGGAGACAAACACTCTCCTTCCCTTGTTTAACCTAGGTGTCGAGTATGCTTAAGCTCTTCTTTTCTCTTCTTCATTTCAACACTCCCCTCAAGCTTAAGTCATTTAAAAATGGCTAAGCTTGGATCATGAAGCATTACCTCATTAAAATCCTAAAAAATGAAAACTCAGTGGAACAAAACCTTTTCTAGGAAAAGAGTATAACACTCCATGATCAGGATTAGTGTTGTGGAAGAAGTAAGTCCAAGCCTTGGGTATATTGACTCGCCAACCATAAAAGTAGTAGCCTTGGTGAACACATCACCTAGTTGATCTGAGCTCTTTGTGTAACAAGGTATAATAACACCTTTCTCAAAAGCTTCCCTCACTTTATGGTAATCCAACTCAATATGCTTAGTTCTCTCAGGAAACACAGAGTTTGAAGCTATGTGTATTGCTGCTTGATTGTCACAATGTACTGTGATTGGCGCCTCAAAGCTTACTCCAAGGTCTTGTAATAGTTGCTTCAACCAGATGCATTCAGTGGTAAGTTTCATCATTGCTCTATATTCAGCCTCAACACTTGAACATGAAACAACCTTCTGTTTCTTAGTCTTCTAAGTGATTAAGTTCCCACCTATGAGTATGCTATAACCGGTTGTGGACCTCCTGTCCTTTCTATCACCTGCCCAATCTGCATTACAATAACTAACTACATTTGTGTTTCTATTATTACGCATTCATATACCTTAATCATGTGTTCCTTTCAAGTATCTCAAGATCCTATGAATCATCTCCTAATGCCTTGTTTTTGGGTCTTACATATGATGAGACACTTGATTAACTGCAAAACACAAATCAGATCTAGTGATGGTTAAATATATTAGCTTACCAACAACCTTTATATACAGCTTTGCTTCTTTAAAATCGTCATCTTCAAGCTTCCCCTAAGTTTCTACTTTGTAGCCTTCTTCTAATGTGGTTTTGGCTGGCTTAGCTTTTAGCATTCCTGTAGAAGTTAGTAAGTCCAATAAATACTTCCTTTGTGAAAGAAATAGACATCCCTTAAACCTACATACTTAATTTCATAAGAAGTATTTTAGTTTTCATAGGTCTTTAATATCAAACACACTTTTTAAATACTCTGTAGTAGAGGTTATTCCCACTTTATCATTTCCAGATATGATTATATCATCAACATAAATGAGAATAACAATACTCTCATCCTTACTCTGAAGTGTAAAGAGAGTGTGTTTTACTTCTGATATTTTGAAGCCTCTGTTCCTTAGGGTCACATTTAGCTTATGGTATCAAGCTCTAGGAGATTGTTTTAAGCCATAGATAGCTTTCCTTAGCCTCAGTGTGTTGTCGGTTCCAACTTGATCTTCTAGACATATGGTATCAGAGCCATCTTGACGGCTAGGGTTTGTCTAAATCTAATCGATTTCAATTCATTCCATCAGATCAACATCTCATTTGTTTTCTTAAATACTTCTTTTCAGTTCAGCCTTTTCTGAGTTAAAAAAAAATTCGTAAAAAAAATCATACAAAAAAAAGGTACAAAAAATAAGAGAAAGAAAGAGCAGAGGAGTAATCGTGATAGGAGCTGTTTAATCAGCTGACGAAAAAAGTTTTGCAATCTTTCTATCTTTAAGTCATAGTAGGTTATAGCTCTAGATCTTAGGTGATTGAGCTTTGATCTATTCTGAATTTGTGGCAATAGCAAGAGGATTGAACACTGAGATAACCAAAAAAAGAGAGAGAGAGAGAGGATTTTCTAATATGTTTGTTTAAGTTTGTTTCAGAGAATTCATGACAAGAAGAAAGTCATTGGATCAGATTGTCCATCTTGATCAGTTCCAATATGAAGCTATGATGGCTGAGATCAATAGAAAGCTGCAACAAGATTTCAATAGGACTAACCATGCTAATGAGTTTTATGACATTTCAATCTCTACAGGCAGAAAAGCAGGAGTTAACTCTTATCACCATCGTCGCCCTAGAGCAGAAGAATGCCTTAGTCAATCCAAGCTTGGGATTCCATCATTCCATGGAAAGATTTATCCTGAAGCTTATCTGGAATGGGAAGAAAAGATGAAATGGGTGTTCAGTTGTTATCACTACACTGAGGCAAAGAAGATCAAACTTGCAATGGAACAGATTGCATCCACATTGAGGCAAATAAGATCAAACTTGCAATGGATTCAGTGGTCATGCCATCAATTGGTGGGATCAGATTGCATCCACAAGGAAGCACAATGGAAAAACTCATATTGCTTCTTGGTTTGAGATAAATATGTTATGAAAAAGAGGTTTGCTCCATATTATAATCAATTTGGTTATGTGCAGGACAGGCACAAAAGGAGTTCACAAGAGAGGACTAATGGGAGTAGTTAGAGAAATATAAGGCCGTAAGGAGCAGCCAAGGAAGGAGACTAAGCTCACGCCCATCACCCATCCAGTGGACATGCCAAGAACATTGTGTTCCAAGGAGAAAATGGTTCCCAACAACTATAAATCAATCATTCTAGTCTAATCTGCAAAAATAAGAAAGAAAATTCAAATTTAAGAGATTTATCTAATGAATCTTTTATGTATAATTACAGGAAGCAGATTCCTAGGAGGTTGTTTGTGGAGAGTTTTGTGAGGAAGAATGAAGAAAAGAAAGAAGTATTTGAAACTTCATATTCTCCTAATGAATCCACAGTTTCCAAGAGGTTGTTTGGGACTGAATGGTACTCAATTGACTCAATCACAGACTTTGAGGAGGAGATACCAAGAAAGGGACCCAAGAAAGTACCACCAGCCAGACGTATGGAGATGTTGGAAGTTGCTAAGGATGCCATTGGAGTTAGAGGAAGAAGAGATATGTATGGTTAATTGCCAAAATCGTTTGAAGGTAAGGAATCAGTAGTCGAGGGTGAGTTTAACCATGATATTTTCTCTGTTCCATCAGTTAAGGTATTAGATGAGACTTATCTAGGTTTTAATAATCTCAAACCGGTACAACCGAGTATCAGAGAATTTTCTTTGCAGGATTATGAAGATAAGCTACTAGAGAAGACACCAAAGTGATTGTCATTGGACAGCAACTTGGCGCCTACAGCTACCTGGGAATTCAAGTCCTTCACTCCTTCTTTCATTGATGAAAGTCGTCTTAAAATCTGTAAGGATATTGTTGTGATAAATTATTTACCTAGTTTGTCTGTGATTGTTACACCTGAAGAAAGAAACAATTTGGTTTAGAGAATGTGAAAGAGGTTTGTGTTTCTAAGTTTATTTTTTATAATATGATTCAATCATTTGAAGCACCGAGGCATGAAATGTTTTCTAGATCAGAATGTTATTTGATTGCTGAAACTGAGAGTTTTGAGTTTGCTTTGAGTCATAAGTTGATTAGGAGAACATTAGGACATAAATCGGTGAGGATTGATGCAGATCTTGTGATTGATGAATGTTTCTCTAATAAAATGTTGCATAACTTGAAATTAGTTAGGAAAGTTTGTGATACTTTGTGCTGTGAAGATTTTTTGGGTTTTAAAACCTTGTGATATGAACCCAACATTGAGTAAAATGTTTTTGGAAGTTTTCTCAACCTGGAACACAAATTTAAATTGATAGAATGGTGATCTAGGAACATGCATGATCTACTTAGAGCTAAGAGAAGTTCTGAATTTGAATATGTTGAAAGAGTTTCTCAGTTAGCACAATCCAATATGTTTGCTAGCAATGATAACTATTTGTTTGATTTGTGTTCAAAAAAAAATTTTTGTTCCAGTGAGTGTTCTAATGCTAGAATGATTTATGATCTTATCTTAGATAGTGATTCTAGGAACCTGAATTTTGTTTTTAAGATCTTAAACACAGGGAATTTGGTTGTCTATTTCTGTTGCACATTTGATGTGGTTTATCTAGTGTTTAAGAAGAAGCATGATAGACATGTTATAGAGTTTGTTCCATGAACAAGAGGATTCAGGATCTGGACAAAAAAGTTGATTATGGACCAAAGGAACACTTGTTTGCTCTTACTTAGCAACAGCCTTCAACATTCCAAGGTGAGGACATTCTTGATCACACATCCAATGATTTTAAATTGATTTTTTTTGTTGCAGAAGAATTGAATTTGAGGTCAAATCCTTTCAAAGGAGGAGGGGATGGTGTGATCCTTAGAAGGTCCAATGAGGATGCTAAGGGACCTGGACATGCAAAGGATCTTGATCAGATAGAGCTGGACCAGAACAAGGAAAGTATGGGCTTAAGAGGCTTGTAAACTTGGAACAGCCCATTAGTGTCGTGTCAACAAGTGAGAAGGAGCTGGAGAAGCAGTCCATGGACGTGGATAACCAGCTCATCGACGTGGAGAAGCAGCTCCTGGACGTGGAGTTGGACCAGGTCCAAAGAGGAGCAAATCAGGCGGCGCAAGAAATAGAATATCCAACTAATGCGGCCCAAGAAGAAGACTCAAGTCAAATGGCCCAAATCCAAGGAGTCATGGATGTGTGGCTTGGCCTAATAACCAAATCCAGAGCTGAGATCCAAAGAAAACTCATTCTACAAGTGGCTTTGGCCTGGCTAAGAAGGAAAATGAAGTCCAAAGAGAGTAAACCAATTGGGCTGGTTTAATTTATTTTTTGGTTTGTAATTAGTCACTTAAATTGAACCAAGTCTTAATTTAACCAGGGAATTAGTTACGATAGATTATGCAAGAAATATCATTTTGGTATATTCTTTAGGATTAGATTAGCTTAGTTAGAATATTCTTTAGCAAGAAGCGTCATTTTGGTATATTATTTTAGGATTAAATTAGATTAGTTAGAATATTCTTTTCTAAGCATAATCTTGTTAGGGCTTTCTGCCTTTAAAAAGGCATCCACCCCTCATTGTAAGGCAACCACAATTTTAATATTAAACCTAGAGAACTTTTAATTGTTTTTCCTCTTTGCTTTCTCTGTTCAGCTTAAAACATTGATTCCTAAATCACTAAAGGGTAGAGTAATCTACTGTGATCTTCCGTGGCTCTATAGCGGGATGAACCTGTGCCATAGGATTTACTAAACATCTTTGGAGCAGCCCATTGATATGAAGAGAAGTCCATTGCCATCTAATCATCTATTTTCCTCTTTTCATTTCTTCAAATGATCTTAGGAGAGTCATCCATTCCAATGCCGCACCATGGTGTCATATACACATCTTTTTCTAATTCACCTTGCAAAAATGCATTCTTAACATCCATTTGCTATAATTTCCAATCCAAGTTAGTAGCAACAGTTAAAACAACATTCACTGAGTGCAATTTAGCTACAGGTGCAAAATTATCTTTATGGCCTTCACCATAAGTTTGTGTGAAACCTCTAGCCACCAACCTTGCTTTGTACGTATCTATCTCACCATTGCTTTTATATTTAATGGTGAAAATTCATTTAGAACTTACAGCATTTTTTCCTTTTGGTATTGTGGCTGGTGCATAGGTATGATTCTTCTCCATAGCTTGTCTTTCAGCTAGAATAGCTTCACTCCACTCATTTATCTCCATTGCTTCCTCATAGAATTTTGGAATCTGCTCTTTATCAAGACTTATAGTAAATGCAACATGAGAAGCATGTATATGGACTAAATTACAAACTCCCTGATCATGGTGAACTACTACATTGTTGTTTTAGTAGAAATTGGGTGGAAATATCTGCTTTGTACTTCTTCTAAGGACAACAGCAGCCGATTCCCCTTGAGTTGTATTGTCCTGTCCTTCTAAAGCATCTACAAGATTATGTTGAATATCTTTTTGTCTCTTTGAAGCTGAAACTAGTATTTTTTCTTCTGAGTCATCTTGATCATGTGTAAAATCTTTCCCCCCATCAAGAGGATGTGTTCTAGGATGCATCAGACCGGCTGGAGCGGGAGCTGGACCAGGCCGGGACGAGGCTGAAGCGGGTGCTGGATCAGACCGGGACGAGGCTGGAACAGGGGCTGATTCATGCCGCGCCTCTTGTTCTTGAGCCGGAGCTGGCACCGGAGGTCGTATTGTGATTGGCGTGGGACTTGAAATTCTTGGTTCTAGCTGAGGATGTCGTGTGGTAGTGGCAGGTGGGATAGCTGAGAGAGCCAGTTTTTGTGTGATTCCAAGGCTTTCTAGATGTCTTCTAAGGTTCTCAGCTTGGTCAGAGGTGTTTGAAGAGATATTTTTGAACTGATCCCAGGTTCATTCTTCATAGAAATCTCTAGTTTCATAGAATTTGACATATATAGAAATCAGAACTTTTCTAGTCTCTGGATTAAAGCATTTGTAGCCTTTTTGTGTTGATGAGTATCCAATAAAAATTGCTTTGGTACTCTTAGGATCCAACTTGTTTATCTGCTCACCTGGTACTAAAACAAAGCAAACACACTCAAATACTCTTAGATGTTCAAGACTATGCTTTGTTTGACTAAGTACCTCAAATGAAGACAAATCATCTAGGACTTTAGTAGGTGTCTTATTGATTAGATAGCATGCTGTCATGAGTGCATCTCCCCAAAACGGCTTGGGCACTCTCATGTAGAACATCATGGACCTCACCACTTCCATCAAATATCTGTTATTTCTTTCAGGTACTCCATTTTGTTGTGGAGTGTATGGGCAGCTTGTTTGATGTGTGATTCTATACTTTGCAAGATGTCCTCAAAACTTATGGCTAGTGTATTCACCACCATTATCTGATCTAAAACATTTGATCTTGCTATTATATTGGTTAGTCACATAAGTTTGGAAATGCATAAAAGCTTCTAACACCCTATCTTTAGATTTTTCAGCTTGGTCAAGATAAAACGAAAAAGTCAAGATAAAATGTTTTAGATCAGATAATGGTGGTGAATACACTAGACATAAGTTTCCCAAGTATACTTAGACTTTTCATCTATAAAAGTGACAAAATACTTGTGGTTTTCCCTAGATAAGATATGGGATGTTCAAACATCAGAGTGAACCAGATCAAAACAATGCTCATAAGTGTGTGTAAATTTTTGAAAAGCTATTTTACAATGCTTACCTAAAATGCAAGCTTCACACAAATCATTCTCAAATTTCAAGCTAGGCATTAACAATTCTAAAGCTCTAGCATGTGGGTGTCCTAATTTAGCATGCCATAGGTCAGCTTCCACACTACTATCTATATTAGCTACACACGAGTTTGAAGTGTTTCTCAAGTGAAGGTCTTCAAGCACATACAAATCATTCCTAGTAGTTCCTTTTCCAAGAACTCTTCTAGTTTCAATATCCTGAAAAATGAAGTCATTAGGACCAAATATAGCATGACAGTTCAAATCAATAGTAGCTCTTTTAACAGATAATACGTTAGATGTGAAAAATCACATGTAGAATGCTTTAGATTTTTTATCAAACAACTTTAGCTTCCCTATGCCTTTGATAGGTACTATAGTACCATTAGCAATTAGAACAATTTCTCAGGCAGGTTCTAGGTTCTCTATCAATTCTAGATCACTAATCATATGATGAGAAGCTCCAAAATCTACTATCAAAGGTTTAACATCATTAGAAGTTTGTAAAAAAGCATGAAGAGATTTACTAATCACGTTACCAGAGTTTAAGGCCTTTATGATGGCTTCCAAGTCTGATCTTTTGATATAGTCTGCTTGATTAGTCACATGAGAGGATGATTGTGCCATGATTGGTGCTTGAACAAATCCGGCCTGTGAGGAGGAAGAGGTGCCATCACGCGGAACTTGAGTGTGTCTCCCGGCTTGTTGAACTGATGAAGCGCCAGCTACTTGCACCTGATTGGAGCTGCCACCTTGGTATGTCCTTATTCTACTCTTGATCAGGCGTGGTTTGAGCTCAGGGTGAAGGATCCAGCACTCCCTCTTTGAGTGACCTATCTTCTTGCAATGGCACAAATTACTTTCTTCTTCTCTTCAAGTTTGAAACTCTTGTGAGCTATGGTCAATTTTTCTAAGTTTTTAAACAGTTCATGAGACCCTTGTTCTCTTTGAATCTTAGAACACACATCTTCCAGGCTTGGAAGCTTGTATTCTCTGAGTATATGATTTATCAAATCAGTGTAGGTAGAGTTAAGGGTTGTAAGGAGTCCAAATACATTTTCTTGCTCTCTCTCCTTTCATGGAGAGTAAGAGGATCAATTGTTGCAGGCATGAGCATGTCCAATTCAGCCCACAAAGCTCTAAACATACCATAGTGTTTTGTGAACTTAATATCTTCTTGTCTAAGTTCATTAAAGGACTTCTTTACTTCAAAAATTCTCATGAGATTTGAAGTGTTACCATAGACATTCTTGAGGGTGTCCCACAGGTCCTTGGCATTCTCACAGTAGGAATAGACTTCTAAGAATGATCTTTCTAGAGAGTTCTGTAGGATAAAGAGAACAAGCTGGTCTTCTTGAAACCGTTTTCACAACAAATCAGCATCCTCCTTGTCTTGATCACCTTGAGCTTCACTTTCTAATGTCATTACCGGCACCTTTTTCTCAAGAATGTGAGACCACAAACCCCTACTGCATATAGTGGTCTTCATAGTTCTTGACCAAAGAATGTAATTGCCTCCTTTTAAGATCACTAGAGCTTGAATATTCTTTAAGAACTCCATTGTTTGTAGATAGATGGACCAGACCGATTAAAAAAAAATTAACAACTGTTTGACCAGAATTAACTACTTGTGACAACCGTTCAACAACTTGAAACAACTGGTCCAACTACTTGTTAACCAAATTAACAGACAGTAACCGTTTTTTAAACTTCCCTCTTACATCCTCCACTGAATTAAGTATCAACAATTCCTAACCGCATGGTAACAACCACCAACTGATTTTAACAGCCTTTAACCACCTAACAAACTTACCTAACCAATTTCTGACCAACTTCTAGATTAAACTAACCCTTTTTAACTCCAAGAACCGTTTCTTGATAGATTAAGGATCAAAAAAAAAAAGCCTCTAATCTTGAAAATAGATGCAGCGGACTTCTTGGATTCAGGATTAAAGCCTTTTTTGTAAAAGGATGAAGCAAATCTAGATCAGAATTGCCAAATAATGAGTGTTCTTGGTTTGCGAATGATGACTTCTTGAAGAGGATCCATGTGTTCTTCGATAATAAAGAATAAGAGGAGATGGATCGGCACTTTCTGATGAACAAGGTGATAGAAGTTTGATCAGAACACACCTTTGGATGATCAAAGTGTAAAATCGCCAGGTGAATGAATGATCTTGTGATCACCAGAAGAAGGACAAACAAGATCAAAGAGGAGCACACATAGAGTTATGATCATATGAATGTGTTAGGTTCGAAGAATGTGTTGAAAGTTCTGCTCTGATACCATGAAAGAATGATAGATTAATAGATTTAGAGATTGAAAGAATGAAAAGACTGAGAGACTAAGAGAGAGAGAGTGGACGATTTTGAGAGAGAGATTAGAGAATTATATTTTTATTATAATAAGATTATAATCTCTTAGATTACAAGTGAGGAGAGAAAAACATATTTATACTAACTTAGTTTATGCCTGTTTGACTAGAAGAATAAACTAATACATGTTTGGTTACAAAGATAGCCTAACTTAGGAGACAAACACTCTCTTTCCCTTGTTGAACCTACTCGCCAAGTATGCTTAAGCTCCTCTTGTCTCTTCTTAATTTCAACAAATCGTTTCCCTAATCTAGTGCCCATAACAAGAAGAATTTCAGTCAGTATTAGGCTCAAGTATATAAATTTTATATATTTCCAATGAAACGTTGATACCCTGAAATATTTTGGAAAGAGAGAGATCTGATATTGAGGTGTTCTAGCTTACCCATGTACTCAAAATTGTGATCCAATATTGAGGTGTTACAGCTTTCCATGTACTCAAAATTCTGCAATAATAGTCACTAGGAAGATAGTTAAATGCACACAAATGGTTTTAATTCATCACATAGTAAGTTCATAAATCTCAACAAGTTTTTGACCCAATAAAACAAACTGACTTGAGAAACAAAAGAAAGCAAACAATATTAGTAACAATACCCTCCCCTGACTTACATCACACCGTTCCGGTGGGAAAGCAAACCAAGAGAAGGTAAGAAAATAAAGAAAAACAAAATCAGAATAATACAATGGTGGAAAAAGTGTGGGTGTTACTCTTACGCAGTGCTAGAGGTGTCAGGGCTCTCACTCCCTTCACGTCCTAGCTCTCTCCTGCGTCTGGAAATTCTCTCCGATGTGCTCGGAGCACTATCACTAAGAGCTGGATCTTCAGCGGTTCTCATTGTGGTCGTCTGAGTCTGCAAACATATTCGCGTGACTGCGCTGAGGACTCAGGATGAGGCTATTTTCTTCCTCCGAACCTCGTTCATCCAGCGTTTTTGCTTGGCCTCATCGGCCTCATCTGAGATGGATGGAAGTTTGAACTCACTGCAGTAGGTAGCGCGACACAGAGATGGTGTTGTCGCAATGTCGGATATCTTCTCGTCCTCTAGGTGAGGCTGTGAAGCTTACGAAGAGCTTACACGTGAGCGTGCGGGAATGCAGCTAGAGCTGGCCGATGGGTCTGTGCATAGATACTCCTGCTCGGGTAAAAAAAATCACAACCCAAAAGTTGGAGAGTATGGGATTGCTGGCTTAGGAAGCTTGCAGAACAGAGGAGTCTTGTCTCGACCTCATAATCGGTAAGCATTCTCACCCCGGAGAATCTCTGCAATTAATGAGGTAGCTTGTGTCGATGTATTCGAGCTTCTCGACACAAGTAGTAGTGGTAGAGAGATCTACCTCGAGATGGCAGAATAAAAGCTCCCAAAACGCTCATTTTTGCTATGCCCCTTGCTGCTCTGACCATGACCCATCTTTTCCATGATTATCTCAGCAAAAAGGATGCCAAAGTTGATATTTAGTCATGTTGGAAATGTCAGAGCAGTTGCTCCCTTCAGTAAATGGTCTACTCCATAGTATAGCAGCTGCAGCTCATCTGTCCTAACCTTGGAAGTTCCATCCTTAGCAAACATAATGTGGCTGAAAACCTTGGCACTAATCCGCATCACTGGGTTGCGGATGCTAGATACGCCAGCCAGTCCAGGTTGGTATGTGCCTGTAGCGATTAACTTCCAGAACTCTGTATTGGGTCGGTGTCTTGGATGGGAAAGCCAAACACCTCGCAAAACTTTGGCATGCCTATTGAATACTTCTTTCGTCCAACAAAGAAAGAGAATGTAGCTTCAGTGACAGCGGGTTCTCCGGATTGGCGTAGGTGAGTGCGGTGGATGCTATGCACTGTCGAACCAAGTCTGGGTAGAACACATCCGCCTCATGTGCTATAGTGTCGACCTGAGATGGTCCAGCGCTATGTCGACATCCTTGTGTAAGCTCAGTTTCTTCAACATATCTCTTTACAAACATTGTGTTGGTTCGATCACAATATCCAGGAGACGATTGTCATATTAGGCACATTGCTGATCCCACTTCTCCGTAGAGTTGAGTGGTAGGCAAGCATCAGGGAGCTAAAATTGGAGGCCTTCTGCGCGAGGACACAAAGCTGTATCCATGTGAGCATAAGAGGATGTGCCTGGAGTGATATCATGGGTGTCGTTTCTGTTTTTGTTGCTGAAGCGGATTTTGCTCGAGGAGACATTCTGTAAAATGAGCATACATAACCCATAATAAGTCGATTTCTAACAAAACCCAAAATAAAGCAATTCTAGATTTTCTAAAATTTTAGCTCAAATTTCCAAATTGCATGTAATCAGTTCTTCTCAGTGTTAATTCATGCTTAGATCATATAATAGTTAACCCTATTTCAAGGAAATCATCAAAAGCAATTCTTAGTTCATCTCCATCAAAATTGATTTCTCTCAACAATTTACATGTCTCAAAATTCTCTACGAAATTCAACCCAAATCAGCATAGTATATATGGAAGAGGTCCTAGAACAGTTCTAGGTGAATAAAATCGATTGAATCAAAACACAAAACCTCACAATTACCTAGAACATTGGAACTGTAAAAGGGGGTTTCAAGATCTTACCTTGCGGGGCTTTATAAAGTGATTGGATATTATTGTAAAGGAGCAAAATCCGATCAGTTTTGAACCAAAAATCACTCAAATCGGTTGAGAAATAAAAAAGTTGTGTTTTGTGAAATTTTTTGTCAATATCACTAAGAGAGAGTAAAAATAGTGAGAGAGCTCGCGAGGAAGAAGAAGGAGAGAGGAGGAGAAAATAAATAAATTTAAATAGGATCTACTTTCTGTTAAAATATGGATTTACAAATTGAAAAATCAAAGTTTTTTAAAACACCGGAAATTATCAATGAAGAAGAATACTTACTTGTTTAGGGGTTTTAATTAAAGGAATATTCTCTTTTACCGAGAGGAGGTACTTTAAATAATGGAGTAGGTTGTCAGATATTCAAGATTCTCTTGGGCCGTAACAAGGACGTCCAGCCCGCAATAAGAACAAAGTTTTCATGTTCATTGTATAGAAGATTTTTCACCAAATCCATGATCCCGAAGAATTCACCTTCACTCCCTAAAGATCCGCCTTTAACCCTGAAGATCCGCCCATGATCCCTAAGGATCCGCCTATGATCCCTAAGTATCCGCTTATGATCACTGAAGATATGTATTATTTATGAGTATCTTAGTGTCAGCCGTTGTATTAGACTAATCACCATCATCTATTTTGGAGGTGTTTTTGTATAAATAGGGGTGAGATCCCTCATTTGTAATCATCCAACATTTTTCATCAATATATGATATATTGAAAGTATTTTCTTATCGTTTCCTGAGTTTTCTCTTATTTTTCTAAGTTTTCTTTGAGAGTTAGGCTGCCTAGACCGTTTGTCTAAACTCAAACCAGTCTAGGGTCACACGGTTTGATCCTCTAAAATCAAGCCAGTGACAAGTAGTATCAGAGCCAAACTCGATTCAAATCGAAAAAGTGATCAAGAGATGGCGGGACACAATGAAGAAGGTGTTATTGTAGGAAATAATGGTGTGGACGAGAGGGGAAGAAAGGTCTTCGATCATGATGTTCCAAAGAAGAAGCGTGACAAGAGCAGGGTCCGAGATGAGCTTGGAACCCTGGGCGTTACAGTGACGGAAATGGGGGGAGAGTCTCGAAAGAGTTGAGTACTCCACCACCGAGCTTGAGAACACGGTTTTCTCTGCGATCGAAGGAATCAAGGAGGACGTTGGTGGAGTGGAGAAAAGATTCCACCAATTTGAAGAGAACGTGTTGGGAACAGTCCATACGTTGCGAGTGAGCATCGACGCGATGCAAGAAGACCTTGTGTTGTGCAAAAAGGCGGTTGCCAACGCAGGTACTAGCAATGCGGGTGCGGGTAGAGTGGATTACCCTAGGCCCTCACGTTTTCATGGGTCTCGGGATGCCATGGAAGTTGAGAATTTCCTATGGAAAATGGAGCAATACTTTGATAATCTCGGTCTAGGAGACGAGATGGCAAAGATCAAGGCGACTACATACTACCTTAAGGATACAGTCATGCTATGGTGGCGAAGGCTGCACGGGGACATTGAACGAGGAGTGTGTCGGATGGACATATGGGACGATTTCAAGAAGGAACTGAAGCGTCAGTTTTATCCGAAAAATGTGGTATATGAGGCAAGGAAAAAGCTAAGGGAACTCCGACAAAAAATAATATCTGAGACTATGTCAAAGAGTTTACAACCCTTACGTTGCAGATCCCTAATTTGTCTGATCAAGACTTGGTGTTCCATTTTATTGATGAACTCCAAAGATGGGCAAAGCAAGAGTTGCAACACCGTGGGTGTAAGTCGATAGATGAAGCTATTGCGACAGTAAAATCTCTTTCAGACTTCTATCCCCAAAACCAACCAAAACCGTACAGAAAGAATATGATGTCAAGGGAGGACAGAGAAATAAGAGACCAACAAGACCAACCACCACCGACTTATACTCGAAACCAAAAAAAGAGCTCAGTAAAAGAAGAGTATGAAGTCAAGAAGCATTGTTTCGTTCCAAAAAATGGTTGTTATGTGTGTAAAGGGCCACATCCTGCAAAGGATTGTCTGAAGCTTGGGTCATTGTCAGCTCTTATCAAGCGGGAAGAAAGTCGTACTAACGAGGACATATGCGTGCTTGGATCATTACAACGACTTAATGCCCTGAAGGCAATACCAACATCTCAGAGCACGAGTAAGGGATTAATGTATGTCGATGTTAACATCAATAGGAAGGAGGCCCAAGCGGTGGTTGATACTGGTGCAACCCATAACTTCATTTCCGAGGAAGAGGCGAGGAGTATTGGACTCAAATGGACCAGGGGAAAAGGGTGGATCAAGTTCGTGAATGCACCTGTCCAACCATATCATGGTGTTGCAAGTCGGTATTTAGAAAGGTATGGTTAATTTTTCTGTTGTACCTATAGATGATTTCAAGGTGGTGTTAGGCCTTGATTTTCTGAGACAAGTATCAGCGATACCAATGCATGTCCTTAGCATGGTGTGCATCTTTGAGAAGGGTTCAACATGCATGATTTCCACTTTGGATGTTTCGAGTGATGGAAAAGTTAACCAACTTTCGGCCATGCAACTTTTTAAAGGAATAAAAGGCGAGACAACATATCTCGCCGGGTTGGATGACGAGCTTGAGGAAATATCTGTCATCTTTCCTATGATCGAGAAAATCCATAAGCGGAACAAGGATGGGATAGCGGCTGGGCAACCCGAGAAACTACCACCTAGGAGAGAGGTGAATCATCGGATCAAGCTGGAAAACGGAGCCAACCGGTCCAAAATGGTCCCACACTACATGGCTCCTTCCGAATTAGTGGAGCCAAGGAAGCAACTCGAGGAGTTACTTTCAACGGTGCCGAATAAAGTAACCATGAGGAACTGGATCCGAGAGGGGCTTGTCCATGATCCTACAACCAAAGAGTTTGTGAAGTTGGTGTTGAAGAGAAAAAATCTCCGATTCTGGGTAGAGTATGGCGCACTCTACACCAAGGATATACGAGTATACATCTCAAATCATGGAAGGACACAACAGGATATTATCCGAGAATGCCACGACAGTTCTTGGGCGGGACATCCTGAGCCAAAGTGGACCTTGGGGGAATGCTACCCTCGTCACTTTGAGTGTGCAAATCAGGAAAGCTGGACGAAATTGCTAGACATCGCCCAAGTCTTATACAATCTACAATGGAGTGAATCAACCACCAATATTCCATTTGAGCTTGCCACCGGCCAACATCCACCACCAGACACAGAGTCTGGGTGCACTAAAAATGGTTCAAACATTGGAAGATCATACCAATCTTGCCCGGGTTTGTTTAGAGAATCCTCATAAGCACATGAAATAGGGGGCCGATGGGAATAAACAACCTTAGACTTGAAGGCGGGGGACCTAGCGTTGTTCAAAGAGAAGTTAAAGGCGTTAACGGCGACAATGTCACGGGCCGGATATTCAAGATTTCCTTGGGCCGTAACAAGGACGTCCAGCCCGCAACAAGAACAAAGTGTCCAGGTTTATTGTATAGAAGATCTTTCACCAAATCCAGGATCCCGAAGAATCCGCCTTTACTCACTAAAGATCCACCTTCAACCCTGAAGATCCGCCCATGATCCCTAAGGATCCGCCTATGATCTCTAAGTATCCGCTTATGATCCCTGAATATATGTATTATTTATGAGTATCTTAGTGTCAGCCGTTGGATTAGATTAATCTCCACCGTCCATTTTGGAGGTGTTTTTGTATAAATAGGGGTGAGATCCCTCATTTGTAATCATCCAGCATTTTTCATCAATATATTAGATATTGAGAGCATTTCCATCTCGTTTCCTGAGTTTTCTCTTGTTTTTCTAAGTTTTCTTTGAGAGTTAGGCTGCCTAGACCGTTTGTCTAAACCCAAACAAGTCTACGGCCGCACAGTTTGATCCTCTAAAATCAAGCCCGTGACAAGGTGCTCCAAAAAAATAATACATATATTATAGGAAACTTGGTTTAATTCTAATCTAGGCATCTTGCAATATAATCATGTATGAGGATAAACTAGAACACGATGATATTCAATCGAACTGCCTCAACTTGGTTTGGGTTGGAGATGAAACGAGAGGAGGTCGCGAGTGATCTTCGATCGAAGCTAAAAACATGAGATTGACAGTTGGAATAAAGGAGATCAGGTTCCGGTGATGGCGTGATGATAAGGATTTCGAAGGTCGTTGTAACATCCCAGACCAAGGTCCTTACAAAATTGAGGTTCAATCACTTAACCCTAGGACATCTCCTCTTTTCTGAATCTATAAAAGAAGAGGCAGGCTCTTTCTGCCTCACACACTCAATTCCTAGTGAAACTCTGCCAAATTTTGGACTCGTCGCCGCCGCTACAGTCTCCGTCATCGTCAGAAGCACCGCAAATCGTCGAAGTCGTTGAGGTAAGTTTTTCCAGATTTGGTTATTCGATCGTAACTTCTTCATAAGGTCTCATATTTTAGTGATATATATGTAAAACTGTAGATCTCTCCGAGACGAAGCCAAAAACACCAGAATCACTAAATTTGGACACCAGACGCGCGCCAGAAGGTTTGCCAGAATATTCAAACATCTCTGATCTGTGTAATTATCCGGTAAGTGATAGTTCATGTTGTTCTAATTCCGAATCTGCCTTCAGTTTCTGGTTAATCGTTGTAGTTTGAAAGTTATGGTTGTTTGAAGTTGTGAGGGTATTTTAGTAATTTTGTCTAGAAGTCGTTCTGATCTGGAATCTGGTCCCGAGTGGTTACTGATATAGTTTGGACCAGTCTGATATCAGTAGTTCTCACTTTGTTTCAAACTTCCATTTATGGCAGGTTTCCATTTAAGGAAATTTTCCCTTTTTGGCATTTTATAGAAAAGTAAAGTTTGTTCTTCTGTTGCTAATGTGAGGAATTCGTCGAGTGTTTCATTAACTCATTCTTATAGATGTTAATCTCTAGTTTGAGTGTTTGATTAAAACATGTATGTAACGTGTCTAATTAATAATAGATACGTTATTGTTTGTGATTATATAAATTATATATATATATCACATAGAATCCATAAGACTAAAGGATTAAAACTTATGTATGATGATTTGTTGTTTGAGCATGCTAAATTATATTAACGTGTTGTGTTAGATGCGAACGTTAGGAGCTCGCGATAGGTTGGTTCGAAAGTGGTGTTGTGGCATTTAGACCCAGACTTTCGATGAAAGAATATGAGATTAAGAGATTTGTAGATTTAGAGAATGAGAGAATGAGAGATTAGAGAGATTAGAGAGAAATAATGATTGTATTGAGAAAATGAAAATTAATGTTTTTTAAGTTACAAATGAGGAGAGAGATAACTATTTATATTAATCTAGTCTAGGCTTGTTTGGATACAAGAATTGCCTTATACATGAATGTCTACAAGGATAACATAATACTAGAACACAAACAAGCCTTAGACACTCCCCTTAGATGACTTAGATCACACGCCCTTAAGCTAGAGTTATATGCCTTCTTCCTTCATCATTTGTTCTTCATTCCAACACTCCCCCTCAAGCTTAAGACATGGAGAATTCCTAAACTTGCAACCATGAAACATTACCTCATTAAAAACCTAAATAAAGAAAACTCAATTGGGATAAAACTTTTTATAGGGAAAAAGAGTATAACACTCCATGTTGGGATCATTGTTGTGGAATGGTCATAAGGTTAAGTCTTGGATAAATGGAGGAGTCATTCTTCAAAGTTGTTTCCTTGGTGAACACATCATCTAGTTGATCATCACTCCTTGTATATCAAGACAATATGATTCCTTTTCTAATAGCTTCTCTTACTTTGTGGCAATCTACCTCTATATGCTTGGTCCTTTCATGAAATACAGAGTTGGAGGCAATGTGTATAGCAGCCTGATTATCACAATGAATGGTGATAGGATCATTAAAGCTCACGACCAAGTCCTCAAGAATTTGCTTCAGCCAAATGCATTCAGTTGTGAACTTCCTCATGGCTCTATATTCGGATTCTGCACTAGAGCATGACACCACCTTTTGCTTCTTGGTTTTCCAAGTCACAAGGTTTCCTCCTATGAAAGTACAATAGGTGGTACTTCTTTTATCCTCCCTATCTCATGCTTAATCTGCATCACAATAACCAACCACATTTGTGTTTCTATTGCAACCCATCCATATACCTTGTTCATGAGTGCCTTTTAGATATTTCAAAATTCGATTTGCCATCTCCTAATTTCTCATCTTTGGGCCTTGCATGTGTTGAGATACCTGATTCACAGCAAAACATAAATCTGGTCTAGTGATGGTTAGATAAATAAGCTTACCAACCACTTTCCTATAGAGCTTAGGATCATGAAAATCAGTTTCCTCCTCTAGCTCCCCCTTAGTTCCGATTTTGTAGTCTTCTTCTAAGGGTGTTTTGGCTGGTTTAGCTTCCATAATACCTGTAGAGGTTAGTAAATCTACAACGTATTTCCTTTGAGATAAGAAGAGACCTTCCTTGAACCTACACACTTCAATTCCTAAGAAGTATTTAAGTTCTCCTAAGTCCTTAATATCAAAGACACTCTTCAAATATTCTTTTGTAGATGTAATACCAACACTATCACTACCAGATATGATTATATCATCTACATAAATGAGAATTACCACAATACCTTCCTTACTATTTAGTGTAAAAGGGTGTGTTCAACATCAGATTTTTTGAAGCCTTTATCCATCAAGGTTACATTCAGCTTGTGGTACCAAGCTCTTGGGAATTGTTTAATGCCATAGATGGTCTTCCTCAGCCTAAGTATGTTGCCGGCCCCTACCTCTTCCTCTAGACCTGGTGGAGGGGACATGTTACCTCTTCTTCTAATTCACCTTGTAAAAATATATTCTTAACATCCATTTGTCATAATTCCCAATCAAAGTTAATAGCAAGTGAAATAACAACATTAACAGAGTGAATCTTAGCTACAAGTGCAAATGTATCCCAATAATCTTTACCATAAGTCTGAGTAAATTCTCTAGCCACCAACCTAGCTTTATATCTATCAATTTCACCATTGCTTTTGTATTTAATGGTAAAAATCCACTTAGAACTTACAACCATTTTTCCTTTAGGTAAAATGGCTGGAGCATAGGTACCATTCCTCATATGTCTTTGAAATATGTTCTTTATCAAGACTCAAAGTGAATGCAACATGGTTAGTAGGTAAGTAAGCAATGTTACACAGCATTCTGATTGTAGAAGACTGGTGGATTTTTTTTCTTGTGCTCCTTCTTAACACTGTAGGTGGAGCTTCTTAGATAGACTCCTCTTCTTCATCTAAAGCTTCAATAAGAGTGGGCACATCTCTTGATCTCTTGGAAGCTGAGATTATAATTGATTCATCTCCTTCTGAGTCTTGTTAGACATGAGTAGATGACTCTCCCCCCATGTTCCAGAGGAGAGCTGGATGGAAGACCAGAAGAAACTGGACCAGCTGGAGTGGATGGCCTCGGCCCGGCTAGCCGTGCTGGTGCTGTGGCCATGCCAAGGCTGGACGCAGCTGGTGCAGGAGTCTGAGGTTGAGGTGAGGTGGCCGTGGGCTGAGGATGAGGAGAGACTATGCCAATGCTCTCCAAGAGGTGGCCGTGGGCTGAGGATGAGTTTCTTCATAGAAACCTTTTGATTCTTGCAATTTGATATCTCTGGATACTAAGACTCTTCTAGTCTCTGGATCATAGCATTTGTATCCTTTCTGGGTAGGAGAATACCCAATGACATAGCTTTGATACTCTTTGGTTCCAGCTTGTTCCTCTGCTCCCTTAGAACTAATACAAAACAAACACAACCAAAAACTCTTAAGTGTTCAATGTTAGGTATAATTTTGTTTAGTACCTCAAATGGAGACGAGTCATCTAGGACTTTTATAGGAGTCCTATTAATCAAGTAGCATGCAGCTACAAGAGCATCCCCCAAAATCATTTGGGAACTTTCATGTGGAACATCATTGTTCTTACAACTTCCATCAAATGCTTATTCTTCCTTTCAGCCACTCTATTTTGGTTTGGAGTGTAAGGACAGCTGGTTTAATGTTCAATGCCATGCTTGGCCAAGTGTTTTTGAAGTGTAGTGCTAGTGTATTCTCCTCCATTATCTGTTCTAAAGCATTTGATACTTGCATTGTATTGGTTAGTAACATATGCTTGAAAATTTAGAAATGCATCAAATACTCTATCTTTAGAATTAAGCAAAGTGACTCAAGTATATTTGGACTTTTCATCAAGGAACCAGCTTGGCTTCAGCTCAGGATGGAGTACCCAACACTCCTTCGTTATATGGCCACTCTTTTTGCAATGGTCACATATTGGTTTCTTCTTCCTTTTATCATTTGTTGTTGTTGGTTTGAAGAAACTCTTATGTTCAGCCACCAATTCAGCCTTGTTGCCAAAGAGTCCATGGGATCCTTGCTTTTTTTTTGGATTTGAGCACAAACATTTTACAAGATAGGAAGCTTATCAGACCTGAGAATATGCTTAATAAGATCTGAGTAAGTTGTGTTAAGAGTTAATAGTAACCCAACACCTTGTCTTGTTCTTTCCTTTCTAGGAGAACAATTGGATCAATTGTGGCTGGCCTTAGCATCTCTAGCTCAGCCCACAATGCTCTGAATGAGCCATATTGCTTTGTGAATTCTGCATCCTCCTGCTTCAATTCATTCAAAGACTTTTTTACCTCAAAAATTGTTAAGAGGTTAGTGGTGTTTCCATACACCTTTTACAAAGTGTCCCAAAGTTCATTAGCATTCTCACAAAATGAATAAGCTTCTAAGAGATCACTAGCAAGAGAGTTTTGAAGTATAAAGAGTACCAATTGATATTCTTGGTACCATTTAGCTTGAGCAGCCACAGCCTCATTAACTTCAGCAATTTCATTTTCATCATGACCATTGGTTGAAATATGATTTCAAAGGCCTTTACCACCCAATGTGGTTTTCATGGTCCTAAACCATAAGAGATAATTTGCTCCATGTAGAATGACAGGAGCTCTGATAGTAGTTTGAATCTCCATGTTTTAAGATGGAATCTACCAGGAAGAAGGCCGGCTTGTTCGGACAGTTTAGGGAATGGCTGGAGCACACGCTGGTCGGGTGCACTTCACTTGGTGTGGGCGTGTGGCAGAGATGAACAATAACAACTTCAACCAACTCCTGTAACAGAATTAAACCAACTCCAACCAACAAGAACAACTTCTAACAGTCCTTAGCCTCACAACCAATGATGATCCATAAATAAAAAATCGAATTTTACCAATGTACCAATCCAAAAATCAAGTTTCCCTCCATTTTTCAGATTTTCAAAGTTTGATGAAAAATCAAGAAAATCTATCTTGAAGACTTAAACCCTTCTGATTTCAACCAAACTTCATAGAGACCCTCATAAGATACTTATCTAACTTTCCAAATTCAAAGATTTGTAGAAAACTGAGAAAGGATAAGAGTTTTATCACCAGATTCTTGTGAAAGGCGATTTTAGACGAATTGAGGGAATACTTCAAGAAATTTCTTCAAACTTAGGAGAATTAAGTTCTTCTTTCTTTAATCAGTAACTAGACTCGTTGGGATTGATTTTAGGATTTGGAAAATCACGATTTGGTGAAGATTTGACGATAGAACGCTCAGAGAAACACGGATGTTCGCAGCGAAAGCAATCGCGGAGGTCCGATGCAAATCGTATCTTTTGATTTCCGTGGTAAGATGATGCAAATCCAATTTTCGTTGCTTCAGGACTCGCCCGAGAACAATCCAGAAAAATCAGATTGTCAAAATCTGTCGTGGTTTGGCAGCCGAAATTTACGATCAAAGTTGACAGACAAAATCAGAATGAAAAACGGAGTGATCTCGACTTGATTCAATGATTCAATGATGAATTTTATCCCATATTGTTGTAACCTGGCTCTGATACCATGAAAGAATTTGAGATTAAGAGATTTTTAGATTTAGAGAATGAGAGAATGAGAGATTAGAGAGAAATAATGATTGTATTGAGAAAATGAGAATTAATGTTTTCTAAGTTACAAATGAGGAGAGAGATAGCTATTTATACTAATCTAGTCTATGCTTGTTTGGATACAAGGATTGCCTTATAAATGAATGGCTACAAGGATAACATAATAATAGAACACAAACAAGCCTTAGACAATCCCTTTAGATGACTTAGATCACACAGCCTTAAGGTAGAGTTAGAGGCCTTCTTCCTTCATCATTTCTTTTTCATTCCAACATTCTAATCATGTGGGATTGAGATATGGTGTGATGATGGTCTGTCATATATGGCGTGCCATGCATGAAGATTCGTCTGGCCGTTTGTCATGTATGGTTTGCCCTGTATGAGGACGTGTCCCCTGGTTTGTGTGTGTGACACTGAGTGGTCATATGTTTGAGTGTTCTAGACATTAAAATTGTTCACATATTTTAGCCTTGGACTTGCCTTAGATTATTGTTATTATTTGTTCTGGTGGATTCATGAGTCTTTAGACTAATTCCTCACTGGGTAATCCAATTACTCATTCTCCTCCCCAATTTTTCAGGTGAGCCTGTCGTCGTGGCCGAGTAGCAATGAAGTCAATGAAGCTGTTCTACCTTTTAAGACGGATTTCGATTGGTTATTTTGACATTAAATTATTTCGGGGTTATTATTTTATAAAACATTTTGGATTATTTTGGGAATATTATTTTAATTATTATTTTCGGAGAATTTGGATCGTTTCAATCGTGGAGTTCAAGCGATCGATCGGAGTTGGAGATGGAGAAGCTTGGACCGCAAGCAAGGTGTAGATCACGACTTAGCTTGCTGGGATTTTTGCGACGGTGACCTGCGACGACTCTGACTGTGATGGTGTGGCTCTTTGCTGATGACTGGTTCACGAGTTGCAGTGGTGGTGACCCGTGAACCAGTCATCAGCAAGGGGAAAAGGAAGAAGAAGGTGATAGGAGGTGGTGCAAGTAATTGATTCTTGGTTTTTTCAAGTAGATTGTGCTATAGGTTCAAGTCTCAGATTTGTTTGAAAATGCAGTTTAGCAGGTTTCACAGTTGGCTTCTTCAATCTAGACCCTATTGTCCGATACTGTTGATCGGGTTTCAGCGGAGGTTCTGTAATTGGTTTCTCATAGAAAGTCGGTTCTTTAAACAATTTTCAATCCAGATTTCTGGAATTTATCTACGTTCACAAAAAAAGAATCCATTGGAATGTTGGTTTAATTGCAAATGTACCACTGGTTTAATTCCACTCCGATTAAATCTTCTACTATATAAGGAAAACCATAATGTAATTGCTGACACAAGGTGTCAAAAAAAATTGTTTACACAAATTGGATGAGAATGATCTTTTCCAATGAACAAACTTCTTATTCTTCATTCGCACTGCTCTTCTAAGATGTTGGAATGAAGAAAAATGATGAAGACCACTAGAAGAAATGAAGAAATATGGCTTAAAATTCTAAGGTTAAAGGCGTGTAGACTAAGTGAGTGTCATAGGCTTGTTTGTGATTTATGATATATTTTCCTTGTAGCCAAACATGTATTAGGCTATCCTAGTATCCAAACAAGCATAGACTAGAGTAGTATAAATAGATATATCTCTCTTCCTTTGTAAGCAAGAAATTCATTTTTCTCATTTTCTCAATAATAATCATTCTCACTTTTCTCTCTAATCTTTCTCTCTCTCAATCTCAAAATCTCTTATTCTCTTAATCTCATAATCTTTTATGGTATCAGAGCCAGGTTACATCAATCTGACACAAAAATTCTGCAATCTCTTTTATTTTCTCATTCGATCCCATCGTGAATCCTGAACCAGACCCGTCGTGGGTGCATCGTCTTTTCATCAAGTTTTCTGGCAAGAACTTGAAATTTCTTGCCAATTTCTTTATCTAGGGTTGTTCTCCAGCTGAGTATTTTCCCGGTGGTTTCATGCAATTTCGTGGTCTGAGTCAAAAGGTATTGTGGTTATACTCATTGATGTGGATGACATAATCATATCATGGAGTGATAAACTAGGCATTGAATCTACTAAAGCTTATTAAAGAGTGTCTTTGATATTAAGGACCTAGGTGAACTCATATAATTCTTAGGTATTGAAGTGTGTAGGTTCAAGAAAGGTCTCTTCTTATCTCAGAAATATATTGTGGATTTACTAACCTCTACAGGCATGATGGAAGCTAAACCAGCTAAGACACCCCTAGAAGAAGGCTACAAGATAAAACCTGAGGGGGAGCTAGGAAATGAAAAATTCAATGATGCAAAGCTGTGTAGAAAAGTGGTTAGTAAGCTCATATACTTAACCATCACTAGACCTGACTTATGTTTTGTTGTGAATCAGGTGTCTCAACATATGCAAGACCCAAATATAAGACATTGGGATATGATTATGCGCATCTTGAGATACTTGAAAGGCACCAAAGAACAAGGTATATGGATGGGTTGCAATGGAAATACAAAAGTAGTAAGTTATTGTGATGCAGATTGGACAGGAGACAGAGAAGATAGGAGAAGCACAAACGGCTATTACACCTTCATAGGAGGTAATCTTGTGACTTGGAAGACCAAGAAGCAGAAGCTTGTATCTTGCTCTAGTGCAGAAGCTGAATACAGGGCTATGAGGAAGCTTACCACAGAATGCATCTGGCTGAAGCAACTCCTTCTTGACATACTTGGCGTGAGCTTGGAGTCCCCTATCACTGTCCACTGTGACAATCAAACAGCTATACACATTGCCTCTAACTCTGTGTTTCATAAAAGAACCAAACATATTGAGGTAGATTGCTATAAGGTGAGAGAAGCTATTGTAAATAGAACCATCTTACCTTGCTACACAAGGAGTGAAGATCAACTAGATGATGTGTTCACCAAGGCTAAAACACTGAAGACTGGCGGCTCTATCTATCCTAGTCTCGGCCTCATATCCATTCCACACCACTGATCCTGATCATGGAGTGTTATACTCTTTTTCCTTAGAAAAGATTTTGTCCCAATTGGGTTTTCCTTCTTTAGTTTTTTAATAAGGTAATGCTTCATGGTTGCATGCTTAGGCATTCTTTATGACTTAAGGTTGAGAGGGAGTGTTGGAATGAAGAAGAATGATGAAGACCAAGAGAAGAAATGAAGAAATATGGCTTTAGATTCTAAGGTTAAAAGCGTGTAGACTAAAGAAGTTTCCTAGGCTTGTTTGTGATTTATGATATGTTATCCTTGTAGCTAAACATGTATTAGGCTATCCTAGTATCCAAAAAAGTCTAGACTAGAGTATATAAATAGCTATCTCTATCTTCTTTTGTAAGCAAATAATTTATTTTTCTCATTTTCTCAATAATAATCATTCTCACTTTTCTCTCTAATCTTTCTCTCTCTCAATCTCAAAATCTCTGAATCTCTTAATCTCATAATTTTTTTAAAGATGGTATCAGAGAGTTGAATTTGAATTCAACAATCGTGATTTTGAGCTTCTGATCTTTGTTTTCTACCTTATCCTTGACCTTGATTGTTTGGATCTTTCTTCCGATCGATCCATTTTTATGATTTTAAAATCCACTGAACTATTTCGTCAAATCTTAGCTCAAACAATGGTTACGCTTTGCAAATCAACGCGTTTTAGTAATCACACTTCATCCGCGGCTAAATCGTTTAACCTTGTTGGATTAAGCTTGAAATATATAACTTGAGATGAAAGCTATGCTAAGTAGTTTAGGATTAGGAGTTCTATTTAGAGTTATTTTTGTATATTAGGAGTTATCTAAATATCTAGTTCTAAAGAGATTAGAAAGTGTTTAAAGAATCTCTATATAAGGAGATGCCAAAGTTTTGCATAACATATGAGTTTGAGAGAGAGATTGTTTAGAGAGAGAAATTTAGTTTTGAGTTAGTTTCTAAAACTTAATAAAGAAAGTTATTTTTTATTACTTGATAATGTTTAATATTTGGTCTTTGATATCTTAAGTTCAAAATTAGTATCAGAGCTTATAGAACTTAAGAGAAATCACGAGACTTGTGAACTCGTGAAGAGACATGGGCGATCTTGCTGTAACGACAGGAAGATCAAAGGAAGGAGGCGGACTTCTTCAATTCAATACCCCATGCTTAATCTAAAAAACTAAAATATGGGCTATAAGAATGAAGATTACGTTGAAAGTGCATAAAGCTTGAGAAATTATAGAAACAGATGCAATTGACGGAGAGAAGAACAACATGGCAATAGCTCTAATATTTCAGTCCACATCTGAGACGCTTATTCTGCAAGTTGGAGATCTAGACACAGCAAAGAAAGTATGGAAAGTGATTAAGGGAAGAAACGTGGAAGCATATAGAGTCAAAGAAGCCAGATTACAAACCTTGATGACTGAATTCGATTGTCTTAAGATCAAAGACTCTGAAATAATTGATTGTTTCGAAGGAGAACTATCTGAAATATCATCAAAAGCTGCAGCTCTAGGAGTAAACATTGAAGAATCAGGACTGGTTAAGAAATTTCTTAAAAGTCTTCCTCGGAAGAAATATAATCACATTTTGCCTCACTAGAACAAGTATTATACCTTGATATAACATGTTTCAAAGACATAATAGGATGACTAAAAACATATGAAAAGCACATCTGTGAGGAAAATGAATTCCAAGAACATCAAAGAAAACTAATGTATGCAAACATGGAATCTCAAACAGGCCAATATACAAACTTAGAGGCTCAATATAGACAATCAAATCGTGATTACAACAGCGCGGATTCAGAGGAAGAAGCTGTGGAGGAAATTTCTAGCCTAAAGGAAGAAATCTTGGTCGTTTCAATAGAGGGAAATACATGTCAAGAGTAGTATGTTATCGTTGTGACAACATAAGACATTTTGCTTTATATGTCCAGATCGATTACTTAAGCTTCATGAAGCTCAAGAGAATGAAAACAATGATACACAAGGTGCAGATGAACTAATGATGCATGAGGAAGTGTACTTGAACAAAAAAATTGCATTCGAAGCAAGTACGAAATAAACACAGTGGAAGAGAACTTTTGGTATCTTGGCAACAGGGCCATCAATCACATGACTAAAGATCAAAGATATTTCCAAAAGTTGATGAATCAGTGATTGGAAAGGTGAGATTCAGAGATGATTCTCGTATAAACATCAGAGGGAAAGGATCAATAACATTCATTGACACGAATTGAGAGTCTAGAATGATGAATAATATCTATTTCATTCCTGATCTCAAAAGTATTATCATCAGCCTTGGTCAAGTTACAGGATCAGGTTGTGGCATAAGAATGTGAGGAGAGTATCTAACAATACATGATCATAAAAGAAATATACCCGTCTCTTAAACTCGAGCTCAAAATTGCATGTACAAAGTTCGTATGGTGTTAAAAAACATGGCTTGTCTCCTTCTAAAAAGATAAGTGAATCAAGCAATTGGCATGTAAGATTGGGACATCTAAATCTCGGAAAACTAGACACCAAAGAGAGCTCGTTCAAGGAATTCAGAGACTAAATATTGAGAAAGAAACATGTAGATCATGCCTGCTGGGGATACAAACTAGAAAAGTGTTCCTGCAAGCCACCTCTTAACAATCATCTAAAGTACTTCAGCTCATACATGGAGATCTATGCGGCCCATAAAACAAGTAAGCTATATGGAAACAGGTATATCTTTGTTCTTATTGATGATTACTCTCGGTACATGTGGATAATCACATTTAAACAGAAAGCGAGGCCTTCACAAAATCCAAAAGGTTCAAATACTTGGTTGAACGGGAGACAGGGACAAACATACAATTATTAAGAATGGATAGAAGAGGAAAATTAATGTCATAATAATTCAACTATTTCTGCGACAAATCGGGAATCAAAAGACACCTCACCGCTCCTTACACCACTCAATAAAATGGCGTGGTTGAGAGACGGAACATAACACTAATGGAAATGGCAAAAAGCATCTTAAAGCATATGAATATGCCAAAATATCTCATAAACAGAATACCAGCAAGAGCTCTCTTGGAGAAAACACCATATGAGGTATTTCATTAGAAAAGACTGAACATCGTTGACCTCCGAATATTTGGATGCATCAGATATGCAAAGATAGAGAAACCACAAATTAAGAAGCTCAATGAAATATCACACATTCTTGTTCATCTAAGAACATAACCAAGATCAAAAGCATATCGCTTGTTTGATCCTCAAACACGGAATATTATAGTGAGCAGGGACGTTGCTTTTGATGAAACCAAATGTCGGAATTGGAATAAAAACAACTCAGAATAAGAATATGATGGAGGATTTAGACATTTTCAGAAGATTCGGAAACCACAATATTGGTATCTGAGAGAATGATGAAGAAAATGCGATAGAAGAAGAGTGTTAATATTTTGAACTCTGTTCCTGCAGGCTCCTACGAAAAAAACAATGACAGGGAGTCTGTTTATAATGACAACGAAAAAACATAGGAGCAGGAGATAGAAGACCAGAAGCTCATACTCTGCCTGGGCTTCCTAAGAAGAACAACAAGACAGAGCATAAAACCAAGATACCTTGAAGACTATGTTCTACTCGCCGAGGAAGAAGAAGAAAATTTGTTATTATGCTTGAATAATGAGCCATTAAATTTTTCTGAAACAAAAGAATCAAAGCAATGGATACTTGATTGCAAAAATGAAATCCACTCCATAAGAAAGAATCGACCGTGGAATCTTGTCGAATGTCCGTATGGAGTAAAAACGATTGGCTTAAAATGGCTTTTCAAACTCAAACGAAACTTTGGTGGTAGCATCAACAAACATAAAACTCGCCTTGTTGCTAAAAGGTTCGTGCAACAACATGGAATAGATATCGAGGAAGTATTTGCTCCGGTGGCTCGGATCGACAATATAACTTCTCATCAACCATGCAGCATCCAAGGGATGATAGATACACCACCTTGATATCAAAAAGATATCCCTTCATAGAAAACTAAAAAAAACGTTTATGTTACACAACCAGAAAGTTTTGAAGAAGAGGGATTCGAAAATAAAGTATACAAACTCAACAAGGTGCTGTATGGTTTAAGACAAGCCCGAGAGCTTGGAATGAGAAGCTAAATAAAATTCTCCGAGAACTTCAGTTTAGGAAATGATCATAAGAACCATCAGGTTATCAGAAAATGCTAAGTGGAAACTCTCTTCTTTTTGCAGTCTATATAGATGAAATGTTTGATCCTGGAACGAACACAAAATTCGTTGACGATTCAAGAGGGACATAGCGTCAAAATTTGAGATGAGTGATTTAGGGAAGCTAACATACTACATTGGAATCGAGGTCCATCAAAACGAAGAAGCAATAATACTGAATCAAAGACGTGATGCTCAAAAAATCTTGGAAGAAGCAGGAATGAGAGACTGTTACTTGGTTCATACACCTATGGAGTCTGGTCTGAAGCTTTCAAAATCAGAAAGGGAAAAGGAGATCGATGAGACAAGTTACCGAAGAAACTCTGGTTGACTTCGATATCTACTCCACACGAGACCCGATTTAAGTTACAGTGTGGGTGTATTAAGTCATTATATGCAGGTTCCTAAGGAATCTCGTGGAGAAGTAATGAAACAATTCCTAAGGTACTTAAAGGGTACAACCACTATTGGGTTAACGTTTAATCGTACCAAGGCTTGAAATCCATTGTACCAAGGTTTTTTGATAATCAATTGGCAATTACACACTAAGAACCAGGTCTTTCACGGTCGAAGTAAACACATACAGACACAGTACCACTTCATACGAGAATACATTGATAATAGACGAGTAGAGGTGGAATATGTTCCAGGGAACAAGCAGAGAGGAGACATTCTAACTAAGGCGCATGGTAGGATCAATTTCAAAGATATGAGGGATCTCATCGGTGTTCAAGACTTGGCCAAAGGTGATTTGAAGCTTAATGGGGAAATTTTTGGTTTAAGCTTGAAGAGATAGTTTCAGATGAAAGCTATGCTAACTAGTTTATGATTGGATGGTCTACTGAGGAGTTATCTGAGTAGATTATGAGTTATCTTTATACCTAATTCCAAAGAGATTAGAAAAGAATTTAAAGAATCTCTAATGAAGGAAATGTCAAAGTGTGTCATAACTTATGAGTTTGAGAGAGAGAGAAATTATTTAGAGAGAGAGCTTTAATTTTGAATTAATTTTTAAAGCTTTATAAAGAGAATTATTCTTTATTACTCGATCTCTTATGTTTAATCTTTGTTCTTTAGTATCTTAAGTTCTATAAATCTGGCCAGGTCCATTCCGTCTCCGATCAGTCTATTCCGGCATCATCGTCTTTCAAACCACCCATTCCGGTGGGTATTTTCATAAATCCGTCATCTCCTGCAATTCTGTTACCCAGCTTTCTGGTTTGGACTTTCATCTACCACCTTCAGCGTGGGAACCTTCAGCGTGGGCACCTTCAGCTCGGAAACCTTTTGATTTTGAATGGTTCCAATATTCTCCATATTATGGTGATAATTCTGGTGCTTCTCTTTTCTATGAGAAACTTGATGGAATCAACTAGAACACTTAAAATATATCCATTACTATTGTCTTAGATGCAAAGAACAAACTTGCTTCTGTTGATGGTTCTCTTTCTAGACATTCTGCTTCACATCCTGATTATAAAATTTGGTCCCGATGTGATAGTATGGTCAAGTCTTGGATCTTAAACTCTGTCACAAAGCCAATATATGGAAGCATTCTCCGTTTCCATGATGCATCTGGAATATGGAAGGATCCCATGGCTCGTTTTCATCTCACGAACCTGCTAAGATCTTATCAGCTAACACAACTAGTCTGGTCTCTCCATCAAGGTTCATTGGATCTCTCCATTTGCTACATCATGTAGAACCTTATAAAACCGGATTTGAAAAATATCAATTTGCATTACAATTTATTTTTTGAAATTGAAATAAACTATCAAACACACACATATAAATATATATATATATATATATTTTAATATCTATATATATATATATATATATATATATATATAAACATTAATATTGACATTTATGTACCATAACTTATTTTAGCAAAATAATTATAGCATTTACTTAATTCAATAATATTAAATTACATCTTAAGTATAACATTTTTGACCATGAATACTATTCAAGTATGACCAACATAATTATTAGCAAGAACATAAAAGACAATATTTAATTTTATTCTTTGACCAAAAATTATAGTTTCATATTTCACATATTAATCTTTATGATTATGGTTATTATATTTAATATTAACAATGCATGATTCCTTGACAAATATTTTAATATTGACAATTTAATAATAAATAACATTAACATGACTTAATAAAAAATATAAACTATAAAACCTTAAACATAATTTTATTTTTTAAAATCATAAGAATAAACAAAAAAATATTTGGAGGCGGGATGATCATTAATGTTTGAATCTACGAGCTAATTATCTAATATATACTCAAGAATAAGAATCTACTTTTGAAAGATAAATGTAGAAGAAGGAGAATGAAGGAACCTATTAAACCTTGTGAATTTCTTAGCTAATAGCACCTAACACCAACAACCAAGAAGATATTTTAAGAGAGCTTCAACACTTAGAAACTTCTCAAAGAATATCTAAAATGGGTCTAATAGTGTTTTCTTGCTTTTAGAATGAAGGAATGATTTTTTCCTTCTAGCTAGCTTGGTATTTATAGGAGAAGAATAGCTTGGTGGTCAAGTAGATTAATGGCCAAATTTAATTGGTTTTTAATAACAAATTTTGTAAGTTACAAAAAATCTTTGACCTCCTCTAAGCAAATTCTCATTCACATTTTAACTATGTATTATAAGTCCACATGCTTATTAATATATTGTTCTAACACACCAAACTCAAAATATCGTGTTGATGACCTTAATGGGGCGGATTGTGTGGAAACTGCTCATAAGTTTGGTTTTTTAACACTTAAGTGACAGTGTACTTAAGATAACAATCCACTCTGGGAATTTATTCTAGTACTAAGAATACAAGTCTTTATTTAATTTAGATAAAATAAAATTGATAATGGGTTAGTAACCGGTTGTCGATATAACCTAATTGTGGGAATCAAAAAACTGGATACAAATTAGGTAATAAAGAAATGATGAACATCTGACTTAATTAAATGAAATAAGCAAGAAATAAACTAAGGTATGAAATTGGTTTTATGAGTTTCAAGAATAAATTATTTTTTGGGCGTAGTTAATTGGTTGGATATTTTAAGGAAATTATATTAACTTATGTTTATAAGTTCATTAAGTTCACCCCACTTATGAAAGAACCCTACTTTACAGTTAATCAACTTTGATTGTAAAAATCACTTCTTTAATGACCCAACCAATCACCAAACTTCTGTTTTGAGATTTGATGAGTAATGAGCATACTGTGCTCTTTCTATGTAGCTAAGAAACCCAAAGTCAACTCCCGTTGATGAGATTTAGCAAAACACATGCAAAGAGTGTTCAAGCGTGGCAAACATCCGGTCAGGGATTGTTTGAGCTTATGAATTAGACTCAAGTGGTTAAAATGAACTTGTCATTAAGCATCTCTAAGCATGATGGAAACAAAAGTTTGGAGCTTTGAACAGTCATCATTTTACTTTAAAAAAAAATTAACCTATCTAACCACAAAGATTATAGGTAACTATTCACTAATCTCAATGAATAGAGAAATCATATTGGTTGATGATTCACTAAATATTGAATTTCAAGAAAAATAGAAATTTAAAATTGTAAGTTACTTAATGAATAATAAGAACGGATTATGAATGTAAACTACTGAATAAATTCTTTAAGGAAGTCATACAAAGTGAAAGATTAAGAGACTTAAGAGTTTAAGAGATTGAGAGATTGAGAGAATGAGATTAAAGAGAGATTAGAGAGAAAAAAAGTTTTATTAGAAAGTGAGATTATTCTTTCTTACTTACAAATGAGGAGAGAGATAACTATTTATACTAATCTAGTCTAGACTTGTTTGGATACAAGGATAGCCTATTATGTTTTTGGCTACAAGTATAACATATCAATAACTACAAACAAGCCCAAGACACTCATAAGCTTGCAACCATGAAACATTACGTCATTAAAAATCTAAAAAAGGAAAACCCAATTGGGACAAAACCTTTTCTAGGGAAAAAGAGTATAACACTCCATGATCAAGATCAGTGTTGTGGAATGGACATGAGGCCAAGCCTTGGATAGATAGAGCTGCCAGTCTTCAGAGTTGTAGCCTTGGTGAACACATCAGCTAATTGGTCTTCACTCCTTTTGTAGCAAGCTAAGATGATTCTTTTGCCAATAGCTTCTCTCACCTTATGGAAATCTACCTCAATATGCTTGGTTATTTCATGAAACACAGAGTTAGAAGCAATGTGTATAGCAGCTTGATTGTCACAATGGACAGTGATAGGAGACTCCAAGCTCACGCCAAGTATGTCAAGGAGGAGTTGCTTTAGCCAGATGCATTTTGTGGTAAGCTTCCTCATGGCCCGGTACTCAGCTTCTGCACTAGAACAAGATACAACATTCTGCTTCTTGGTTTTCCAAGTCACAAGATTACCTCATATGAAGGTGCAGTAGCCGGTTGTGCTTCTCATATCTTCTCTGTCTCCTGCCCAATATGCATCACAATAACCTACTATTTCTGTTTTCCCATTACAACCCATCCATATACCTTGATCATGAGTGTCTTTCAAGTATCTTAAAATGCACATGACCATGTTCTAATGCCTTGTCTTTGGGTCTTGCATATGTTGAGACACCTGATTCACAGAAAAACATAAGTCTGGTCTAGTGATGGTTAAGTATATGAGCTTACCAACCACTATTCTATACAGCTTTGCATCATAGAATTTATCATTTCCTAGCTCCCCCTCAGGTTCTATCTTGTAACCTTCTTCTAGATGTGTCTTAGCTGGTTAGCTTCCATCATACCTGTAGAGGTTAGTAAATCCACAATATATTTTCTCTGAGATAAGAAGAGACCTTCCTTGAACCTACAAACTTCAATTCCTAAGAAGTATTTAAGTTCACCTAGATCCTCAATATCAAAGACACTTTCTAAATAATCTTCAGTAAATTCAATGCCTACTTTATCACTCCCTGATATGATTATATCATCCACATAAATGAGTATAACCATAATACCTTCCTTATTTTGAAGTGTAAAAAGAGTGTGTTAAACTTCTGACATTTTGAAGCTTCTGTCCCTTAAGGTCACACTCAGTTTATGATACCAATATCTAGGGGATTGTTTTAAGCCATAGATAGTCTTCCTTAGTCTCAGTGTATTGCCGCCACCTACTTGATCTTCCAGACCCGGTGGTGGAGTCATGTACACCTCCTCTTATAGCTCACCTTGTAAGAATGCATTCTTAACATCCATTTGACATAATTCCCAATCAATGTTAGTAGCAAGGGATAGAAAAAATTAACAGAGTGTAATTTAGCTATAGGTGTGGTGCGGTCCTGGTTGCTTTAAAACCAAAGGATCGGCCTGAAAGAGGTGGTTTTGGCGACAAAGGAGACTACTAGCTCTCCTTGTTGGCGGCGGCTTGTTATTAGGGTTAGTGGTGGCCTTTAGAGAATGGTCTGAAAATTCCAATAGCAGAGGTTCACCCTACTTTAGAGCTATGGAAGATCACATTAGATTACTCTACCCTTTAGTGATTAGGAATCAATGTTTTTAGGCTGAACAGAGAAAACAAAGAGGAAGAACAAGAAAACTTCTCTAGGTTTTTAATATTAAAATCATGTGTTTCTACAATGAGGGGTGAATGCCTTTTTAAAGGCAGAAAATCCTAATAAGGTTATACCCGAATATAATATTATATCTAGTCTAATCTAATCCGAAAAGAATATACTAGAACGATATATCTTATCTAATTTATCCTAACAAACTCCACAAAAACACATTAAACCAACAGGCTGGTTTATTTTTAATCTTATTTTCTACTTGGGCCACGTCCATATTGATGTAAGAACTTGGGTAGGCTGTCTTTTCACAGGAAGCTCAGGATAATGGGACAAAATTTGATGGTAGTGAAGGGGTGGATCGAAGGGACCACACAAACTGTGAAAGGGGCTTGTGATACTCCAAGAACTTCAACCAGACTTGGTTGAAGAACACGGCTGCAAGCAAGGGTATTGCTGGCGGCTACTTTAGACACTAGTCTTTTAGGTTTTGTCAAAATGCTTGTTATTACATTAAGTGTAAACAAGAAGGCTCATATAATGCCTTGTTACAGCTTTAGGATAAACTACAAGGCGTTTAACCTTTCAGGGATTAAAAGAACATGTAGTTCACTTATTGGCAATTAAAATAAATACTGGGCCCTAATAAGTCAACATGACTTAAACCCAATTAAAACACTTGGACTAAAAGAAATCGAAAACAAGAGATAAAGCCCAACAACACTTAGGCTCATAATTCGCCTGAAGACTTGTGAATGAGATGGAATTGTGAACAAGTCTTCAAAGCCTTGCGCAAAAAGAGTATTGCCTCATTAAAACCTTCTTCGAAAAACCCAATGGGACAAAACAAAATATAGGAAAAAGAGTACAATTTCCTAGAACGACTTTTGGTGTCTCTACCGAATGGTAATGGTAAAGACACCGGAGGAGGAAGAGTCTTCTAGAAGGAACCTCCATGGTTCCTTGTCTTGCTGGAATAGAGGTCCGGTCGTGGGTGCAAGGACCGGACCGGTCTGGTCGGGTGCGTGAGCCGGTCTGCTTATCTGTACGGCTGGTCGTGGACTGGTCGTCTGGGTCAGCTCAGGGTCTTCTCCGGTTCCACTATCCAATATCATACTGAGCTTGTCTCCTAAGGCTTTCCGCTTGGACTGCGTAAGGGGTCCAGGTAGAATGACAGGTGCAGTGGCTGGCTCGATGTCCTTATCATTCCCTCCCTCTTGAAGTGCTTTGGTCTACAAAGTAAAATCCTCACCTGCATCTAACAACTCTAAGTCAGCACCATTGAAAGTACTAGAGACGTTATACTCACCTGGAAGTTCGAGCTGGTAGGCGTTGTCGTTGATTGTCCGCAGGACGCGGAATGGACCATCTCCCCGGGGTGCAAGCTTGCTCTTCCGTCGCTGGGGAAATCTCTCTGGGCGCAGGTTTAGCCAAACCCAATCTCCCTCCTTGAAGACCATATGCCGGCGGCTCTTGTTGGCATTCTTGACGTTCTGGAGATTCTGTTGTTCCAGGTTTGCTTTGGTCTCCTCATGAAGGCGCTTGATGTAGTCTGCTTTGGATTCTCCCTCCAAACTGATGGCGTCGTCCAACGAGATGGGTGTGAACTCGATTGGAGTTGTCGGGTTGAAGCCGTAGACAACTTCAAAAGGTGAACGCTTCGTGCCGGAATGCGTAGCTCTATTGTAGGCAAACTCGACGTACGGAAGGCATTCCAGCCAATTCTTCAGATTGCGACCGATTGTTGCCCTCAAAGTCTGGGATAATGTCCGGTTGACAACCTCAGTCTGTCCGTCTGTCTGTGGATGATATGCTGTAGAGAACAGTAGGTTGGTGCCCAATTTTCGCCAAAGAGCTCGCCAGAAGGGACTCAGGAACTTGGTATCACGGTCAGAAACGATCGTCCGAGGAATGCCGTGAAGTCTGACTATCTCCCTGAAGAACAGGTCGGCGATCTAGCTTACGTCGTTGGTCTTGTTGCAAGCGATGAAATGTGCCATCTTGGAAAATCTGTCGACCACGACGAAGATGGAGTCTTTCTTGTGTAATTTCGGTAGGCCTAAGACAAAATCCATGGAAATGTCTGTCCAAGGCGCGGATGGGACGGGTAATAGCATGTAAGGGCCCTGTGGATGCATCTTGGACTTAGCCCTTTTGCAGATAAGGCACCAGGCGCAGTGCGTCTCGACATCCCGGCGCTGATGAGGCCAATAGAAGTGCTCCTTAAGCATGCTTAAGGTCTTGTCAATTCCAAAGTGGCCCTTGAGGCCTCCGCCGTGTGCCTCCCTGAGAAGCAGCTCTCGGATCAATCCTCTCGGAATGCATAGTCGCTTGTCTCGGAAGAGGAACCCGTCGTGCAGGAAGAAACGACTGTAGTTTCCTTTGCCGTGCTCGAGGTGAGCCTGGGCGAAGTCGACATCGTCGGCGTACAGCTCCTTGATCATCTCGAAACCCAGAACTTTGGACTCTATGACTGATATGAGGCTGTATCGACGAGATAAAGCGTCAGCGACAACGTTGTCCGTTCCCTTCTTGTATTTGATGACGTACAAAAAGGTCTCGATGAACTCCAACCAACGGGCATGGCGTTTCTTCAGCGTGGACTATCCACAGAGGTGCTGGAGCGTCTGATGATCGGTATGAATGACGCACTCTCGGGCAAGCAGATAATGCTGCCAAGTCTCTAAGGCACGGACAAGGGCATAAAGTTCCTTGTCGTAGGTCAGATAGTTAAGTGTAGCTCCACTTAACTTCTCACTGAAATAGGTGACTGGTCGTCCTCCTTGGGTAAGGACGGCTCCAATGCCTACACCTGAAGCATCACACTCGACCTCGAATGTCTGCGTGAAGTCTGGTAGTACGAAGACTGGTGCGTGTGTAAGGCGTTCCTTGAGGAGCTGGAAGGCCTTGTCTTGCTAGGATCCCCAATGGAAATCCTCGTTCTTCTTGATCGTAGAGGTCAATGGACCTGCTATCGTGCTGAAGTCTCGGACGAACCGTCGGTAGAAGCTGGCAAGTCCGTGGAAGCTGCGGACCTGACTGGCGGTCGTCGGTGTGGGCCAATCCTGTATGACCTTTATCTTCTCGTCGTCCATCCGAAGTCCCTGGGAACTTACGACGAAACCAAGGAAAACAACTTGGTCGATGCAGAATATACATTTCTTGAGGTTGGCGTACAGCTGCTCTCTCTGCAGGGTGGTGATCACGGCCTCCAGGTGCTCCAGGTGGTCTCAGTAGGTCGAGCTGTAGACGAGAATATCGTCGAAGTAGACCACTACGAACTTGCCAATGAACGGGCGAAGAACCTCGTTCATAAGTCGCATGAAGGTACTGGGCGCGTTTGACAGGCCGAATGGCATCACTAGCCACTCATAAAGACCTTGCTTGGTCTTAAAGGCAGTCTTTCATTCATCTCCCTCTCGCATCCTCACTTGATGGTATCCACTTTTCAGATCGATTTTGGCGTGGACGAAAGAGTAGAAGTTGGTTCGTCCGTTGTGCGTAGTCTCTCGGTCGAATTGCCTAGGTCGTGCGAGCAGAAGATGTCCAGCTGACATCGGCGCGACGTCGCAGGTGACCTGGTCTTGGTATCTGCCAATGCTGAAGGAGACCTTAACTTGGTCTGAGATGTACAACTCCGTCTTGTTGTTCAGCCATTGGAGCTTGTAGGGTTTGGGATGCTTTTCCTTGGGCAATCCTAGTTTTTCCACCATGTATTTACTGGCGGCATTTGTACAGGACCCTCCGTCGATTATCAACGAGCACATTTTCCCAAGTATAGTGCATTTGGAGTGGAAAATGTTTTCTTGTTTTTCTTCTTCTTCTGGCTCGAATCTCGAGCTAAGAATGCGTCGGATCATAAGCTTTTCTCTGGAATCGGCATACTCGATGTCTTCGTCGGACTGGTGGGTCGGACGTTCTTGCTCCTCTTGTTCGTCTTCTGATTCATAATCTCCGGAAGCAGTAAGTACCATTGTCCGTTGAGTGGGACATTCCCGGGACATGTGTCATCTGCCTTTACATTTGAAGCAGACGATCTCGCTGCTCCGCTGAGGCTGGGTAGGGGTCGTGGTACTGGGTGGTCTCGAGGCTGAAGGGGCCAGTCTGGGGGCTGAGCTGGTGGCGACGGCTTTGCCTTTTAGCCGTGGGTCGATGTGCTGAGTCGTACTCTCGAAAGGCTTGGAACCAGTGTTCCACGTGTTCTTGGGTCGAGAAGGTGCGACAAACTTCCGCTTATGGCATTTCTCGATCTGGACTGCTAGGTGGAACAGCTCGCCTAGGTCGTGGTAAGGCTGCAACTCAATCTTTCGGGCAATTGACTCCTGCAAGCCGTCAATGAATTGGGCCATAAGGCTCTCCTCAGACTCGTCTACATCGAGTCGGTTGCGGAGGTGCTCGAATTCATCGAAGTATTCGGACACCGTCTTGCTTCCTTGAGTGAGACATCAGAAACGTCGCTGAAGCTCGCGGTGGAAGTGGGGCGGGACGTATCGTCGCCTCATGATCTGGGTCAGCTCGATCCATGAGGTCACGGAACCCATACGAGCTCGTCTACGAGCGGTGACTTCTCGATCCCACCATGCCAGTGCATGGTCTGTGAATTGCGCTGTTGCAAGAGTGACTTTATGGGGATCATCGTAGTTGTAATACTCAAAGAGAAGATCCATCCGTCTCTCCCAGTCTAAGTATTCTTCGGGATCAAGTTTACCCGAAAAGGGAGGTGGGTTCATCTTAACCTCCGGATAGTGGGCTGCTGGACGAGGTGGTGGTGGTGGTGGCTCGTCGTCGTAGTACTGATGTCGACCCATAGATGGTTGATCCTGATGATAGGGAGGCGCGGCAGGTGCTGCAGTGGGTGCCGGTGCGGGTTGCCCTAACCGCTCGAGGTGAGTCGAGAAAGTAGACATCTGGTCCGTCAAATCTTGCAATAGCTGTATCATGGTTTGGTTGGCTTGCCCTGACGTAGACTCGTCCTGTCCTGACATATTTCCTTTTCCGAGAAAAGGAAATTTCTAGAAAGGGAAAGTTTCCCGAAAAGGAAACTTGCAAATTATGGAAACTTTCCTTAATTGGAAAATTTCCACAAATACTTTTATTTTTAATTATGGAAACAATGAAATAAACAAAAAATATCCTAAATCTATAAAAGGAAATCTGAAAAAAAAAAAAATGTAAAATATCCTAAGGATTAATGCCTAATCGAAAAAAAAGAAATTGTATATCTAGGAGAAAAATAATATCTACTTATTTTCTATTCCTAAATGAAAACCAAATAATGCTTAAGAAAAATATAGGAAACTTCCTAAGACTATTTAGAAAACTTTCTAAACTAATTCCTAGCCTAGAAAACTTAAGGAAACTATCTAATATGCTAACTAAATACTAGGGAAAACTTCCTAAAAACTAAGACTAAGAATCTAGACACTGGAATGAACCTAATGGTGCGGCCCTGGTTTTTTTTAAAACCAAAAGATCGTCTTGAAGGAAGGTGATCTGGTTAAGGAGAAGGCTACTAGCATTTCTCTTGGCAGCGGATTGATTGGGGAATGGATTGGAGGCTACTAGCTCTCCAATTAGGTGTATATGATGATGGATTTGATTCCACTAGCACAGGATCACCCTGCAAAGAGCTATGGAATTTCACAGTAGATTCCTCTACCCTTAAGTGAATGAAAACAATGTTCTTATGCTGAACAGAGAAAGCAAGAAGCAAAAGTGCTTTGAAATATTTTATAAAATTCGATGTGTTTGTACAAGGGGGGGTGAAGCCTTTATATAGGCTGAAAATCCTATCTAGGTCATATCTATAAAATCATATCTTAACTACTTCTCCTAGATTCTAGCTAGCAAGAATATCTTTGATTTAAATTGATTTATAATTTAAATTCAAAAGATATTCTTACTTTATCCTAATCTTCTTTGGTTTAATTTAAGTGATTATAAACCATTAAATTAAATTAAACCAGTCCAATTGGTTTACTCTGTTTGGGCTTCCTTTTCCTTCTTAACCAGGCCCAAATCACTTGCGGAATGGGTTTTCTCTTGGCTTTAACTCTAGAATGAGTTAGTTGGCTTTTAAACACGTCTTGGGCCTCATCTTCTTGAATCTCCACGTCCATGAGCTTCTCCTGGTACAACTCCATGTCTATGGGCTGCTTCTGGTCTATCTCCATCTTATCAAGATCCTCTTCTTGTCCATGTCGCTTAGCATTCTCATTGGACCTGTCTAGGATCGCACCATCCCCTCCTCCTTTGAAAGGATTTGACCTCAAATCCAATTCATCTGCAAAACAAGAAAACAAGTTAGAATCTTTGGAGGTATGATTAAGGGTGTACTTACCTTGGAATGTTGGAAGCGGTTGCCAAGTAAGAGCAAACAAGTGTTCATTTGGTCCATAATCAACTTGTTTGTCCAGACCCTGAATCCTCCTTGTTCTTGGAACAAACTCCATAACCTGTCTATCCTGCTTTTTTTTAAACACTAGGAAAACCACATCAAATGTGCGACAGAGATAGACAACTGAATTCCATTGGTTTAAGATCTTAAAAACAAGATTCAGGTTCCTAGAATCACCATCTAAGACAAGATCATAAATCATTCTAGCATTAAAACACTCACTGGAACAAAATTTTTCTTTTGAACACAAACCAAACAAATAGATATCATTGCTAGCAAACAGATTGGATTGTGCTAACTTAGAAACTCTCTCAACATATTCAAATTCAGAACTTTTTTTAGCTCTAAGTAGGTCATGCATGTTCTTAGACCACCATTCTAGCAATGCAAACTCATGATCTAACTTGGACAAACTCTCAAAAACGTTTTCTCTCAAGGTTGAGTCCATATCACAAAGTTTTAAAACCCAAAAATCTTCACAGCACAAAGTTTTACAACATTTTCTAACTGATTTCATGTTATGCAGCACTTTATTAGAGAAACATTCATCAATCACAAGATCTGCATCAATCCTCACCGATTTATGTCCTAATGTTCCCCTAATCAACTTATGACTCAAAGCAAACTCAGAACTCCTAGTTTCAGCAATCAAAGAACATTTTGATCTAGAAAACATTTCATGTCTAGGTGCTTCAAAGGATTGAATCATCTTATCAAAAATAAACTTAGAAACACAAAGTTCTTTCACATTCTCTAAACCAGATTGTTTCTCTTCTTCAGGTGTAACAATCACAAACAAACTAGGTAAAGAATTTGTCACCCCAATATCCTTACAGAGTTTGAGATGACTTTCATCAATGAAAAAAGGAGTGAATGACTTGAACTCCCAGCTAGTTGTAGGCACCAACTTACTGTTCAAAGACAATTTCCTTGGTGATTCCTTCAATAATTTCTCTTCATGGTCCTGCAAGGAAAGCTCATTGCTACTCGGTTGCACCGGTTTAAGATTAGTAACACTTATACAAGTATCATCTAATACTCTCTCTGATGGAACAGAGAAAATATATTTGTCAAGCTCACAGAGATTTTCTTTTACCAACAGTTCACCTTCAGCTAGTGATGTCTCACTCTTAGGAGAATTTGGCAATGGATCAGACATCTCCCTTCTTCCTCTAACTCCATTGGCATCGTTAACAACTTCCAGCATCTCCCTGCCTATGGCTGGTGGTGCTTTCTTGGGTACCTCTACTGGTATCTCCTCCTCAAAGTTCTTATTGTTATTGTCAGCACTCTCCACAAACAATCTTCTAGGACTTTGTTTCCTGTAGTTGTACATAAAAGATTCATTAGAGAAATCTTTTAAATTTGAATTTTGTTTCTTACCTCTGCAGATTGGACTAAATTGATTTATTTCTGGCTGTTGGAAGGCCAGTTTTTCATGAGAACACCTATGCTCCTGGCGTGTCAACTTGGCTGATGATAGGCGTGTGGTTAGTCTCTCATGTGATCTTCTTTGGTGTTTGTCATGCACATAACCAATTTTTTTATAATCTGGAGCAAACCTCTTTTTCATAACAAATTTCATCTCAAACCAAGAAGCAATCTGAGGTTCTCCATGGTGCCTCCTTGTGGATGCAATCTGATCCCACCAATGGATGGCATGACCACTGAATCCAGATGAAGCAAGTTTGACCTTCTTTTCCTCAGTGTAGTGATGATATCTAAATACCCATTCCATCTTTTCTTCCTATTCCCTATAAGCTTCAAGATCAATCTTCCCATGGAATGATGGAATCCCAAGCTTGGATTGACGAAGGTACTCATCTGCTCTAGGGCGACGATGGTGATAAGAATTAAATTCTCCTACTTTTCTGCCTGCAGAGACTGAAAAATCATGAAAATCATTAGCATGGTTAGTCCTATTGAAATCTTGTTGCAGCTTCCTAGTGATCTCAGCCATCATAGCTTCATATTGGAACTGATCAAGATGAAAAATCTGATCAACTGAATTTCTTCTTACCATGGATTCTCTGAAACAAACTTAAACAAACATATTAGAAAATTCTCTCTCTCTTATTTGGTTCTCTCAGTGTCTAATCTTCTTGCTTTTCCCACAAGTTCAGAATAGATCAAATCCCAATCACCTAAGATCTAGAGCTAAAACCTACTACAACTTTTAGATAGAAAGATTGCAAGATTTTTTTCGTCAGCTGATTAACCTATTCCTAGCAGGATTTCTCTTCTGCTCTTTTTTTTTTTTTTTTTTTTTCACAAATTTTCGATTTTTTTTTTTTTTTTTTTTTTTTTTAAATATAGATCTTTTTTTTTGATCCTTTTGTAATTCAGGAAAGGCTCAGCTGACTTACAACAGATAGAAAGAAAAGAATTTATTTATGAAACTAAAAAAAATTGAAAAGAAATTGATGGTGGTTTTGAAATCAAGGTGATTTCACAAACCCTAACCTTCAAGAGGCTCTGATACCACTTGGTGCGGCCCTGGTTTTTTTTAAAACCAAATGATCGTCTTGAAGGAAGGTGATCTGGTTAAGGAGAAGGATACTAGCATTTCTCTTGGCAGCGGATTGATTGGGGAATGGATTGGAGGCTACTAGCTCTCCAATTAGGTGTATATGATGATGGATTTGATTCCACTAGCACAGGATCACCCTGCAAAGAGCTATGGAATTTCACAGTAGATTCCTCTACCCTTAAGTGAATAAAAACAATGTTCTTATGCTGAACAGAGAAAGCAAGAAGCAAAAGTGCTTTGAAATATTTTATAAAATTCGATGTGTTTGTACAAGGGGGGGTGAAGCCTTTATATAGGCTGAAAATCCTATCTAGGTCATATCTATAAAATCATATCTTAACTACTTCTCCTAGATTCTAGCTAGCAAGAATATCTTTGATTTAAATTGATTTATAATTTAAATTCAAAAGATATTCTTACTTTATCCTAATCTTCTTTGGTTTAATTTAAGTGATTATAAACTATTAAATTAAATTAAACCAGTCCAATTGGTTTACTCTCTTTGGGCTTCCTTTTCCTTCTTAACCAGGCCCAAATCACTTGCGGAATGGGTTTTCTCTTGGCTTTAACTCTAGAATGAGTTAGTTGGCTTTTAAACACGTCTTGGGCCTCATCTTCTTGAATCTCCACGTCCATGAGCTTCTCCTGGTACAACTCCATGTCTATGGGCTGCTTCTGGTCTAGCTCCATCTTATCAAGATCCTCTTCTTGTCCATGTCGCTTAGCATTCTCATTGGACCTGTCTAGGATCGCACCACCTAACCAACCCTAGGGGAGCAGACTATGCTCGTGTGTGACCTAACTACACGAAGGCTGGGGGTGGCTATGCGGAACGCGAGGGACAGGCTCGGCAAGGCGCGGTACGCTGGCTAACCTAGGCTGGGCGCGGGACGGTGTAATGCTGGCGAACGGTGGGACGCGGTAGCACAAACTGGTCACTAAGCTAACGAGTGGTACACGGGGGAGACTAGCGACACACGCAACCTAAACGCGACCCAACACATGTGGGGTAAGACACAAGACCTAGACACAACACGTGCAACACGACCTAGGAACTAATGACGCGGGAAACAACACACGGCTTGGTACACCGGCTGGCCTAAGGAACACACGGCTTGGTACACCGGCTGGCCTAAGGAACACACGGCTTGGTACACCGGCTGGACTAAGGACGCGTGACACAAAAACAACCGAGGAACTAAACTAAGGACTCGACCTAGCTAGCTACACGGGCAGGAAACGAAACACACGACCTGACTTAGACTAGCACTTGACACGGATGCGGAAAGCAAGAACAAGAACCCTAGACCTAGACTAACAAACGCACGCGAACACAAGAAACCTAGGGTTCTAAGGGTAACCTAGTAAGGCAAAAAGCAACACACACAACTCCTTATGGAATTCAAGTATATGAAATGTGTTCTAGGTAAGTTTCTAAAAAGTTCTAGATTATTTTTAAACAACCTAAACAATGTTTTGTTTTCTTTTTCGTAAAAAAAAAATTAACACAAACAAGCAATAAAACAAACAATGAAACAAACAAATTCTTGTATTTTTTTTTGAATTAGGAAAAATAAGAACAAGGAATGATAGAACCTGATTTTTTTTTTTTTTTGTAGAGTGTTTGTGGTATGTGACTTGATTCCTCTCCTTCTTACCGAGAACCTCAGGGGAAAGAGAAAGAAAAACAATCAAAAGCCAAAAACTGTTGAACCAAAAACAATGAAAAATCACCAAAAAAAAAGGATAGAATCAACCTGATGAGCAGGAGCTTTAAGCTCTGATACCAGATGATGTAAGAACTTGGGTAAGCTGTCTTTTCACCGAGAAGCTCAGGATAATGGGACAGAATTCAATGGTAGTGAAGGGGTAGATCGAAGGGACCACACAAGCTGTGAAAGGGGCTTGTGATACTCCAATAACTTCAACCAGACTTGGTTGAAGAACACGGCTGCAAGCAAGGGTATTGCTGGCGGCTACTTTAGACACTAGTCTTTTAGGTTTTGTCAAAATGCTTGTTATTTCATTAAGTTTAAACAAGAAGGCTTATATAATGCCTTGTTACAGCTTTAGGGTAAACTACAAGGCGTTTAACCTTTCAGGGATTAAAACAACATGTAGTTCACTTATTGGCAATTAAAATAAATACTGGGCCCTAATAATTCGCCTGAAGACTTGTGAATGAGATGGAATTGTGAACAAGTCTTCAAAGCCTTGCGCAAAAAGAGTATTGCCTCATTAAAACCTTCTTCGAAAAACCCAATGGGACAAAACAAAATATAGGAAAAAGAGTACAATTTCCTAGAACGACTTTTGGTGTCTCTACCGAATGGTAATGGTAAAGACACCGGAGGAGGAAGAGTCTTCTAGAAGGAACCTCCATGGTTCCTTGTCTTGCTGGAATAGAGGTCCGGTCGTGGGTGCAAGGACCGGACCGGTCTGGTCGGGTGCGTGAGCCGGTCTGCTTATCTGTACGGCTGGTCGTGGACTGGTCGTCTGGGTCAGCTCAGGGTCTTCTCCGGTTCCACTATCCAATAGCATACTGAGCTTGTCTCCTAAGGCTTTCCGCTTGGACCGCGTAAGGGGTCAAGGTGGAATGACATGTGCAGTGGCTGGCTCGATGTCCTCATCACATATCCATCTATAAGAGCCCATGGTGGTTGATCTTTAAGCTTCATGGGCCAGTATAGGCCCTGCTCAACCCTCATCTTGTTGGGCTCATCCTTGAGTAGGCCCAAATCGTCCTTGGTGTCATCCTGGGCCTTTTGGGCCTTATCTCTTGTATGTGGCTGAGCTGAGACGTGTCTTGAATCATTAAAAATAAGTATAACCTCTTGAAGTTGCTCGGGTGGTCGAACTAGCTCACTACGGTACGATAAAAGGGAAATTCGACTATCTCTTGATTCAGCATGAACCAATTGAGTTTTGGCACGACCAGAATCTCCATCATATCTAGATAGTTGAGAAAAATGGTCTTGGTTGCTTGATTCATGGTTGATCTTCAAAATTTTAAAATTAAGGCTTATCGAGATCGCACCATCCCCTTCTCCTTTAAAAGGATTCGCCCTTAAATCCGAGCCCTCTAAGATGATGTATGACCCTCCTGGATTATTAGATATGTATCCCGAAATTATATTCCTCTCTTGGTCACCAAATTCTGGTTTGTAAGTGGTTGAACCTGTAAGCTTCCAAATAAGGCATCCCAAGCATCTCCTGGTTTAGAAGTTGAATAACATTTAAACCATAAGGAATTTGGACATGAATCCAATTCGAAATTCTCATCTGAAGTGTTAGCATTCCAAAACATGTTGATTTACGACATGATTCATCCTGGTTAGATTGTAATCCTTCAATAGGTAACCGCTGGTCTCCCTCGGATTCAATGGAAGTCCACCGAATTGAGAGTCAAATATCTATTTCATGTTGAAAGATTTTGACCTAATTCTTTTTCTCAGAGACTCATTGATGAGTTGGTTTTCTGGAAATATCAGATTTGTTGCTTAATTTCTCTGGGTCCGGTTTGTATGCTACATTTATTGGTCGTATATTTCCTTCAGATTTGTTGGTAGTCTGCATGATGGGATGTTCTATATATTCTCCATGTTGAATCATTTTAGAACGATTATTTTTCTCAGGCTCCTTCTAAACTTTTGTAATGTGTCAGGAACCAATAGGATATTTTCTTTTGCTCCTGGTGGAGCCCTAGACCATCACCCAAGCTGATCTAAAGCAAGAAACCTTGCTTCCTTGTATAGTTTTCGATCAGGTGTCCATCATTGATTAGAACCACGATGTCTCATGATTTGATTGAAGATCTTAGCTGTTAGGTCATCCAATTGTTCTTCACTAAAGATCCAAGTTTGGCTGGGTGCAACTCTCTCCACTGTTGCTGGTTATTTAGCCTTCTCTCCATGGTTTCTTTTGTTTTGAAAAGAATACATGGCAGATCTGCTTGATAAATTATGAATTAATGTGAAACTGGATTGAGACTTCAAACCCTAACCTTCAAGAGGCTCTGATTCCAAATCGTGCGTCCTTGGAATGGCTGACTCTCCTAGGATCACTTGAAGGAAGGGAATGGGGAAAATAGATGATGAAGATGGTGATGAACTTCTCTTCCGAGCTATGGGCTGCTTCAAAGATGTTTTGAAAATCTGATGGTACAGGTTCACCCTGCTATAGAGCCACGGACTATCATAGTAGATCACTCTACCCTTGGTGTGAAAAAGGATCAATGTTCATCTGCTAAACAGAGAAGGCAAAAAGGAAGAACAAGAAAATTTCTCTAGGTTTTAATATTAAAATTTATGTGTGTCCTTTATAATGGGGGGGGGGGGTGAATGCCTTTTTAAAGGCATAAAATCCTAACTAGATTATACCAGAATAGAATATTCTATCTAGTCTAATCTAATCCTAAACGAATATACCAGAATGATAAATCTTATCTAATATATCCTAACTAACTCCCTGATTTAATTTTAATGACTAATTACAAACCAATAACACATTAAACCAACAGACTGGTTTATTTCTAATCTTATTTTCTACTTAGGCCACATCCATATTCATCTATAATAGCCCATGGTAGTCGATCCTTCAGCTTCATGGGCCAATATTGGCCCTGCTCTACCCTCATCTTGTTGGGCTCATCCTTGAGTAAGCCCAGTTAGTCATTGGTGTCTTCCTGGGACTTTTGAGCCTTATCCCTTGTATGTGGATGAGCTAAGACGTGCCTTGAATCATCAAAAACAAGTATAGCCTCTTGAAGTTATTTGGATTGTCGAACTAGCTCACTATGGTCCGGCAGAAGGGAAATTCAACCAACTTTTGATTCAGCATGAACAAAATGTCCACCATGTCTTGTTGGTTGAGAAAAATGGTCTTGTTTGCTTGATTCATGGTTGATCCTCAAATCCTTGAAATTGAGGCTGATCGAGATCACTCCATTAGGTTTCTATACAGGAAAGATGGAAGCGAGAGGTAGATCAATGGGACCATACAAACTGTGAAAGAGCTTGTGATACTCCAAGAGCTTCAACCAGGAAGGCTGAAGAAGACGGCAAGCTCAACAAGAAGGCTTGGAGGCGGAGCCAATAGGACTTAGAAAAAGTCTTAGCGTTTTTGTTTTAATTCTGAATTGCTTGTTATTTTATTAATGAATGGTTCAAAGGCTTATATAATGCCTTGGTACACTTAGGCTAAATAACATGATGTTAAGCCCCTTAAGAAAATAAAAACAACAAGGATTCTAGCTGGTGGCGATTTAAAAGAAACCTTGGGCCTAAGTAGCCAACATGACTCATAAGTCCAAATAATATATTTAGCCTAAAAATATAAATAAAGGATAGAAAGCCCAGTTAAACACATAGGCGAATTCGGTGGTGACTTGTGAAAGGTGCAGAATCGTGAACAAGTCTTCACCTTTTGCGCACTAAGAGTATTCCCTTGTTAAAACCTTCTTCGGAAAACCCAATGGGATAAAACCGAAGATAGGAAAAAGAGTACAATTTCCTAGCACGAATTTTGATGTCTTTAGCAGATGGTAATGGTAAAGAAACTGGAGGAAGAAGAGTCTTCGAGAAGGAACCTCCATTGTTCCTTGTCTGACTTGAAGGGGTTGGGGTTGCATGGCACTCCTTTAATAGCTTAAATGACTTGAAGGGGTTGGAGAAGATAGCAGGTCCGTTTAATTCATCTAGCATGTCATCCAGACACGGAATGGGGTGCCAGTACTTGATTGTGATGTTTTTGATGGCGCGACAGTCGACGTACATCCTCCAGCTCCCGTCCTTCTTCGGCACATGTAGGACCGGGATGGCACAGGGACTAAGGGTCTCTCTGACGTAGCCTTGATCCATAAGATCATGTACTTGCCTTTCTAATTCTTTAGCTTCCTCGGAGTTGACTCGGTATGCAGGCTGGTTAGGCTATTGAGTTCCTGGAACGATGTCGATGTGGTGCTCAATGCCTCGAATGGGTGGGAGGCCGGCGGGAATCTCGTCTGGGAACACGTCTGCATAACTCTCTAGAAGGGCTTGGACCTCGGCTGGTAGGGTGGTCTTGTTGCCGGACGTGTGTAAAATCTCTCTGTAGAGCATTAGGACGAGTTGAGTGTCCTCAGTACAGGCGGCTTTCCTCATGTATGCCACGTTAATAAGGAACTTTTCCTTGCAGGCATGTTGGTCTTTCGCCATCTTGGATTGCATCTCTTGCACGGCGTGTGGAGACATTGGTTCCAGGTTGTATGTACGCTTGTCGACGATAAATGAATAGAAGTTCGTCCGTCCATTATGCATAGTCTCTCGGTTATGACATTGCAGGTTACCTGGTCCTGGTATATACCAATGCTGAAAGCGACCTTAACCTGGTAAGAAATATACAGTTATGTCTTGTTGTTCAACCATCGCAGTTTGTAGGGTGTAGGATGCTTGGTCACATGCAGTCCGAGATTTTCAACCATGTATTTGCTTGCGGTGTTGGTTCAGGACCTTCAGTCTATAATTAGTGAGTACACTTTTCCAAGAATGGTACATTTGGAATGGAAATTTTTTCTCGCTGCTCTATCTCTTCTGGCTCAAATCTCGAGCTGAGAACTCGTCTGTTCATGAGCATCTATCCGAAGTCGGCATATTCTATTTCTTCATCAGATTGTTGGTGAGTCGCAGGGACGACCTCATCGTGCTCATCCTCAGACTCATAATCTCCTGAGGCGGTAAATACCATTTTCCTCTGGGTGGGGCATTCTCGTGACATGTTTCCCCTTCCTTTGCACTTGAAGCACACGATCTCGCTGCTTCGATGGGACTGAGTCAGAGTGGTTGTTGGGGTAGTTGGCTTTGGAGCAGCTGGAGCGGCCCTGGAGGCCGAGTTGCTGACCACAGCCTTTCCCTTGAGGCGTGGGTCACTGGTCGAGGCTGTCCATTCAAAGGGCTTGGAGCCAGTGCTCCAGGTACTCTTAGGTCTAAAAGGTGCAGCTAATTTTCTCTATTGCGTTTCTCTATCTGGACTGCTAAGTGGAATAACTCCCCAAGATCATGTTTAGATTGTAGCTCGATCTTCCGGGCGATGGATTTGTGTAACCCGTCGATGAATTGGGCCATTAAACTCTCTTCTGATTCGTCCACGTCAAGTCGGTTGCGTAGGTGCTTGAATTCATCGAAATATTCTGACACCGTCTTACTGCCTTGGATCAAGCGTCTGAATTGTCTCTGTAATTCACGGTGGAAATGAGGAGGGACATAGCGTCTCCTCATGATCTGGGTGAGTTTGACCCATGAGGTCAAAGTACCCATCCTGGCTCTCCTGCGAGCAGTTACTTCGCGATCCCACTACGCCAGTGCGTGATCAGTGAACTGAGTCGTTGCTAAAACGACTCTACGGGGATATTTGTAGTTATAGTACTCAAAGAGTAACTTCATCCTTCTTTCTCAATCGAGATACTCCTCGGGATCAACCTTTCCTGAAAAGGAAGGAGGGTTCATTTTTACGTTGGGGTGGCTCATGGGATGTCTAGGTGGCGGCATCTACTCGTCATAGTACTGCTGCCAGCCCATTTCCTGGTGGGCCCCCTCTGGTCTGTCAACTCGGTACGGGGGCGGCTGGGGGTGGCGCGGGAGCTAGTGCAGGTGCTAGTTGCTCCACTTGCTCGAGGCGCGTTGCTATGGATATCATCTGGGCGGTCAAGGACTGCATAAGCTGCATCATGACTTGATTGTTCTGACCCGAAGACGACTCATCACTACCTGACATATTTCTTTTCATAGAAAAGGAAAAATTCGAGAAATAGAAAGTTTCACAAAAAGGAAAATTACAGAAATGGAAATCTTCCTTTTATGGAAGTAATTCGCAGATAATAATTTCTATTTATAAATTTTATTAAAAGAAAACTACCTAAATGCAGAAAAGGGAAATATTTACTAAAGCAAAATCTGTCCTAAAAAAAATTATTGCCTAAATACCCAAAAGGAAACTATCCTATATGCTAAAGGAAATTTAAATATGGCCTAGTTTATAAAAAAAGAAATAAAATCCGAACAATGAAAATTGCCTAAAGAGGTTTGGGAAAACTTCCTAGAAGGTTTTTGGAAACTTCCTAAAAGGTTTTTGGAAACTTCCTAAAAAGTTAATTCCTAGCCTAAGAAAAAGACAACTAATTAATACTATGCCTAAAATAATGGGGAAAACGTCATAAAACTAATGCAAAGAACCTAGAAGCCTAATATTATGGCTAAGGGCGACACAGTTTGAGGGACAGAGATAATGCGGGACAAGGGAAGTGCTAGGCGCCGAACCTAGGGTGCGGTGCGGTAGGACTCGTAGCGTGACAGAACCTAGACCTAAACGCGGGGCGAGACTCAGCTTGGAGGCACGATACGTCGGGGTGGGAGCTAAGTTTGGCACAGTGCGTGAGGCTCTTGTTGTGGGACTAGAGCTAGGGAACCAAAGGACAAACCTAAATCTAGGCGCGGAACTAAGATTAGCACGCTAGGGCTAGCGGACTGGGCTACGACACGGTTGGGCCCTAGACTGAGCTAGACTGGCTCACGGGAGAACTAGACATGTTTTAACTCTAGTTGCAGAAACCTAGACGCGGTTTGTCTGGCTCCTAAGTTAAACATGAGGCGACTGGACCTAGGTGCTAAGAAGGAACCTAAGCTACACGGGATTGGGCGCGGCTTGACACGATGGGAACTAGAACCTAAGCTACTCACGCAACAAGAAAAACACTAAACCCTATGGAACACACAATTTTCAATGATGAACAAGTGCTCTATGTGAGTTTTCTAAACCCCTAATCTGTTTTAAAACAACCTAAACACCCATTTTTTTAAAAAAAATATTAATCAACAACTAACAACCTGTTTAAACTCTCCTTTTTATAAATGAAATCAAACAAACACAATTGGACAAGCAAACAAATTTCTTCTTAAACTTTTCTTTATAAGCGAAAACAAAGATAGAGGATTGATAGAACATGATTTTTTTTTTTGGTAGTAGGAGACTTGATTCCTTCACCTTTTAACCGAGAACTTCAGGGAAAAAGAGAAACAAACAAAATCAAAAGCAAAAACAATTGCAATCAAAAAAAGAAAAATAACCAATAAAACAAGGATAGAATCAACCTGATGATTTAGGAGCTTTAAGCTCTGATACCAGATGATGTAAGAATGTTGGTGGGCTGTCTTTTCACCGAGAAGCTCAGGTCGCTAGACAGGAGAGATGGAAGCGAGAGCTGGATCGATGGGACCACACAAGCTGTGAAAGGGCTTGTGATACTCCAAGAACTTCAACCAGGAAGGCTGAAGAACATGACAAGCTCACCAAGAAGGCTTGGAAGCGGCGCCAATAGGACTTAGACAAAGTCTTAGGGTTTTTGTTTTAATTATGAATTGCTTGTTATTTTATTAATGAATTGTTCAAAGGCTTATATAAGGCCTTGGTACACTTAGGCTAAAAAAACATGATGTTTAGCCCCTTAAGAAAATAAAACAACAAGGAGTCTAGCTGGTGGCGATTTAAAAGAAACATTTTTCCTAAGTAGCCAACATGACTCATCAGTCCAAATAATATACTTAGCCTAAAAATATAAATAAAAGATAGAAAGCCTAGTTAAACACTTAGGCAAATTCTGTTGGATTGAAGAAAAATAATGAAGGAAGAAGACCTCTAATTCTAGCTTAAGGCCGTGTGATCTAAGTCATCTAAGGAGAGTGTCTAAGGCTTGTTTTTTGTTGTAATATTATGTTATCCTTGTAGCCATTCATGTATAAGGCAATTTTTTTATCCAAACAAGCCTAGACTAGATTAGTATAAATAGCTATCTTTCTCCTCATTTGTATCTTAGAAAACATTATTCTTATTTTCTCAATACAATCATTCTTTCTCTCTAATATCTCTAATATCTCATTCTCCCATTCTCTAAATCTAAAAATCTCTTAATCTCATATCTTTTCAAGGTATCAGAGCCAGGTTACAACAATCTGGGATAAAGTTCATCATTGAATCATTGAATCAAGTCGAGATCATTGACATCTCTAATCCGTTTTTTTCATTCCGATTTCGTCCATAAACTTTGATCGCAAATTCCAGCCAAACCACGGCAGCTTTTGACAATCTGATTTTTCTGGATTGTTCCCCGGCGAGTCATAAAGCAACGCCAATTAGATTTGCATTATTTTATTACGGGAATCAAAAGATACGATTTTTTTTACATCAGACCTCCGCGATTGCCTCCGCCGAAAACCTCCGTGTTTCTCTGACCGTTTCGTTGTTATATCTTCATCAAATCATGGTTTTCAAAATCTTAAAATCAATCCTAACGAGTTTAGTTTCTTTTTGAAGAAATAAGAACTCAATTCTCCTAAGTTTGAAGAAAGTTCTTCAAGTTTTCCCTCAAGACGTCAAAAATCGCCCTTCACAAGAATCTGGTGACAAAACTCTTATCCTTTCTCAGATTTCTTCAAATCTTTGAATCTGAAAAGTTACATAAGTATCTTGTGAGAGTCTCCACGAAGTTTGGTTGCAGTCAGAAGGGTTTAAGTCTTTAAGATAGATTTTCTTGATTTTTCATCAAACTTTGAAAATCTGGAAAATGGAGGGAAACTTGATTTTTGGATTGGTACATTGGTAAAATTCGATTTTTGTTGCTGGATCATCATTGGTTGTGAAGCTAAGAACTGTAAGAAATTGTTCTTGTTGGTTGGAGTTGGTTGAATTCTGTTGCAGGAGTTGCAAAAGTTGTTGGCCTTCACAACCGCCACGAGCCCGCCATTCCATTAAACAAGCTGTGGTGCCCACACGCAGTATCGAACTATGGACCTTGAGTTTACAAGCCGTTCCCGACCGTGGACTTCAGCCGACCGTGTCTCTGTCCGAACAAGTTGATTTTCCATCTTCTGAAGCATGGAGATTCAAACTACTATCAGAGCTCCTATCATTCTACATGGAGAATTATCTCTTATGGTCTAGGACCATGAAAACCACATTTGGTGGTAAAAGCCTTTGGAATCATATTTCAACCAATGGTAATGATGAAGATGAAGTTGCTGAAGTTAATGAGGCTGTGGCTACTCAAGCAAAATGGTACCAAGAAGATCAACTGGTACTCTCTATACTTCAAAACTCTCTTGCTAGTGATCTCTTAGAAGCTTATTCATTTTGTGAGAATACCAAGGAACTTCGGGACACTTTGCGAAGGTGTATTGAAACACCACTAACCTCTTAAGAATTTTGAGGTGAAAAAATCTTTGAATGAATTGAAGCAAGAGGATGCAGAATTCACAAAACACTATGGCTCATTCATAGCATTGTGGGCTGAGCTAGAGATGCTAAGGCCAGCCATAATTGTTCCAATTGTTCTCCTAGAAAGGAAAGAGCAAGACAAGGTGTTTGGGTTACTATTAACTCTTAACACAACCTACTCAGATCTTATTTAGCATATTCTCAGGTCTGATAAGCTTCCTAGCTTGTAAAATATTTATGCTCAAATCCAAAAGGACCAAGGATCCCATGTACTCTTTCGAAACAAGGCTGAATTAATGGCTACACACAAGAGTTTCTTCAAACTAACAACAACAAATGATACAAGGAAGAAGAGACCAATATGTGACCATTGCAAAAAGAGTGGCCATAAAAAGAATGAGTGTTGGGTACTCCATCCGGAGCTGAAACCAAGCTGGTTCCTTGAGAAACAACAGCACACAGCCGGCCACACTCAGCTTGAAGCTGCTGGCCATGGCCAGTACATGCTCCCGGCTGGTAGTAAGCTTCCGGCCCCTTCTATGGCTTGTACCAGCTCCCATTGTCACTCGGCCCCAACTAGATCCATGTCCTCAGCATCTGAATTTGTGAAAAAATTAGATCTAGAAGCTCTTCTCAAAGCAATTAAGGATGGTAATGTGTTGGCTAAAACTCTTCATGACTCTTTTTAAACTTATTTTGCTTATAATGCCTATAAATCATTGGTTGTTGATTATAGTGCTTCTCATCATATGATTAGTGATCTAGGATTGCTAGAGAACTTAGAACCTGCCTTAGATAATGTTGTCATTTCTAATGGAATTAAAGTACCAATCAAAGGCATATGAAAGCTTAAGTTGTTTGATAGAGAATCTAAAGCTTTTTACATGCCATCTTTTTCATCAAATCTGCTTTCAGTTAAAAGAGCCACTACTGATTTGAATTGTCAAGCTATCTTTAGTCCTAATGATTTATACTTTCAGGATATTGAGACTAGTAGAAAATTTGGCCAAGGGACTACAAGGAATGACTTGTATATGCTTGAAGATATGGCCAATGCAAGAGGGGTGGAACTGGTTAGGTTAGGACATCCTCATCCTACAGCACTATAACTAATTGTTCCTGGTTTAAAAAGGCCAAAGGATATGTGTGATTCTTGTATACTTGGGAAACATTGCAAAACAATGTTTGAGAAATCTTTGCATACCTATGATAATTGTTTTGAGTTGGTGCATTCTGATGTTTGGACATCTCCATTCCCATCTAGAGAAAACCACAAGTATTTTGTGACATTTACTAATGAAAAGTCTAAATATACTTGGTCACTTTGCTTAGTTATAAAGATCGAGTATTTGATGCATTTCTAAATTTTCAAGTCTATGTTACTAACCAATACAATGAAAGTATCAAATGCTTTAGAACAGATAATGGAGGGGAATGCACTAACACCAGGCTTCAACAATATTTGGCCAAGCATGGCATTGAACATCAAACCATCTGTCCTTACACTCCACAGCAAAATGGAGTGGTTGAAAGGAAGAATAGGCATTTGATGGAAGTTGTGAGAACAATGATGTTCCACATGAAAGTTTCCAAAAGATTTTGGGGGGATGCTCTTGTAGCTGCATGCTACTTGATTTATAGGACTCCTACAAAAATCCTAGATGACTTGTCTCCATTTGAGGTACTAAACAAAATTAGACCAAACATTGATCAGTTAAGAGTTTTTGGTTGTGTTTGTTTTGTATTAGTTCCAAGGGAGCAAAGGAACAAGCTGGAATCAAAGAGTACCAAAGCTATGTTTATTGGGTATTCTCCTACCCAGAAAGTATACAAATGCTATGATCCAGAGACTAGAAGATTCTTAGTATCCAGAGATGTTAAATTCCAAGAATCAAAAGGTTTCTATGAAGAAGGAACTTGGGATCAATTCAAAGACATCTCCACAACAAGATCTGACCAAGATGAGAACTTGAGGAGACTCTTGGAGAGTATTGGCATAGTCTCTCCTCATCCTCAGCCCACAGCCACCTCACCTTAACTCAGCCTCCTGCACCAGCTGCGTCCAGCCCTGGCACAACCACAGCACCGGCACGGCCAGCCAGGCCGAGGCCATCCGCTCCATCCGGTCCGGTTTCTTCTGGGCTTCCCTCCAGCTCTCCTGGCCTTCCTCCTGTTGAACATGGGGGGGGAGAAGCATCTACTCATGTCCAACAAGACTCAGAAGGAGATGAATCAATTCTAGTCTCAGCTTCCAAGAGATCAAGAGATGTGCCCACTCTCATTGAATCTTTAGTTGAAGAGGAGGAGCATATCCAAGAAGCTCCACCTACATTTTTAAGAAGAAGCACAAGACAAAGGAATCCACCAGTCTTCTACAGTCAGAATGTTATCGTTCATCATGATCAGGGAGTTTGTAACATTGCTTACTTACCTACTAACCATGTTGCATTCACTTTGAGTCTTGATAAGGAACATATTCCAAAGACATATGAGGAAGCAATGACTAATAAGGAATTGAGGGAAGCTATCCTAGCTGAGAAACAAGCCATGGAAAGGAATGGTACCTATGCTCCAGCCACTTTACCTAAAGGAAAAAGGGCTGTAAGTTCTAAGTGAATTTTTACCATTAAATACAAAAACAATGGTGAAATTGATAGATATAAAGCTAGGTTTCTGGCTATAGGATTTACTCAGAATTTGGTGAAGATTATAGGGATACTTTTGCACATGTAGCTAAGCTTCACTCTGTTAATGTTGTTCTTTCACTTGCTACTAATCTTGATTGGGAATAATGGCAAATGGATGTTAAAAATGCATTTTTACAAGGTGAATTAGAAGAAGAGGTATACATGTCACCTCCACCAGGTCTAGAAGAAGAGATAGGGGCCGGTAACATACTCAGACTGAGGAAGGCCATGTATGGCCTTAAACAATCTCCAAGAGCTTGGTACCACAAGCTGAATGTAACCTTGATGGATAGAGGCTTCAAAAGATCTGAAGTTGAACACATCCTTTTTACACTAAAGAGTAAGGAAGGTATTGTGGTAATTCTCATTTATGTAGATGATATAATCATATCTGGTAGTGATAGTGTTGGTATTGCATCTACAAAAGAATATTTGAAGTGTGTAGGTTCAAAGAAGATCTTTTCTTATCTCAAAGGAAATATGTTGTAGATTTACTAACTAACCTTTACATGTATGATGGAAGCTAAACCATTCAAAACACCCTTAGAAGAAGACTATAAAGTCCGAACTAAGGGGGAGGTAGAGGAGGAAATTGATTTTCATGATCCTAAGCTCTATAGGAAAGTGGCTGGTAAGCTTATTTATCTAACCATCACTAGACCAGATTTATGTTTTGCTGTGAATCAGGTTCTAAACACATGCAAGGCCCAAAAATGAGGCATTGGAAGATGGCAAATTGAATTTTGAGATATCTAAAAGGCACTCATGAACAAAGTATATGGATGGGTTGCAATAGAAATACAAATGTGGTTGGTTATTGTGATGCAGATTGGTCATGAGATAGGGAGGATAAAAGAAGTACCACATGCTATTGTACTTTCATAAGAGGGAACCTTGTGACTTGGAAAACCAAGAAGCAAAAGGTGGTGTCATGCTCTAGTGCAGAATCAAAATATAGAGCCATGAGGAAGCTTACAACTGAATGCATTTGGCTGAAGCAACTTCTTAAGGACTTGTCCGTGAGCTTTGATGATCCTATCACCATTTATTGTGACAAACAGGCTGCTATACACATTGCTTCCAACTCTGTGTTTCATGAAAGGACCAAGCATATAGAGGTAGATTGCCACAAAGTAAGATAAGCTATTGGAAAAGGAATCATCTTGCCTTGTTGTACAAGGAGTGAGGATAAACTAGCTGATGTGTTCACCAAAGCAACAACTTTGAAGAATGGCTCCTCCATCTGTCCAAGGCTTGGCCTTATGACCATTCCATAACAATGATCCCAACATGGAGTGTTATACTCTTTTTCCCTAGAAAATGTTTTGTCCCAATTGGGTTTTCCTTCTTTAGGTTTTTAACGAGGTAATGCTTCATGGTTGCAAGCTTAGACATTCTCCATGTCTTAAGCTTGAGGGGGAGTGTTGGAATGAAGAAGAAATGATGAAGGAAGAAGGCTTCTAATTCTAGCTTAAGGTCGTGTGATCTAAGTCATGTAAGAGGAGTGTCTAAGACTTGTTTGTGTTCTAATATTATGTTATCCTTGTAGCCATTCATGTATAAGGCAATCCTGGTATCCAAACAAGCCTAGACTAGAGTAGTATAAATAGCTATTTCTCTCCTCATTTATAACTTAGAAAACATTATTCCCATTTTCTCAATACAATCATTCTCTCTCTTTAATCTCTCTAATCTCTCATTCTCAATTTCTCTAAATCTACAAATCTCTTAATCTCATATTCTTTCAAATTCGGTGGTGACTTGTGAAAGGTATAGAATCGTGAACAAGTCTTTACCGTCTTGGACACTAAGAGTATTGCCTCGTTAAAACCTTCTTCGGAAAGCCCAATGGGATAAAACCGAAGATAGGAAAAATAGTACAATTTCCTAGCACGACTTTTGGTGTCTTTACCGGATGGTAATGGTAAAGACACTGGAGGAAGAAGAGTCTTCGAGAAGGAACCTCTATTGTTTCTTGTTCGGCTTGAAGGGGTCGGGGTTGCATGGACCAGGGTCGGTCGGTCTGTGTTCCGGCGCGGTCGGTCCGTGTTCCTGACCGGCTCCACTCTCCAACAGCATGTTGAGCTTATCTCCTAAGGCTTTTCTCTTGGATTGTGTGAGAGGTCCTGGTGAGATGACCGGTGCAGTAGCTGGGACGATGTCCTCTTCACTGTGTGGCGACTGTTTGATGACCATTGTTTCTGGCAAACTATTTTTGTATTAATTATTATTGGTAATCATACTAATTTATTTGAATCTGTTTGGTTTCTAAAATGACATAACCAAACCAATTATATGATTGTAATCTAATGCTACAAAAACTAATATCAACAAACTGAACTAAACTGCAAAAAAAGTCACAAAAAAAATTATTGAAAAACCAACATTCAAATCCAAACATAATATTGTCACAATTCATAGCAAACAAAGAAACTAAATAGCAAAAAGCAAAAATTAAGAAAACAGAAGTTCATGAAATTAGTTGTGTATCACAAAACATAGAAGATTAGTTCATAATCGGATGAGATCCCCAAGGATTGCATTCTGCAAATAGTGTTGGATAAGCTGATATAGAAGTTACTAATTTCACAAGATCATGGATGGATTGATAGGTCGCACAAGAAAGGTCCTTGATATATCGTTTCTTAAGCAGCCCTAAAGAGTTACTAACTCTCAGTGTTCGAATAAGAAGTGAATGAGTGTGTCGTTGATTCAGTGAACGAACCAAATAACAAACAACTGGGATGTTCACGAAGAACAACAGATATTCACTGTCTAAGTATTCAAAAACAAAATTTGGCAAAACCTTTTTTATTAGAATTTGTTGGTTTACTTTTATAATAGTAAGTTTGCACAAGTCAAAGTGATTTAATAACTAAGAAAAATCAAGCAAGACTTTTACTAAAAACAAGACAGACTCTTAAGCTACTTTGAATGACCCTTAAGGTACTCCTCAACTGACTCTTAGTCTCCTTATGGGCGATAGTGAAGTGGCCTTGGGCTTAGATCGTGTTTGTCCAAATGGCTTGGTCATTCACCTGAACGTAAAGTATATTCACGTCCACCTTGATCACGTCCTTCTTCGAAGTAGTCATTGGATCGAGACTTGAGCTGTGTAAAAGATTGCCTAAGGCATGAATGAACCTCCGAACTCTGGACCGCGTCATGGATCCCATTGGGACGTGCAAAGCATCGCCCTTATAATAAGTGGTCGTGACATCTTCATCATCCTGGACGGCTTTTGTGTCTTGTCTAAGCTCAGGTTCAGACCGCTCATCGTCCAACCTGTTCATGATCACATCATTCCTCGCGCCCCTTCAAAAGGATTTGCTCGCAAATCCATATCTTCTTCAAGGAAAATAATTAAATAAGATACAGTAATACTAGAACTAATTTCATATTTATCTTGTAGATCAATATAATAAGCATTATTGTTGATACTCCTTGTGACCGTGAATGGTCTATCAACTCTCGGCTTAAGCTTGGAGTTTCTTTCTTTGGGAAAACGTTCCTCCCTCAAGTAGATTAGAAATTGGTCTTCTTCCTGAAAGAGTAGCTTCCACCTGTTCTTATTAGCGCTCTTAGCATACTGCTTAGTATTTGCTTCAATGTTCTGTCGTGCCTTCTCATGAAGCTGCTTAATCAGTTTGGGCTTCTTTTCTCCATTCAAACTAGTTTGTTCATTCAAAGGTAAAGATATTAAATCCAATGTTGACAAATGGTTAAATCCATAAACAATTTGAAATGAAGAAAACTTAGTAGCTGAATGTACTGACTGATTATAAGGAAATTCAACATGAGGCAAACATTCTTCCCAAGTTCTAAGATTCTTTCTGATCACGCCCTATGCATGATGGATAGAGTTTTATTAACTACTTCTGTTTGTCCATCAGTTTACGGATGACAAGTAGTTTGAAATAGCAACTTAGTTCCTAACTTAAACCATAGGATTTTACAAAAGAAACTCAAGAACTAAGAATCTCTATCAAACACGATGGTTCTAGGTATGCCATGCAAACAAACAATTTCCTAAAGAACAAATCGGCTACATGCACAACATCATTCGATTTGTGGCATAAAATAAAATGAACCATTTTTAAAAACCTATCTATCACAACAAAGATTAAATCTCGTCTAGCCTTAGACATGAGCAATCCTAAAAAAAAATACAATGAAAGATCCCACCAAGGATGAGGGGGCATGGGTAAAGGCGAGTATAAACCAGTGTTTTAAGTTGTGGCCTTAGACTGCTTACATGTAAGGCAGCGTCCACATACCTTCTCCATGTCCTTTTTCAGATGTGGCCAGAAGAAGTGTTCTTGGACCACCTGTACTGTTTTGGTCACGTCAAAATGTCCCAGAAGGCCTCCTACGTGCTATTCCTTAACAATAACACCTTTAAAGAATAATTAGGAACTCACAAACGATTGGTATAAAACAAATAACAATCATGCCTATAAAATTTTCCTTCGGTGACCTTCACACATGCTAAGTATGGTTCTTTGAACTCAGCATCAGTTTCCTAAAGTTCTTTGATTGTTAAAATCCAAGCAGCCTAGCATCTATAGTGGTGATAAGAGTATACCTTATAGATATGGCATCAGAAAAAATATTTTCTTTACCTTTCTTATACTTAACAACGTAAGGAAATGTTTCTATGAACTCTACCCATTTGACATTCCTTTTGTTGAGCTTGTGTTGTCCCTTAAGATACTTGAGATTCAGATAGTCAGTGTGCACTAATAATTCATTTGGCCAAAGTTAGTGCTTCCACATTTGCTATGTCCTCAGCAAGGAATAAAACTCCTTGTCATAAGTACGGTAGTTGAGTGTGGGGCCTTCAAACTTCTTAGTCAAGTAAGCGATGGGTTTTCCTTTGAGAATCAAAATACCGCCAATACCAACGCCTGAGAAAATCAAACAAAACAAGAATAGATGCATGAGTAAGTTTCTCTTTCATGGCTCGAAAGGCATCTTCTTGATCTTGTTCCAACTTGAAATCAACATTCTTCTTGATTACTTCTGTCAAGGGGGCGACCAGTGTACTAAAGTCCTTCAAAAATCTCTAATAAAAGCCGGCTAGCCTGTTAAAACTCATGACTCTCCCACGGTCGTTGGGCTTCGCCACTCCTGGACGGCCTTGATATTTTCTTCGTCAACTCGAATGCGATCAACCCCTACAACAAAGCCAAGAAACACGAAATTATCTGTTGCAAAGGTACATTTCATAACATTGGCATAAGACTTATAAGATCAACTTGAGATGTGCAGCATGTTCTTTTAAACTCTTGATGTAAACTAAGATGTCATCAAAGTAAACTACACCATATTCTCTTATGAAAGTCCTAAGAACATAGTTCATCTGCCTCATGAACGTGCTAGGTGTGTTTCTTAATCTAAATAGCATGACTAACCATTCATACAAACCTAACTTAGATTTAAAAGCCGTTTTCCAATCTTCCTCCTCCTTCATCCTTATTTGATGATAACCGCTCTTAAAATCTATCTTAGAAAAGATACTAGATCCATATAACTCATCAAGCATATCATCAAGTCGAGGGAATGGATGCCTACAATTAATTTTTATGTTGTTGACTGCTCGGCTATCAACGCACATCCTCCAGCTCCCATCCTTCTTTGTCACCAATAGGACTCGGACCGTGTATGGACTCATACTCTCTCAGATGAGTCCTTTGTCCAACAGCTCTCCAGTCTGCCTTTGAAGCTCTTTGGTCTCGGTCGGATTAGTCCTATAAGCCGGCCTGTTAGGAAAAGAAGCTGCAGGAATAAAATTGATTTTATGTTCAACACCTCTCAAAGGCGGCAGTTCAGATGAACTCTCTTCAGGGAACAAGTCTTCAACTGCAAAAAAAACTTAATCTCACTTGGAATATCCAGTGCAAGGTCAGAAGAAACCATTAGTGTTTCCTTATAAACAAGTAAGAAAAAATATTTTTGGATAAACAAAACATTATTAACTTCTCATGGCTTAGCATAAAACTTAGATTATTTTACCTTAGCAATCAGGTTGTTTTAGGTTGAAGCCGTGTCCTGTTTACCTTTCTCTTGTGTCCTCCTTTACTTGAGTAGCATATGGTCTTGGTGAACTTCTTGTCGAGAAAGTGGCGCCAAGATGACTTTCTTTCCTTTGTAGGTGAACGAGTGTATGTTGGAATATATATCATGACCACGGTCATCCTAGAAGTATATGTCCGGCCTCCATTGGCAAAATGTCACACCAGATCTCATCTTTGTACTTGCCAATCGTAAGGGGTACCACCACTTGATGGCTTACTCTCATGTCACCGTCCTCATTGAGCCATTGTAGGGAGTAAGGCCGTGGATATTTCTGAACCTGAAGTCCAAGCTTGCACACCAAGGTCTCAATAGCCAGGTTGGTACAAGTTCTTCCATTCACAATAAGGCTATAAACATTGCCTTACCCCACACAATAGGTATGTAACAGATTCTCTCTTTGGTCGTGCTCCTTTGTCTTGGTTTGACACTCAAGCTCCATCTGGTCACAAGCAACTCTCCATGGGCGGCATAGTCCATCTGCTCCTCGTCCGTGTCCAAGCCTGGAGTAGTTTCTTGCAGCTCTTCTTTTGATTATACTTCACCATTATATAAGACTCCCATCACTCACTTTTACAATTCCTTGCATAATGACCTTCCTTGACACTTGTCGGACTTAACGTCCCTGGCTCGATTGACAGGAACCACAGCTTTTCACTTTCCATCATTGAAAACCAGATTAGTCTTAAAATCAGAAGTAGACTTAGCAGGAAACCAAAATTTGTCTTGAATGAGAGTTTTGGAGATGGATGCATCGGTTGGCTTCACAAAGCTTATCCTCTAATTTTTCTGCTCGATCAGAATGGCCTTGTGAAACATCTCCTCGATGTCATCATACTCTTGCATCTCCAAACGGTCTTAGATGTATCTGTTGAGGCTGCCTAGAAACCGAGCCATTGTTCCCTCTTGCTCTTCATCAATGTCAGCCTTTAGCATGAGTAACTCCTGAAAGTAGTCCTCAACGCTTTTGCTTCTCTTGGTAAGACGTCTTATTTTTGGTGTAGTTCCCTGTTGTAGTGACTTGGAACAAAACGCTTCCTCATGAGTGCAATCATCTCGTCCCACATTGCGATAAGTCATTGCCATGTTCTTCTCCTAGCTGTCACAACTTGATACAATCAGTTAATAGCATAATCATTAAATTCAATAGCAGCAAGCCTTACCTTCTTAAATTCTGAGAAGTTTTGACAGTCAAAAACAAGTTCAATTTTTTTTTCATTCTAAATAAGCATCAGGGTTCTTTTTTACCATAAATAGGGATCATAAGTTAAAGACCTCACATATTTTTGTCTGACATGTGCACATAAACTCCTCCACGCAGCCTGATTTCCCAAACCCTCCTATTGCCCCTTAGGCTTTCGGCTGAAGAGTTCTGGTAGTACTCCTCTTCATTATGTTGGGCGGTCCTAGCTCTCCTCCTGGTTACGATTTGGGTGTTTGTTAGTTTGTCTTCTTTGATTAGGTCTAAGCGTTGGTTTAACTCCTTTACTTGTGCAGTTATCAAACGCCTCATCTCGCCAATAAGGACTGTCATTTGGATGCTGGAAAAACCTGTTCCCACGTTAGTCTTCTGTTCACCATCTGATTTTTCCGTTGTCCTGAAATAAAAAAAAACTGGATAAAGTAATAATAAGTCCTCACAAGTGTTCTATCAAGTGTTCATTGCATTGGTGGTCACTTAATGAATTACTCCGGAGTTCTAAATGAATAAATCTTTTTTAGTTCAGTGAGTTATCTTTTTGACAAAGAAGAGAAAGATAGAAAGATTGTTAGATTTTTGTGTGGCTAGCTGATTGACCAAATCCTAGATACGATTTCTCTTGGATCTAAACGCTTTTTTTTTTCTTTTCTTTTGGGCATGTTTTTATAGAATAGGAAAGGCACAACTAGCAGGATAGATAGACAGAAAATATTTTTTTTAGAAGATAAGAAGATGAAATTGGTAAGAAGATGAAAAGATGAGAATATGAATCAGACATTAGTACCAAAATTTTCAGAAGAAACCATTAGTGTTTCCTTATAAACAAGAAAGATCAAAGATTTATGGGTAAACAAAGTATTCTTAACTCTTCGGCTTTAGCATAAAAATTAGATTGTTTTACCTTATCAATCAGTTTGTATCACTACAAGAAAACACGGTAGAATCAACAGAATCCGTCTTTCGGTTCTACAGAGTCAAAAATGCCTTATTCGTTGGAATGAATTTACGGATTTCTGATGGATTCAGTTGATCGTAAAAAATTGACGGAATTCCGATGGTCGTCAGAACCGACGGTTCAGAACAAAAGGTGTTCCGATTAGCTCAGAACCGCCGGATTTTTGACGACTCGGAACAGCCAGATTTCCGATGAAAATTAGATTTTTTAAAAGAATAAATTTAATATTTAATAAATTAAATTGAAAAATAATTTAAACTAAAATTAAAATTAATAAAAACTAAATAAATTTAATTAACTAAATGAAAAGGATAGGAGGAGGAGGAGAGAAGAGGAGAGAAGAGGAGGAGAGGAGGAGGAGCGGCCCGGCGTGATGGGGTCATCCAAGCTACACCGACCCGGTACTTGGAGGATGAGGTTCATGCCACTCCATATGTGTCTCACCGCATAATGACTAGGAGCAGGGCCGCTCAAGGAGCTCAAGACAGGAGCAAGGATGATCAACCTCATGGAGACCAAGCAGTAACCAACCTAGCTCATGCATCCGGTCATGGAGAGGAAGAGGAGATTGAAGACACCAGTCAGCCGCTTGATCATGTTCAGCTGGGTGTTCCTGACCAGGACATCCATGCACACAGCCTTACGGATAAGGTCTTGTGTGTCCTTACTATCTTTGAGTAAGGGCACCTTCAAAGACCTTAGGTGATTAGGGTACTCTTTTCCTTTCTAAGTTTACCATAATGGGTTTTTGGAAAGGTTTTTAATGAGACCTGAAAATCTAAGACATCAAGCCTAGTGTCCCATTGGTTTAATGTGGACATGTCCATTTAAATCAATTAGGCTTGATTTTATCCTAGGCAAATGTTTAGCCTTTGCACTTTCTTTAAGACTTAGTCATTTGGGGTTTTGATTAGTTTTGTTGACCATGGTCAACTAGGTCTTGGTATGTAGCCTATAAAAGGCAGACTCTTACTCATTCTCTAATCAGACATTTTAGAACCCTAAACTTCAAGACCAAGCATGGCTTGTATGAATGGCTAGTCATGCCATTCGGCCTCTCCAATGCCCCAAGCACCTTCATGCGCCTCATGCACCATATCCTTAGACCCTTTATGGGCAAGTTATTAGTGGTTTATTTTGATGACATTCTGATATATAGCTCTTGCTTGACTGATCATGTGCTGCATTTAGAACAAGTCTTAGAGACTTTTAGGAAAGAACACATGTTTGCCAATTTGTCTAAATGCATCTTTTGCACAGATGAGGTTGTTTTCCTTAGCTTTGTGGTTAGCTCACAGGGATTAAGAGTGGATGTGGGGAAGATAGAAGCCATACTTGGCTGGCACAGACAGACTTCAATCAGCCAAGTTAGAAGCTTCCATGTGTTGGCCAGTTTCTATAGGCGCTTTATGAAGGACTTCAGCACCTTGGCCGCACCATTCACTTCCCTGATCAAGAAGAACACGGGTTTTGAGTGGGGAGAGTTGCAAGAACAAGCCTTCTTGAATCTCAGGTACCAGCTGACCCATGCGCCCATCCTTGCTCTGCCAAATTTTGAGAAAACCTTTGAAGTGGAGTGTGATGCCTCAGGAGTAGGCATAGGGGCGGTACTGACTCAAGGAGGGAGACCAGTGGCCTATTTTAGTGAGAAGCTGACCGGTGCTACCTTGAACTACCCAGCTTATGACAAGGAGTTGTATGGATTGGTCAGGGCAATGCAAACATGGCAGCACTATCTATTGGCTAGGGAGTGTGTGATCCACACAGATCATGAGACCTTGCAGCATCTGAGGGGCCAGACCGTGTTGAAGAAAAGGCATGCTAGATGGCTGGAGTATATAGAGACCTTCTCCTATGTGATCAAATACAAGAGGGGAAAAGAGAATGTAGTGGCGGATGCCTTGTCAAGGAGGCATGCTTTGATCTCCACCATGGATGCTAAGGTCATGGGATTTAGACACTTGAAGACTTTGTACCCTGAAGACCCAGACCTCAAGGCAGCTTATGAAAGGCATGGAACAGGAGCCTACACGCGTTTCTTCCTTCATGATGGGTTCTTTTTTAAGGACAAACGGTTGTGCATTCCCCAAGGCTCAATGAGGGAGTTGTTAGTAGAGGAAGCTCATGGAGGTGGTCTTATGGGCCATTTTGGAGTGGAGAAGACTCTCAGTGTTCTTAAGGAACATTTCTACTGGCCCAAGATGAAGAAGATGGTAGCCACCCACTGTGACCGGTGCATCACTTGCAAGAGAGCCAAGTCAAGACTCCACCCCCACGGCTTATACATGCCCCTGCCAGTTCCTACTCTACCGTGGGTAGACATCTCCATAGATTTCGTTTTAGGATATCCAAAGATTCAGCACAAGGATTCAGTGTTTGTGGTAGTGGACCGCTTCTCCAAAATGGCTCACTTCATACCCTGCTCAAAGACCAATGATGCCTCTCAGACCGCAACCCTATTCTTTAGAGAGGTGGTGAGACTTCATGGCATCCCAAGAACCATTGTGTCTGACCGGAACACAAAGTTCTTGTCACACTTCTGGAGGACTTTGTGGAAGAAGCTGGGTACCAAGCTTCTGTTCTCTACCACGTGCCATCCTCAAACAGATGGGCAGACCGAGTTGGTCAACCGCACCTTAGGAGCATTCTTGAGGTCAACAATTGGACGGCATCTAACAACTTGGGTGGAGAGCCTTCCCTTGGTGGAATTTGCCTACAATTCGGCCAAGCATTCTACCACAGGCATGTCCCCTTTTGAAGCTGTGTATGATCGCAATCCGGACACTCCTTTGACCCTGGCACCTTTGCCACCGACCGAGACCATGGATCTTGAAGGAGAAGCTAAAGCCGCAGTCATGAAGAGGATATTTGAACAAGTGCACGGCAAGATTGAAAAGAGGAATGACCAAGTCCGATCTAGGATCAACAAGAAGAGGAAGCAGCTGGTGTTCCAACCAGGAGATTGGGTGTGGTTACACCTAAGGCCAGAACGCTTTCCCAACAAGCGCAAGCACAAGCTGGACTTCAGAGGAGATGGGCCATTCCAAGTGGTGGAACGCATCAATGACAATGCCTATAGGCTCAAGCTACCAGGTTAGTATAATGTGTCTTCATCTTTTAATGTTTCTGATTTATCTCCCTTTGATGCACAGGATGTTGGCTCTTTGGAGACCAAAGCACTTGAAGAGGGTGGGGATGATGGGGTTATCCAAGCTACACCGACTCGGTACTTGGAGGATGAGGTTCATGCCACTCCATATGTGTCTCACCGCATAATGACTAGGAGCAGGGCCGCTCAAGGAGCTCAAGACTGGAGCAAGGATGATCAACCCCATGGAGACCAAGCAGTAACCAACCTAGCTCATGCATCCGGTCATGGAGAGGAAGAGGAGATTGAAGACACCAGTCAGCCGCTTGATCATGTTCAGCTGGGTGTTCCTGACCAGGACATCCATGCACACAGCCTTAGGGATAAGGTCTTATGTGTCCTTACTATCTTTGAGTAAGGGCACCTTCAAAGACCTTAGGTGATTAGGGTACTCTTTTCCTTTCTAAGTTTACCATAATGGGTTCTTGGAAAGGTTTTTAATGAGACCTGAAAATCTAAGGCATCAAGCCTAGTGTCCCATTGGTTTAATGTGGACATGTCCATTTAAATCAATTAGGCTTGATTTTATCCTAGGCAAATGTTTAGCCTTTGCACTTTCTTTAAGACTTAGTCATTTGGGGTTTTGATTAGTTTTGTTGACCACGGTCAACTAGGTCTTGGTATGTAGCCTATAAAAGGCAGACTCTTACTCATTCTCTAATCAGACATTTTAGAACCCTAAACTTGAACTTGGCCGCCTAGGTCTTTCTCTCCTTCTTCCTTGTTCGAGTGTGTCTCCAAGTAAAAGAGAGTTTCCTTGAAGATTGAGTGTGTATCTCTTCTTTGAAAGGCTGTATCCAAGCCAGACATAGCTTGGTGTGTTGCCTTCAAACCACCTTTCAAATCGTGTCAAAAACCCCCTTTTCATTCTAGTCGTTCCATCATTCTGCACCCGCCGGTCGCTGTTTAAATCCGCGTCCGTACCGCCCGTCGTTCGTCCCTGACCGTGCGCCCGTCCAGCCGTTCGAGTCCTCGCCCGCGGGTTGTCCTTCGTTCGTCCTCCTGGCTGAGTGTTCAACCCACCGTTCAAACCCTTCGCCCGTACGTTTGACCGACCATCCCAGCTACAACATCCACAGTCGTAACCCGCGAGCCACGGGCCAATCCTTCGCCCGCAGCCGGGTTCCGGAACCGTAGCCTCTTGATCCGGTTTCCACCTCCGACCGTACCATCCATTCTCTCACAGTTTCCTCCCAGATGGCTTGGCCTGTAACACGGCGGGAGAGGAGAGAGAGGAGGAGCCACAGTGGATGTGAGGAGGAGGAGAGGAGAGGAGAAGAGAAGAGAAAAGGAGGAGAAGAGGAGGAAGAGAGGAAAGGAGGAGAGGAGGAGAAGGATTAGGAGGAGGAGGATTAGGAGGAGGAGGAGGAGAGGAGGAAAGGAGGAGGAGTGGCATGGTGGAAAGGAGAGGGAGGAGGAGCCATGGTGGAGGTGAGGAGGAGGAGGAGAGAAGGAGAGAAAAGGAGGATAGGAGGAAGAGAGAAAAGGAAAAAAAGGAGGAGAGGAAAGGAGGAGAGGAAGAGGAGAGGAAATGAGGAGAGGAGTAGGAGAGAAGTGGAGAAAAAGAAGAAAAAGTTATTTTTGGGTGGATTTCGTTAGGAATCTATCGGAGTATTCTGAGGGATTTCTGACAAAAAAAAAATTTTTTGACCGGTGTCGGTTGCTGTTGGAATTCTCTTGGAAAGCCTTCATAATTTCTGAAGGCTTTTCGACGGCTGATAACTGACAGATTATAACCGACGGCTGATAACTGACAGTTTATAACTGATGGCCAACCGACATGTTTTTCCGACGGCCGCCGGGTCCGTCGGAAAACACTTTGTTTTCTTGTAAGTGATTTGAGCTTGAAGCTATGTCCTGTTTAACTTTCTCTTGTGTACTCCTTTTCTTGAGTAGTATCTGGTCTTGGTGAACTTCTTTTGGAGAAAGTGGCCCCAAGATCAATTTTTTCTCTCTATTAGTGAACGAGTTTCTGTTAGTATATCTGTCATGAACCACCTTGTTGTCATATTGCCACGATCGTCATATATGTCCGGCCTCCATTGGCAAAACGTCACACAAGACCTAATCTTTGTACTTGGCAATCGTAAGGGGTACCACCACCTGATGTCTTACTCTCATGTCATCGTCCTCATTGAGCCATTGTGGGGAGTAACACCGTGGATGTTTCTAAACCTTAAATCCAAGCTTGCGCACCAAGGTCTCACTAGACATGTTGGTACAGCTTCCTCCATCCATAATAAGGCTACATACTTTGCTTTGAACCACACAAAAGATATGGAACATATTCTCCCTTTGGTCATTATCCTTTGACTTGGTTTGGACACTCAGAGTCTGTCTGGTCATAATTAATTCTCCATGGACGGCATAGTCCATCTGCTCCTCGTCTGTGTCCGAGCCAAGAGTGGTTTCTTGCGGCTCTTCTTCTGATCTTACTTCATCATTACCTAAGACTATCAACACCCTCTTGTTATTACAATCTCGTGCCTAATTGCCTATTCCTTGACACTTGTTGCACTTAATGTCTCTGGCTCGAGTGACAGGAACCACAGCTTTTCCCTTGACATCATTAACAACCAGATTAGTCTAAAAATCAGAAGGGACTTGACTGGAAACTTAAATTTGTCTTGAATGGGAGTTTTGGAGTTGGATGAATCAGTTGGCTTTACAAAGCTTCTCATCTTATTTTGCTGCTTGATCAGAATGGCATTGTGCAACATCTCCTCGATGTCATCATACTCTTGCATCTCCAAACGGTCTTGGATGTCGCTGTTGAGGTCGCCTAGAAACTGAACCATTGTTCCCTCTTGGTCTTCATCGATTTCGGCCTTGAGCATGAGTGATTCCATTTCCTGAAAGTAGTCTTCAACGCTTTTGCTTTTCTGGGTTACTAACTCTTAGTGTTCAAATAAGAAGATCCTCAAGCAGTCTTAAGCATTTCAGCACTTAGTATTCGAATGATTGTGTCGTTGATTGGATGAACACACCGTACAACTGGGATGTTCATGAGAACAAAAAATATTCACTCTCTTTATTAGAATTTTGGAAAAAACTTCTTTATTAGAATTTGTTGGCTTACTTTTATATTAGCAAGTTTGTACCAGTCAAAGTGATTATATAACTACAGAAAATCAAGCAAGACTTTGGCTAAAAACAAGACTGACTCTTAGAATACTCGGACTGACTATTAAGTTACTTCGAACGACCCTTAAGCTACTCCAGGACTTACTCTTAGTCTCCTTATGGGCGTGAGTGAATTGGCGTTGGGCTTAAGTCGTGTTTGTCCCAACGGCTTGGTCATTCACCTAAACATGGAGTACGTTCATGTCACCTTGATCACGTATTTCTTCAAAGTAGTCATTGAATCGATACTTGGGCAGAGTAAAAGATTTTCTAAGGCTTGAGTGAACATCCGATCTCTGGACCGCGACATGGATCCCTTTGGGACGTGTAATGCGTCGTCCTTATCATAACTGACCGCAGGTTCTTTATCATCTTGGACGGCTTCTGCGTCTTGTGCAAGCTCAGGTTCCGACCGTCGAAATCTTAGAATTTTACTAGTTTTTAGAATAGGATATAGTCCGTTTATAATGCATTTTAGGGTGTTTAGGACTGCATTTGGTGTACATATTGCATAAACATGTGTTCGGTTGGATTGTTTATTTTAAACTTCAAAATAAACAAATCCAACCGTTTTTATTTTCTTTTGCTTTAGTTAGAATAAGTTATTTTTATTTAGTTTTTTTTAGTTCAATGACACTAGGTTACCAACCATAATTAATTATTAGCCTAAATTAGACAAAAACTTGCATCCTAAGTACTTGAAAGACACCAGGTTTGGAGTGACACCCCATGTACTACGACAACAAGAGAATTTGGTATCCTATGGTCGAAAAGACCTACCTACCAAGTTAGCGCCGTTGCCAAATCTGGGATTTTTTTTCAACATTTAGTTTTAGTTTTTATTTGAGATTAGCCACTGTTCTTAACAACTTAATGTTTTAAGGTGTATGCAAATAGGAAGCAGAGGTTCCACAAACCTTCATCCACAAGTTGAAAACCCTCACCGACTAAGGTGATCAACCACAAGAGTACACAAAATACGTGACACCGACCATCCAACAGCTACGATGGAGAACGCTGATCACCCATCAACAACAGAAACCCTTATGCATAACAAGCTCAAGACCCACGACCAGCACGTGTGATCAGAGCCTACGATGAACCAATCACTCATGGAACCAAGATAAGATCATCGTCGATCGATAACAACAACTTCGAAATCAAAGTGAGTCTCATCACCATGGTCCAAAATAATAAGTTTTACGATATATCCATGGAAAATCCTCTTGACCATCTGGACTAGTTTGACATGTTATGCTCCACCTTGAAGATCAACGGAATTTCAGAAGACATATTCCATTTCACAATTTCCCCTTTTCCTTAGGAGACAAGGCACATATCTGGCAGAAGAACCTTCCTCCAAACACCAATACAACATGGAGCAACTGCAAGAAGATGTTCTTAACTAAGTTCTTCTCAACTACATGCACTGCAAAGATGCGTAATGAAATCAATGGATTCACCCATCACTCAACTGAAACTTTCAGTCAAGCGTGGGAACACTTTAAAGGGTTCACAACTCAATGCCCACATCACGGTTTCTCGTGTGAATCACTACTTAGCACAATCTACAAAGGAGTACTACCTAAAATCACAATGCTCATCGATATTGCTCTTAACAGGAACTTCTTAGGCTAAGACGCAGATAGAGAACTGCAACTGGTTGAAAATCTAGCTACAAGTGATGGGAACTATGGAGAAGTCTAAAATTGTACTCCACGAGAAAACTCAGAGCAAGACTCAGCAGCAAAAAGAAAAATCAAAATGTTTAATGAGAAACTGGATAGAGTCCTCCAGGCCACAAGACATCATGTTAGTGTTGCCAGTGAACAAGAGTACATCCCGCTGACAACATCGACTACCAATCTGATGAGACAGCAGAGCTCAACTATATCAGTGGACAAGGATTCAACAAAGGATACAACTGCGGCTAAAACATAAACTACATAAACAACAACCTCTCTCTTACAAGAGCACCAACGTCGAGGATCCATAGGACCAATACTACCCACCATAAAAACAGCCCACCCAACAATAACACAAACACCTTCAATCCTAAAAGATCAAAACACAACGGGTTACCAACCAGGTGCACCAACCCAAAACACCTTTCCACCAAGAAACCAATCACCTAGCAGCTACTATACCAAACCCTACTACAAAAGCACCAGCCCCTCGTATTTTCAAACCAGCCTTTACCAACAACCTCTCAACACCACCCGTGAAGATGAAATCACAAAGATTTCTAAAAAAGTGCTAGACGGACAAACTAAGATCTGAACTCAAAGATACACACGAAAGTTGATAAAGCTTCAACAACATGTATGGAGATTTGAACTCAAAGATCAACCACCTTGCTATACAAATCCAATCTTCAGGAGCATCTACATCTACCAGGCCAATGGACACACTTCTAGGAAAACTAACCCTAAAATGGGACGTTTCATGAGCAGGTCAGGCATTGGAAACAAACCTAAAAAAATACAACAATACAGAAGATAAACGATCATTCGCCAACCATGAATGCAGCCCAATCACCACTCACTCCATCACCTTACGTGCCAAAATTACTCTTTATAGAGATATTCAAAAAGGAACTGCAGGCTAAGTACAAAGCTCTGTTTGAAAAGCAATTGTCTGAAACCAATATCACCTTACCCTTGATCGACACATTCTGGATGGTAACCAAATAGAGCAAGTACTTTAAAGATGCTATCAAAGAAAAAGAAAAGGAACCAAAAAGCAAGAAAACAATCGAAGAATACAGAGCAATTACCAATGTGAGATCATCAAAGGTAAGACAGACGATTCAGGAAGCTTCACGCTACCGTGCACTATAAGGATGATCACCTTTTCATATGCATGTGTGATCTTGGAGCGAGTATCAACTTGATGCTGTTATCCAACGCCAATAAGCTTGGGTTCCAAAACTTCAGAGAGTGTCGCATATCCCATGTCCTCATTGACCACTCGGTGAGGTAACTTGTTTTTATGATAGAAGACCTACCCATCGTGGTAGGAAAATTCAAAATTATCACTGATTATGTAGTACTAAAGATGTACGAAGAACCGGACTATCCCTGTTGGAATGAAGCAGAAATGATGAAAATATGGAAGCCTTTAATTCATATTAAATGGCGATTTATTACTATGTCAAAGGGAGTGTCTAAGACTTGTTTGTATTATAGAATTATGTTATCCTTGTAAGCCATTTAAGTATAAGGCTATCCTGTATCCAAACAAGCCTAGACTAAGTGTAGTATAAATACCTTACTCCCTTCACATTTGTAAGTAAGAGAAATGATTCTCTCATCATTATGAATAAAAATTCTATTCTCTCATTTTCTTGTCACTAAAACTCTCTCTCTCTATTCTCTTGATCAATGATCAATGATGAACCTTAATCTATTATTCTTTCATGGTATCAGAGCCAGGTTACATCAAATCTGGGAAATTTTCATCATTCTTTCATTGATTTCACAAGAATTCTTCTTGTTCTTCATCTGTTTCTGGATCAGTTTCGAACGTCATCTTGCAAATCAAATTCCGATCAATCCACGACTCCAATTGACGATCGGCTTTCTCTGGAGTGTGCATCGGCGAATTCCGCGTCCATAGCCACCAAGATCGCATCATTTGGCCCAGGGAATCAAAAGATACGAATTTTCTTCCAAAAGGTGTTCGTGATCGTGTTCGTTTCGAACCTCTACATTCCCCAGGTCATCTCGACGTCAATATTTCGTCAAATCGTGAATTTCAAAAGCCTAAACTCAAGCCCCGTGAGTCTAGTTTCTGTTTAAAGAAAGCAGAACTCGATTTCATTAAGTTTAAAGGGCTTTCTTGGAGTTTTCCTCAGAGACGTCCGAATTCATCTGTATCAAGATCCTGGTGATATAACTCTAATTCTTTCTTAGTTTTCTTTAATTCTTGGAATCTGGAAAGTTTAACCAGTGTCTTGAAAGGGTGTCTATGAATTTTTAGATCAATCCAATATGTTTAAGACTTCAAGATTAATTTTCTTGAATTACTTGTCCAGTTTTGTTAATCTTTGAAAAGTTTTAATATGATTTCTTGAAAAGTAAAATTGATTCAGGATAATAAATTCGAATTTAAGTGATTAAAACTGGATAAGGTTGTTTGTTAGGTTGTTTTTAATCTGTTATATCTTGTTGCAAGTGTTAGTTAAAAGTTAGTTCAAGTAGTTATAGGTTGTTAGTAGTTACTTGAACTGCAAGTTTTTGTTTTTCTTGCTATTCACTTGACTTCTTTGATATACTACATACAACCTACATACAGCCTTCTTTGGATACATACTCGAATTCTTGTGTAGCCTACTGTAAGTTGCAGGTACAGGCTTGCATTACTCACGCGTGACCAAGCAAGAGAAGAGGTTGTAATGCCTTCACCCTTAAAGCTTCCCAAGAACATGAATGGAGATCACGGTGAAGGATCTACGAGAGGACACGATAAATCAAGCTGCTGTAACGCTTTGATGTATGCAAGCGTTAGTAAGAATTCAGGCTTGTGTGAATGCAAGACGTGTTAGACTAGCCATGGAAAGGGAAACAGGTCAGCAGATGCTTCAACAACAACATCAAGAACGAGCCCAACAGAAACACCATGCAAGAAAGAAACTGAATCAAACTTGAGTTACCTTCAGAATGGATTGCGAGAGAAGATTCATAAGCTCATAATGTCCTATATTAGGACACATCCCGTTCAGCAGATTGACGAAGCTGGTAAAGGAGGACATATTAATGGACCACCAAAGGCACTTTAAAATCAACATAATCAAATGAAGTGCCTAGATCAGAACCAGTTCCTATACTCAAATGCAAAGACCTAGTATCAAAGTCTTATGCATTCAGGCTATTTCTAAACTCTTATCCAACTATTTTACTGATTTTATTTGATGGTTGTGTGAGTTAGAACTCTAGGGAATCTGGTATCTAGGTGGTTAGTAAATCATGAATTTTATTGAATTTTGTTCATGTATTTAGAAATTGGTACAATGGGACATTTTGAACCTAGTTTAGCTAGATGAATCATTTGTTCATGAATTACATTGATCCTAGGGGAAGAGAACCTTGTCTTTTACTTAGGAAAATAAGTTTAAGAAGTCATGTTGAATCCAAAAGTCCTTAGGCAATGTTTAAAATTAAGTTTGGTTATTCTTAATCAATCTCTTTCACTCACTATCTTTTGTTTAGAATCTGCCTATTCTCAACAGGTTCAAAGACTTAAGATGGGAGTTGATGTTTTGCTCCATTGTCTAACAAAGACAAAAGAGAGCAAGTGAAAAAGGCACAACACATGGAGAAGAAGTTAGAACCAATGGCCACCATGAACAGCCACTACAAGGAGTGGAGAGAAAAGTCTGGTGGAAGGTGATGTATCAGCTCTCCCATGGAGTAAGGTGACCTTTGGTGTGTGCTTGAAGAGAAAATCAACAAAGCACACATGCTACAAGTTCAGATCATAATCAATCACAAAGAAGGAAACTCACAAAGACTTATCAAAGTCTTTGCAATGGCTATTTCTAAACCTTATACTTATTCCTTGATTGATTGATATTTCTCATCTAGAAATGTTCATAGGATGAAAGAGAACCTAGGAAGACTATGCATTGCATTTAGAACCTAGATGGATCCAAAATTCACCTTGACATTCATCATAATTCTCATTTTCTAATAAATCATTCTTCTCTCTAATTCTCTAATTCTCTCTAATCTCTCATTCTCTCATTCTACAAATCTCTCAATCTCAATAATTCTTCATTCTCTTATACTTTTAATCTCCAAATCTCTTATTCTTCATATTCTTCAGTACTTCAAATCTCTTAATTCTCATTATGTGTATGCTCATTCTTCCAAACTTGACTTTTATTCTTAGTGTCAAGCTTGTGGGGGGGAAAGAAAATGAGCATCTAAGGAGGCACAAGATGCCGTGAGGTACACAAGATGCCATGAGGCACAAGATGCCGTGAGGTACATGATGATGATCAGGCCTCAGTTTGAATTGGTCATGTATGAAAAAGTTTCATGCTGGATCATGGTTATTCCAAGATGTTTTGCCTTGGAAAGTAAGCACAAGAAGTGTGCTCAAATGAGGATAGAACCAATGGCCATCAAGCAGTCAGAACCCATAAGTAAAGGGACAAAATATTTGTCAAAACCCATGATGCAAATGGAGAGGCAAGCTGTCAGAACTCACAGATGGAGAGGCATGCAAATGAAAGCTGTCAGAACCCACAGATGGAGAGGCATGCTGATGGAAAGTGATGAATCACCTCAGGACCAAATTCTTTCATCAAAGGTTCTATCTAGGATAAGTTCTTTAACTCTATGATTTTTAGGTTGGGAATTTGGCTAGATATTATACTTGATACCAGACTTGATATTACTCAAGTTCTGGAATACTAATCTTTATTTTTGAGTTGCTATGATGTTTTAGATCAGGAAGTGATGGAAAACAATCATAAGCATGACTTACCCTACATCATTTAGTGGAAGCATGGTGGAAAAGTGTATTAGGAGATAAGTGTGCTCACTCTACTTAAGCTTAATTCTACAATCTTATTCTCTTGAGTTAGGCTTATTGAAGGTAGAAGGTGAAGCAAAATGAAGCTGGTCAAAGGGGATCAAAAAAAAAAAAAAAAAAAAAAAAAAACATATAAGGGAAGAGAACCATGTGATCATGATGAATCCAAAGACCTTAATGTGGAGTCCTTAGAGAACCAGACTGATCTAGAACATATCATTCAAATCCGCCATCCACTCTTATAAAAGCGAAGTTAAAATCATTCTTACATTATAATGCTTTGGTTTAACTTGTGAGAATTGATACATGCATGTATATGTGTATGTGAAACAGGTTAAACTTGAAAGCTTTGAGAAAGCTGGATCAAAATCACCTCTTGAAGACAAGGAGTCAAAAGAAAGGGGGAGAAATGGACCAGACTTATAAGAAGCTTCAAAAGCAGTCCATTCCACACCAATGATCCCAACATGGAGTGTTATACTCTTTTTCCCTAGAAAAGGTTTTGTCCCAATTGGGTTTTCCTTATCTAGGTTTTTTTAATGAGGTAATGCTTCATGGTTGCAAGCTTAGGCATTTTCCATGACTTAAGCTTGAGGGGGAGTGTTGGAATGAAGCAGAAATGATGAAAATATGGAAGCCTTTAATTCATATTAAATGGCGATTTATTACTATGTCAAAGGGAGTGTCTAAGACTTGTTTGTATTATAGAATTATGTTATCCTTGTAAGCCATTTAAGTATAAGGCTATCCTGTATCCAAACAAGCCTAGACTAAGTGTAGTATAAATACCTTACTCCCTTCACATTTGTAAGTAAGAGAAATGATTCTCTCATCATTATGAATAAAAATTCTATTCTCTCATTTTCTTGTCACTAAAACTCTCTCTCTCTATTCTCTTGATCAATGATCAATGATGAACCTTAATCTATTATTCTTTCAATCCCCTCAACTTGGGTCGCCCATTCTTAGCCACCATGGGAGCTCTCATCGACGTCAAGAACGGGAAGATAGACTTAAGACTCGGTAGTAAGACCCTCACATTCAACATCAATAATTTTGTCAAAAAGCCGACAATCAACGGTCAGAACTTCATCGCCAATAACAAGGAGGCGTGTGCAGACAATCCAGTTGAAGAAACAACCACTGGAGACCTCCACCTAGCGCCTTGACCATCAAGCAGGAGAAGCATGGACCCACGAAGAACAATAATGAAGCTTATACGGAGTTGGAGATGTATGTACAAGCCATATTGGAAACAAAAGGTTCCTGGAGATGGGACAGACGCTTCACGCTACCATGCAACTTAAAGACTCAAGAGCACATGACATGGATACAGGACAAGATGATCCGGGTGATAAGTGGAATAAGCAAAAGGTACTAGGGAAACCAAAATAAAAGCTCGAATGAGGAGAAGAACGAATGCTTTCAAATAAATGCACAAGGATTTTGCGTGACAAACAAAAGTACCAATGGCTTGCCCAGTTTGGAATAAAGAAAGTGAAGTCATATAGATTGTTATCACCATGGAAGAAAATTGGTGGACGATGTACTAATACTTGATGAAAGCTGGAACCACACCTCACATACCAAGTTCTGAGGAAATGAGCAAATGCTCTCCTCTGGAATACAATGTGCCTTTGAAAATGGAAAAGACAATGTCGTGTTTGAGACATTAAATAAGCGCTCTTGGGAGACATTTCTATGACTATCATTTTTCCTTATTTATTTTGTTTAATTTTTATTTAGGCTTTGATATTTTATGTTTTTACTTCAAAATAGGTAGATATGTAGATTGACTAGGAAAAATCGAAAGTATCCATGGATAAATAAAAAACAAAATAAGGAAAAAAGAAAGAGAAGAAAAATCAAACGCTTGGGACAACGGGTTATCAACCCGTAATGTAACTATCTGAAGTTCGGGTAAGTTAATTGGGTATGAACCAGTTTAACCTAATTTGTTACTCTATTAGGGTAAACCGGAGTCACATGCGGTCCTCTACTTTCTTTTTAACCCCTTCACCTCACAGCCGTTTATACTTTTCAATTCAATAAACATTCCAAACAGCAAAACAGAAATCATCTCTTTGTCTTCTTCTCAAAAATTTATTTTAAAATCTTTCACTATCGTGGTTTTCAATCTCTCTTTTCCTAATTTCGACTCAGCTTCAAGAGGTAAATTCATGTGTTGTTAGAATGATTTTGATTTAGAAACTTGGGCACTGCTATTTTATTTTTGAAATTAGTAATCTGTAGTAGGTTGTCCATAGAGCAGAGGACCACTTGATTAAGGTGTATTAAATCTCTATCATGCTTGTATGTTGAATTCTTTCTCTCTTACCTCGGGAAGAAGAGGGAAACCTCTTCTTACCAACCCGGACACTATCACAAATTTAAGTGGTTGTGATTTTAGGTTAAGATATGGTGAAACTAAGCCGCGCAACTAGTACGCAAAACAGAGTAGGAAACCTGATGATATGGGCGCAAGAAGCGTAGGAAGATTCTACAGCATCGGAGACTGGGTACCAGTACATGTATACTAGTGAAGAAAACTCAGCAGAAGCAGAAAGCTCGGGAGAAGGCAGTGAAGAAAGATCTAATAAAGAAAATGGAGGCAATACAGAACACATGTGTCACGCCTCATACAAGGACTACTATGACGCCCTGATGAAACTTCAGTTTGTCCCTATGACATTAGCTGATGAAACTGTGCTGCGAGAGATGGAGCTCCACAATTATGTGCATTCTATATTCCCTTCAGCATGGGCAAATGTCGTGTACCATCGTCAGACGATGAGTCTCCAGACGACGCCTCTCCCTAGGTAAACACGCACACCTTTGTACATAATTCATAACATTTATTTTTTTCTTTTTGTCCTTTTTATATTTACCATTTTCTCATTAACACCAAGACGGTGTGGAGTAAGTCTGGGAGAGGGATCACGTTCCTGACTTTTTTTTTATTTCTTGAGTCTTATTACGTTTTAGAATAGATTCCTAGTTTTGATTGTTCATCACCTTTGAAAATATTCAAATAACGAAAATACCATGTTTGGAAATTATCACTATTGAAAAAGAGATTAGCTTTGGAGCTCCCTTAGACACTTTAGAAATAATCCCATGAACTTGAGCTTAATTGAATCATTATTTTTCTCGCCTAGGGATTTGATATGTTTTTCTTGTGGTTTTAATTTTTCAATTTTTTGAACCTAATTGAATCATTATTTTTTCTCGCCTAGGGGTTTGACATGCTTTTCTCGTGGTTTTCATTTTTCAATTTGGTTTTTTCATCTATTTACCACTCTCTTGAAACCAAATAACTACCCCACTCTAAACGCTAACCATTCTTTTAAGACCAAAACACTTTTCTTTGAGTAAGGCATTTTTGTGAAATATGGTACATGTGCAAAATGGTCAAAGACAAGGAACGACAAGATATCTCATCTTTATAGATAGATCACTGAGATAAATTTTTGGGAGCAATTCCACTTAGGTAGGGTAACAAAAACGGGTTATTAACCCATAGTTCTAAGAAGGGGGAGAGATTTAAAATGGTTTGGTAACCTGAAGTTAAAAAAAAAACTGAGAAAGAGAAGTGAGAAAAGGAAAGTTTGGGAATGGGTTGGAACTGCGGTAAAAGAAACGAAAAACTGAACCTACGAGTAAGGGAAATAAAGAAAAGATCCTCGTTTTATAAGTCTTTAGAATATACTAAAGAATCTCCCAATAATATATATATATATATATATATATATATATATATATATATTGAAAAGAGCAACGAAAGAAAACGAGCCTTATAGGATCTAAATATCAAGTTTAGAAAGACCTTTGGGATTAGAAAAGTATGATAAAATGGATAGCACTTGGATTTGGGATTCAATGAGATATGAATGAATATGAGTCTCCTGTACACATCAATTATTCTTTACTTAGGTTATTTTGCATAATGTCAAGCACACTATTTTTTTTAGAGATAGCCACCGCAAAAGAACTAATACCAGAAAGGTACACTATAAATAGCTCTTTTCCTTTTCACGCTCAACCAATTAAGAATGGATCGATCTCTCTTAAGAGAGAGCGCACTCTTAATATATTCTAATGAATGTAAGGGATCGTTCTTGACTTGATTATGTTGGCTCCATAGATAGCTGAGAACGTGATGACCAAGGTAAAGTACGAAAGTGTATTCGTTCTATCTAACGAAGGACAACCATTTATGAGCAATAATGCAATAGTGTATTAGTATTTTAACTTTATTTTATCTTAGTGTCTTAAATTTTTGTGTTTAGCTAGTCGATGTCTTTCCATTTCAGGTTTTCTTTAGGATAAGCAAAAAGCAAGTCTGGAGGAATTGATATCTTAAGATTTTTCTGGCGTTTAGGATATGATTTAGTTCAATTAGGATGCATTTTAGGGTGTTTAGGACTGAATTTGGTGTACATATTGCATAAACATGTATTTGTGTGTCGAAAATCGGAAATGGAGCTGATACAAGCCTGGATCAGGATCGTGTTGTGTCTGATCAGAAGAGAATCTCGATTCTGGACAAACACAAGATGGAGACGCGAATTGGACCACACAATGGATGGAAACCTTGTGATACACCAGAAATCTATGAGCCAGTTGAAAGATCGAAGCTAGGAGAAGAAAATCTTAATTTAGGCTACACTAAGGATGTTACTCGATGGCTACAAGCTATTAGGAACTTAGGGTTTTGTTCTGAAAGTTCTTATTCTCATTAATGACTTAAAAGAGTTTATATAGTGCTTACAATTAGGTCTGGGCGTTTTTCCTTATGACATAAAAAGGAAATTGTCACCAAAAGCATAAAATATGAAATAAATGTCCAAAAATTAGTCATAAACATGTTGGACCAACTATGGACTTAATTAAAAGGAAATAAAATCAAAAGAATTAAATAAAAGGTCCATCCAAAGTAGATGACCAATAATTAGATTAGAAGAAGAAGTCTTCTATTCTAAACACACTAAGGGTGTTGCCTTGTTAAAACCTCTTTCGGAAAACCCAGTGGGACAAAACCGAAAGTAGGAAAAAGAGTACAATTCCTTAGCATGATTTTAAGTGTCTTTACTCTTGGTGATCGTAAAGACACCGGAGAAAGAAGTCTGAAGTCCTCGAAGTTCCATTGTCCTCATCATTCCCTCCCTCTTCAGAAGGTTTTGTCCTCAAAACTGGATCATTTCCTGCATCAAAAAATTTTAAGTTAGAAACATTGAATGTAGACGATACATTAAACTCACCTGGCAGCTCCTGCTGATATGCATTTTTGTTGATCTTTTTCAGGATTATTAATGGTCCATCTCCTCCCGGGGCAAGCTTGTCTTTTCTTTTATGGGGGAACAGCTCTGTCCGCATATGCAACCAGATCCAATCTCCTTCCTTGAAGCTCACTGATTTGCGGCCCTTATTGGCTTGTCGAGCATAAGGTTCTGTCCACTTTTCGATATTCTCCTTAGCCTTTTGATGAAGCTCATTTACGAATTCAGCTTTGGTTTCTCCTTCTAAGTTCACAATCTTGGCTGGAGGCAACATAATAAGATCCAGTGGTGACTGCGGATTAAGTCCGTAGACTATCTCAAATGAAGACATCTTAGTGGTTGAATGAGTAGCTCGGTTGTAGGCGAACTCCACAAACGAAATACACTCTAACCAGCTTTTTAGGTTTCGGCCAATAGTAGCTATAAGTAGAGTCGATAACATCCTATTAACCACCTCTATTTGCCCATCTGTCTGCGGATGACAAGTATTCGAGAAAACTAGTTTGGTTCCTAGTTTCTTCCATAAGGATCTCCATAAGTGACTCAGAAACTTCATGTCTCGATCTGACACTATGGTTCTCGGAATATCATGAAGCCGTACCACTTCCTTAAAGAATAAGTTGGCGGTTTGGCTTACGTCATTTGTCTTGGCGCAAGGTATGAAATGCACCATCTTTGAGAACCTGTTTACATGAGGATGGATTCTTGACTTGGCTCGTTTGCAGACCAAATAACGAGCACAATGAGCCTTAACGTCTCGCCTCTGATGCAGCCAATAAAAGTGTTCCTTAAGCGTGCTCAACGTCTTATCCACTCCAAAATGACCCATTAGTCCTCCTCCATGCGCTTTCCTCAGCACTAAATTCTGGATTTGACGTCTTATTTCTTTGGCTTCTTCCGGGTTAATTCGATACGCGGCTCGGTTAGGTCGTTCTGCACCCAGAATAAAGTCGATGTTGTCATCTATCTCCCTCACTGGCGGCAGTCCAGGTTGTAACTCCTTTGGATATTGCAGGAATTAATCAGAAAGTTCTCCTTGCGTTTAATTCCATCCGTAGTCATTTTCGCTTGTATTTCCTTTACTTGTTGAGGTGTCAATGGAGCTAAGTTGTACCTGCGCTTGTCATGCTCAAAAGAATACAAGTTAGTCCGTCCATTATGTGTGGTTTCCTTGTCAAACTGCCATGGACGTCCCAATAAGAGATGACCAGCCTGCATCGGAACCACATCACATATCACTTGATCTTGGTACCGTCCCACACTAAATGGGACATTGACTTGATCGGATATGTGGAGCTCGGCTTTATCATTGATCCATTTCAACTTATAAGGATGAAGATGTTTAGTTCTCTCCAAGCCGAGCATTTCTACCATATAAGAACTAGCGACATTAGTACATGAACCACCGTCGATAATAAGAGAACATACCTTACCCTGAATGGTGCAACAAGTATGGAAGATGTTTTCTCTTTGTGCAACCTCTTCAGGACTTACCATTGAGTTAAGAACTCGCCTAATCATCAGGAACTCTCCAGAGTCCGGGTACTCAACGTCCTCTTGGTCTCGATGCTGGTGTGGTTTGTCATCTTCTTCATCTTGCGATTCGTACTCTCCAACTTGAGTAAGAATCATGACTCGTTGGTTAGGACACTCTCTCGCCATGTGTCCTCTTCCGTTGCATTTAAAGCAAAGGATGTCTCGACTCCGTTGTACCGGAGCTGTTGTAGTTGGCGTCGGCTGAGAAGTACTAGGAACGGGTCTAAGGGCCTTTGTGAAATCACTCACTTTAGCCTTAAACCGGTTGTCTGCTGGCGACTGAGTACTACTCTCCTCTGTTGGTTTGAAAATCAGATTCCAGGTAGTTTTTGGTCGAGAAATAGTCGCTGACTTGCGCTTGTTCTGGTTCTCGATCTGAATAGCTAAATGAAGTAACTCTCCGAGATCATGATAAGTATGTCTCTCCACTTTCCGAGAAATTTGTTCTTGCAATCCGTCAACAAATTGCGCCATTAAGCTCTCTAGAGAATCCTCGATCTCCAAACGGTTCCGCAGATGCTCAAACTCCTCGTAATATTCCTCCACACTTTTATTTTCTTGAGTCAAACGTCTGAAACGTTTTTGCATGTCTCGGTGAAAGTGTGGTGGAACATATCGTCTTCTCATAATATACTTGAGCTCCTCCCAAGCTATTATGTTTCCGTACCGATTTCTCCTTCTTTCGGTACATTCTCGATCCCACCATGTAAGAGCATGGTCGGTGAACTAAGCCGTTGCTAAGGCGACTCTCCTCGTATCAACATATCTATAATATTCAAAGATATGCTCCATCCGTCTTTCCCAATCCAGATAAGCTTCGGGATCCACCCTTCCGGCAAATTTTCGGTGTAGAAAGCTTAACATCGGGAGCTTGCGGAGGTGGTGGTTGTAACACCCCCGTCCCTAGTAGACCGAAGGTGCTACGATAGGCCCGAATCCCGTTCGTCCGTTCTTTCGAACATAGTCCGAAAGCCCGAACTCACAAGATCCGAACCCCGATTGAGACTCCTTCACGGTCGAGGTTTCTGAACCAAGACCGGATATCATGGTCGGGTATGCTCGGCCGAGACTTCAGAACATAAAATCTTAAGGAAAGAACAAGCTTACGATAAAACCGAAACAAATACTTAATTAAAAATCTCAAAGGTTCTACAACCAAGATCCAACACATAACTAATCCGAAAACAACAACCCAACCTAAAGCCGATATAACGGTTGTAAGTACACATAAGTGTCAAAAAATCTTACAACCGGATACATACTCTAAGACAAGGGAAATGGGGGAGAAATCTACACCGGAACCGTCATGTCTTTCTTCCAACCAACTTGCGGGATCTGCAAGAATGAGTTCGGTCAGCTATATGCTGAGTGAGCGGATGTAAAATACATAATAAAAACTTAACCCCAACCCGATGAGCAAGCACACACAAAAACAATAAACATAACGATCAGATGGAAGCAACCACACATAGTCCTACTCAACACTAGGACTCAACGACTCATAGACCAAACACAAGTCTATACTCAACAGACAGCTTAACCAAGCTTACTCTAATCTACCCATGCGCGCCGTGACCTTAGCCTATTCCTTCCCGTCCCGGTCAGGTCCTTAGCCACACATGCTACAAGGCACCTACGAAGATGGACGGTACTCACTGCCCCGGTCAGGTCCTTAGTCGCTACATGCTATAAGGCACCTACGAAGACGGGCTTTAGCCTGGCAAGTCGCTCACAGGATGGTGGCAAGCCATCCCTCGCATGCACACGGAATAGCTAAGTCACAAAAATCCCCACAACTCAAACCCATAACTCAAGTCACATACGAGTCACCGTCTCTCGCATGGACAACAACACAACGACTAACAAGACATGTCATATTCGAGTCACCTCTTCTCGAATAGACCAACACAACATAACAACAAACGACCTCCTAAACCAGACACCACTTCGTATCGCCCTCGGTCCAGTCTAGGCCTATTATTTGACCAACTGCACAACAATCAAACAAGAACATGTACAGCCAATCAAATAAGACCTAAACCAACCTAAGGTTCTACTAATGGCATCCTTGGACCTAACGCAACAACTCAATCAAACAAGAACATGCAAACATCTGATCAAACCATTAATATAGAACAATGATCAAACATGCAACTTAATTGGTAACTCATCAATCCAAGCTCATAAAATCATACTTAAACACGATACCATACAATACTTCACAATAAATAATCATGCATCATGAAACGTAAACCTCCATTTTAACATGCATAATACTTTCATGAAACTTCTAAAAACCTTCTTAAACCAAACACTTAAACATAAATGAAAAACCTTTGAAAACTTGCATGCATGAACTTTTTTAAGAAAATTCTTTGAAAACATACATAATAATACCCATAATAATTTTAGCAACCTTTGAAAACCGATTTTTAAAACCTTTTTAAAACCGATTTAAAACCTTTTGAAAACGATTTGAAAACCTTTTGAAAATCAAACCGAACTCATTAACCACATTCTTGCAAAAGAAAAAAATCCAACTCACAGGGCAATGCTCCTAAGGAACGGACTAGGCAGCTCACGGACAGCCTCTCCTCTTCCTCCCTAGCTCACGGCCAAGCTCCCTCTCCTCCTAGCTCACGGCTAAAGACTCCTCTTTCTCTCTCTCTCTCTCTCTCTAGCGATTTCTCTAACTTTCTACAGGTTGCAAATGGATGGGAAATGGTTTAAGTGAGGCCAGGGAGTGGTATTTATAGCCAGGAGGTGAAGATAGTGGATTTTGCCAAGTGTGAACCATGCTGAATCAACCAATGCATAAAAACCACCATTTTTGCATGCAATTTGGAACTGCCAGCTGTCTGCCTCCACTCATGCAAGTTTATAAATTAATTAATCCATACTTAGTGGATTTTGACAGCTGTATACTCCACTAATGCATGCATGCAGAATTAATTAATTAATTAACCAAGTGGAATCCACATCAGCCTGCGGTTGAGCGGGCGGGTGCATGTCGGGCGTACGGCTGTCAAGCGAATGGTCGGCTGGTCGACCGTGTAGTACGGGCTGCGGATGTACGAGCGTTCGTAACGGAATGGTCGTTTCATCCGACCTAAGGTACGGGGCATTACATTCTCCCCTGCTTATAGGAATTCGTGCCCGAATTCACTAACTCAACTCTTACTTCCTTGGTGCATAGCTCAGAATGCCTCCCAAATGTTTGTTACTCGATGATCTATGTTCCGGAATCTTGAATTCGGAAACCTTCCTTGGTTCAACTTTCAAATCAATCCTTCATTCCTTAAGTTTTTCCGTCCTTCGGTAGACTTGGAACTCCATCTGCGTGGACTGGTTCTTCTTGGCAACAGCTTCGTAAATACTTTCATTTAGTTCAATTAGGATGCATTTTAGGGTGTTTAGGACTGAATTTGGTGTACATATTGCATAAACATGTATTTGTGTGTCGAAAATCGGAAATGGAGCTGATACAAGCCTGGATCAGGATCGTGTTGTGTCTGATCAGAAGAGAATCTCGATTCTGGACAAACACAAGATGGAGACGCGAATTGGACCACACAAGGGATGGAAACCTTGTGATACACCAGAAATCTATGAGCCAGTTGAAAGATCGAAGCTAGGAGAAGAAAATCTTAATTTAGGCTACACTAAGGATGTTACTCGACGGCTACAAGCTATTAGGGACTTAGGGTTTTGTTCTGAAAGTTCTTATTCTCATTAATGACTTAAAAGAGTTTATATAGTGCTTACAATTAGGTCTGGGCGTTTTTTCTTATGACATAAAAAGGAAATTGTCACCAAAAGCATAAAATATGAAATAAATGTCCAAAAATTAGTCATAAACATGTTGGACCAACTATGGACTTAATTAAAAGGAAATAAAATCAAAAGAATTAAATAAAAAGTCCATCCAAAGTAGATGACCAATAATTAGATTAGAAGAAGAAGTCTTCTATTCTAAACACACTAAGGGTGTTGCCTTGTTAAAACCTCTTTCGGAAAACCCAGTGGGACAAAACCGAAAGTAGGAAAAAGAGTACAATTCCTTAGCATGATTTTAAGTGTCTTTACTCTTGGTGATCGTAAAGACACCGGAGAAAGAAGTCTGAAGTCCTCGAAGTTCCATTGTCCTCATCATTCCCTCCCTCTTCAGAAGGTTTTGTCCTCAAAACTGGATCATTTCCTGCATCAAAAAATTTTAAGTTAGAAACATTGAATGTAGACGATACATTAAACTCACCTGGCAGCTCCTGCTGATATGCATTTTTGTTGATCTTTTTCAGGATTATTAATGGTCCATCTCCTCCCGGGGCAAGCTTGTCTTTTCTTTTATGGGGGTACAGCTCTGTCCGCATATGCAACCAGATCCAATCTCCTTCCTTGAAGCTCACTGATTTGCGGCCCTTATTGGCTTGTCGAGCATAAGGTTCTGTCCACTTTTCGATATTCTCCTTAGCCTTTTGATGAAGCTCATTTACGAATTCAGCTTTGGTTTCTCCTTCTAAGTTCACAATCTTGGCTGGAGGCAACATAATAAGATCCAGTGGTGACTGCGGATTAAGTCCGTAGACTATCTCAAATGAAGACATCTTAGTGGTTGAATGAGTAGCTCGGTTGTAGGCGAACTCCACAAACGAAATACACTCTAACCAGCTTTTTAGGTTTCGGCCAATAGTAGCTATAAGTAGAGTCGATAACATCCTATTAACCACCTCTATTTGCCCATCTGTCTGCGGATGACAAGTATTCGAGAAAACTAGTTTGGTTCCTAGTTTCTTCCATAAGGATCTCCATAAGTGACTCAGAAACTTCATGTCTCGATCTGACACTATGGTTCTCGGAATATCATGAAGCCGTACCACTTCCTTAAAGAATAAGTTGGCGGTTTGGCTTACGTCATTTGTCTTGGCGCAAGGCATGAAATGCACCATCTTTGAGAACCTGTTTACATGAGGATGGATTCTTGACTTGGCTCGTTTGCAGACCAAATAACGAGCACAATGAGCCTTAACGTCTCGCCTCTGATGCAGCCAATAAAAGTGTTCCTTAAGCGTGCTCAACGTCTTATCCACTCCAAAATGACCCATTAGTCCTCCTCCATGCGCTTTCCTCAGCACTAAATTCTGGATTTGACGTCTTATTTCTTTGGCTTCTTCCGGGTTAATTCGATATGCGGCTCGGTTAGGTCGTTCTGCACCCAGAATAAAGTCGATGTTGTCATCTATCTCCCTCACTGGCGGCAGTCCAGGTTGTAACTCCTCGGAGAAAACATCCGCAAATGTGATTGCCCTTTGGATATTGCAGGAATTAATCAGAAAGTTCTCCTTGCGTTTAATTCCATCCGTAGTCATTTTCGCTTGTATTTCCTTTACTTGTTGAGGTGTCAATGGAGCTAAGTTGTACCTGCGCTTGTCATGCTCAAAGGAATACAAGTTAATCCGTCCATTATGTGTGGTTTCCTTGTCAAACTGCCATGGACGTCCCAATAAGAGATGACCAGCCTGCATCGGAACCACATCACATATCACTTGATCTTGGTACCGTCCCACACTAAATGGGACATTGACTTGATCGGATATGTGGAGCTCGGCTTTATCATTGAGCCATTTCAACTTATAAGGATGAAGATGTTTAGTTCTCTCCAAGCCGAGCATTTCTACCATATAAGAACTAGCGACATTAGTACATGAACCACCGTCGATAATAAGAGAACATACCTTACCCTGAATGGTGCAACAAGTATGGAAGATGTTTTCTCTTTGTGCAACCTCTTCAGGACTTACCATTGAGTTAAGAACTCGCCTAATCATCAGGAACTCTCCAGAGTCCGGGTACTCAACGTCCTCTTGGTCTCGATGCTGGTGTGGTTTGTCATCTTCTTCATCTTGCGATTCGTACTCTCCAACTTGAGTAAGAATCATGACTCGTTGGTTAGGACACTCTCTCGCCATGTGTCATCTTCCGTTGCATTTAAAGCAAAGGATGTCTCGACTCCGTTGTACCGGAGCTGTTGTAGTTGGCGTCGGCTGAGAAGTACTAGGAACGGGTCTAAGGGCCTTTGTGAAATCACTCACTTTAGCCTTAAACCGGTTGTCTGCTGGCGACTGAGTACTACTCCCCTCTGTTGGTTTGAAAATCAGATTCCAGGTAGTTTTTTGTCGAGAAATAATCGCTGACTTGCGCTTGTTCTGGTTCTCGATCTGAATAGCTAAATGAAGTAACTCTCCGAGATCATGATAAGTATGTCTCTCCACTTTCCGAGAAATTTTTTCTTGCAATCCGTCAACAAATTGCGCCATTAAGCTCTCTAGAGAATCCTCGATCTCCAAACGGTTCCGCAGATGCTCAAACTCCTCGTAATATTCCTCCACACTTTTATTTTCTTGAGTCAAACGTCTGAAACGTTTTTGCATGTCTCGGTGAAAGTGTGGTGGAACATATCGTCTTCTCATAATATACTTGAGCTCCTCCCAAGCTATTATGTTTCCGTACCGATTTCTCCTTCTTTCGGTACATTCTCGATCCCACCATGTAAGAGCATGGTCGGTGAACTAAGCCGTTGCTAAGGCGACTCTCCTCGTATCAACATATCTATAATATTCAAAGATATGCTCCATCCGTCTTTCCCAATCCAGATAAGCTTCGGGATCCACCCTTCCGGCAAATTTTCGGTGTAGAAAGCTTAACATCGGGAGCTTGCGGAGGTGGTGGTTGTAACACCCCCGTCCCTAGTAGACCAAAGGTGCTACGATAGGCCCGAATCCCGTTCGTCCGTTCTTTCGAACATAGTCCGAAAGCCCGAACTCACAAGATCCGAACCCCGATTGAGACTCCTTCACGGTCGAGGTTTCTGAACCAAGACCGGATATCATGGTCGGGTATGCTCGGCCGAGACTTCAGAACATAAAATCTTAAGGAAAGAACAAGCTTACGATAAAACCGAAACAAATACTTAATTAAAAATCTCAAAGGTTCTACAACCAAGATCCAACACATAACTAATCCGAAAACAACAACCCAACCTAAAGCCGATATAACGGTTGTAAGTACACATAAGTGTCAAAAAATCTTACAACCGGATACATACTCTAAGACAAGGGAAATGGGGGAGAAATCTACACCGGAACCGTCACGTCTTTCTTCCAACCAACTTGCGGGATCTGCAAGAATGAGTTCGGTCAGCTATATGCTGAGTGAGCGGATGTAAAATACATAATAAAAACTTAACCCCAACCCGATGAGCAAGCACACACAAAAACAATAAACATAACGATCAGATGGAAGCAACCACACATAGTCCTACTCAACACTAGGACTCAACGACTCATAGACCAAACACAAGTCTGTACTCAACAGACAGCTTAACCAAGCTTACTCTAATCTACCCATGCGCGCCGTGACCTTAGCCTATTCCTTCCCGTCCCGGTCAGGTCCTTAGCCACACATGCTACAAGGCACCTACGAAGATGGACGGTACTCACTGCCCCGGTCAGGTCCTTAGTCGCTACATGCTATAAGGCACCTACGAAGATGGGCTTTAGCCTGGCAAGTCGCTCACAGGATGGTGGCAAGCCATCCCTCGCATGCACACGGAATAGCTAAGTCACAAAAATCCCCACAACTCAAACCCATAACTCAAGTCACATACGAGTCACCGTCTCTCGCATGGACAACAACACAACGACTAACAAGACATGTCATATTCGAGTCACCTCTTCTCGAATAGACCAACACAACATAACAACAAACGACCTCCTAAACCAGACACCACTTCGTATCGCCCTCGGTCCAGTCTAGGCCTATTATTTGACCAACTGCACAACAATCAAACAAGAACATGTACAGCCAATCAAATAAGACCTAAACCAACCTAAGGTTCTACTAATGGCATCCTTGGACCTAACGCAACAACTCAATCAAACAAGAACATGCAAACATCTGATCAAACCATTAATATAGAACAATGATCAAACATGCAACTTAATTGGTAACTCATCAATCCAAGCTCATAAAATCATACTTAAACACGATACCATACAATACTTCACAATAAATAATCATGCATCATGAAACGTAAACCTCCATTTTAACATGCATAATACTTTCATGAAACTTCTAAAAACCTTCTTAAACCAAACACTTAAACATAAATGAAAAACCTTTGAAAACTTGCATGCATGAACTTTTTTAAGAAAATTCTTTGAAAACATACATAATAATACCCATAATAATTTTAGCAACCTTTGAAAACCGATTTTTAAAACCTTTTTAAAACCGATTTAAAACCTTTTGAAAACGATTTGAAAACCTTTTGAAAATCAAACCGAACTCATTAACCACATTCTTGCAAAAGAAAAAAATCCAACTCACAGGGCAATGCTCCTAAGGAACGGACTAGGCAGCTCACGGACAGCCTCTCCTCTTCCTCCCTAGCTCACGGCCAAGCTCCCTCTCCTCCTAGCTCACGGCTAAAGACTCCTCTTTTTCTCTCTCTCTCTCTCTAGCGATTTCTCTAACTTTCTACAGGTTGCAAATGGATGGGAAATGGTTTAAGTGAGGCCAGGGAGTGGTATTTATAGCCAGGAGGTGAAGATAGTGGATTTTGCCAAGTGTGAACCATGCTGAATCAACCAATGCATGAAAACCACCATTTTTGCATGCAATTTGGAACTGCCAGCTGTCTGCCTCCACTCATGCAAGTTTATAAATTAATTAATCCATACTTAGTGGATTTTGACAGCTGTATACTCCACTAATGCATGCATGCAGAATTAATTAATTAATTAACCAAGTGGAATCCACATCAGCCTGCGGTTGAGCGGGCGGGTGCATGTCGGGCGTACGGCTGTCAAGCGAATGGTCGGCTGGTCGACCGTGTAGTACGGGCTGCGGATGTACGAGCGTTCGTAACGGAATGGTCGTTTCATCCGACCTAAGGTACGGGGCATTACATTCTCCCCTGCTTATAGGAATTCGTGCCCGAATTCACTAACTCAACTCTTACTTCCTTGGTGCATAGCTCAGAATGCCTCCCAAAGGTTTGTTACTCGATGATCTATGTTCCGGAATCTTGAATTCGGAAACCTTCCTTGGTTCAACTTTCAAATCAATCCTTCATTCCTTAAGTTTTTCCGTCCTTCGGTAGACTTGGAACTCCATCTGCGTGGACTGGTTCTTCTTGGCAACAGCTTCGTAAATACTTTCATTTAGTTCAATTAGGATGCATTTTAGGGTGTTTAGGACTGAATTTGGTGTACATATTGCATAAACATGTATTTGTGTGTCGAAAATCGGAAATGGAGCTGATACAAGCCTGGATCAGGATCGTGTTGTGTCTGATCAGAAGAGAATCTCGATTCTGGACAAACACAAGATGGAGACGCGAATTGGACCACACAAGGGATGGAAACCTTGTGATACACCAGAAATCTATGAGCCAGTTGAAAGATCGAAGCTAGGAGAAGAAAATCTTAATTTAGGCTACACTAAGGATGTTACTCGACGGCTACAAGCTATTAGGGACTTAGGGTTTTGTTCTGAAAGTTCTTATTCTCATTAATGACTTAAAAGAGTTTATATAGTGCTTACAATTAGGTCTGGGCGTTTTTCCTTATGACATAAAAAGGAAATTGTCACCAAAAGCATAAAATATGAAATAAATGTCCAAAAATTAGTCATAAACATGTTGGACCAACTATGGACTTAATTAAAAGGAAATAAAATCAAAAGAATTAAATAAAAGGTCCATCCAAAGTAGATGACCAATAGTTAGATTAGAAGAAGAAGTCTTCTATTCTAAACACACTAAGGGTGTTGCCTTGTTAAAACCTCTTTCGGAAAACCCAGTGGGACAAAACCGAAAGTAGGAAAAAGAGTACAATTCCTTAGCATGATTTTAAGTGTCTTTACTCTTGGTGATCGTAAAGACACCGGAGAAAGAAGTCTGAAGTCCTCGAAGTTCCATTGTCCTCATCATTCCCTCCCTCTTCAGAAGGTTTTGTCCTCAAAACTGGATCATTTCCTGCATCAAAAAATTTTAAGTTAGAAACATTGAATGTAGACGATACATTAAACTCACCTGGCAGCTCCTGCTGATATGCATTTTTGTTGATCTTTTTCAGGATTATTAATGGTCCATCTCCTCCCGGGGCAAGCTTGTCTTTTCTTTTATGGGGGAACAGCTCTGTCCGCATATGCAACCAGATCCAATCTCCTTCCTTGAAGCTCACTGATTTGCGGCCCTTATTGGCTTGTCGAGCATAAGGTTCTGTCCACTTTTCGATATTCTCCTTAGCCTTTTGATGAAGCTCATTTACGAATTCAGCTTTGGTTTCTCCTTCTAAGTTCACAATCTTGGCTGGAGGCAACATAATAAGATCCAGTGGTGACTGCGGATTAAGTCCGTAGACTATCTCAAATGAAGACATCTTAGTGGTTGAATGAGTAGCTCGGTTGTAGGCGAACTCCACAAACGAAATACACTCTAACCAGCTTTTTAGGTTTCGGCCAATAGTAGCTATAAGTAGAGTCGATAACATCCTATTAACCACCTCTATTTGCCCATCTGTCTGCGGATGACAAGTATTCGAGAAAACTAGTTTGGTTCCTAGTTTCTTCCATAAGGATCTCCATAAGTGACTCAGAAACTTCATGTCTCGATCTGACACTATGGTTCTCGGAATATCATGAAGCCGTACCACTTCCTTAAAGAATAAGTTGGCGGTTTGGCTTACGTCATTTGTCTTGGCGCAAGGTATGAAATGCACCATCTTTGAGAACCTGTTTACATGAGGATGGATTCTTGACTTGGCTCGTTTGCAGACCAAATAACGAGCACAATGAGCCTTAACGTCTCGCCTCTGATGCAGCCAATAAAAGTGTTCCTTAAGCGTGCTCAACGTCTTATCCACTCCAAAATGACCCATTAGTCCTCCTCCATGCGCTTTCCTCAGCACTAAATTCTGGATTTGACGTCTTATTTCTTTGGCTTCTTCCGGGTTAATTCGATATGCGGCTCGGTTAGGTCGTTCTGCACCCAGAATAAAGTCGATGTTGTCATCTATCTCCCGCACTGGCGGCAGTCCAGGTTGTAACTCCTCGGAGAAAACATCCGCAAATGTGATTGCCCTTTGGATATTGCAGGAATTAATCAGAAAGTTCTCCTTGCGTTTAATTCCATCCGTAGTCATTTTCGCTTGTATTTCCTTTACTTGTTGAGGTGTCAATGGAGCTAAGTTGTACCTGCGCTTGTCATGCTCAAAGGAATACAAGTTAATCCGTCCATTATGTGTGGTTTCCTTGTCAAACTGCCATGGACGTCCCAATAAGAGATGACCAGCCTGCATCGGAACCACATCACATATCACTTGATCTTGGTACCGTCCCACACTAAATGGGACATTGACTTGATCGGATATGTGGAGCTCGGCTTTATCATTGAGCCATTTCAACTTATAAGGATGAAGATGTTTAGTTCTCTCCAAGCCGAGCATTTCTACCATATAAGAACTAGCGACATTAGTACATGAACCACCGTCAATAATAAGAGAACATACCTTACCCTGAATGGTGCAACAAGTATGGAAGATGTTTTCTCTTTGTGCAACCTCTTCAGGACTTACCATTGAGTTAAGAACTCGCCTAATCATCAGGAACTCTCCAGAGTCCGGGTACTCAACGTCCTCTTGGTCTCGATGCTGGTGTGGTTTGTCATCTTCTTCATCTTGCGATTCGTACTCTCCAACTTGAGTAAGAATCATGACTCGTTGGTTAGGACACTCTCTCGCCATGTGTCCTCTTCCGTTGCATTTAAAGCAAAGGATGTCTCGACTCCGTTGTACCGGAGCTGTTGTAGTTGGCGTCGGCTGAGAAGTACTAGGAACGGGTCTAAGGGCCTTTGTGAAATCACTCACTTTAGCCTTAAACCGGTTGTCTGCTGGCGACTGAGTACTACTCCCCTCTGTTGGTTTGAAAATCAGATTCCAGGTAGTTTTTGGTCGAGAAATAATCGCTGACTTGCGCTTGTTCTGGTTCTCGATCTGAATAGCTAAATGAAGTAACTCTCCGAGATCATGATAAGTATGTCTCTCCACTTTCCGAGAAATTTTTTCTTGCAATCCGTCAACAAATTGCGCCATTAAGCTCTCTAGAGAATCCTCGATCTCCAAACGGTTCCGCAGATGCTCAAACTCCTCGTAATATTCCTCCACACTTTTATTTTCTTGAGTCAAACGTCTGAAACGTTTTTGCATGTCTCGGTGAAAGTGTGGTGGAACATATCGTCTTCTCATAATATACTTGAGCTCCTCCCAAGCTATTATGTTTCCGTACCGATTTCTCCTTCTTTCGGTACATTCTCGATCCCACCATGTAAGAGCATGGTCGGTGAACTAAGCCGTTGCTAAGGCGACTCTCCTCGTATCAACATATCTATAATATTCAAAGATATGCTCCATCCGTCTTTCCCAATCCAGATAAGCTTCGGGATCCACCCTTCTGGCAAATTTTCGGTGTAGAAAGCTTAACATCGGGAGCTTGCGGAGGTGGTGGTGGTAACACCCCCGTCCCTAGTAGACCGAAGGTGCTACGATAGGCCCGAATCCCGTTCGTCCGTTCTTTCGAACATAGTCCGAAAGCCCGAACTCACAAGATCCGAACCCCGATTGAGACTCCTTCACGGTCGAGGTTTCTGAACCAAGACCGGATATCATGGTCGGGTATGCTCGGCCGAGACTTCAGAACATAAAATCTTAAGGAAAGAACAAGCTTACGATAAAACCGAAACAAATACTTAATTAAAAATCTCAAAGGTTCTACAACCAAGATCCAACACATAACTAATCCGAAAACAACAACCCAACCTAAAGCCGATATAACGGTTGTAAGTACACATAAGTGTCAAAAAATCTTACAACCGGATACATACTCTAAGACAAGGGAAATGGGGGAGAAATCTACACCGGAACCGTCACGTCTTTCTTCCAACCAACTTGCGGGATCTGCAAGAATGAGTTCGGTCAGCTATATGCTGAGTGAGCGGATGTAAAATACATAATAAAAACTTAACCCCAACCCGATGAGCAAGCACACACAAAAACAATAAACATAACGATCAGATGGAAGCAACCACACATAGTCCTACTCAACACTAGGACTCAACGACTCATAGACCAAACACAAGTCTATACTCAACAGACAGCTTAACCAAGCTTACTCTAATCTACCCATGCGCGCCGTGACCTTAGCCTATTCCTTCCCGTCCCGGTCAGGTCCTTAGCCACACATGCTACAAGGCACCTACGAAGATGGACGGTACTCACTGCCCCGGTCAGGTCCTTAGTCGCTACATGCTATAAGGCACCTACGAAGACGGGCTTTAGCCTGGCAAGTCGCTCACAGGATGGTGGCAAGCCATCCCTCGCATGCACACGGAATAGCTAAGTCACAAAAATCCCCACAACTCAAACCCATAACTCAAGTCACATACGAGTCACCGTCTCTCGCATGGACAACAACACAACGACTAACAAGACATGTCATATTCGAGTCACCTCTTCTCGAATAGACCAACACAACATAACAACAAACGACCTCCTAAACCAGACACCACTTCGTATCGCCCTCGGTCCAGTCTAGGCCTATTATTTGACCAACTGCACAACAATCAAACAAGAACATGTACAGCCAATCAAATAAGAGCTAAACCAACCTAAGGTTCTACTAATGGCATCCTTGGACCTAACGCAACAACTCAATCAAACAAGAACATGCAAACATCTGATCAAACCATTAATATAGAACAATGATCAAACATGCAACTTAATTGGTAACTCATCAATCCAAGCTCATAAAATCATACTTAAACACGATACCATACAATACTTCACAATAAATAATCATGCATCATGAAACGTAAACCTCCATTTTAACATGCATAATACTTTCATGAAACTTCTAAAAACCTTCTTAAACCAAACACTTAAACATAAATGAAAAACCTTTGAAAACTTGCATGCATGAACTTTTTTAAGAAAATTCTTTGAAAACATACATAATAATACCCATAATAATTTTAGCAACCTTTGAAAACCGATTTTTAAAACCTTTTTAAAACCGATTTAAAACCTTTTGAAAACGATTTGAAAACCTTTTGAAAATCAAACCGAACTCATTAACCACATTCTTGCAAAAGAAAAAAATCCAACTCACAGGGCAATGCTCCTAAGGAACGGACTAGGCAGCTCACGGACAGCCTCTCCTCTTCCTCCCTAGCTCACGGCCAAGCTCCCTCTCCTCCTAGCTCACGGCTAAAGACTCCTCTTTCTCTCTCTCTCTCTCTCTCTAGCGATTTCTCTAACTTTCTACAGGTTGCAAATGGATGGGAAATGGTTTAAGTGAGGCCAGGGAGTGGTATTTATAGCCAGGAGGTGAAGATAGTGGATTTTGCCAAGTGTGAACCATGCTGAATCAACCAATGCATGAAAACCACCATTTTTGCATGCAATTTGGAACTGCCAGCTGTCTGCCTCCACTCATGCAAGTTTATAAATTAATTAATCCATACTTAGTGGATTTTGACAGCTGTATACTCCACTAATGCATGCATGCAGAATTAATTAATTAATTAACCAAGTGGAATCCACATCAGCCTGCGGTTGAGCGGGCGGGTGCATGTCGGGCGTACGGCTGTCAAGCGAATGGTCGGCTGGTCGACCGTGTAGTACGGGCTGCGGATGTACGAGCGTTCGTAACGGAATGGTCGTTTCATCCGACCTAAGGTACGGGGCATTACATTCTCCCCTGCTTATAGGAATTCGTGCCCGAATTCACTAACTCAACTCTTACTTCCTTGGTGCATAGCTCAGAATGCCTCCCAAAGGTTTGTTACTCGATGATCTATGTTCCGGAATCTTGAATTCGGAAACCTTCCTTGGTTCAACTTTCAAATCAATCCTTCATTCCTTAAGTTTTTCCGTCCTTCGGTAGACTTGGAACTCCATCTGCGTGGACTGGTTCTTCTTGGCAACAGCTTCGTAAATACTTTCATTTAGTTCAATTAGGATGCATTTTAGGGTGTTTAGGACTGAATTTGGTGTACATATTGCATAAACATGTATTTGTGTGTCGAAAATCGGAAATGGAGCTGATACAAGCCTGGATCAGGATCGTGTTGTGTCTGATCAGAAGAGAATCTCGATTCTGGACAAACACAAGATGGAGACGCGAATTGGACCACACAAGGGATGGAAACCTTGTGATACACCAGAAATCTATGAGCCAGTTGAAAGATCGAAGCTAGGAGAAGAAAATCTTAATTTAGGCTACACTAAGGATGTTACTCGACGGCTACAAGCTATTAGGGACTTAGGGTTTTGTTCTGAAAGTTCTTATTCTCATTAATGACTTAAAAGAGTTTATATAGTGCTTACAATTAGGTCTGGGCGTTTTTCCTTATGACATAAAAAGGAAATTGTCACCAAAAGCATAAAATATGAAATAAATGTCCAAAAATTAGTCATAAACATGTTGGACCAACTATGGACTTAATTAAAAGGAAATAAAATCAAAAGAATTAAATAAAAGGTCCATCCAAAGTAGATGACCAATAGTTAGATTAGAAGAAGAAGTCTTCTATTCTAAACACACTAAGGGTGTTGCCTTGTTAAAACCTCTTTCGGAAAACCCAGTGGGACAAAACCGAAAGTAGGAAAAAGAGTACAATTCCTTAGCATGATTTTAAGTGTCTTTACTCTTGGTGATCGTAAAGACACCGGAGAAAGAAGTCTGAAGTCCTCGAAGTTCCATTGTCCTCATCATTCCCTCCCTCTTCAGAAGGTTTTGTCCTCAAAACTGGATCATTTCCTGCATCAAAAAATTTTAAGTTAGAAACATTGAATGTAAACGATACATTAAACTCACCTGGCAGCTCCTGCTGATATGCATTTTTGTTGATCTTTTTCAGGATTATTAATGGTCCATCTCCTCCCGGGGCAAGCTTGTCTTTTCTTTTATGGGGGAACAGCTCTGTCCGCATATGCAACCAGATCCAATCTCCTTCCTTGAAGCTCACTGATTTGCGGCCCTTATTGGCTTGTCGAGCATAAGGTTCTGTCCACTTTTCGATATTCTCCTTAGCCTTTTGATGAAGCTCATTTACGAATTCAGCTTTGGTTTCTCCTTCTAAGTTCACAATCTTGGCTGGAGGCAACATAATAAGATCCAGTGGTGACTGCGGATTAAGTCCGTAGACTATCTCAAATGAAGACATCTTAGTGGTTGAATGAGTAGCTCGGTTGTAGGCGAACTCCACAAACGAAATACACTCTAACCAGCTTTTTAGGTTTCGGCCAATAGTAGCTATAAGTAGAGTCGATAACATCCTATTAACCACCTCTATTTGCCCATCTGTCTGCGGATGACAAGTATTCGAGAAAACTAGTTTGGTTCCTAGTTTCTTCCATAAGGATCTCCATAAGTGACTCAGAAACTTCATGTCTCGATCTGACACTATGGTTCTCGGAATATCATGAAGCCGTACCACTTCCTTAAAGAATAAGTTGGCGGTTTGGCTTACGTCATTTGTCTTGGCGCAAGGTATGAAATGCACCATCTTTGAGAACCTGTTTACATGAGGATGGATTCTTGACTTGGCTCGTTTGCAGACCAAATAACGAGCACAATGAGCCTTAACGTCTCGCCTCTGATGCAGCCAATAAAAGTGTTCCTTAAGCGTGCTCAACGTCTTATCCACTCCAAAATGACCCATTAGTCCTCCTCCATGCGCTTTCCTCAGCACTAAATTCTGGATTTGACGTCTTATTTCTTTGGCTTCTTCCGGGTTAATTCGATATGCGGCTCGGTTAGGTCGTTCTGCACCCAGAATAAAGTCGATGTTGTCATCTATCTCCCGCACTGGCGGCAGTCCAGGTTGTAACTCCTCGGAGAAAACATCCGCAAATGTGATTGCCCTTTGGATATTGCAGGAATTAATCAGAAAGTTCTCCTTGCGTTTAATTCCATCCGTAGTCATTTTCGCTTGTATTTCCTTTACTTGTTGAGGTGTCAATGGAGCTAAGTTGTACCTGCGCTTGTCATGCTCAAAGGAATACAAGTTAATCCGTCCATTATGTGTGGTTTCCTTGTCAAACTGCCATGGACGTCCCAATAAGAGATGACCAGCCTGCATCGGAACCACATCACATATCACTTGATCTTGGTACCGTCCCACACTAAATGGGACATTGACTTGATCGGATATGTGGAGCTCGGCTTTATCATTGAGCCATTTCAACTTATAAGGATGAAGATGTTTAGTTCTCTCCAAGCCGAGCATTTCTACCATATAAGAACTAGCGACATTAGTACATGAACCACCGTCGATAATAAGAGAACATACCTTACCCTGAATGGTGCAACAAGTATGGAAGATGTTTTCTCTTTGTGCAACCTCTTCAGGACTTACCATTGAGTTAAGAACTCGCCTAATCATCAGGAACTCTCCAGAGTCCGGGTACTCAACGTCCTCTTGGTCTCGATGCTGGTGTGGTTTGTCATCTTCTTCATCTTGCGATTCGTACTCTCCAACTTGAGTAAGAATCATGACTCGTTGGTTAGGACACTCTCTCGCCATGTGTCCTCTTCCGTTGCATTTAAAGCAAAGGATGTCTCGACTCCGTTGTACCGGAGCTGTTGTAGTTGGCGTCGGCTGAGAAGTACTAGGAACGGGTCTAAGGGCCTTTGTGAAATCACTCACTTTAGCCTTAAACCGGTTGTCTGCTGGCGACTGAGTACTACTCCCCTCTGTTGGTTTGAAAATCAGATTCCAGGTAGTTTTTGGTCGAGAAATAATCGCTGACTTGCGCTTGTTCTGGTTCTCGATCTGAATAGCTAAATGAAGTAACTCTCCGAGATCATGATAAGTATGTCTCTCCACTTTCCGAGAAATTTTTTCTTGCAATCCGTCAACAAATTGCGCCATTAAGCTCTCTAGAGAATCCTCGATCTCCAAACGGTTCCGCAGATGCTCAAACTCCTCGTAATATTCCTCCACACTTTTATTTTCTTGAGTCAAACGTCTGAAACGTTTTTGCATGTCTCGGTGAAAGTGTGGTGGAACATATCGTCTTCTCATAATATACTTGAGCTCCTCCCAAGCTATTATGTTTCCGTACCGATTTCTCCTTCTTTCGGTACATTCTCGATCCCACCATGTAAGAGCATGGTCGGTGAACTAAGCCGTTGCTAAGGCGACTCTCCTCGTATCAACATATCTATAATATTCAAAGATATGCTCCATCCGTCTTTCCCAATCCAGATAAGCTTCGGGATCCACCCTTCCGGCAAATTTTCGGTGTAGAAAGCTTAACATCGGGAGCTTGCGGAGGTGGTGGTTGTAACACCCCCGTCCCTAGTAGACCGAAGGTGCTACGATAGGCCCGAATCCCGTTCGTCCGTTCTTTCGAACATAGTCCGAAAGCCCGAACTCACAAGATCCGAACCCCGATTGAGACTCCTTCACGGTCGAGGTTTCTGAACCAAGACCGGATATCACGGTCGGGTATGCTCGGCCGAGACTTCAGAACATAAAATCTTAAGGAAAGAACAAGCTTACGATAAAACCGAAACAAATACTTAATTAAAAATCTCAAAGGTTCTACAACCAAGATCCAACACATAACTAATCCGAAAACAACAACCCAACCTAAAGCCGATATAACGGTTGTAAGTACACATAAGTGTCGAAAAATCTTACAACCGGATACATACTCTAAGACAAGGGAAATGGGGGAGAAATCTACACCGGAACCGTCACGTCTTTCTTCCAACCAACTTGCGGGATCTGCAAGAATGAGTTCGGTCAGCTATATGCTGAGTGAGCGGATGTAAAATACATAACAAAAATTTAACCCCAACCCGATGAGCAAGCACACACAAAAACAATAAACATAACGATCAGATGGAAGCAACCACACATAGTCCTACTCAACACTAGGACTCAACGACTCATAGACCAAACACAAGTCTATACTCAACAGACAGCTTAACCAAGCTTACTCTAATCTACCCATGCGCGCCGTGACCTTAGCCTATTCCTTCCCGTCCCGGTCAGGTCCTTAGCCACACATGCTACAAGGCACCTACGAAGATGGACGGTACTAACTGCCCCGGTCAGGTCCTTAGTCGCTACATGCTATAAGGCACCTACGAAGATGGGCTTTAGCCTGGCAAGTCGCTCACAGGATGGTGGCAAGCCATCCCTCGCATGCACACGGAATAGCTAAGTCACAAAAATCCCCACAACTCAAACCCATAACTCAAGTCACATACGAGTCACCGTCTCTCGCATGGACAACAACACAACGACTAACAAGACATGTCATATTCGAGTCACCTCTTCTCGAATAGACCAACACAACATAACAACAAACGACCTCCTAAACCAGACACCACTTCGTATCGCCCTCGGTCCAGTCTAGGCCTATTATTTGACCAACTGCACAACAATCAAACAAGAACATGTACAGCCAATCAAATAAGACCTAAACCAACCTAAGGTTCTACTAATGGCATCCTTGGACCTAACGCAACAACTCAATCAAACAAGAACATGCAAACATCTGATCAAACCATTAATATAGAACAATGATCAAACATGCAACTTAATTGGTAACTCATCAATCCAAGCTCATAAAATCATACTTAAACACGATACCATACAATACTTCACAATAAATAATCATGCATCATGAAACGTAAACCTCCATTTTAACATGCATAATACTTTCATGAAACTTCTAAAAACCTTCTTAAACCAAACACTTAAACATAAATGAAAAACCTTTGAAAACTTGCATGCATGAACTTTTTTAAGAAAATACTTTGAAAACATACATAATAATACCCATAATAATTTTAGCAACCTTTGAAAACCGATTTTAAAACCTTTGAAAACCGATTTTTAAAACCTTTTTAAAACCGATTTAAAACCTTTTGAAAACGATTTGAAAACCTTTTGAAAATCAAACCGAACTCATTAACCACATTCTTGCAAAAGAAAAAAATCCAACTCACAGGGCAATGCTCCTAAGGAAAGGACTAGGCAGCTCACGGACAGCCTCTCCTCTTCCTCCCTAGCTCACGGCCAAGCTCCCTCTCCTCCTAGCTCACGGCTAAAGACTCCTCTTTCTCTCTCTCTCTCTCTCTCTAGCGATTTCTCTAACTTTCTCTCTAACTTTCTACAGGTTGCAAATGGATGGGAAATGGTTTAAGTGAGGCCAGGGAGTGGTATTTATAGCCAGGAGGTGAAGATAGTGGATTTTGCCAAGTGTGAACCATGCTGAATCAACCAATGCATGAAAACCACGATTTTTTCATGCAATTTGGAACTGCCAGCTGTCTGCCTCCACTCATGCAAGTTTATAAATTAATTAATCCATACTTAGTGGATTTTGACAGCTGTATACTCCACTAATGCATGCATGCAGAATTAATTAATTAATTAACCAAGTGGAATCCACATCAGCCTGCGGTTGAGCGGGCGGGTGCATGTCGGGCGTACGGCTGTCAAGCGGATGGTCGGCTGGTCGACCGTGTAGTACGGGCTGCGGATGTACGAGCGTTCGTAACGGAATGGTCGTTTCATCCGACCTAAGGTACGGGGCATTACAGTGGTGGCGGCGGTGGAGGTTGAAACTCCGGTGGTGGTGGTTGATATGGTGGTGGTGGCGGCGGTGTATGAGCATAAAATGGCGGTGGTGGGGCTTGGTGTTCTCCGTATCCGCGAGCTGCTCCTTGACGAGCTGATTCTGGGATCTCGGCTCTCGTCGCCACTAGGAGCTCGCCTAGTCGGTCTATGTCTGCAGCCATAACATGGATTTGACCACTCAGATTCGTCAACATGTGCAACATGGCACTGTTGATGTCAGAAGAGTCCGACTTGTCGGACATTCCGTCTCTCTTGAGGAGAACCGGAATAAAAAAAAACTTAAAAACTAGTTGCAATTTTTTTTTCTAAGGATTAATTATGCAAATAATTTTGACCTAGGGACCTAGTATGCAAATAAGTTTAACCTAAGGACCTAGTATGCAAATAAACTTAATCTAAGGACTTAATATGCAAATAAATTTAATTTAAGGACCTAGTATGCAAATAAACTTAATCTAAGGACTTAATATGTAATTAAATTTAATCTAAGGACCTAGGGTGCAAATAAACTTAATCTAGGGACTTAATACGCAAATAGATTTAATCTAAGTTTAATGTAAATAGTGATAAATTAATGCTAATAAAACAATATGCTAAATTAATGCAAATAAAAATTATATTCTAAATTTATGCAAATAAAATTTATTTTTTAAAAAAAAAAATTATATAATAAAATTATCCTAAATCTTCTAATTGCATGAAATTTTAGAACCCAAAAAAATAGCTAATCTAATCTAACCTAGAAAATAGATAATCTAATCTAAATCTAACAAACTAATAATTTAAATTCAAACTTTTTTTTTCTTTTTTCCCTAAACTCACGCATGTTTTTTAAAAAAAATTTTATTTTATTTTTTTTTTCTTCTCTCACGCACGAGAGTTCAATTTTTTTTTTTCAATTAATTAGAAAATAATAAACAGAGAATAAACAATGAAAAACAAAGGAATGCAAATTGTGGTTTAAGGATGCAAGCGAATGAAAGTAATAAAAAAGGAGAATCTCACCTCTTCTTACCTTGTGCAGATCGCGTGGATGAAGGTTGATCGTGGATGGTGAGTGATGGATCGCGAAGGATAGATTTCAGATTATGATTTAAACCTGAAACACTTGACAAACAAATCAAAAATAACAAAAAGAAAACAAGGGATAGGGTTTATACACTACCCTGCGTCAGGAGCTTCAGCTCTGATACCAAAGATGATACAAGCCTGGATCAGGATCGTGTTGTGTATGATCAGAAGAGAATCTCGATTCTGGACAAACAAAAGATGGAGACGTGAATTGGACCACACAAGGGATGGAAACCTTGTGATACACCAGAAATCTCCGAGCCAGATGAAAGATCGAAACTAGGAGAAGAAAATCTTAATTTAGGCTACACTAAGGATGTTACTCGACGGCTACAAGCTATTAGGGACTTAGGGTTTTGTTCTGAAAGTTCTTATTCTCATTAATGACTTAAAAGATTTTATATAGTGCTTACAGTTAGGTCTGGGTGTTTTTCCTTATGACGTAAAAAGGAAATTGTCACCAAAAGCATAAAATATGAAATAAATGTCCAAAAATTAGTGCTAAACATGTTGGACCAACTATGAACTTAATTAAAAGGAAATAAAATCAAAAGAATTAAATAAAAGGTCCATCCAAAGTAGATGACCAATAATTAGATTAGAAGAAGAAGTCTTCTATTCTAAACACACTAAGGGTGTTGCCTCGTTAAAACCTCATTCGGAAAACCCAGTGGGACAAAACCGAAAGTAGGAAAAAGAGTACAATTCCTTAGCATGATTTTAAGTGTCTTTACTCTTGGTGATCGTAAAGACACCGGAGAAAGAAGTCTGAAGTCCTCGAAGCTCCAATGTCCTCATCAGGAGCTAATCCGGAGCAAAAAGGCAAAGTTGTGTGGAAAATCATGGACCGAAGCAGATTTGCGCATCGAGAAGAGCATCTTCAGATAAAAGGAAGCGCAGAAAGAAAACAGGAAGAAAATCTTCATAGAAAAGGTTGCACATGAGAAGAAAAAGAAGAAAATCAAGAGAAAAAAGGAAGAAGTGAAGAAAGGAAAGAGGAAATCGGGAGAGAAGACAAGAAGAAGGAAAGAAGTTCGGCGCAACGGTTTACCGACCCGTTGCGGAGTGACAATGACTTACCATAACCGATGAAGCGGCACCGAACTAGGGCTAACCCCTTTTACCTTGCCTATATGTATAAATATTACTGTTGCATTTTAGAAAGAAGAGAAGAGAGAGAGATCGCGAAAGAGAATACTCCGATTCAAAACTCCACTTTGTTTAGATTTTAATATTTAGTTTCGTTTTAGTAGTTTTTACTCTTTTCATTTAATTTAATACTCGCACTTCTTTACTTTTGTCTTTTTATTTATTTGTACTTTAGTTTTAGTTAACATTTCTCTACTTCATTCTTATTTTCATTAAATCATCAAACCATATGATTATGTTGTTCGTAATGATTAGCAAGTAGACTCTTTCAACCCTTTGGGTTGTGTAGGGAGGATGTTTTAAGAGAAAGAAACAATGACTGTTTAAAGCTTTTATCCAATGATTCTACCACTTCTTGAGATGCTTATTGTCGGCTCGTGGTTACGGCTTTAGTTTGAATGATAAGGCATGAGCTATCCTTGACTAGACGGTTGTGTACTTGAACACTCTCAGCACGGGGCAAGGTTCAAAACCTACCTCAATGACAGTTGATGATGGGTTACCGCACTACAGGTAGTAAGAATATAATCTTAATGCTCATTGGATGCATACAAATATGTTTATGGTTACTAGATGGTCATTGAAGGGGTTTCTATCACGAAAATTTATTAGCCTGTACATGAGTGATTCTTCTACCATGGTTGAGAATAATAAGCTTTTAAATATGTGTTCAAAATATCTTACCTAGAAACATCCGATCAATTACTTAGTTCTGAATGGTGCTTTTAAACTTGAAAACAAACAAACCAAACCGCTTTTATTTCCTTTTACTTTTTTTAGATTTAGTCATTTTCCTTTGCTGCATTTTAGTTTAGTGACACTAGATTTCAAACCCATAATCACTTATTAGCCTAAATTAGAAGAAATTTGTATCCTAGGTTCTTGAAATACACCAGCTTTGGATTGACACCCCAAGTACTACGACAACAATTGGATTCGGTATTCCGTGGTCAAAAAGACCCACGTACCAACCGCTCATCGTCTAAGCTGGTCATAATCACATCATAACCTGAGAATGTTTAATTGAAGATGAAGTTTTTGCATGAGCTATTGGAGGTGTTATAAGACCAGTTGAGAGAGGATATGTGGTTGGTTCATGTGATTGGGTTACCTTAAAGTCCAGATATGCTGGATCAGTTTAACACAAATACTTCTCCACCGAGGACAGTGATGGAGCTTGTCCTTTTGGTCAGCTACAGCTCTGGAATTCTCTTCTTCACGTGTGGTTTTCTCTGCGATCTTACGTTGAGCTTCCTACAGGTGCTCTTGCAAGTCCAAAAAGGATAAGGAATCTGCCAGTTGCTTGTGCTTGCCCGTTAGAGTAATGTCAATATTATCTTTGAGGCTTACAACTCCATAAAGAGAGCCTCTTGAGTCCTTCTGTATCGACTGTGAAAAGGAAGGTTTAATAAATTAAGAACATGATAAATACATGTTAAATGTGACAATGTGACATTACCTGAAGGAATATGACTATATATTCATCTGTTGTGAGGTCCATAGATCGTGAACCGTCGCCTGAAACAGATTAAGTCTCTACGCCAAACTGAACAAACCTCTCGTGCAAGTTCCTCTCATATGCTTCAGCAATCTTTTCCGCCTTTCGATCGACATACGTACCATCTGCCTTTGTATGTGTTTTGATGAAAACCTCACCAAGACTCAACGGTCTTCCCAATTCCTCTTCCAGCAACATAATGTAAAATTTGGTGAGTAAGAAAAATGTATTACATAAAAATAAAAGTGTTGCACCATTTCTTCTTGGATTTGTGTTACATAAAAATGTATTACATAATACAAAGTCGGTCCTGATAGGTGAACGTGAGGACTGAGACAATTATGGTCATACATTCGAGGGTTTGAATATATCAGACTCCTTTGCTGTCCTTTTTCAGTCTCCCAATACTCTATCACCGTTTTCCTGAGAATTTCATTGATCCACGTAGGTCCCTCTCGACTTGTCCTCGCATTGCTAACTATATTCTTTATACAGCGTTGACAAATGAGCTCAAAATACCGTTGAACTGTCCCTGATACCAAAGGATCCCATGTGTGGGTTTTCTACAAAAAAACAAGAACATAAAGAGGTTAGTGAAAACAAGACAAGTAAACATGTGACAAGGTTTTAGGTCGAAAAACTTTACCGTGAATTCTAGAATGTACAATTCTTGTCAATTCCGAGGCACATAAGTTCTACTATAGTATGGACCATCAAATTTTTTGTAAAGTCTTTTGTAATCTTCCAAACCATTTGGGAATTTTTATCACGAGTAAACCTGCAAAAACACAAACACCCAACACACAATTACAATACGCATAAGATAAGAAATATGAAGAATAAGAAGCATACTAAGTCAAGTTTGGCGTCGGTCTGGGAGAGATGGCGGTTGTAAACTTATCACGGTATGACACCAAAAGCAGAGCATTAAGAGGCCTCAACGTATTCCCTTGGATTTATGGCAACACATTATCAGAATCGTCCTGGAAGTTGTAACATTGAGAAGACAGATGACTCTGAACGAGAAAGTTCTGATGTGGAGACTCTAAAGCATCTCCAAGTTAACTCGGCTGATTCTAGACTTCATGTGATTAAAGAGTCGCATGGTCTTCCTGTCCTTGATTGACGGAAATCTAGAAAAGCAACTGTGGTGGTGGAAATTCATAAATGTGCTTCTGACGTAGACTATTGGGGGAGAACCCGACATTGCTCTTGGGGCGACTGAGGCAGAGGAATTTTCTCCCCGGCGTAAAGTTGAACTGACTCCAAAGAGGGCCTTGTCTATTTCCCGAAGAGAGTCGGTTTGACCCTCCAGGAGTCTGAGAATGGTTGTGAACGGTTACTCCTTTTTTTCCTATTTTAGCTTTAGGAATGGTTGCGAAGATTCTAAGACGAATCAGTGAAGGAGATTTTCAAAGAGGGTTCGATGGAGGAGGAGAGATTCGAAGACGAATCGGTGAAGAGAGATTCAAAGAGGGTTCGACGGAGGAGGAAAGCTTTGAACAGAGTTCGACAGAGGAGGACCGATTCAAAGATGAATCTGTGAAGGAGAGATTCGAAGATGGTTCAATAGAGGATGAAAGATTGGAAGACGAATCGATGTAGGAGAGATTTGAATAGGAATAGATTTATTTAAAGATGAGTGAATGGAGGAGAAAATTGAAGAAAAATCGATGGAGGAGATAATCGAAGAGGAATCGATGGAGGAGATAATCGAATAGGAATCGACGGAGGAGCGATTCAACAAGATTCAGAGGAATGAGAAAATTTTCGAGATTGAAATTTGGTTAAATGAAATTGGGTTAAATGATATTGGGGATAAATTCCACTAAAATGTAGGTTTGGTTTGAATACGATCGCCACTTAATCTTTAATCAGTGTCTATAAAAGATTAAACCAAAAACATAGACTATGTTTTTCGGGTTTAATGTTGACAAAATTTTGTTTAAGTTTCGCAGATTAAATTAGGCATATTTTTATAATTATTCGCTAACAAGTTGCTAACTTGTCGCTAGAGGGATTTAACCAAACAGAAATATATTTGGTTTCCCGGGTATAATTTTGCAACCATGTGAGTTCGGTTCCCAGGTTAAATTTTGACTAAATTTTTTGAATACAATCTCTGGTTAGTCACTAAGTAGTCGATACATATGTTAAACCAAAACATTATATTTGGTTTCCCAGGTTTAATGTAGGGTAAATTTGGGTTTAGTTTCCCGAAATTACTAATTATAATATTATGTTTTAAACATACTGATAATAATATTATGTTTTTAAATTTGAAATATAAATTACACCGGAATAGACAGGAACTTGAAATATAAATTTAATTATTTGGTTTTTCTTCTTCTTGTTTTTCATCCGAAGACAATAAATTACACAGTAATTCATCTTTTAGTTCTGTATTTTAAATTTCGTAATCTAGATTTATTGGGAATATTCACTCTTCCAAATTAATGACTACCAAATCTTCAATTGTATTCATCAATACAATATTATCATTTTCTGTTTGCAAAAGAGTTGGTTCTTTTTTCATATGGTTCAGAATGTTTCTCCTTGGATTCACTTTGACAACATTAAGTCATAACTGCTTGGGCTTCCTTATGTATGGGTACGGAATATAACAAAATTGATGAGTTTGAGAGGCTGTTTACAAAACACATATATAGAAGTTACATATACATATGTATAATATATATATATGATGATATCATACAATAATGTATATATATGTACCTAAAATAAATGGTCATGTTTATTATATTTTCTTGAGGAAAGAACATCTAAACGCCACAGTTTCTCATCCGAATCCCTCTACCAATAGCAGGGTCATACCAAGTACATCTAAAATGTGTGATTCTCAACTTGATCAACCCTTCATACTCAAGTTTTATGATATTAGTTAAGATACCATAGTAATCCGTTGCAGCAGATGCATCCATGTAATTTTCACATACACAGTAGTTACATGTCTTTCGTCCGGCGCCATAATTCTTCGTGTGAAAAAAATAGCCTCTTGTAAAATATATTGACCTTGTTCAAAGGTCCATGCACTAGCTCATGAACCATGTTGGAAATGGATTTGTGGCATTCCAGTAAGTAACCTGCATATATATAGACAATATCAATAAATGATAATATACAATATATACATAAATATGAATATCTTTTTGACATACATATTTTTTACCCATAAATGATATTTGTCTTCTCTTTTCGTGAAGAATTCTTTTTGGTAAGTCCAAGATATTTTGCAATAATAAAATCCTCGAACATACTATATATAAAACACCAATACAAATATATGAGAAATCATAGCAGATTTTATATAGAAAAATGTCATTAGTTGAGAGATGCCAATTTAATTATATACCTTTCAATTGACTGAAAATAAGCATAATTTTGTAAAACATATGTATGTGCGCATTGATAATCTCTCTCTAAAAGCCTTATGCATTTCCCAACTTGGACGGTGATGTGATCCTCCTAAGAACTCAGCATTATAAGTTGGAAGAGATAATTGTTGACTTTTAAGAGTGGTTAAACTTAAGAAACAAGGCAATGAAAATGAATTGGTTGCACACAAGAGATGCATAAAGCTCTTGATACCGTGAACCGAATGGTCGCAAAAGGGTTGCAGAAGGTCCTATATTCCAACTCAATGCCCTATGATATAACACTCCTAGACGAAAAAGAGATTTTGATCAGTGGATATTACACACCATGATCGATCAAAGGATATTGCCCACCATTGACAAAGAAAAATATAATCACTCTCAAAGTTCTAAAAATAATAATCAAGTTTTTTTTCTAGAAGTAATTTTCATTAAAAAATTTAAAATTCGATGAAAGTACAAATGGTCAAGGGCCGAGCTTCAACATAGAAAGAAAAGGCCTTGTATGATTGGCACAAGTTCCTAGAGCATGTAAGAACATTCATAAAATCGAAAGATTGCAAGGTTTGCATGCTTGGAACAACTTCCAATAGCATGTAAGAACATGCAACCAACTAAATAAATGCTTGTTTAATCTTAAAGGAAATGGTTTCTAGACTTGGCTTGGATTCACAAAGGCATTAGGGATAATCTTCCCAAATGCCTCATTAAAAACCCATCTTTGGTAAACCCAATGGGAAAAACCCGAAGATAGAGAAAAAGAGAACAGTTGGGTCACTTGACCAATTGTCAAAATCCAGCGGCTCGGATGTGTGGTTGTCTGTCCGTTCGTTTGGGATGTCCTCTGGGTAGTTCGTGTGTTTTTCCTGTGTTTGTCCTTGTCGTTCGTTGGGTTGTCCGGCTGGTCATACGTTGGGTTGTCCGGGACGTTCGTTATAAGCTTCAAGTCGACCGTTCCAAGCTCCGAGTCGTCCTGTTGGTCCATTTTCAGTTCGAGATCATCAAGTTTGTCCTCTTCAAGCTCCGGATCATCCTCTCCCAGCTTCAGGTAATCCAGATCCTTCTTAGGTCTGGTGAGAATCACATCATCCCCTGCCTCTTGAAAAAGATTTTTCCTTAAATTCGAATCATCTGCATGAACAAATAACAAGTTACTATTTGTGGAATGATATAGGATAAATGACTTACCTCCAAACCTTTTCAGGCTTGATTTTAGCTTGTGTATGGCGTATGGTGGTTCATGTTTGAACAGAACAAAGAGGTGGACGTCCAAGTATTTAGTGATGAGGACATCAAACCAGCCACTGCACCAGTCATTTCACGAGGACCTCTCACACGGTCCAAGAGGAAAGCTCTAGGAGACAAGCTCAGTATGCTACTGGAGAGTGGAACCGGACCTGACCTCGAGTCTACCATGACCAGCTCCAGACCGAGTGCACCATCCCGGTCGTCCCGACCATCCGACCACGGACTAGGCAACCAGACCGCGTCCAACCACGGACCACCGACCGCGCCAACCCAGCTCGACCACAGACCACCCAAGACCCACAGACCGTCCGACCACGCCCCGATCGAACCACGTACAGCCGATCCTTTCCAGCTTGACAAGGAGCCATGGAGGTTCCTTCTAGAAGATTTTTCTTCCTCTGGTTTCTTTACCATTACCATCTAGTAAAGACACCAAAATTCGTGCTAGGAAATTGTACTCTTTTTCCTATCTTCTATTTAGTCCCACTGGTTTTTCCGAAAAAGGTTTTAATGAGGCAATACTCTTAGTGCGTAAGAAGGTGAAAACTTGTTCACACTCATTCACAAGTCCTCATCGATTTCTAGCCAAAGTTTTATTGGGTTTTTCCTATCTTTTATTTTATTTTTCTAGACTAAGTATTTATATGGGCTTATAAGTCATGTTGACTATTTGGGGCCAAAGTCTATTTTAATTGCCAATAAATAAACTACTTGCTGTTTTAATTCCTAGAGAGACTAAACATCATGTTGTTTAGCCTATGTTGTAATAAAGCATTATATAAGCCTCTTGTCTACACATTAATGAAATAACAAATATTTTGACAAAAACCTAAGACTAGTGTCTAAACACCCAGGCGCCGCCAAGCTCCCCCCATGCAGCTGCCGTGTCCTTTAGCCTAGTTTGGATGAAATTTTTGGAGTATCACAAGCCCCTCTCACAGCTTGTGTGGGCCCTTCGATCCACCATTTACTTTCATCCTTCCTGTCCAGCAACCTGAGCTTTTCGGTGAAAGACAGCCCACCCCTTGGTTCTTGAATCATCTGGTATCAAAGCTTAAAGCTCCTGAACATCAGGTTGAATCTATCCTTTTGTTTTTGGTGATTTTTCCTTTGTTTTGTTGCAATATTTTTTGGCTTTGGAATGTGTTTCTTTCTTTTTCCCCTGAGGTTCTCGGTAAGAAGGAGGAGGAATCAAGTCACATACCACAAACACAAGAAAAAAAATACAAACAAAATCAGGTTCTATCATTCCTTTTCTTTGTTTTCGTATTTTAAAAAAAAAAAAAAAAGTAGAAGAAATTTGCTTGTTTATTTGCTTCTTTGCTGTTTAAAAAAATTTTTTAAGACAAGAGAACAAATAGATATTGTTTAGGCTGTTTAAAAGCAAACTAAGGTCCTTAGAAACTCACATAGAACACCTTCATCCCCAAACTTGGATTCCATAAGGATCTTGTGTGTTGCTTGTTTGTTTGCTTAAGTTTCTTTTGGGTTAGGTTTCTAGTTAGTGTTTCTTGCTTGTGTCTCTTCACCAGCCACTAGGTAGTTAGGTCTAGCTAGGTCTTTTGCTTAGCCTCGCGTGTGTCAAAACCGAGGTCCCATACTAGGTCAAGTGTCCCGCGTGTGTTGTGCGTGAGTGTCCAAAGCCGCGTGTAGCATCCCTAGCGCGTGAGCGGGGCCTTGACTTGTTCCAAGTAGCCCCCTCCACCATTCGCTAGTACTAGGTTCCTTTTAACACCTAGTCCTGAGTTCCTAGTTCCAGCCTTCCCCCGTACTGCAGAGGCTCCCCTTGTGTCGCGCCTAGCATTCCCTGGTTGCATTAGGCGGCTAGGTTCACCTTAGTGTCTAGGTTCTTAGTTCTTAGCTTTAAGAATTTTTCTCTAGCAATTAGGCAATAAATTATTAGTTTCCATAGTTTTTTTAGGCTATGAAATAATTTTGGAAGTTTTCTAGAATCACTTAGGTAGTTTTCCTAATATTTTTTATGCCATTGATAAATTTTCTTTAAGTTTAGGATAGTTGCCTTTTAGGAAATTAGACATTAGTTAACTTTTCCTTTAGTTTTAGTATAGTTTCCTTTAGTTTTAGTATAGTTTCCTTTTAAATAGATAGGCAATAATTTTTTTTAAGGATTTATCCCCATTTATTAGTTTCCTTTCTAGTTTTAGGCAATAATTTTTAGGATATCTCACATTAATTTAGATTTCCTTTTTAGATTTAGGTCATAATTATTTTTAGGATATTTTCCATTTTTATTTGTTTCCTTTTTTGCAAATATTTAGTTTCCTAATATTTTATAAATCATAAAAAGAAAATAAAAATCATATATGTGGAAATTTTCCATTTAAGGAAAGTTTTCATATTTGCAAGTTTTCTTTCTCGGAAACTTTCAATTTCTAAAAATTTTCTCTTCTCGAAGAAGGAAATATGTCAGGAAGTCATGAGTCGACATCGGGGCAGAATGGTCAAGCCATATTCAAGCTACTGCAAGCTTTGACGACCCATATGTCGACCATAGCGACACGTCTTGAGCGTTCGGATCATCCTACACCTACACCCAGACCCGCGCCTCCCCCATACCCACACGACCGACCACCGATGGGTCGACATCAGTACGACGACAAGCCTATGCCACCACCTCGACAGCCAATGCAGTACCCCGAAGTGAAGATGGACCCACCTCTGTTTTTGGGAAAGATTGACACCGAGGAGTACTTAGACTGGAAGAGAAGAATGGAGCTCATCTTTGAGTACTATAAATACGACGATCCCCATAAAGTCGCCCTAGCAACGGTGCAATTAACTGACCACGCACTGGCGTGGTGGGATAAAAAAGTAACAGCTCGCAGGAGAGCATGGATGGGTGCTTTGACCTCATGGGTCGAACACACCCAGATTATGAGGACACGCTACGTTCCACCCCACTTCCACCGCGAGCTTCAGAGACGATTCAGACGCCTTACCCAAGGCAGCAAGACGGTGTCCGAATATTTCGATGAATTCAAGCACCTCCGTAACCGACTCGATGTGGAAGAGATCGAGGAGAGTCTAATGGCCAAATTCATCGACGGCTTGCACGAGTCCATCGCAAGAAAGATCGAGCTGCAATTATACCATGATCTAGGCGAGTTGTTCCACCTAACAGTCCAGATAGAGAAGTGCCATAAACGAAAACTTGTCGCACCTTCTCGACCCAAGAGCACCTGGAGCACCGGCTCCAACCCTTTCGAGTGGACGACTCAGCCCATTGATCCGCGTCTCAAGGGCAAAGCCGTGGCCAGCAGTTTGGCTCCCAGGCCTGCCCCAAAAAAGCCTAGTACCATGACCACCACGACCCAGCCTCAGCGGAGTAGCGAGATCGTATGCTTCAAGTGTAAAGGAAGATGACACATTTCTCGAGAATGTCCCACTCAACGGACAGGAGACTACGAATCCGAGGACGAGCAAGAGGAGCCAGCATTTCCGACCCACCAGCAATCCGACAAGGAGATTGAGTACGCCGACTCCGGAGAGATGCTCATGATCAGATGAGTTTTCAGCTCGGGATCGAGACAGAAGAGGAAGAACAGCGAGAGAACATTTTCCACTCAAAATGTACAATACTCAGGAAAGTATGCTCGTTGATTAGAGACGGAGGGTCCTGCACCAACGCCGCTAGCAAATACATGGTGGAGAAACTAGGATTGCCTGTGACCAAGCATCCTAAACCTTATAAACTACGATGGCTGAACAACAAGACAGAGTTATACATTTCAGAACAAGTTAAGGTCTCATTCAGCATCGGCAGATACCAGAACCAGGTCACCTGTGATGTCGTCCCGATGTCAGCTGGACATCTTCTTCTCAGAAGACCATGGTAATTTGACCGAGAGACTACGAAAAACGGATGGACCAACTTCTACTCATTTGTTCACGATAAGTGTGGATACAACTTAGCACCAATGTCTGCACACCCCATTCAAGAAATGCAGTCAAAAATGGCAACAAATCAACATGCCCGTAAAGAGAATTTTCTGATAAATGTGGCAGACATCAGGAAAGCCACCCGTACCAAGGGTACCCAGCTCGTTTTGATGCTCTACAGAGAGAGCCTCCACAGTCCAACACCGAGGCACCCTTACTTGCCGAGATCCGAGCCTTACTAGATAAATATCCCGACATATTTCCGGAAGAAATCCCAGCCGGCCTCCCACCTATCCGAGGGATTGAGCACCACATTGACCTTGTCCCTGGAGCTAAGCTGTCCAATCGTCCTGCATACAGAGTCAACCCTGAGGAGGCTAAAGAATTAAAACGGGAAGTCCAAGATCTTATTGCTCAAGGTTACGTCCGAGAAAGCCTCAGTCCCTGTGTTGTCCCGATTCTACTAGTACCAAAGAAGAACGGGAGCTGGAGGATGTGCGTCGACTTTAACGCTATCAATAACATTACAATCAAGGACCGGCACCCCATTCCGTGCATGGACAACATGCTAGAAGAATTAAGCGGAGCCGCGGTCTTCTCCAAAATTGACCTTCAAAGTGGATATCATCAAGTGAGGATGCGAGAAGGAGACGAATGGAGGACTGCGTTCAAGACCAAGCAGGATCTTTATGAGTGGCTAGTAATGCCATTCGGCCTGTCTAACGCACCAAGTACATTCATGCGCCTTATGAACCAAGTCCTTCGACCGATCATTGGCAAGTTCGTAATAGTGTACTTCGACGATATTCTCATCTATAGCACAACCTACACAGACCATCTGGAGCACCTAGAGGCCGTGATTACCACCCTGCAGAGAGAGTAGTTGTATGCAAACCTCAAGAAATGCACATTTTGCACAGACCAAGTCGTTTTTCTTGGATTTGTCGTGAGTTCCCAGGGACAACAAGAAGATCAAGGCCATACAGGAGTCGCCCACACCAAAAACCGCCAGCCAGGTCCGTAGCTTCCACGGACTCGCCAGCTTCTACCGGCGGGTTGTTCGAGATTTCAGCACGATAGCTGGTCCATTGACCTCGACGATAAAGAAGAACCAAGACTTTCATTGGGGACCCGAGCAGGACAAGTCCTTCAAGCTACTGAAGGAACGCCTTACCCACGCCCCAGTCCTAGTCCTGCCGGACTTCAATCAAACAATCGAGGTCGAATGTGATGCTTCAGGAATCGGCATTAGAGCCGTCCTCACCCAAGGAGGAAGACTTGTCGCCTACTTCAGCGAGAAGTTAAGTGGAGCCATACTTAACTATCCGACCTACAACAAGGAACTTTATGCCTTAGTCCGCGCCTTAGAGACTTGGCAGCATTATCTCTTTGGGCCGGGAGTGCGTGATGCACACCGACCATCAGACACTCCAGCACCTTCGAGGACAATCCACGCTGAAGAAGAGAAATGTCCGTTGGTTGGAATATATCGAGACATTTCCCTACGTCATCAAGTACAAGAAGGGAACAGAAAACATTGTTGTTGACGCCCTATCCCGCAGATACATCTTAATTTCCGTCATGGAGTCAAAAGTTATGGGTTTCTAGATAATCAAAGAGCTGTACGCTGACGACGCAGACATCACTCAGGTGTACCAGGAGCACGACAAAGGCACCTACAGCCGGTTCTATTTGTTTGTTGGGTTCCTTTTTAAGGACAAGCGACTCTGCATTCTGAGAGGATCGATTCGAGAGCTGCTTTTGAGAGAGGCTCACGGAGGAGGTCTAATGGGTCATTTCGGCATTGACAAGACCTTAAGCATGCTTAACGAGCATTTCTACAGGCCCCACCAGCGACGAGATGTAGAGGCACACTGCACTAAGTGCCTTATGTCATTACCAGTCCGCAGGGTCCTTACATGCCATTACCAGTTCCATTTGCGCCCTGGACGAACATCTCCATGGACTTCGTACTAGGCCTGCCGAAAATCAACCACAAGGACTCTATCTTCGTATTGGTCGACCGATTTTCCAAGTTGGTGCATTTCATCGCTTGCAATAAGACCAATGACGCAAGCCAGACTGCCGACATGTTCTTCATGGAGATAGTACGACTGCACGGCATTCCAGGACAATTGTGTCCGACCGCGACACCAAGTTCCTCAGTCACTTCTGGCGAGCATTGTGGCATAAATTAGGAACCAGGCTCTTGTTTTCTACCACATACCATCCACAGACTGACGGACAGACAGATGTGGTCAACCGGAAATTATTCCAGAAACTTCAAGAATTGGTTGGAGTGCCTTACGTATGTCGAGTTCGCTTACAACAGGGCCACACACTGTGGCACAAAGCGTTCTCCCTTTGAAGTCGTCTACTGCTTCAACCCGACCACGCCTAACGAGTTCACACCGATACCACTGGGCAACGCCATCAGCTTAGAGGGAGAAGCATAGGCAGAATACATCAAGCGCCTTCATGCAGATACCAAGACAAATCTGGAGCAACGGAACATCCAGAACGTCAAGAACGTAAACAAGGGATGCCGGCACTTGGTTTTCAAGGAGGGAAATTAGGTTTGGCTACATATCAGAGAGATTTCCCCAACGACGAAAGAGCAAGCTTGCACCCCGGGGAAATGGTCCATTCTGCGTCCTTCGGAAAATCGATGACAACGCCTACCAGCTCGAGCTTCCAGATGAGTATAACGTGTCTAGTACGTTTAATGTTTCTAACTTAGAGTTGTTTGATTCAGGTGAGGAGTTCAATTTGGAGAGCAAAGCACTTCAAGAGGGAGGGAATAATGTGGACATCGAGCCAGCCACTGCACCAGTCATTCCACCAGGACTTCTCACACGGTCCAAGAGGAAAGTTATAGGAGACAAGCTCAGCATGGCTACTGGAGACTGGAACCGGACCAGACCTCGAGTCTTCCATGACCAGCTCCGGACCGAGTGCACTGTCTCGGTCGTCCCGACCATCCGACCACGGACTAGGCCACTAGACCGCGTCCGACCACGGACCACCGACAGCGTCGACCCAGCTCGACCACGGACCACCGACAGCGTCGACCCAGCTCGACCACGGACCACCCATGTCCCACGGACCGTCCGACCACGCCCCGACCGACCCATGTACAGCCGAACCGTTCCAGCTGGACAAGAAGCCATGGAGGTTCCTTCTAGAAGATTCTTCTTCCTCCAGTTTCTTTACCATTACCATCCGGTAAAGACACCAAGAGTCGTGCTAGGAAATTATACTCTTTTTCTTATCTACGGTTTTGTCTCACTGGGTTTTTCCGAAGAAGGGTTTAATGAGGCAATACTCTTAGTGCATAAGACGGTGAAGACTTGTTCACAATTCCATCTCATTCACAAGTCCTCATCCATTTCTAGCCAAAGTGTTATTGAGCTTTTCCTATCTTTTATTCTATTTTTTTAGACTAAGTATTTATTTGGGCTTATAAGTCATGTTGATTATTTGGGACTCAAAGTCTATTTTAATTGCCAATAAGTAAAATACTTGCTGTTTTAATTCCTTGAGAAGCTAAACATCATGTTGTTTAGTCTAAGTATTAATAAGGCATTATATAAGCCTCTTGTATACACATTAATGAAATAACAAGCATTTTGACAAAAACCTAAGACTAGTGTCTAAACACCCAGGCGCCGCCAAGCTCCCCTCTTGCAGCTGTCGTGTTCTTGAGCCTAGTTTTACTGAAGTGCTTGTAGTATCACAAGCCCCTCTCACAGCTTGTGTGGTTCCTTCGATCCACCATTCACTTCCATCCTTCCTGTCCAGCAACCTGAGCTTCTCGGTGAAAGACAGTCCACCCCATGGCTCTTGCATCATTTAGCCTGGTGCAAATCAGGTGGCTTGAACCGCTTGTCTTCCTCTCTTATTTGGGTTCTTCTTTTGCGCTTTCTTCTTTTGCGCTTTCTTCTGTGTGATCAGGGATAAAAATAAAGAGAGTAAAGGGATTAAAATGTTCATAACATTTCTTGATCACCTCACCCAATTTACCATACCGAAACTCCTTTAATGCACAAATGGATTTAAATTCAGGCAAAAAAATTTCAGACTATGCAACAACTTTAACTTACAGAAGCTTTCAAAAACGTTTTTCTTCAACACAGAGTTAGTCTTACTGAGTATTAAAAATTCTTCACAACATAAAATAACACAGCTTTTTCTTGATGATTTCAAATTATGCAACTCTTTCTTAGAGAATGAAGTGAAGTGTCCTATCTTAGAAAAATGTTCGTCAATCACAAAAACCCTTGTTATTTCCAATCAATTATTTTCCAAACATTTTTCTAAACAATTTATGACTCAAAGCAAAATTAGAATCACACACTTCATCAAACAGAAAATCCTTTTGCCTAGAGAAAATTTCAAAATCAGATTTCTTAAAAGATTGAATCATGTTATCAAAAACAGATTTTGGAACACAAATTTTTTTTCACATTTTTCAATCCAAAACGTTTTTCTTCATCAGGAGTAAGAAGAACAAACAAGTTAGGCAAAGTATTGATCACACCAATTTCCTTGCAGTACTTTTGAAGGTCATAAGACCATGACTTAGGGAGTGTTTTAAAAGATTGCATGCTTGAGCTGTCGACATCATACTCCCCTTCTTGGACAAGTTTTGCTTTTAAAAGCGTTTGACATGTACCAACAGAAAGCAGATTGGGATTCATTCATTTTTGAGAGTCAAGATAATTACCTTGAAATTGTTGCTTTCAAATTTGCTGGCATCTATCTGTTGGGTTCTGCTTTAGTTGAGTAGGACACTTGAGTTGTTGCAAATCCGGTGGCTTTTCTTCTGGACAATCTTCAGGGTAAATGTCCCACCGTGGCTGCCAAGCATTCTTAACTTCAGATTCTACTTCTCCAATTTCCAGAAACAAATGGATGTTTGGTTGGACTCTTAGTCTGGTTATTTAACACGTCCATAAGCGCTTCCTTCATCTTCTTTGAAAAATCAGCAAGAAAAGTACTCCAGGGACATGATATAAAGGGAATTTTCCTTCAGCAGGTCTTCTTAACCTGGCCAAATGAGTGAAAAGTAATTCACATTAAACTAATAGGTTGCAGTTGTATTGTCCATATCAACACAACTAGCTAAGTCAGAGTAATAACTATCTCAAAATTTAACTGCATGTTTAACACATTCCAATAACACATGTTCTGGAAAATGAGTTTTACCCTCACTATCAATATGTAAGTGTGGCCGAGAACATAATTGTTTCGTACCAATCTTGACATGATGGTGTCTTTTGATTTACACTTCATACAAATAAGAGTAATCATGATTTTATCCAAAACATTCTTCTCTATATGCATCACATCAATATTATGTCAGAGATTGAGGTCCCTCCAGTACGGAAACTCCCATAATATGCTTCTTTTATACCAGTTATGTTCCTTCCCATAGCCAGACATCTTCTTTTCGTGACCATTTCCACCAACGTCCATAGTTTTCAGTGGATTTATACCATCCAAACGTTTGTAATTGTTGGAATGAAGAACAAATGATGAAATTAGAAAGCTTTTAAAGCTTTCTATAAAAGGCGTGAGTTACTTGGTCAAAGGAGAGTGTCTAAGGCTTGTTTGTGTTCTAGTGTTATGTTATCCTTGTAGCCATTCATGTATAAGGTAATCCTTGTATCCAAACAAGCCTAGACTAGATTAGTATAAATATCTTCTCCTTTCTCATTTGTAACTTAGAAACTATTATTCTCATTCTCTTAATAAAACCATTCTTCTCTCTAAATCTCTCTAATCTTTCATTCTCTCATTCTATAAATCTCTTAATCTCATATTATTTCATGGTATCAGAGCCAGGTTACATCAAATCTGGGTAAAATTCATCATTCATTCATTGAATCAAGAAGAAATCATCTTCTTCACAATCTGGTTTCAGTTATATTTCGTCCATCAACTTTGATCGCAAATTCAGGCCAAACCACGGCAGCTTTTAACAATCTTCTTTTTCGGGTTGTTCTTCGGCGATTTCTAAAGCCACGCCAATTGAATTTGCATCATTTTACCAAGGGAAACAAAAGTTACGAATTTTCTTGCATTGGACCTCCGAGAGTGCTCCGCCGTGAACCTCCGTGTTTCCCAGGTCATTCCGACGTCAAATCTTCACAAAATCGCGATTTTCCAAATCCTAAACTCAATCTCTTCAAGTCTAGTTTCTGTTTAAAGAAAGAAGAACTCAATTCTTATATTTTTAAAGGAAGTTCTTGAAGTTTTTCTCAAAGACGTCAGAATTCGCCTCTCACAAGAATCTGGTGATAAAATTCTAATCATTTCTCATTTTTCTTTACATCTTTGTATCGGAAAGTTAGATAAGTATCTTGTAACGGTCTCCACGAAATTTTGTTTCAATCTGACAAGTTTAAGACTTCAAGATTGATTTTCTTGATTTCTTTATTAATCTTTGAATTTTTTTTAAGGGAGTCTTGAATTTTGTTTTAGGTCTGGTTTATTAAATTCGAAATTTATATTGATTCTTGATTGTTGGTAGAGATAAGGACTGTTATTATTTAAATTTTTTGGTTGGAGTTTGTTAAAGTTTGTTACAGAAATTGGTCGAAGTTGGTTAAAGGAGGTTAGGTGGTTATCTTGGTTGAACATATGCCTTGGTGGTTTCACTTGGTGGCCTTCCTGTGTGCTGCTCACGTTCCTGTCCTCACTCGTGTCCTTGGTGTCCCTGGGTGCTGCTCAAGATCAGCATTTCTTGATTCCCTGAGTGCTGCCCCAGCCGATCACGCGCCTTCCAAGCTTTGGACATTCTTGTCCCATGTCGTATTTCCGTGCTCTCTGTCCGTCTTGTTCACGTACGGACCACCTATTCACGTACCAAGCTCACGCATCCAAGTTGTCCCGACCAACCGGTTTTGTAAACCCGTGATCATGGTACGCGAAACGCGCCTAAGCAGCTCCTTTCGTGTATGCTGGACGCGCTCGGGCGTGAATAAAATTGGCAATCAAATACCAACTCGATCTTTTGCTCCCACTCTAGATATGCGGCTGGATCATTCTTCCCATGAAAGGATGGAATCTTGAGTTTAAGACCGCTGAAGTGGTCGTGAGGTGGTGGTCTGGGCTCGTTAGTACGCCTTTGATGCCTAGGATAGTTAAGGTTTGAATCACTGCTATGGTAAAATTGGGAAGCAGCTTCATTACCATAGTATTCATGATGTTCATGGCTACCTCTTGAAGAGGGAGCACCATGCCTTCCGGAAACGTGGTCACGCCTTACCGGGCTTAGTCTCTGATGATCTTGTCTGGGCTGTTCTGGAAACAGCGCACGTCGTCGTTCTGGACGATGTTCAGGGAGCTGCTGTTGAAGTTCCTCACGCACACTCTCACGCATACCAGTCCTTAACCCAGCTTGCATGTTTTGGAACCGGGCGTTCATCATCTGTTCCATGTGTGTTGTCAGTTGTTCTATGAAGCGAGTTTGGTGTGACGTCTCTTCGGATTCTTCTTCGGTACTCAACTTGTTGTGTTTCTCTGATACAACTTGATATGGTCTTGGTCAAGATCACTAACCCAAAACCGGCACAACAAGGGAGTAGGAGGGATAAGCCTTGCGCAACGAGCGTAAGCTCAAGTTGCCAAGGGATGTGGAGCGATAGGTCGCACAAAGGCTGCGGAAGACGTTTGATTTACCGGACTTGATGAACCAAGGATATGACGCACCAAGGTTCAACAAGGGTTTCCTAGACGGGCCCAAGGATATTACGCAACAAGAGAGGGCCTAGGAGAGAGTAGATATGACACACTACTCAGTGATCGAAATTCTTAAGAAAGAAAAGACTCTTTTTATTAAAAAATTTTGATGAGAACTACAAATGACCAAGCCATCAATATATAGAGAAGGAAAAGGGAAAAGGTAGAAGGCTTGCATATTCAGAACACATTCCAAGAACATGCAAAGCCATGCAAGAAGGGAAGTTAAGAGGATAATTCCCAACTCTCAACTGCCAACTACTTATTAAATGCAAAAGAGAAGAATGAAAAGATAAAATGGGTCGGGCCGAAAATACTAAAATTAATCCAACAAAATGCTATGGGCCTTAAACAAAGGTTCATCTAAGATGTATATCTAAGCCTCATCAAAACCTTAGTGAGAAAAACCCAGTGGGACAAAAACTCACTAAGGAAAAAGAGTACTAAAATATACAATTTTCCCCTTTACTTAATTCAAATAGCTTGGATCAAACTTAGCATACCGGCTTAGGTAGGTGCAGTCTTGGTCATCCTTGGTCCTGCTCGCATCTTGGTCCGTATGGTCTTCAGTTAACCTCCTGGGATGTCCTCAAGCTTGCTGGTTTGGGACTTGTTCATGGGACCAAATGGTTTTTGGACGTCCATATGTCCAGCCTTGGTCAGGATCATATCATGGTCCTTCCCTCCATCAGCCGCCTAGTATCTTTAGTTCACCTGGCCTTCCTCCTCTTGAACATGGGGGGGGGGAGAGACATCTACTCATGTCCAACAATACTCAGTAGGAAAAGAATCAATTTTGGTCTCAGCTAGCAAAAGATCAAGAGAAGTGTCCACTCTTATTGAAGTTTTAGGTGAAGAGGAGGATCCTATCCAAGAAGCTCCACCTACAGTCCTAAGAAGGAGCACAAGACAAAGGAAACCACCGAAATAATGGATCCTATGTACACCTCTTTTGAATCTTAAGAAAAGAGTTTTAAAATTATAAATATCGTTTTGAGATCTTCCCTTAAAGCTTCTTGATTTGACAACTATCTCTTGTTGTGGTTGGTATGGAAATGGTTTGATGTGGGGGGCACCCATAGAATTTGTTTTTGTTTTACTGTCCGTTCCTTTGAATGGAAGTCTTTTGAGGATGTTGTCTTTGAGGTTGGTTCTACCTTCTTATATCTAAATGATCGGTGATGCCAATGTCTCAAGCATCTGCTATGTGATCTTCTATATATGTTGTTTTAAGAAGAGACAGAAGACCAACTAAATGTTTCCGTGGCTTGTCTGTAGACTAACCGTTTGTTTGCTTTGCTTTTAATTTTCAGCTTTGCACTTCCCTAGAAACTGCAAACAAGTTGGTCCATGCCACCACCACAAATGCTAGATTGTTGTCAGAGAAAGTGGAACAACTCGAGAAAATAGTGAAACGTGGAGACTCTGCAGTGGCAGCTGCAAGAATAGTTCACGCTATGGTTAACCAAAAAGGATTACCCCATTAGAACATATAACAACATCAATCAATGCATTAACAAGCTACAAACCAACTTATTTGGTTTTATTAAATCTTTGAGAAAATGATCTCTGCCTTTGTTAAATGTGTCTAGATGTATCCTGAATGATTAAGAATCTGAATACAATCTTTTGACATTACATGACCACGCATATATTCAATTGGATTATTGGAGTGTAGGATTTGGTTCTAATAATATGATAAGTTCTGACTATAGAAATAGATTGAGGGAAGTGTTGAGTGTGACCACCTGATTAAATTGCATCACTGCTTCTGTCACTTGTTGTAAACAAAAAAAAAACATGTCATAGAGGTTAGGGAGAAAAGTCTGCTCTCTGTTTTAGTGTACAATTTGTTAAGACTAATCAAAGTGGTTTGGAAATTGTGAACGGCGTTCGGAATTATAATTAATTATATTTTGATGCTGATATCTCTTGAAGGATTTGATTAGTTGTTTTAAAATTATTGAACCTAACGCAAATCTCAACAATTTCTTGTATTTTTCTGTTTGGTTTACCAGGTTCTCTGCTCAGCAAATGTGGCGATATTCATTTTGATAAAATATATAATACAATTCGTGCACTTTTATTTTATTTTAAACTGTCACTAATTAGGTTTGATTGGAGGTTGATGATTTGACTTAAAGTATAAACCTGGATAAGTATTATTGTTTTTACGGCAAACTAGCACTTTCTAAAACTTAATTTGTATTCTAACACAAACTAGCATTTTTTAATGAGAAAAGGACCAACTTTGACCTAGAATTATTGGCTATTTATCGGCTTATGTTCACGCTACATGAATATAGCTATGCATATTGATATACGTTCAAAATAACACAATCATGCAATCATGCATATAGTTAAAAAGAGTTATCTGCCTAATTATAACTTAAAAGTGCTACGAAACTTCAAAACAAGAATGTAGTTTCCGCAGAAGAAAAAACTAATAAGATCCTGAGGTTGTGTTAGTATTATTGGACTAACAATTCTCAATTATTTTGTTTATTTGCCAATTTGATCACAGTGGTCCTGCTGCTTCTTCCATGGACCACAGGTTGGTCGATCTCTCTGAAAGGGGACCATGTATTTAGATTTGACTTCAAAATATGAAACACCTGTTCTCTTGGGTCCCACTACATGGCCGTGCACTCTATTTAATTTTCGCCCATTTCTTATTATTTATCCACGACAATGAATCATCCCTACGATGACTTCCTTGATCTCTTCTTCTCTAGCAACACTGCCACAACCGCAAGCACCTCCTCCTGTGTGGAAGAACATGATGGTGTATCTCTTGACATGGATTGGGATTGTGACTTCCGCGATCTCATTGAATCCATGATGAATGATGAAGGAGCAACGACGGAATCTCCTCCAATGCTGCCTTGTCATCATGGCCAAGAGGGAGTTTGCAACTCTGCATCCACGGGTTTGTCCATGGATGATGGGGTTGATGTAGAGGCAGATGAATCAAAGGGCTTGAGGTTGGTTCACTTACTGGTGGCTGCTGCGGAGGCATCAACTGGCGCCAACAAAACCCGAGAGCTAACTCGGGTCTTACTTGCAAGACTAAAGGACTTGGTTTCTCCCAGTGGCCAAACCAACATGGAGAGATTAGCTGCTCATTTCACCAATGGCCTTTCAATGTTCCACGAGCGAGCTAACCAGCAGCGGCAACAACACCGTGATGTTCATGATCAGGCCGATGTGATCTCGGCGTTCCAAATGCTGCAGAACATGTCTCCTTACGTCAACTTCGGTTACCTTACCGCCACACAGGCTATTCTTGAAGCTGTAAAGTATGAGCGGCGAATCCATATTGTGGACTACGATATCACAGAAGGTGTTCAATGGGCCTCATTTATGCAGGCTTTGGTCTCTAGAAACACAGACCTTTCGGCCCAACATCTTAGGATCACGGCTTTGTCGAGAGCCACAAACGGTAAAAAATCCGTTGCTGCTGTCCAAGAGGCTGGGCGGCGTCTAACCGCATTTGCGGAATCGGTCCGCCAGCCGTTTTCATATCACCACTGTAAGCTCGAGACAGACGCATTCAGCTCTTCATCGCTGAAACTTGTGAGAGGAGAAGCAGTGGTGATTAACTGTATGTTGCATCTCCCTCGGTTTAGTCACCAAACACCCAATTCCATAATTTCTTTTTTATCGGAAGCTAAAACACTAAACCCAAAACTTGTAACGCTTGTTCACGAGGAAGTTGGTCTGATGGGAAACCAAGGGTTCCTCTATCGGTTTATGGACTTGCTACATCAGTTCTCAGCCATATTCGACTCTCTAGAGGCAAGCCAAGCCCGCGGATTTGTTGAGCGTGTTTATATTGGTCCGTGGGTTTCAGGTTGGTTGACGCGTATCGCTATAAGTGCTGATGATGCAGAAGCCGAGGGTTTCGCTTTGTGGCCTTGGTGGTTAGAAACTAATGGGTTCAAACCGGTTGACGTGAGCTTCGCCAACCGTTGTCAAGCAAAGCTCCTTTTGAACTTGTTTAACGATGGGTATAGTGTGGAGGAATTGGGCCAAAACGGGCTCGTTTTGGGATGGAAATCTCGACGTCTTGTCTCGGCCTCTTTTTGGGCCTCGCTCGAGTCGAATCAGTAATTCTCACTTTTTGCATTCTGTAAATAAAACATATATGAGAGTGAGACAATGCTTTATGAAGACAGTAATTATGTACATATCGAACATCTAAATAACGCAAACGACTTCGTTTACTTTTATTATATTAATTGAGAAATATATATGTAAATTTAAGAAAATATGTATTCTTATTGATATCAAACTAATATACACAAGATATACAAACATCCATATGTCGATTTATCCCAAAATCCTAATGCTATAGACACTAACGTGAACAACACAAATGTAGCCTATTATGGCCTTGATGCTGTTAGTTTTTAGGTCAAATAAATTTTGAAAAAAATACTTACAATTATCTATTGTAAGTATTTGAAAATCAATATACAAAGAATCTAGAATAATCCAATAGAATTGCAAAAATTTGACTTAATCTTAATAATAATAACAATGAATAAATTTAAAATACTTAATATATAATTTAGAAGTATAATTAAATCTAACAGAAACTGAGCACTTAAAACTTGATTTAAAATATAACTAAACGAACAGTTTTCAGGAAAGACATTGATCAAAGAAACAATGATTGAAAGATTATGCAACAAGACTTCATTAATTACCACCTAGAGCTATGAACTAGCTTGACCACCACACTCTCATGCAACTGATCACTATGTTAAACAACAGCCTTACTAAACTCTCATTCGAAAGGTCAATTGTCAACAAGCATTAAAAACATTAAAAATCGGTTCAATTGGCTCACTAATTATTAGAGAGGAAGAAGAAAAGGAGAGCCAATGCCGAAGTCTTGAAGACAAGGCCGGCAACTTCCAAGATGAGCATTACTAACATCTAATGTTAAGATTAAGGGGTAGTGTTGAGATTATAAATAATGGCTATGCTTGTGGGTCATGCCTAGGAATGAGGCTAAGGTGATGAAGTGAAGCCCAAGCCCAGAGTAGATGCGTCAACCCCAACATGGAACACATCTAGGACAACTGAAGCCTGAAATGACCAAGTATTGGACTGAAAGCTAAACCAGTGAGCAACCTTCGAATGCATCTACGACCACTGGATGACTGAAGTCATAGATGACCAAGTGAACTTTACCAGAGAGGAATCTTGGAACGCATCAACGACGACAAAGGTCCAAGATGAACAAGAAAGTTTGAATAACTTTCCTAAAATAGAAAGAACAATTGGATAACTTTGTTAAAATAGGAAAAAAGGTTGGCTCAGCACAAAAAGACAAATGAGGAGCCTCCTACTATGATTCAACTCCCCAAAAGAGTTGTTACACTCTAAGCTTTAATAGAGATGTTTGTAGCCTATATATGTGTTGTATCTTATTCATACAACTCAAGGACATATACTCATCCTTCACATACTCTCTTTATTCTTCTTTATTTATGTTTTTATCCAATCTCTCTTTCTCTTAGTTTTATTCTCTTGTTCTTCATTCTACCGAGAAACTCTACCTAAGCTCTTAATCATGTTCCGCAAATTCAAACATGGTATCAGAGACAGTTCTTATAATCTTTGTTCAATCTTGCAATACACCATTCTAATCTACTCACTCTGAGATTAAAAAATCCTCAAAACTCATCTGGTGCTGAGTTGTGAGAGGTTAGGATAGTTTATTGCTTGAGAATTCTTTTACCTCTTCTCTTTTACAAATTTCTGCAATTTTCTGCAAATCTCCATTGTTGTGACACTGTTCACGCCCAGATTTTTCAAAACTCGGATTTCAAATTCCCAATAATTTCAAACCTTGAGCTTGTTTTCATTAAGCTCATTGTTGTTTTTGCGATTTTAAAATATGTTTTAAATAGTGTTAAAATAGAAAACCATGGCTAAAAGGTTTAAGCTAGAATGAAAAGTATGCTTTGTGGTTGCCATTATAATAGATCTTCCACATTAGAAATTTTACTAAGCTACAAAAATACCTAAAGCTATGTTTGGATTTTTAAACTGTTGTCTTTAATTTTTGAATTTTCAAAACATTTTTTATATTATCCATTGGACAATAGCTTGAACTATTGAGTATTTGTGCATTTGCTTTTGTGAATGTTATACACTTCAAGCCATAGTCATCATTAGATCCTCTTGGATAACAAACCACAAGCTCCTTTAAAACCTTGGGCTAGTCTCCTTTTTTGTGAAATGATAGACACATCTGTTCATTGTAGTTTGTTGTTTGGACTTATGGTTTGTGTTGTTTTTTTTAAACCTTGGACCTTGTTTTCTTTATTGTGTAATGTGAAACACCTTGGTCCATTGAAGTTTGTTATTTAGTCTCTCTGTTTTTAATTGATTCTTCTCTCCTCCACTTGAGAGAGGAAAAGAATTCGAAAATGCTTTACAGTTTTTCTTTATCCATTGGATAATAGCTTTCTAGAGCATCTTTTGGACTGGTGGATAAACTATTGTACTCCATCAGTTTCATTGTTATTTAAACCACAGAAAACACCCCCTTATGTGTTATTCTAATGGATTTCTTGTTAAGAGCCCATGAAAACACCTTTCTATGAGTCATTCCGGTGGCTCGTCTCTTAAACCGGTGGATAAACCAATTGTCCAATGGTCTATCGTTATTTTAGCCATTAAGCATTAAACTCTTGTTGATTCTTGGATGCTCATGGCTGTTAAAAATTCTGCAAAACTCAAGAAAACAGAGCAAAACTCTGTCCATAGAAACTCTTGAGCAAATTGAGGGAAGAGAACCATAAAAAACTTTACTCTTTTGAGTATTAGCATTAATACATTGATGAATCCAAAAGTCCTCAATCCATTCTATAAGAAGAGGGAAGTGAACCTTGGTGGACTATGCATTGCATTTAGGGCCTTGATGAATCCAAAAGTCATCTTGAAAGGGAAGAGAACCTTGATTTACTTTACTATTGTGAGGATAAGAGATCTTGATGAATCCAAAAATCCTTAAGGGAAGATCATTCTATAGTTACTTATCCATCATTCTCTAGTTACCTATTCTCCATCATTATGTGGTTACTGATTCTCCATCATTCTCCAATACTATTCTCTATGCACTTACTATCTTTCTTTTTAAAATCTACCTATACTCAACAGGTTTAAAGGCTTAAGATGGTGGTTAGTGTTTTGAATTGATTATCTCATGAAGGCAATGCAAGTTTGTTTGTTTACCGCATCTTCTGCTTGGGGAGTCAGGAAAAAATGGCCGCATAGATTAAGTGAAAAGTGATGTATCCTTAGCGCACAAGAAAATGGTGTTTGTTCCGAACCTTTGGCTTCAAGATAAAACACGAAAGAAGGCGCAGCACATGCGGGATATTATAACCAATTGCCACCAATAATAGCCGCCACAAGAAGTGGAGAGGAAAGACTGGTGGAATGTTATGAATCAGCTCTCCCATGGAGTCTTGTGTCCTTTCTTTTGGTGATCAAAAAAGTTGGTGTGCACTGAGTTTGAAGATCAACAAGGCACACATGTTTTCAGTTCAGATCATGGCTTGGGCCTTGATTCTTTTTGCATTATCAAAAGGAGTAAAACCGCATCCACCCAATAGACCACTCTTCTTTAATTAAAGGCTGTCTTCTAAACTCTAATGCCATTTCAATTTGTGATAATTTCATTATCTTAAGTTCAATTGCTAGTTCTCTCTATGGATTTCTTAAACTTTTGTGCATGTTACCCTTGTTATTCCTCATAAGCCTTTATATTCCTCATGGAAATACTTAATATTTTCTTCTTTATCTCTTGTTTAAGGATAAAAGAGACCATGAGAGCTTCAAAGGCTGGAGAGCCTCAAAGGAGATGGCAAAGAAAGGATTCACTAGAAAAGAAATCAAGTAATAAAGGAATAAGGAATGAGAAGACTTGGAAAGGAGCCAGTTTTAATGTTCAAATCAAGAAAAGATCATAGCTACATCAATGCACCGTGAATCTATACTCTTTTTCCCTCATCAAGGTTTTATCCTAAGAGATTTTCCATGGTGAGGTTTTTAATTAGGAAGTCATTTGCGTGTTGCAAGCTTGGCCTTTGGTCCTTAATGTGTCCCAACGACCAAGCTAGAGGAAGGGTATTAGAGTTAATCAAGCTAAGGAGATGAGGAGGTCAAACATGAAGTGAAAAACTGACCATATCTATATCAAAATGAAGAAGAATAGAAGTGTTAAATCATTAACTCATCCTAGAATAAGCTCATCACATGATCAAAACATCAAAAGAATGATCAGATATATGTATAAGAAGCAATGAAGGCTTAAGTCATGAAGTGTGTTGCAAACAACTGAAGCTAGTGCAACAAAGCAATAATAAGAAGAGGTGATCAAGTATGTACCACTATAGTAGCCAGCGGTTGAAGCTGGCAACCAAGAAAAGAAAACCGGTGCAAGAAGACATCAAGGCGGCCATGATTTAGGGTCTATGGAGTCCACCAAAATGGTCCTAAGGCTCACAGACTCACTGACCAATCCTTAGACTAAGAAGACTTCACTTTTTCCCTTAGCTTAGTTTTGTCCCATCAGGTTTTACAAGCTAATGAGAAGTTCTTCAAGGTTCAAAGATTGACCTCTGGATCCCCTATGGTCAAGCTTGAGGGGGAGTATTAGAGAGGAAGAAGAAAATGAGAGCCACGGCCGAAGTCTTGAAGACAAGGACGACGACATCCATGCTTAGCATTACTAACATCTAATGTTAAGCTGGAGGGGGAGTATTAAAATAAATAATAATGGTTATGCTTGTAGATCATGCCTAGGACTGAGGTTGAAGTAATGAAGTAAAGCCCAAGCCCAGAGTAGATGCGCCAACCCCAACGTGGAACGCATTTACGACGATTGAAGTCTGAGATGACCAAATATTGGACTGAAAGCTAAACCAGGGAGAAATCTTATAACACATCAAAGACGACAAAAGTCCGAGATGAACAAGAAATTTTGAATAACCTTCCTAAAACAGAAAGAGCCGTTGGAGAACTTTCCTAAAATAGAAAGAGACGTTGGCTCAGCACAAAAAGACAAATAAAGAGCCACCAACCATGATTCAACTCTCCAGAAGAGCTGTTACACTCTCAGCTTTAATAGAGATGTTTGTAGCCTATATATATATATATATATATGTGTTGTAACTGATTCATACAACTCAAGGTAATATATTCATCCTTCACATACTCTCTTTATTTTTCTTTACTTATGTTTTTATTCAATCTCTATTTCTCTTAATTTTATTTTTTTGTTTTTCATTCTATCCAGAAACTTTGCCTAAACTCTTAATCATATTCCACAAATTCTAACACTAACCACTCTAACATCATCTATCAATGGCTAGAGAAGAAAAGCTCTGTAATGCCCTTCTTCTGAATTTCATTGGCACCTGTAAGGCAATGAATATCCTAGGATCTAGATTCACTCTCTCAAGCTAAAACTAGCATTATTCATAATCATAAAGAAGGTTCTTATAATTTTTGCATGAATCAATCATCATTGAATCCTTAATCTACCAATCCCTAAACCATTCAGATGACTACTCACACATGATTATTAAAAAGCAAATCAAATTGATGATAAAATAAAACATAGAGGAAAAGAGAAGAAATTAGAGATAAAGGATTAGTCAAATTGTCTTTAATGGATTACAAAGAGGTTTAAAGAGAAAATCATCAATCTCCTAATTCTCTCTACCTTGTTTTTGCTTACAAAGATAAACCAAAATAGGTTAACCTAAACCGAACTGGTTGTAAATAAAAATCAAGTTCCGTCGTGCAAAAACATCAGGCACGACATCAGGCACATAATCAATATTTTAAACCGCAGGGATTTGGATACACAGGTGCGCCTTTTATCATCCTTAACATCGACCATGGTGGTGGATGTTCATGTCTCATGTGTTCTCTCAGCCCTTTGAATCCTTCTCCACTGAATCCCTTTCATCTCTTCTCACGTCCATTCCACAAACTCCATTCAAAAGGCTCTAAAGCACCTGAAAACAGCTTAAAACAAACCAAGTATGAAAATGCATGGTCCTAAACACGAAAATGCATAAATAAGACAAACTATTCTAAGTTATAGCTAAATGAGTGAATGAATGGTATCAAATTATGCAAAATACTAAGGCACTTGCCTAATATGCGCCTATACCAACTCCCCCAGACTTACCTTTTGCTTGTCCTCAAGCAAACCAAGAACAGAAGGTGAAATTTTTGGGAACTCAAAGCCAAAGTCATAATGGTCAAATAAGTCCAAGTTTGTAGTTGTAGGATGCAAGGTAAGCAAGTCTACTTAAATAATTTAGCCATACTCATCATAACTAAACTTAGATCAAACCTTAATCTACACAATGCATTCAAATCAACCATCTCTTTTAACATTCACTAATTTCTCAAAATCACACTATGCACTTTCAATGAACTCATTTGACTGAGGGAAAGGTTAAGAGATAAAAGTGATCTCTTCATCCATTTGTTTATTATTGCTCAATGTAGGGATCTCTTAACAAATGAAATAAACTTTAGAAGAATGCAAAAGGTAAGCTCCAATAGATGCATACAAGACTAGATTTTCATCTACCCAAATACACAATTCTTAAAACTTACTCCCAAGATATGTCTAAGCCAGAGAATGATCCTAATACTATCATTTTCAAGGCTTTTCCACTTCTTTATGTCCTTAAGATCAACTCAATAAGTTCCACCATCCATTCCTTGCATGTCTTTCTTTCTAGGAAAAGGGCTAAAACTTGTACAAGTCTAGCGGGCTTGGATTCATTCACCATTGGGTTCTGCTTTCGACTGATTTCTTTAGATTATCTTTGTTTTCATTTTGCTTACAAAGAACCCTTTTTAAATTAAAACCTCCAAAACCCATATATTAGACTGTTTTCTTTCTTTTCACCCTCTCTTTCTCTCCTAGGATTCCCTTTTAAACAAACACTTCACTTCAACCCTTTCTTCATTTCCCAATACCATTCTTTCAAAGCCCATACATAAACATTCTGATACTCATTATCAAGCTCCCACCTAATCATATTTGGCTAAAAAAACGTGAACCAAGACTACATGAGAGAGTAATCTTGTCGGCTCCTACCTAACACTTTTTACCAAGTTCATTCCATAAATAAGACATTAATCACTCACAGATAAATGGCATGGTTTGAACAGAAGTTAGGCTAAGGGTATGGAGACCGATTTAAACCGGATACTTGGATCATAATGGGTGGTAAAAATGATAAAAAAACCAGGAAGATCGAGCAAGAGGTATTCCAAAGGTATGTAGGTGTGGTGAAGCTGTAAGGAGGATAGGTCGAGAACTACTAAAAACCCAGGAAGATTGTTCCACTCTTGCCCAAATAGATCGGATGAGGTATTGTTAATTTTTAGATTTCAATGAACTTTGTTTATGTTTGGAATATTGGATTATTATTTTATTTTGTTACAGAGTCGATGGTATCACACTTTTAAATGCACTTATGAGTGTATGTTAGAGGAGATTGAGGATTTGAAAAACAAAATGGAAAATATTGAAGAAGTTTCAGTGACACTACAAAAGAGTTTCAATGCGTCTGAATAACAGATTGAAACCCTCCACATAGAGACTCATGTATGTGAAGTTGTAGTTGCAAAGGAGGTACAAGAGTGCAAAATGGAGATTAATAACATGAAGCATATGGTCAGGTGTTTTGTGATGATTGTTTATCTGTATATGCTTATGTTTTGAGGATTTTAGTGGAACATTTAAGAAAGAATGTTTAAGAAAGTGGAATGTTGTGATTGTTTAGTGGAATGCTCATGTTTTAAGGTTTTTAGTAAAACGTTTAAGAAAGCATGTAAGAAAGTACGTTTAAGAAAGTATGTTTTGTGGTGATTGTTTAGTGGAACATTTATGTTTTGAGGTTTTAAGTGGAACGTTTCAGAAAGCTTCAAAAAATTTCGAAATTCAATACGCTTACAAGAGTAATTTGAATACTCTTCAAAATTCTTCAAAATTATTCAAAAGCTTCAAAAACACGAAAACGGACAAAATCAACTCAGACTATTTTGAATACGTGTATTCATACCTAAATTTCGATACCAAGCATTTTTCAACTATAACCATTCTATTTTTCAAATTCCAAACTTGAAGTATATATCTACATACCTGATTCATACATATCTGTTAACAACATTATAAGTCTGTTTAATCTTGCTGATTCATCCGCCTACGTGTCCAAAATGATGTCATTTTAGACGTATTTGATGAATTTTGGGTTAGTATAGTTAACCGATCTGCTTTTCAATTGGGGGAAATTAATTTAGGGTTGAGTGAGAGAGAGTGAGGAAGAGATAGAGTGAGCGATAGTGATGGGGTCATCCAAGCCACACCAACCCGGTACTTGGAGGATGAGGTTCAAGCAACCCCATATGTCTCTCATCGCATCATGACTAGGAGTAGAGCTGCCGAAGGAATGCAAGAAGAAGGCCGAGACCAACACCAAGCTCATGGAGTTGAAGTCAGAACCAGCCTAGCCCAAGCACATGGCCGAGGAGAAGAAAGGGAGGCAGAAGTCATCAGCCAGCCATTTGACATTGATCAGCTGGATGTTCCTGACCAGAACATCCTTGCACACAGCCTTAGGGATAAAGCCTTGTGTGTCCTCACTATTCTTGAGTGAGGACACTTCTTAAAGACCTTAGATAATTAGGGTACTCTTTTTTTTCTAAGTTTACCACAATGGATTCTTAGAAAGGTTTTTAATGAGACCTGAAAGTCTAAGGCATCAAGCCTAGTGTCCCATTGGTTTTAATGTGGATATGTCCATTTAAAGTCAATTAGGCTTGATCCTATATTTAGGCACCTGTTTAGCTTTTGTCATATTTTAGTCTTGTCACTTGTTAAAAGACTTAGTCTATGTTGGGTTTGAGTTTGTTTTGTTGACCGTGGGTTGTGTGGTCAACTAGGTCTTAGGATGTAGCCTATAAAAGCCAGAACACTCCTTCTTTTATGGCAGAAAAGCTTTAGAACCAATCGCCTAAAACGGCCGCCTAGGTCTTTCTTTCTTCCTTGCATTTGTGAGTTTGTCTCCAAGAAAGGAAGTGATTCCTTTGAAGATTGAGTGTGTCTCTCTTCAAGGAAGGCTGTATCCAAGTCATTCATAACTTGGTGTGTTGCCATCGATCCACTAGCCCATCCGCTCCACCTTTTTGCCATTGTCCAAGCCGCTTCCTGCTCGCGCTGACCTCCACGTCCGTACCGCTCGACCTGACCTCCTCGCTAACGTCTGTACCGCTCAACCAAGGTAGAACCAGGCTCGCCCATCCCAGCCGGCCGTCCGACCGATCTCCCAAGCGCTTCCCATGGCTTGGCTCATATGATTTTGGTATTAGAGCCCAAGTTCCTGCCAACGAAGGTTGTACCTTTCTATCTCTTAGTTTTAGGGTTTCTGAAAATTTTTGTGTATTTTTAGTTTAGGCTTGCTTGCGTTTCAAATCTATGTCTAGGGTTGTTAAATATGCTGTGTGTTAGGTTATTAGTTGTGCTGGTTAGCCTGTTAGTCTGTGTAGAAAAATCGCCATTGTTAAAGCTAGTTGGGGAAGAAAGAGTTAGGTGTGGACAGGTTTGCCTTTGGCCAGGGCCGTACCACCCTTGGTCGGGTGACTCAGCCGGTGGTCCACCCAGATGATGTCACATTGTCTCCTGCCTAATTTAAATTTGAATTTGAATTTCCTTGTCTTTGGCGGTTCCTGTTAAGTTTGTTTAGGTTGTGTTTAAGCTTAATTAAGTTGCTATTGCTTGTTTAGTTTAAATTATTAAGTAATTAGCCAAAATCATTAGCACTAATCTCTTGGTAATTAGCTTAAGTACCGTTGACTAGTGTTGACTTTTGTTTCAAGGTACCCAAATCCAAGGATGTCTGACCCAGCTCTAGCAGACATCCAACATCCAGGCACAGCTCCAGCAGCTATGAGACCGACTTGGTCGAGTAGAACAGCCCCAGCCTCAGCCAGCCCAAGCGCCCCCACCTCCGCAACCGAGAGTGTCACCACCTTGGCCAGAACAGGGAGTGGAAGGCCTGTCTGAGGAGGAAGAATTTCCACCTCATTTCCGAAGGCCAAGACATAGAGATAGGAGGCTACTTGAGGAGAGAGGCCATCACCATCCACCGCGAGCTCACTCCCCACACCTCAAGATCTCTCATCCCACCTTTGTCTACAAAGTAGACCCAGAAGCCTACCTAGATTGGGAGAGGAGGATGGACCACATATTCGATGTCTATGGGTTTGAAGAGCCAAAGAAAGTGGCTTATGAAATTCATGATGAAGGGGAGATACATTCCACCCATGTACCACAGAGAGCTCCAGAAGAATTTTAGGAAACTTAATCAAGGCCAGAGGAGTGTAGAAGAGTACTTTGGAGAATTTGAGCATTTGAGAAACCGGCTTGGTATAGAAGATGCCGAGGAGACTCTCATGGCCCAATTCTTGGACGGTCTCCAAGAGAAGATTGCTAGCAAGATGGAACTGTACTCGTACAATGATATTAACGAGCTACTACACTTAGATACACAAGTGGAAAGCCAGCTCAAGAGGAATACTAGGACTAGAGCTGTGATCAACACTCCATGGAGACCATCTGCCTCAGGCTCCAATCCGCATGCCTCCAGCTCCAACCCGTGTTTCACCAGACAGCCTGACCGTGGCAAGGCAATAATCCAAGATGCAAGACCACCATACAAGCCTAGGGAAACTACTCCTGCTCCAAGGCCTGAATCCAGAGCCGCCCCCAATGGACCCAAGACCCGGGACATCATGTGCTTCAAATGTCAGGGCCGTGGACATTATGCAAGAGACTGCCCAAACCCATGGGCTATGATCATTACTCCGGCCGGTGACTATGAATCTCAGGACGAGATGGAAACATCTGAGGAAGCTGATGAAGAGGAGGATGAAGTGGCCTACCCTGAAGTGGGTGATCTTCTGGTTTCAAGGAGAGTTCTAAGCACTATTCAAGAGCCGGATGAGACAGCCCAACGAGAGAACATCTTTCACACCCGGTGTATGGTAAGTAGTAAGGTGTTCTCTCTGATCATTGATGGTGGTTCATGTGCTAATGTAGCCAGTGCATACATGGTAGAGAAATTGAACTTGGCAGCCACCAAGCATCCTAGGCCATATAGACTAAGGTGGTTGAATGATAGAACTGAATTGAAGATTAGTGAACAAGTCAATGTCTCTTTTTGCATAGGAAAATATGTTGATGAGGTTCTCTGTGATGTAGTTCCTATGCAAGCTAATCATATTCTGTTAGGTAGACCTTGGCAATTTGATAGGGAGGTTGTGCATGATGGTAGGACTAATAAGTATACCTTGATGATGGATAAAAAGCGGATTAGCCTAACCCCATTATTGCCTTCCCAAGTCCATGAGATGCAAATTAAGTTAGCTAAGGAGAAATGCATGACTAAAACTAACTTCTTGATTGCACCTAGTGATGTTAGACGCTCAGTCTTTGATCCCACTTGTCAAGTAGTTTTAATTGTCTATAAGGATTTGTTGAACATTGGGCACATTAATGCGGTCTTGCCAAGGGAGATCCAAGTTATTCTTGACAGGTACAAGGATGTCTTTCCAGAGGAGATACCAGCTGGTTTGCCCCCTTTGAGAGGCATTGAACACCAAATTGACTTCATCCCAGGGACACAACTTCCAAACCGGCCAGCTTACCGAGTTAACCCTGCAGAAGCTAAAGAGCTTGAGGCTCAAGTCAGAAACCTCATGGCCAAGGGTTATATGAGGGAGAGCCTCAGTCCATGCGCCGTGCCTGTGCTCCTTGTGCCCAAGAAGGATAGCTCCTATAGGATGTGTGTGGACTGCCGAGCCATAAACAACATTACCATCAAATACCGCCATCCAATTCCAAGACTAGATGACATGCTGGATGAACTCAGTGGAGAAACCATATTTTCCAAAGTGGTTTTGAAGAGTGGATATCACCAAGTAAGGATGAGAGAAGGTGATGAGTGAAAGACAGCCTTCAAGACCAAGCATGGCTTGTAAGAGTGGCTGGTCATGCCGTTTGGGCTCTCCAATGCCCCAAGCACCTTCATGCGCCTCATGCATCATATCCTTAGACCCTTAATGGGCAAGTTCTTAGTTGTTTATTTTGATGATATATTGATTTATAGTTCTTGCCTATCTGATCATGTGCTGCACTTGGAACAAGTACTAGAAACACTTAGGAAAGAACATATGTTTGCTAACTTAGCTAAGTGCAACTTTTGCACAGAAGAAGTTGTTTTCCTTGGTTTTGTTGTTAGCTCACAGGGCGTTAGGGTGGATCTAGAGAAGATAGAAGCTATACTCAGCTGGCCAAGACCAACCTCCATCAGCCAGGTCCGGAGCTTCCATGGATTAGCCAGCTTCTACCGGCGGTTCGTGAAGGATTTCAGCATTCTAGCCGCGCCATTAATATCTTTGATCAAGAAGAACACCGGATTTGAATGGGGAGAAGCTCAAGAAAGGGCATCCTTGGAGATCAAGTACCAGCTGACTCACACCCCCATCCTAGCCTTACCCAGCTTTGAGAAGACCTTTGAAGTGGAGTGTGATGCCTCGGAAGTGGGCATTGGAGTGGTCCTAACCCAAGGAGGGAGGCCAGTAGCCTATTTCAGTGAGAAGCTGACTGGTGCCACATTGAACTACCCAACTTATGACAAGGAATTGTATGCCTTGGTCAGAGCTATGCAAACATGGCAGCACTACTTGCTGGCCCAGGAGTGTGTGATCCACACAGACCATGAGACTTTGCAACACCTCAGAGGTCAGACCGTGCTGAAGAAGAGACATGCAAGGTGGTTGGAGTATATAAAGACATTTTCATATGTGATCAAGTATAAGAAGGGGAAGGACAATGTAGTAGCAGACGCTTTGTAAAGGAGGCATGCCTTGATAGCAACCATGGATGCTAATGTTCTTGGATTTGATTCCTTGAAAACTTTGTATCCGGATGATCATGATCTAAAGGCAGCCTATGAGGAGCATGGAACAGGAACTTACACTAAGTTCTTCCTCCATAATGGGTTCCTCTTCAAGGACAAGAGACTATGCATTCGTCAATGCTCAATGAGGGAATTACTTGTTGAAGAAGCACACAGTGGTGGCCTTATGGGTCACTTTGGGATTGAGAAGACCCTGAGTGTCCTTAAGGAGCATTTCTACTGGCCTAAGATGAAGAAGATGGTGACAACTCACTGTGATAAATGCATCACTTGCAAGAAGGCCAAGTCTAGACTCCAGCCTCATGGTCTTTACCTACCTCTACCGGTTCTAACATTGCCATGGGTGGACATCTCCATGGACTTTGTCTTAGGGCTGCCCAAGATTCAACACAAAGACTCTGTGTTTGTGGTGGTAGAATGGTTCTCCAAGATGGCACATTTCATCCCCTGCTCCAAGACTAATGATGCATCACAAACCACAACCCTATTCTTTAGAGAGGTAGTGCAGCTCCATGGTATTCCAGGGTCTATTGTGTCAGACTGGGACACCAAGTTCTTGTCCCACTTCTGGAGAACCCTGTGGAAGAAGCTTGGCACCAAGTTATTGTTCTCCACTACTTGCCACCCTCAGACAGATGGGTAAACTGAGGTGGTGAACCGCACGTTAGGAGCTCTCTTGAGATCGACCATTGGACGCCATTTCACCACTTGGGTAGAGAGCCTTCCTTTGGTGGAATTCACTTACAACTCAGCCATGCACTCCACAACCGGCATGTCACCCTTTGAAGCTGTCTATGGCCGCAATCCAGACACACCTTTGAGATTGGCACCATTGCCTCCAGCTGAGACCATGGACCTTGAAGGAGAAACTAAAGCCGCGACAATGAAGAAGATCTTTGAGCAAGTACATGGAAGGATTGATAAGAGGAATGATCAGATCAAGACCAGGATAAACAAGAAGAGGAAGCAACTTGTGTTCCAACCAGGAGATTGGGTGTGGCTACACCTAAGGCCAGAGCGCTTTCCCAACAAAAGGAAGCACAAGTTGGATTTCCGGGGAGATGGACCATTCCAAGTGGTGGAACGCATCAATGACAATGCCTACATGCTCAAACTACCAGGTGAGTATAACGTGTCTTCCTCATTCAATGTGTCTGACCTATCTCCTTTTGATGTGCAGGACGTTAGGTCTTTGGAGACCAAAGCACTTGAAGAGGGTGGGGATGATGGGGTCATCCAAGCCACACCAACCCGGTACTTGGAGGATGAGGTTCAAGAAACCCCATATGTATTTCATCGCATCATGACTAGGAACAGAGCTGCCCAAGGAATGCAAGAAGAAGGTCGAGACCAAGACCAAGCTCATGGAGTTGAAGTCAGAACCAGCCTAGCCCAAGCACATGGCCGAGGAGAAGAAAGGGAGACAGAAGTCATCAGCCAGACATTGATCAACTGGATGTTCCTGACCAGAACATCCTTGCACACAGCCTTAGGGATAAGGCCTTGTCTGACCTCACTATTCTTGAGTGAGGACACTTCTTAAAGACCTTAGATAATTAGGGTACTCTTTTCCTTTCTAAGTTTACCACAATGAGTTCTTGGAAAGGTTTTTAATGAGACCTGAAAGTCTAAGACATCAAGCCTAGTGTCCCATTGGTTTTAATGTGGATATGTCCATTTAAAGTCAATTAGGCTTGATCCTATATTTAGGCACCTGTTTAGCTTTTGTCATATTTTAGTCTTGTCACTTGTTAAAAGACTTAGTCTATGTTGGGTTTGAGTTTGTTTTGTTGACCGTGGGTTGTGTGGTCAACTAGGTCTTAGGGTGTAGCCTATAAAAGCCAGAACACTCCTTCTTTTATGGCAGAAAAGCTTTAGAACCAATCACCTTAAACGGCCGCCTATGTCTTTCTTTCTTCCTTGCATTTGTGAGTTTGTCTCCAAGAAAGGAAGTGATTCCTTTGAAGATTGAGTGTGTCTGTTGTATCCAAGTCATTCATAACTTGGTGTATTGCCAAGAAAGGAAGTGACCTCCTTGCTGACGTCCGTACCGCTCGACCAAGGTTGAACCAGGCTCACCCGTCCCAGCCGGCCGTCCGACTGATCACCCAAGCGCTTCCCATGGCTTGGCTCTTATCAGAGTGTGAGCGACCGAGAAAAATTAAGAGTGAGCGAGAAAAATCAAGAAATCGAGCAACTCTGATTTCAAAATCAGATTCGTTTTGGTAACATCGTCTCCCTCTTTCAATCTTTTGTGTTTTTGAATTCGATTTTTAAATATGTGTTTGATTACAAAATTGGTAGCTTTATCTAATTTCTACTATTATTTAGCTCTTGTTAGGTTAATTTTTGCGCCTCTTAGGTTAATTATTTCATCTATTATTTGAAAATGCAGTATGGATATGATAGGAGACAGTGTGTCTTACGGTGGGAAGTGGGAGAGATATGATGGTGTGGATACTTATATTGGTGGTGAGGTGAAGATAATTGACTGTAAGCCCAGAAATATTTTTAAAACATTGAGTGATGAATTGGGTTTAATATCTTATGGGAAGGTCTGGTATACTTACCCTTTTAAAGACAACAACGATATGAAAATACTTTGTGAATTGGATAATAGTTTTATGAAGATGTGTGAGGGGACTCGATGGGTAAAGGTTGTTAATGTATTCTTTGTTGAATCAACGAAGGAAAATGAGCAGCCTTGTGAGGAAGAACTTAGAATTGAGAGAAATGTGGCTCCTTTGTTAATGAAGATGAAGATGATGATGAAGCCTTTCATTATCATGATACTCCTCCTAACTCAGATGAAGAAGGTGAAGATAGAAAGGGGAATCATGTGAGATGGAGACGAGAAAGTGGTGAACTGAAGTTGTGGCAGGTGTTTGACAGTTTAGATGACTTAAAAGAAGCTTTGATGGATTATTCCTTAAAGGGTGGATGAATTATTAAGCTAACTAGATGGGGGAAAGACAAGTGCTCCTCCGCATGTGGAGTAGAGGAAGAAAATGGTTGTGAATGGAGGATCTATTGCTCGTTGGAAGAGCCAATAGGAAAGTACATGGTGAAGACATATGAAGATGAACATGTTTGCATAAAGGATTAATGTAACAAGATATTAAAATCAGAAGTGCTTGCAAAATTGTTTCTGGATGATATACGGTCTGATCCTGATTTTAAACCCAGTGTCAAAAAGGAAAGAAGAAAGCATTGAAAATCATTGAACAAAAGCATGACGAATAATTTTATAGGCTCAGAGACTACCACACTTAGCTGATACGTTAAGACAATGTTGAACAACATATATTGAGCCTTATGTCTAATATTTTTATTTTTGTTTGCTAGTTCTAACCTGGGATCAACTGTGGAGGTGGACACAGTTCTTGACGACAAAGGATCAGAAATATTCTATAGATTATATGTGTGCTTTGTAAATCTGAGGAAACAATGGTCTACATGGTGTCGACCTATTTATGGCCTTGATGGGTATTTTCTTAAAAGCTCTCTTAATGGAAAGTTATTGGCAGCTGTTGGAACAGATGCAAATAATGGAATGTATCCATTTGCTTGGGTGGTTGTTTATGTGGAGAATGAAATTAATTGGACCTGGTTCATACGGAAGCTAAAGGTTAATTGTGAAAATCTTCAAGATAGACATGGTTATGCATTTATCTCAAGTAGACAGACGGTGAGTATTTATAAAATTTCTTAATTTTTTGAAGGTTTTTTAAGATGGTCAAATTCTATAGTTTCTTTTGTTTTACTTTCTTAGGGTTTGTTGAATGTTGTAGACAAATAATTGCCCAAAATTGAACATAGGATGTGTGCTAGACATATTAATGGGAACTTGAACAATATTTTTCTATCTCATAGTGACATGAAAGGGCTGTTAAGGAGAGTTACTAAGAGTTACGTAATGTCCGAATATGAAGGAAATCTGGAAAGAGTTAAAGCTTATGATATCCAGCTATATGAAGAAATGATGCATAGGAATCCAGGGAGTTACAGTCTTGTGTTTTGCACACCCATGGCTTGTTGTACAGATGTCCATAACAACATTTCATAATCATTCAACAACCCAATTGATCTTTCAAGGTATTTGCCAATAATTGAGATGTTAGAGACAATCAGGAGAATGGTAATTCACCGTATTGAGTTGCGGGGTTTGAAAGCAAAAAAACACAAAAGTAGATTCACGAATAGAGCAGCAGCCTTCATAGGTAAAGAGCAATAAAAAATTAAATTCATAAAGTATGTTACATGATCATCAAAATCTAGATGTGAGGTTCTTGATTGTAACATATCTGTGAGCTGGAACATGAGCATGCAGATTTGTGCATGTTAGAGATGGGAGATGAGTGGACTTCCTTGCTGCCATGTGATGTGGTCTCCACCAGGAAGATCACGCGGCCAAGACCGGGCAACAGGGTGAGTCGATGCGGAAGACTTGAAAGGCGGATGGAGGTTATCGAACAGATGGTTGAAATCGAAGGAACAGATGAACAAGTGATGGATCGGTGGATGTGGACTTCCAAAATGATGAAGAATTTTGGAACACCGACTTGACTCAAACCAGATATAACACACCGGCTTGACGACAAGGATTTCACAACCTAGCTAACTAGATATTACACACTAGAAAGGAGATTGTGAGAGATTAAGAATCAAACAAGGAAACTTACAAAGGAGAAATTTCTTATAAAATTCGATTGAAGTTTACAAAATGGCCAAGGCCAGATACAAATAGTCACGCCAAAGAATTCAAACTTGCATGGTCAAAATTTTTTGCATGAATGGCACAAACAACCAAGCATTCAAGGCAAAGACTAAACTAATTCTAAGGCGGTCAAAAACAATTTAAATCACACGCCAAAAGGAATGGGCCGGGCCAAAGGAGAATGCCATCAAATTAAGTCAAAGGCCTTATGGGCTTGATCATATTAAGAATGCACCAGGCCCCATTAAAAACCCATGTGAATAAACCCAATAGGAAAAACTTCACATGGGAAAAGGGAACCAAGTGAACCCTTAATCCCAAACTCATAAGCCCATCAACGACATTGAATGGAATTAGATGGACTGACGACAGAAATGGGTTAGGAATAACCCAATAGAATCTTGGAGGGTCTTGGTCCGGGAATGGGTCATGGGAAAAGGTGGAACGGTCCATGGTTCTGGGACAAAGCTGGTCGGAGCACGGATCGAGGACCTGGTTGAGACGCCGGTCGATGGGTCGAGGCTGGTCGAGGTCCTGGTCGAGATGTGGGTCGACGGGTAGAGGCTGGTCGAGGCCCTGGTCGAGACGCAGGTCAATGGGTCGAGGCTGGTCGAGACTCTGGTCGAGGCATCAGTCTTTGGGTCAAGGCTGGAGGGGTACAGGTCAAGGCCTGGGTCGATGCACGGGTTGAGGCACGAGTCGACGTCCCGATCGGGCCTCCGGTCGGGGTACGGTCGTATCCGGACAAGAGTGGGTCGAGGGCATGATCGTGGGACGATCGCGGTCCATCCTCCGGGTCGTTCCAACATTTGTCTAGAACCTCCTGTGTACGCTCGTCCGTCCGTTGTTCCATACGATCGTCCGGTCGTTCAAGGCCACATTCCGTCACATCGTCTGGTTCAGCGTCCAGGCTCATATCACCATACATTAAGGGTCATTGATAAGAAGAATCTGAACCACGAGGATTACACATCCGAATGGTACTCCAATGCAAAAAAAAAACAACATATGTATGCCATTTCGATATAACAAGTGAATGGTCTTTGTTTTTAGAAGAACTCTAGAACTTTGATCAAGCTAGCTCCCTGCATGGTTAACGAAAATCAAAACACAAGAGGAAGAATGTTAGGCAAGAGGTAAGGATAATCTACTTGGATCACAAAGAGAGGTAAAAAGGTAAAAGAAATACAAGTATGTATAGGTGAAATCCATGAGTTCAAATCCGGTTATCAGCATGATAATTCTAAATCCATATTATGTTCCAATAAATAAGAGATGACATCAAATCAAGCATGTTTCAACTAAGGATAATCGAAAAACAAAAATTCTAGGCATGGATCAATCTTATGTTTCAACAAGAAATTTATTCATCAAATAACCAATAACTCATCAGCTGAAACTAATAAAATGAGCAATAAACTATATAAAGGCAACCTCATCATGGTTCATTATGCAAGTGCAGTGCAGAACTAAATGGATAACTAAAAATGAGTCATAAAAAATAGATAAAGCAAATACAATCACAAATATCATCCCACAGACTTATTTTACACTGTCCCGGTTTAAAAATAAAACTAAAAGAAGATACAACACAAAAGAAAATAGTAGCAAATACAAAGGAAACAAAAGATGGAAATGTTACTAAATCAATGGTCCTCAGGGCTAATGCTGCGACTCTGTCCTTGGTGACGTCTGCGCTTGGGAAATCGCGCATCGAAATTTGACTTTGTGTCCTCTGTATCGGCCCCTGTTCTATGTACAAATACATCAGGAATATAGTCTGCGGCTCCAAAAGGCTCACCTGTCTCCCTAGTCCATGGTCCCCTGAAGCAAGAAGGTGGCTGCGGGCATCAGGTCCTAGTTATGGCTTCCCACATCTGTCGCATCATCGAGTGGGACCTCCTGTGAGACTCCACTACCCAGTCCCGGAACTCAGCATCGGTGGCACCTGAGGAGTATGGAGGAAGGTCATACTCTCCCGAATACGGAGGAAGAGCATACGCGTCCCCATAAGTCTCCTGGGTCTGTGGCGGATAATAATCTGGGACTCTGTCATCCTCCTGGTGGGGCTGAGATACAGATGTCTTGGATGAGCTGCCCCGTCGTCGAGACCCAATGCTAGGCTGATGCAGGCGCTCCGGTGGAATAGTGAACTCCAAATTTGCCCTAGAGCTCAGGGCAATAAAGTCGCGTAGAGGGAGCTTGCAGAATTGGGTGGCTCCTGCGCGGTCCTGGAACGGGTAGATGTAGCACGGCTTAAGGATGCCACTGTTCCGGAAGTATTGCTCGTCAAAAAGGGCGATCTTTTGCTCGCTGGGTGTGGAGCTGAGATCGATGCCATGGTACATAAACAATGGATTCAGGAGGCTCTCAATCCGCTCAACCTTCTTGTTCACCGTGTTAAGGCCGCGGGTTTTCTTGGAGACGAGGTTCTCCACGAATATCGCACAAAGGTTGGTGCGCAGCATAGTCGGTGGTGGACTAGTGTAGATGCGTGTGCAAAAGACGGGAGTCCGAAATGAAGCTACATCAACTAATCTTTCCTCACAGCTTAGCTGATCTGGACTCGTAAGCTCCCGCGCCTATCAGATTCCACAACTCAACGGCCTATGGGAAATCTGACGGCCAACTGTATAACTCCTGAGTCTTATCGAACCCGTAGACGTCACAAAGTTTTCAGAGGCTAATCTCATAAAGAACTCCACTGGATAAGTAAGACAGCATCTCCTCGCTGGCGGCTAGAATAGCTCCATCCTCGTATTTGAGCTCAGCGGAGGCAAGAAACTGACGCACCAACTCCAGAAATAATGGGTACATCTGATAGGCTGTTGTGTCAAGCCCGAGTCTCCGCAGCATGGTCCGGACCTCCTCTCTGATACCCATCCTCTCCAGCGTCCTCTCGCAGAAAAAGGGGTATATGCCATCTCGATCCGCAGCAACCCGTTATAGAAGGTGCAGTGGTGTTGCGTCCAAGCCTCCCCATGGCGGTAGTTCTGATACCGCAGATCTCGCTGCATCTCCCGCATAGTAGTGTGCAGGATCAGCTCTGCTCGTCGTCCGTATAGAAAGGGTGTTATCCAGGCGAGGCCAAGGGTACGATGTAGTCCCTGGAACATTGGGGTCTGGTCTATGCGATGAAGTGGATGTGGTGGACCTGCCCCTACTCTTCCGTGTCTGGTCACCTCTAGCAATATCTGCAAAATGTGTAAACAAATCCGTAGTTAAGTAAAGGAGTATTGAAAACACACGATCAATCGATTTACTTACGGATCAATCGGTCTAATCGCGATCGACCGGTCTCAATAATGATCGATCAATCCGTAAATGTTACGGTCAATTGCAAATAAAACCGATCGATCGATCTTATATGCTATCGATCGATCCAATTCTATCAAAAAAATGAAGACCTTTAATCTGTCAAAAGTCGATCGATCGATCCTTATAAAGATCGATCGCGACCCCGACGATGAACATCAATCACGGATTTCGCTAATGTTGGCTAAATTTCTTAAATTATGCACGGGTTATGCTACAAACAACCTCACAATCTTCTATTCAACATCCATTTGTACCTTTGCAGATTGAATGCGATTGTTATATAAACGGATAGGGCTCGAAAATCCGGTTGAGAAACAACCAAAAATCGCTTAAAAAAGTGGTGAAATGTGAAAGTTATGGTTGAAAAGGGGTTTATGGTTTGAATGTGATTGTTATATAAATTGATGTATGAGGATGATAAGGTGTAGCCACTTTATGTTTGACTCCATGCTTCTTTAGCAAGTTTTCAAAAATTTTGTTGATGAAGTGGCTTCCCTCATCACTGATCACAACTCTTAGAACTCCAAATCTAGGAAAGATTGTGCTTTTGAACAGCTTGATGACCACTTTCGCATCATTAGTCGGACTGGCAACAGCTTCCACCCACTTAGAGACATAGTCAACTGCCACTAAGATGTATTTGTTGTTGTAGGAAGATGGGAATGGTCCCATGAAGTCAATACCCCAAACATCAAATATCTCAACCTCAAGAATGAGATTCTGTGGCATCTCATTTCTCTTGCTCCTGCTGCCTTTTCGCTGACATGCATCACATCTGGTAATGTAGTCATGAGCATCTTTAAATATTGTAGGCCACCAGAAACCAGCCTACAGTATCGTCTGGACAGTCTTGAAAGTAGCAAAATGTCCACCATATTCAGAACCATGACAATGTGTCAAGATTTCTGCTACTTCTTCTGGAATACATCTTCGAAATAGGTGATCTTTGCACTGCTTGTAGAGGTATGGCTTATCCCAGTAGTACTGTTAGACATCTCTAAAAAACTTCTTCTTATTGTAACCTTGAAGTTCTGGATGTGGTATTCCGCAGGACAGATAGTTGACAAAGTCAGCATACCGTGGAAGACTCAGCTCGACTGCGTTGGTCTCCAAAAGGCTGTCCAACTCGCTGTCTACAATATGAAGCATTTGAATTGTATAAATCTGCTCTTCAGGTAGCGAGTCATTAATAGGCAGAACTTCCGGAATCCTCATTTTAGATAAATGGTCAGCAATTCTTGCAAGAGCAGTATCCATCTCAACAGTCTCGGTTTTGCATCCTTCTTAGCCAGTAGGTGCCTCAATGCAGCATGATCTGTGTGTACTATCATTTTAGAGCTAACCAGGTATGTTCAAAACATCTCAAACGCATACACAATCGCTAATAACTCCTTCTCAGTTGTAGCATACTTCGTCTGTGCATCATCTAGCGTTCTGCTGGCGTAATAGATCACATTCATCTTCTTATCTTTTGATAAGGACATCGTACCAGCTACTGCACCACAAGTACCACCAGGGCCTCTGACACTTTCCAAGGCTCAAGAATTGGGAGACAAGTTCATCCAGCTAATGGAGAGAGCTGACATCCAGGAGGTCAAGGAGGACGGCCCATCCAGCCTATTAGCTGGTCCAGAGGCCCATCAAGATCCGTTCGTGTAAGCTAAGAAATATTGAAGGTTCCTACTTGAAGATTCTTCTACCTTCGGTGTCCTTACCATCACCATTCAGTAAAGACACCAAAAGACGTGCTAAGAAATTGTACTCTTTTTCCCATCTTCGGTTTTGTCCCACTGGGTTTTTCGAAGAGGGTTTTAATGAGGCAACACTCTTAGTGCGCAAGAAGACGAAGACTTGTTCACAAATCCGCAATCTTTCACAAGTCTGAGTCAATTTGGCCTGATTTCCCTCATTAAGGCTTATCTATCTTATTTCTTTCTTATTTAGACTAAGCATAAGTTTAAGGCCTTAAGCTCAATTTATTATGTCTAAGTCAGAAAAAAGAACTACATGTTGTTTTTATTTACACTACTTGTTGTTTGGGTTAAACATCATGTTGTTTGTCCTAAGTTATAACTAAAGGCCTATATAAGCCTCATCACTTACAAGTAATAAGACAACACGATTTTAAACAAAACAAACCCTAGACTTCTTGTCAATTGACGACAGCCTCTCTCCCATTGGGGAGCTTGTCTCGTTCTTCTTCACCAATAAGAACAACTCGGTGTATCACAAGTCTTCCGCAGCTTGTGTGGTTCTTTCGATCCATTCTATTCATCCAACTCGCTTCTGGAGGTCTCAAGCTTCTCGACCAATAGTTGCACCACCACTACGCTTACATCATCTGGTATCAGAGCTTAAAAGCTCCTGCTCATCAGGTTGACTCTATCCTTAGTATTTGGCGAATTCTTCTTTGTTTTTGTTGCACTTGTTTTGCTTTTGATTTTGTTTCTTTCTCTTTTTCCCTGAGGTTCTTGGTAAGAAGGTGAAGAAAACAAGTCTCTTACCACAGAAACACAAAAAAACAGAAAAGTCAGGTTCTATCATTCATTGTTTCTGTTTTTCTTAATTCAAAAAAAAAATAGAAGAAAGTTGTTGTTTAATCTTGTCAAAAAAAAAATAGAAGAAAGTTGCTTGTTTAATTGCTTATTTGCTGTTTAATTTTTTTAAGACAAAAAAATAAAAACATATTTTTTAGGTTGTTTAAAATAAAACTAGGGATTCTTATAAACTCACATAGAACACCTTCATCACCAAACTTGGAATCCATAAGGATCTTGTGTGTATTGCTTGTTTGTTGCTTAGGTTCTTTGGAGTTAGGTTTCTAGTTAGCTTTTGTTGTGTGTCGACTAGTTAGTAGGTTGGTCCTCCCGTGGTCTAGCCCTAACGTGCTGCATGGTTACGTCCCACTTAGCGTCTGTCCCTAGCTTCTTGTCCCTAGCTAGTTCTTGTCGTCCCGCGTAGCCCACTTAGCGCCCGTCCCTAGCAACCTGTCCCTAGCGTCCCTAGCATCCTGTCTCTAGCGTCCTGTCCCTAGCGTCCCGTCCCTAGCGTCGCACCTTAGGTAGCGTATGTAAGTCCATAGTCATCTGGTATCGCGTCCCTTAGCCCCCCACATACCGCGTCCCTTAGCCCCCCATACCGCGTCCTGCGTAGCTGCATCGCAACCCAACTCCTAGCAACCTGCGCGGCTGTAGTCTGAGTACCCTGTTGCATTAGGCACCTAGGTTAGCCTTAGTGTCTAGGTTCTTAGGTCTTAGTTTTAGGAAATTTTTCATAACAATTAGGCAGTAGATTAATTAGTTTCCATAGTTTTCTAGGCTAGAAATTAGTCTAGGAAGTTTTCTAGATTTTTTTCCTTAGGTAGTTTTCCAAATTTTTACTAGGGCATTAATAATTTTCTTTTTTAGTTTTAGGTAGTTTTCATTTAAGAATTAGGCAATAAATTTTAGGACATTTCTTTAGTTATTAGTTTTCTTTTTTACTTCTAAGCAATATTTTTTTCCTTTAGGATAGTTTCTTTTTGTTAAAGTTTTATTTTCTTTAGCAATTAGGTAGTTTTCATTTCCTTATTTATATTACAAAAGAAAAAAAAAATAATAATAATATCCATGGAACATTTCCATAAAAGGAAAGTTTTCACTTCTGCACGTTTCTTTTTCGGGAAACTTTCAATTTTCGAAAATTTATTTTTCTCTGAAAAAGAAATATAACAGGGAGTGACGAGTCCACATATAGACAGAACAGTCAAGCCATGATGCAGCTGCTGCAATTATTGACTGCCCAGATGTCGACCATAGCGACTCATCTCGAGCGATTAGAGCAGCCCGCACCAGCACCTGCCGCCCTAGTACCTCAGCACCGACATGACCGACCAGAGACATCCCACCGTGGAATGGGAAGAGAGCAGTACTAAGATGAACCAATGCCGCCACCCAGACAACCAGTTGTTCATCCAGACATCAAAATGAACCCACCGTCCTTCTCGGAAAAGCTAAACCCCGAAGAATATTTAGACTGGGAGAGGAGGATGAAATTACTATTTGAATATTATAACTATGACGACCCCCCGTAGAGTTGCGTTGGCAACAGCGCAGTTCACTGACCATGCACTAGCATGGTAGGATCGCGAGATAGCAGCTCGCAGAAGAGCAAGAATGGGAGCTTTAACTTCATGGTTCGAGTTAACCCAATTAATGAGACGACACTACATACCCCTTCATTTTCACCGGAAGCTCCATAGACAATTCAGACGCTTTACCCAAGGCAGCAAAACGGTGTCTGAATACTTCGATGACTTCGAGCACCTTCGGAACAGGCTCGAGATGGATGACTGGAAAAAAGCCTTATGCTCAGTTTATCGACAGTTTACATGAATCGATCGCACGAAAGAACGCACTACAGCCTTATCACAATCTTGGTGAGTTATTCCATCTAGCAGTTCAAATAGAGAAGAACAACAAAATAAAGTCCTCCGCGCCATCCAGATCCAAGGGCACTTGGAGTGCTGGCTCCAAACCATTTGACAGAACTGCCCCTACTAGTGATCCACGGCTCAAGAGCAAGGCATTGGACAATAACTCGGCCCCTAAGGCCCCGACGACAACACCAAGGCCCAGCACATCGACTTCTACTTCGAACCAGCCGCAGAAAAGCAGTGTCATTACATGCTTCAAAGGACTATGGTTTTGACTGCTTCCGAAGATTACGACTCAGAAGACGAGCAATAGGAGGTCCCACCCACGGCTAATCAAATGTCTGAGGGAGAAGTAGAATACGCTGATTCGGGAGAAATGTTAATGATCAGGCGAGTTCTCAGCTCGAGATTAGAGCAAGAGGATATTGAGCAGTGGGAAAACATTATCTATTCAAAATGCACTATTCTTGGAAAGGTGTATTCCCTCATTATAGACGGTGACTCCTGCACCAATGCTGCTAGCAAGTATATGGTAGAAAACTTGGGCTACCAGTGACCAAACATCTGAAACCCTACAGACTAAGATGGCTTAACAACAAGACCGAACTGTACATATCCCACCAGGTCCGAGTCACATTCAGTATAGGGCGATATCAGGATCAAGTTTTTTGTGACGTCGTCCCAATGTCAGCTGGACATCTTCTGTTAGGACGACCTTGGCAATTCGATAAAGAGACTACGCATAATGGACGCACTAACTTCTACTCGTTCATCCATGATAAACGTAGATATAATCTGGCACCTATGTCGCCACAAGAAGTGCATGGAATGAAATCAAAGATGGCAAAGGACCAGCATGCCCGGAAAGAAAACTTCCTCGTCAACATTGCATATATGACAAAGGCGGTTAGCAACAAGGGAACTCAGATCGTTCTTATGTTTTACAGAGAGGTGTTCAATGCATCTGGCGCCGTCAACAGCAGCCTACCCGCGGAGGTTCAGTCCTTGTTAGATAGATACTCAGATGTATTCCCTGACGAGATCCCCCCAGGGTTGCCACCCATTAGAGGCATTGAACATCATATCGACCTTATTCCCGGAGCATAATTACCGAACAAACCTGCATTCAAAGTTACTCCGGAGGAAGCCAAAGAACTAGAACGACAGGTTCAAGACCTAATGGCTCAAAGCTACGCCAAAAAAACCCTTAGCCCTTGTGCAGTTCCAGTCCTGCTAGTGCCGAAAAAGGATGGAAGCTGGCGAATGTGCGTCAGTTATCGCACCATCAACAATATAACTGTTAAGTATCAACATCCTATTCCGCGACTAGATGATGTTAAACGAACTAAGCGGAGATTCTGTCTTCTCCAAAATTGATTTTAAGAGTGGTTATCATCAAGTAAGAATGCGAGAAGGAGATGAGTGGAAGACAGCATTCAAGACTAAGCAGGGTCTCTACGAGTGGTTGGTAATTCCATTCGGCCTGTCCAATGCACCAAGTACTTTCATGCGCCTCATGAATCAAGTTCTCCGACCTTTCATTGGAAAATTTATAGTGGTCTACTTCGACGACATCCTTGTCTACAGTGCGACTTACTCAGATCATTTGGAGCACCTGGAAACTGTAATCATGACACTTCAGAAAGAGCAGTTGTATGCGAACCTTAAAAAGTGTAATTTCTGCACGGATCATGTTATCTTCCTTGGATTCGTCGTGAGCTTGTAGGGACTACGAGTCAACGACGAAAAGATTAAAGCTATTCAGGAGTGGCCCACATCGACTAATGCCAGCCAAGTTCGGAGTTTTCATGGGCTGGCGAGCTTCTACCAACGATTTGTAAGAGATTGTAGTACGATTGCCAGTCCATTGACATCGACCATCAAGAAGAACCAGGAGTTCAAGTGGGGACCAGATCAAGAAAAGTCATTTCGGCTGTTGAAAAAGCAACTCACATGCGCGCCTGTTCTTACATTGCTGAATTTTGATAAGACTTTCGAAATCGAGTGTGACGCCTCAGGCGTAGGCATTGGAGCAGTCCTAACACAGGGTCAAAAATCAATCACCTATTTCAGTGAAAATTAAGTGGAACGACATTAAATTATCCTACCTACGACAAAGAGCTCTACGCGTTGGTCCAAGATTTGCAGACTTGGTAATATTATCTGCTCTCGAGAGAATGCATCATACATACGGACCACCAGACACTTCAGCACCTTAAGGGTCAGACGACGCTGAAAAAAAGACATGCTCAATGGCTGGAGTTTATTGAAACATTTCCTTACGTTATCAAGTACAAGAAGGGCGCAAAAAATGTCGTAGCTGACGCATTGTCCCGCAGATACAGCCTTATTTTGGTCATGGAGTCAAAGTTTATGAGATTTGAAATGCTCAAGGAACTTTATGTTGAAGATAACAACTTTAAGGAAGCATTCAAGGAACATGGTCAACGCAAATACAGTCGATTCTACTTGTTTGATGGATTTCTGTTCAAGGATAAGCGCCTCTGTATTCTCGGAGGATCAGTTCGAGAACTTCTTCTGAGGATAGAATCAACCTGATGAGCAGGAGCTTTAAGCTCTGATACCAGATGATGTAAGAACTTAGGGTGGACTGTCTTTCACCAAGAATCTCAGGTTGCTGGACAGAAATCGATGGAAGTGAAGGGGTGGATCGAAGGGACCACACAAGCTGTGAAAGGGGCTTGTGATACTCCAAGAATTTAAACCAATGGAGGTTGAAGAACACGGCTGCAAGCAATGGAGTTGCTGGCCGCTACTTTAGACTAGGGTCTTTAGGTTTTGTCAAAAAATGCTTGTTGTTATTATTAAGTGTAGACAAAAGGCTTATATAATGTCTTGTTACAATTTTAGGCTAAATAGAAGACGTTTAATCCTACAAGAATTAAAACAACATGTAGTTCACTTATTGTCAATTAAATAAAGATTGTGCCCTAATTAGTCAACATGACTTAATCCCCAATTAAAACACTTAGTCTAAAAGAAAGAAATAAGATAGAAAGCCCAATAATACTTAGGCATAGAATTCGATTGAAGACTTGTGCATGGAGTGGAATTGTGAACAAGTCTTCACCGCCTTGCGCACCAAGAGTATTGCCTCATTAAAACCTTCTTCGGAAAACTCAATGGGATAAAACCGAAGATAGGAAAAAGAGTACAATTTCCTAGCACGAATTTTGGTGTCTCTACCGAATGGTAATGGTAAAGACACCGGAGGAGGAAGAATCTTCTAGAAGGAACCTCCATGGTTCCTTGTCTAGCTGGAATGGATGTTCGGTCGTTGGTGCAGGGACCGGACCGATCTGGTCCTATGCGTGAGCCGGTCTGGACGTCTGGACGGCTGGTCATGGGCTGGTCGTCTGGATCAGCTCAGGGTCTTTTCCGGTTCCACTCTCCAAGAGCATGCTGAGCTTGTCTCCTAAGGTTTTCCTCTTGGACCGCATAAGAGGTCCAGGTCGAATGACCAGTACAATGGCTGGCTCGATGTCCTCATCAACTGCTCTTATGCCGATCACTGAAGCGTCACATTCGACCTCGAAGGTCTAGTTAAAGTCGGGCAGGACTAGGACTGGGGCGTGGGTGAAGTGTTCCTTTAACAGCTTAAAGGACTTGTCCTGGTCAGATCCCCAACGTAATTCTTGGTTCTTCTTGATCGTAGAGGTTAATGGACCGGGATTGTACTGAAGTCTCGGACGAACAATCGGTAGAAGCTGGCGAAGCTACGGACTTGGCTTGCATCTGTCGGCGTTGGCCACTCTTGGATGGCTTTGATCTTCTCGTCGTCCACCGAATCCCTGTGAACTCACGACATATTTGCGTATAACTGCCCTTTCTAGAGGGTGATGATGACGGCCTCTAAGTGCTCCAAATGATCCGAGTAAGTCGCACTGTAGACTATAATGTCGTCGAAGTAGACTACTACAAATTTACCAATGAACGGTCGAAGGACCTGGTTCAAAATGGGTGTGACAGGCCAAACGACATTACTAGCACGTTGTAAAGACCATGCTTTATCTTGAACGCAGTCTTCCATTCATCTCCTTCTCGCATCCTGACTTGATGGTATCCACTTTTTAGGTCAATCTTGGAGAAGACCGCGGCTCCGCTTAATTCGTCTAGCATGTCATCCAGACGCGGAATGGGGTGCTGGTACTTGATTGTGATATTGTTGATGGCGCGACAGTCGACGCACATCCTCCAGCTCTCGCTTTTCTTTGGCACAAGTAGAACCAAGACGGCACAGGGACTAAGGCTCTCTCTGACGTAACCTTGAGCCATAAGAAGGACGAGAGCTGGAGGATGTGCGTCGACTATCGCGCCATCAACAACATCACAATCAAGTACCGGGGCAACTATTGGTCGAGAAGCTCGAGACCTCCAGAAGCGAATGGGATGGATGAGAATGGATCGAAAGGACCACACAAGCTGCGGAAGGCTTGTGATACACCAAAGAAAGCTTCAACCAAAACGTTAGAAGCTCACAGCAACTCTCTTATAAGAGGGTGGCGCCGATTTTTGTAAGACACAAGTCTAGGTTTAATTTTCTATTTAAGAGGTAAACTTCCTAAATTCAAAAAGAAAAAGTTTAAAACAAAAGGAATCTGTCCTAAAAAGAATTATTGCCTAAATGCTAAAAAAGAAACTATCCTATGCTAAAAGAAAATCTAGTTATGGCCTAGTTTCTAATAAGGAAATAAAATCCTAGTTAATAGAAAAATGCCTAAAGGTTTTTGAAAACTTCCTACAAAGTTTTGGAGACTTCCTAAAAAGTTAATTTCTAGCCTAAGAAATTGCAACTAATTAAGATTATGCCTAAAATAAGAAGGCAAACTTCCTAAAGGTAAGGCAAAGAACCTAGACACTAGAATGGAATGCAGACCTAGCCACCTAACCCTAAAGAACACTAGGCGGCTTGTTTGGTTACACCAGGTTGCGGAACGGGCTGGCATGCGACGCAGGTGCGGGCTACGCGAGAGGGCACTAGGCTCAGCATGGTTTGACAAGGAGCTACGCCTATGGACTTGGTGCAGGGTTCTTAGAGCGGGACTAAAGCTAGGGAACCACAGGTGAACCAAAATCTAGACGTGGAGCTAAGCTCGGCTTGCTAGGACTAGCGGACTAGGCTAAGTCTCGGTTGGCCCTAGACTGAACTAGTCTGGCACGCCGGTGACTAATCCTGTCTTAACCCTAGTTTCAGAAACCTAAACACGGTTTTGGGGAAATCTATTATCAACTCGTGGGCTGGTGTAGTGAAAGGCACGGTGTTGGAATGAAGAAGAATGATGACAACAAGAGAAGAAATGAAGAAAGTGTGCCTTAGACTCTAAGTGGCTTAGGCTTGTCTATGATTAATGATATGTTATCCTTGTAGCCAAACATGTAATAGACTATCTTAGTATCCAAACAAACCTAGACTAGATTAGTATAAATAGCTATCTCTCTCTTCCTTTGTAAGCAAGAAATTTATTTTTCTAAAATCTTAATAATAATCATTCTCACTTTTCTCTCTAATCTCTCTCTCTTTCTCTCTCTCAATCTACAAATCTCTAAATCTCTTAATATTTCATGGTATCAGAGCTAGGTTACATCAATCTGGCATAATAATTCTGAAAAATCTCAAATATTTACTCACGATCTCTTCGTGCCTTCAAAACGAGCATTGTGGCGGTTCTGATCGTGGTTTGTTCGATTCTTCCGGCAAAAACTTGGGATTTCTTGCCATTTTCTTCATCAAGGGTTGTTCTACACTGAGTTCTGAGCATTTCCCCGGTGGTTTCATTCAATTTGGTAGCCTGAGTCGAAAGTTATAATCGATCCTCTCTGGTGGTGTCGCGATCGTCCTTGCCGCGAGTCTCCGGGTTTTCAATAAGCATATCTTCTTCAGTTCTTCATCAAATCACGTGATAAAAAAGTCTAATATCAATTAAAACGAGTCTAGTTGATGATTCAGGAGGTCTTATTTGCCCCTTTTCACGTTTATAAGCTTTCTTGATCAATCTTCGTCAACAGGTCCAGATTTGACCTATTTGGGGTATTTGTGTTAAAGACCTCAATCTTTCTTAATCTTTTGCAAATCTTGGACGATCAAAATTTAATTAAGGATCTTTTGGAGGGTATAAAGAAGTTTCATCTCAATACAAAGAGTTTTAGACTTCAGGAAAGGTTTTTTTGAAGGTTACTAAAATGATGTTTTTTTAATTTTAGAGGGAAAGTTGGTTCTTAATTGGATTAGGCAGTTTTAAAAAATTTTAATCACTGAATCATTGCTAGTTAGACTGTTAAAGTTGTTTGAAGTTGTTTGAACAAGGGTTGTTAGGCTGTTGGAAGTTTTTGCTCACGATTACAGGTTGTTAGACGCGCCACCTCTTGTGTTGGTCCAGCGCGTGTGTATTCTTTTGTTTCCTTCTTGGTCTTATCTTCTTGCAGGTTTTAAAACAGAGCCTGATGGAGTACCAGACGAATATAAAGGCTCCAGCTATGCTTCAAGAGATGAACTACGTCCTCTGGTCAAGAACCATGAGGACAACCTTGTGCAGCAAAGGCTTATGGAATCATGTTACAAAAGCGCCTGTTCTAACCATTGAAGGGGCTGACTCAGATGATGAAGATGATCAAAACAAATGGTTTCAGGAAGACCAGATGGTACTTTCTATACTCCAAAACGCCCTTGCTGGATCTCTCTTTGAAGCTCATTCATATTGTGAAAATGCTAAAGACCTTTGGGAAACTTTAAAAATTGTATATGGAAATACTACTAACCTTATGAAGATTTTTGAGGTAAAAAAGGCTTTGAATGATCTTAGACAGGAGGATGTTGAGTTCAAAAATAATTATGGATCCTTTAGAGCATTATCGGCAGAGCTAGAGATGCTAAGGCCTGCCACAATTAATCTCATTACTCTCCATGAAAGGATAGAACAAGATAAGGTGTTTGGGTTACTCTTGACTTTACACACTAACTATATTGATTTGATTAAGCACATTCTTAGGGAGGATAAGCTTTCTAGCTTAGAGGATGTATGTTCTTAGATTCAGAAGGAACAAGGGTATCTTCATCTGTTTGGAAACAAGGAAGAACCGGTGGTTGCCCACAAAATTTTCTTCAAGCCAGCTCCAGCTGAATTCAATAAGAAGAGAGTCGTGTGTGATCACTGCAAGAGAACCGGTCACACCAAGAAGGAGTGCTGGGTGCTTCATCCTGAGTTCAAGCCAAGTTGGTTCATTGACAGGTCCAAACCTTCATCAACAAGCGCCACTAGCTCCTCCAACCTGGTGCAAACAACCGCCTCTTCATTGGCCTACAATCCGGTCAAAGTCCCTCCATCTGATTTTGTGAAGAAATCAGACTTGGAAGCACTCTTCAAAGCCTTTAGCTCTGGTAATGTGTTAGGTAAATATCTTCATGCTTCTTTTAAAACATCTATTGCTTCTCAACTTTTGATTGTTGATTCTGAAGATTCTCATCACATGATAAGTGATTTAGGTTTGCTAGAAAACTTAGAACCTGCCTTAGGTAGTGTGGTAATAGCTAATAAAATCAATGTGCCAATTAAAAGAATTGGAAAGCTTAAATTGTTTGATAAAGAATCTAAAGCTTTTTATATGTCATCTTTCACATCTAACTTGTTGTCTATTAAGAGAGCTATCACAGATCTTAATTGTAAAGTTATATTTGGTCCTAACAATTTAGGGGAGATGCTCTAGTAGCTGCATGCTACTTAATCAATAGAACTCCAATAAAGTTCTAGACGATTTGTCTCTCTTTGAGGTATTAAACAAAACTATGCCTAATATTGAAAACTTAAGAGTATTTGGGTGTGTTTGTTTTGTTTTAGAACCAGGAGAACTTAGGAACAAGCTGGAATCAAAGAGCAACAAGGCCATGTTCATTGGGTATTGTCCTACAAAAAAGAGATACAAATGCTACAATCCAGAGACTAGAAGAGTCCTAGTATCCAGAGATGTCAAATTCCAAGAGCCCAAAGGATTCTATGAAAAAAGAACTTGGTAAGAATTCAAGGACATCTCAACAACAAGACATGATCAAGCTGAGAACAAGCGCCAGGACCAGCTCTATAACAAGCTTCAATTCCTGTACTGGCACGGTCCGAACCAGGACCAGCCCAGCCCGAGCCGCGTTCACCCAGGCACGACCCAGGTACAACCCAGGCAAGACCCATAACCAATGTTCTCTTGGCAAGAAAAGGTCTCAGGCTTGTCCTGGCCCGTTCCAGCCAAGACACAGGATGTACCGGTCTCAGCTGATGCTCCACCCATGGCTTCATCATCATAACGACCTAGAACACGGGCTTAGGTGCGGGTAGTGCCGACACCAACTTTAACTCTGACGCCTTTGACCAGTCCTTCTTTCCAACCGGGCAAAACACTCCCTCTTGGTCATGAGGGGGCCAGGGATCTATACATGATCAAGAAGAGGATTAAGAAGGAGAAATTCAAGTCTCAGCTTCCAAAAAGCCAAGGGACATTCAACATAATCTTGTAGAACTTATACTACAACAAAAATGCAGTAGTTCACATCAGGGAGTGTGTAATCCAGTTCATATACCTGATTCTCATTTTGCATTTACTGTTAGTCTTGATAAAGAGCATATTACAAAGACCTACGAGGAAGCAATGGAGATAAAGGAGTGGAGAGAAGCAATTCAAGCTGAAAGACAAGCTATGGAGAACACTCAAACCTATGCGCCAACTACTCTTCCAAAAGGAAAAAAGGCTGTCAGTTTTAAATAGATTTCACCATTAAATATAAAATTAATGGTGAGATAGATAGGTATAAAGCTAGGTTGGTGGCTAGAGGATTCACACAAACTTATGGTGAAGATTATAAGGATACTTTCCTCTCCTGCCGCCCTAGTACCTCAGTACCGACATGACCGACCAGAGACATCCCACCGTGGAATGGGAAGAGAGCAGTACTACGATGAACCAATGCCGCCACCCAGACAACCAGTTGTTCATCCAGACGTCAAATTGAAACCACCGACCTTCTCGGAAAAGCTAGACCCCGAAGAATATTTAGACTGGGAGAGGAGGATGGAATTACTATTTGAATATTATAACTACGATGACCCCCGTAGAGTTGCATTGGCAACAGCGCAGTTCACTGACCACGCACTGGCATGGTGAGATCGCGAGATAACAGCTCGCAGAATAGCAAGAATGGGAGCTTTAACTTCATGGTTTGAGTTAACTCAATTAATGAGACGACGCTACGTACCCCTTGATTTTCACCGGGAGTTCTAGAGACGATTCAGACGCCTTATCCAAGGCAGCAAAACGGTGTCAGAATACTTCGATGACTTCAAGCACCTTCGGAACAGGCTCAAGATGGATGACTGAGAAGAAAGCCTTATGGCTCAGTTTATCGACAGTTTGCATGAATCGATCACACGAAAGATCGAACTACAGACTTATCACAATCTTGGCGAGTTATTCCATCTAGCAGTTCAAATAGAGAAAAGCAACAAAATGAAGTCCTCCGCGCCATCCAGACCCAAGGGCACTTCGAGTGCTGGCTCCAAACAATTTGACAGAACTGCCCCTACTAGTGATCCACGGCTCAAGAGCAAGGCAGTGGGCAATAACTCGGACCCTAAGGCCCTGACGACAGCACTAAGGCCCAGCACATCAACTTCTACTTCGAACCAGCTGCAGAAAAGCAGTGTAATTACATGCTTCAAATATAAAGGAAGAGGGCACATGTCTCGTGAATGCCCTAACCAAAGGACTATGGTTTTGACTGCTTCCGAAGATTACGACTCAGTAGATGAGCAAGAGGAGGTCCCACCCACGGCTAATCAAATGTCTGACAGAGAAGTAGAATATGCTGATTCGGGAGAAATGTTAATGATCAAACGAGTTCTCAGCTCGAGATTAGAGCAAGAGGATATTGAGCAGTGGGAAAACATTATCTATTCAAAATGCACTATTCTTGGAAAGGTGTGTTCCCTCATTATAGACGGTGGCTCCTGCACCAATGCTGCTAGCAAGTATATGGTAGAAAAACTTGGGCTACCAGTGACCAAACATCCGAAACCCTACAGACTAAGATGGCTTAACAACAAGACCAAACTGTACATCTCCGACCAGGTCCGAGTCACAATCAGTATAGGGCGATATCAGGATCAAGTTTTGTGTGACGTCGTCCCAATGTCAGCTGGACATCTTCTGTTAGGATGACCTTGGCAATTCGATAAAGAGACTACGCATAATGAACACACTAACTTCTTCTCGTTCATCCATGATAAGCGTAGATATAATCTGGCACCTATGTCGCCACAAGAAGTGCATGGAATATGTCGCCACAAGAAGTGCATGGAATGCAATCAAAGATGGCAAAGGACCAGCATGCCAAGAAACAAAACTTCCTCGTCAGCATTGCAGATATGAGAAAGGCGGTTAGCAACAAGGGAACTCAGATTGTTCTTATGCTTTACAGAGAGGTGTTATATACATCTGGCGCCGTCAGCAGCAGCTTACCCGTGGAGGTTCAGTCCTTGTTAGATGATACTCGGATGTATTCCCAGACGAGATCCCCCCAGGGTTGCCACCCATCAGAGGCATTGAACATCATATCGACCATATTCCCGGAGCACAATTGCCGAACAAACCTGCCTACAAAGTTATTCCGTAGATAGCCAAAGAACTAGAACGACAGGTTCAAGACCTCATGGCTCAAGGCTACGTCAGAGAAATCCTTAGCCCTTGTGCAGTTCCAGTCCTGCTAGTGCCGAAAAAGGACAGAATCTGGCGAATGTGCGTCGATTGTCGCGTCATCAACAATACAACTGTTAAGTATCGACATCCTATTCCGCGACTAGACGACATGTTAAACGAACTAAGCGGAGCTTCTGTCTTCTCCGAAATCGATTATAAGAGTGGTTATCATCAAGTCAAAATGCGAGAAGGAGATGAGTGGAAGACAGCATTCAAGACTAAGCAGGATCTCTACGAGTGGTTGGTAATGCCATTCGGCCTGTCCAATGCACCAAGTACCTTCATGCACCTCATGAATCAAGTTCTCCGGCCTTTCATTGGAAAATTTGTAGTGGTCTACTTCGACAACATCCTTGTCTACAGTGCGACTTACTCAGATCATTTGGAGCACCTGGAAACTGTAATTGTGACACTTCAGAAAGAGCAGTAGTATGGGAACCTTAAAAAGTGTAATATCTGCACTGATCAGGTTATCTTTCTTGGATTTGTCAGACGATGCTGAAGAAAAGACATGCTCGATGGCTGGAGTTTATTGAAACATTTCCTTACGTCATCAAGTACTTGAAGGGCGAAACAATGTCGTAGCTGACGCATTTTCCCGCATATACAGCCTGATTTCGTCATGGAGTCAAAGTTTATGGGATTTGAAATGCTCAAGGAACTTTATGCTGAAGATCACGACTTTAAGGAAGCATTCAAGGAACATAGTCAAGGCAAATACAGTCGATTCTACTTGTTTGATGGATTTCTGTTCAAGTACAAGCGCCTCTGTATTCTCGGAGGATCAGTTCGAGAACTTCTTCTGAGGGAGGCCCACGGCGGCGGCTTAATAGGACACTTTGGTGTCGACAAAAGACTGAGTATCCTCAAGGATCACTTCTATTGGCCTCGTCAACGTCGAGATGTGGAAGCCCATTGTGAGAAATGTCTAGTATGCAAGATGGCTAAGTCTAAGATGCACCCCCAAGGTCCATACATGCCACTACTGGTTTCTTCATCGCCATGGACAGACATTTCAATGGATTTTGTGCTAGGACTACTGCAGGTTAATCACAAAGACTCCTACCTAGTCGTGGTTGATTGTTTCTCTAAGATGGCACACTTCGTACCATGCAAAAAGACGAACGATGCAATTCAAACTGCAAACTTGTTCTTCCGAGAGATAGTCCGCCTGCACGGCATTCTGAGGACAATTGTGTCCGACAAGGACACCAAATTCCTTAGTCATTTTTGTTGTGTTCTGTGGAAGAATCTAGGCACCAATTTACTGTTCTATACAGCATATCATCCTCAGACTGATGGTCAGACAGAGGTCGTCAACATGACCCTTTCACAGATGCTGCGAGCGACAATTGGTCGTAATTTGAAGAATTGGTTAGAATGTCTTCCATCTATCGAGTTCGCCTAAAACATAGCGACACATTCCGGAACGAAGAAGACACCTTTCGAGATAGTATATGGCTTCAACTCCACTACCCCGATCGAGTTCGCGCCTATACCACTGGGGGATGTTGTCAGCCTGGAGGTTGAAGCAAAAGCAGAGTATGTGAAGCGCCTACACCAGGAAGTCAAGGAGAATCTAAAACGGAAGAACTCTCAGACAGCCAAACACGCCAACAAGGGCAGAAGACACATGGTTTTTAAGGAAGAAGATTGGGTTTGGCTTCATCTGAGACCAGAACGGTTTCCCCAACAAAGAAAGAGCAAGCTAGCACCGCAAGGAGATTGCCCATTCAGAGTTCTGCGTCAAATCAACGACAATGCCTATCAACTAGAACTTCCAGGTGAGTATAACGTTTCCACTACATTTCATGTTGCTGACTTAGAATTTTTTAATGCAGGGAGGAGTTCACTTTGGAGACCAAAGCACCTAAAGAGGGAGGGAATGATGAGGAAATCATACCAGCTACTGCACCACAAGTACCACCAGGGCCTCTGACGCGTTCCAAGACTCGAGCATTGGGAGACAAGTTCAACCAGCTAATGGAGAGAGCTGACAACCAGGGGGTCAAGGAGGACGGCCCATCCGGCCCATTAGCTGGTCTAGAGGCCCATCAAGATCTGTTCGTGTCAGCTAGGGAACTACATGTTGTTTTTATTTACACTATTTGTTGTTTGGGTTAAACATCATGTTGTTTGCCCTAAGTTGTAACTAAAGGCCTATATAAGCCTCATCACTTGCTAGTAATAAGACAACACAATTTTAAACAAAATCAACCCTAGACTTCTTGTCAACTGACGGCAGCCTCTCTCCCATTGGGGAGCTTTTCTTGTTCTTCTTCACCAATAAGAACAACTCGGTGTATCACAAGTCTTCCGCAGCTTGTGTGGTCTTTTCGATCCATTCTATTCATCCAACTCACTTTTGGAGGTCTCGAGCTTCTCGACCAATAGTTGCACCACCACTACGCTTACCATCTTTCCTCTGTCCCAAGAATGCTCCTACAGCATAATCACTTACATCATACATCATCTCAAAAGGGAGATCACAGTCTGGTGGCTGCACTATCGGAGCACTTGTCAAGACTTCTTTCAGCTTCAGGAAAGCTGTCATGCACTCTTCATTAAAGAGAAACTCTGTATCTTTGCACAGAAGCGTTGTGAGTGGTATGTCAATGCTAGAGAAATCCTTGATATACCTTTTATAGAAACCAGCATGCCCGAGATCTTATGTCTAACTCCTTATTTCCACTTCTATCCTAGCTTCCGAAATCTTATGTCCTAGTACAATGCCCTCTTTGACCATGAAGTGAAATTTCTCCCAATTGATAACTAGATTTGTATCCTCACATCTTTTCAGTACCCTGCACAAATTTGAAAGACAGACAGCAAAAGAAGAACCTTACACAGAGAAATCATCCTTGAATACTTCCACTATCTCCTCCATCATATCAGAGAAAATAGATATTACGCATCTTTGAAAAGTCGCAGGTGTGTTACATAGTCCAAATGTCATTCTCCTGTAAGCGAATGTACTATAAAGACAAGTAAATGTCGTCTTTTCTTGATCCTGAGGGTGGATGTGTATTTGAAAGAATCCAGAGTACCCATCTAGAAAAAAAGTAGTATGAATGATTTGTTAATCTCTCTAACATCTGATCAATGAATGGCAATGGAAAATGATATTTCCTTGTTGATGCATTTAGTTTTCTATAGTCTATGCACATCCTATGACCAGTAATGGTTCTAGTAAAGATCAATTCATTCTGCTCATTTCTTATCACACGATACCTCCTTTTTTTGAACTACATGAACAGGTGAGACCCAATTGCTATCTGAAATATGATAAATGATTCCTGACCCAAGCAATTTCAAGATTTCCTTTTTGACTACTTCATGTAAGTTTGAATTCAATCTCCGTTGATGCTCAATTGATGACATAAAATCATCTTCTAAATAAATTCTATGCATTCACAATGATGAGAAAATTCTATTGATATCTTCTAAAGAGTAACCTAAGGCTTTCCTATACTTTTTATGTTCATGCAATAGCATAGAAGTTTCATCATAAGTCAGAGAAGCACTAACTATCACCGGGTAAGTAGAGTTTGTTCCAAAAAAAGCGTACCTTAGCCCATGTGGTAGTGGTTTGAGTTCCAGCTTGGGTTCATTCTGCTCACTCTAGTTGTCATTGATGCTAGTATTACCATTGCTAGCTTCTGGAACTTCCAACTCTAATTTAGCCTCTCCTTTCAGTGGCTTGTGAGAATTCATAATCCGCTCATACTGCTCTGCTTTCTCGTTAATCCTGATGGATTTCACAGACTCCTTGGTCAGAGCTAACTGTAGGGAGTCCTCAATAGCCAATTCCTCCAGATATTCATCAACCATATCCTCCAGCATCTCAATGAAGAAGACCTTCTTCTCTATCGTGGGCTTCTTCATAACCTCCAGTATGTCAAACTTGAGTACTGAGGATCCCAAGTTCAGGTTAATAATCCCCTTCTTCACATCGATGATTGCTCCAGCTGTGGCTAGGAATGGACGTCCAAGTATGATTGGGTCTGTAGGTTCGTCATTAAAAATCGGTAGGAATTATGCAGTCTCCTACTTTTAGAGGTAAGTCTTCTAGAATACCAATGGGATACCATATAGACCTGTCTGCGAGTACAAGTGAGATCTTGGTCTTCTTGAAATCTGTCAGCCCTAATTTCTTTGATATAGTCAGTGGCATTAGACTGACACTTGCTCCCAAATCAACCAGACAGTTCCCAAAGCTTAGAGGTCCAATAGAGCAAGGCAATCTAAAGCTTATCGGATCATTGAGCTTCCTAGGCAGATTGTTCTGAATTATCGCGCTGCACTCATGATTAATCTACACCATAGCTTCCTCCAGTACTTTATTCTTAGTCACTATGTCTTTAAGAAGCTTGTTGTAGATCGGAAAATCTAGAATAAGATCCATGAGTGGCATTGTGACTTGTACTGTCCCTAGCAGCTTCTTGAACTTCTCAAACTGCTTGTCTAGAATTTGCTTCTTAAACCTTCCAGGGAATGGAAGTTTTGGCTCGTAAGGTGGGAGTACAAAGTCATATGTCTCCCCTGTAGCTTTGTCTTTGTCAGCTTTGGTATTCACAGCGATGGCTTTTTACGCTGGAGATTCTTCTTCAGCCTCTTTGCCAACTATCTCCTCAGCTGCTGTCTCTGTAGATGTGTCGTCTATTCCAGGTTTCTTCCCTGTTGCTCCTCCACTTGGCGAGTCTTTTCCACTTCTCAGTGTGATAGCTTTTCAATACTCCTTAGGGTTGGGTTCAGGATATCCAGGTAGAATCCCTTTGCCATTGTTTCTTGAGGATGAAGCCACTTCAGCAATTTAATTTTTCAGCCCTTTCACATGTGTTGCCAGTCCTTCAAACTTAGAATTCAGTTCATTATAACAAGATTTCATCTCAGCTATCTCTTTCTTTGTGCCCCCTTGTCCTTCCAGCCGCTGATTCAGCATGTTCTTCACTTCATCATCCTGAGGAGGTTGATTCGAATTGCCTCCTCTATGCTGGAAGTTGTTGAGTTGTGGTCTTGGTACATAATTGTTGTTTGAAGGAACTTGGTTGCCAAAATTTGAGTAACCTTTGGTTGGTTATTAATTTGCTCCTGATAGCCTCCTTGGTTGTTGAAGTTGTTCCTCTGGAAGTTCCCTTGCCCTTGTTGGGTGAAAGGTCTAGGTTAGAAGCTGCTTTGTCCTTGTTGTTTCGGTTACTTGGACTGATAGTTTTGACATTGATTTTGATACCCTTGTCCTTGCTGCTTCAGGATCGGTGGATAGACCTGGTCTTGTGGGTTCTCCACATTTTGGCTTCTGTTGGACAAGTTGTTGTTGTAAGGTTTATACTGATACCTCCCTTGATTTCCCACATAGCTGCCTTCTTCCGGGTTTCCTTCCAAGTTCTCCATTGTAGGGTCCTGATAGTCTGCTTGGTAGGCATCATGTTGATCCACAAAGTGGACTTGTCTCTGGTTTAAGTTCAGTACCTTGTCCAGTCTATCAAGCTTTTCATTAATCTCCTTAAGCTTCTGATCTTCCAGCTTTACACCCCTTGATGACCTATCATAGTCTTCACTGTAGCACAGGTTACTTTGAGCTATGTTCTCAATCAGCTGCTCTCCTTGGTCAATATCCAAGTTAGCAAAACTCCCATAACTCGCTGTGTCTAGAGCTATTCTGAACTTCTCATGAATTCCTCCATGAAAAATTCCCAGAGTGCATCCTTTTCCACTCCATGATGAGAACATGCTCTGGTGTATCCCTTCATACGATCCCAGGCTTCATAGAATGATTCATTTGGTCCTTGTTGGAAAGTTGTGATGTCATTCCTGATTTTAGCTGTCTTTTGCTTGGGAAATAATTTATTGGTGAATTCTTTCTTACGCAAAATCCATGTAGAGACCAATTTTGAAGGCACATTGTGTTTCCATTGAGCAGCTCTGTCTCCCAAAAATAATGGGAATAGCATCATCTTAATTGCATCCTGAGGAAAGCCATTTATCTTGATTCTCTTGCAGAGCCTCTCAAACTGGTCAAGGTGATGAAGTGGGTTCTCACTAGGAAGACCATAGAACTTTGAACCCTGAACCATGTTGATTAGGCTGGTTTTGAGTTCATAGTTGTTGTTGGAAACATTTGGTGTCGGAATGCCAAGGCTTATTGTCCTTTCACCAGGCTCATCGAAAGCTCCAATGCGCTTGCGAGGAGCTCTCGCATCCACTTATGGGATAGGCAGTGCACCGACCCCATGACCTTGGTGTTCTTCCGGTTGGAAATGCTGAGCTTCTCCTCTGTGATCCTCCGTGTTTGGATTAGGAGATTGTTCTAGTCTTTCTCTTAGAATTCTTAAGCGGTTTCATCTTTCAAAGTATCTTATCTCGTGAATCAGCGGTTGCAAGTTTTGTTGTCCCTTACTTCTCAAATTCATGAACCTGCAAAATAGAAAATTTCTCGAGTTTAAGTCAGCGACGAGAAGAATGCAGTAAAAGTAACAATCCTAGTCTTAGATGATTCTTAAATTTATTGGCTAAATTGCTTCCCCGGCAACGGCGCCAAAAAATTGATAGAGTTTTATTTGTCTCCACGAGTTTCACTTGAGAATACTAAAAAGTATCCTCTAGAGTTTACCCGATTTAGTGACTGCAAATGCACAGTTAATGCCTCTTTTAGTATAAACAGGATAAAAACTTGATCCCTAGGTTTTCCTTAAACAACTTATTTATAAGTTTGCAAAACCTGATTTATTTGACAAAAACGACATTAAAAAAAATAGAATATTTACACAGATCGATCAATCGGACGAAAGGATCGATCGATCCTGTGATCCGTCGTAGACATTTTGGATTGATATCGATCGATCTTGACGGGTATCGATCGATCTAAACTTGTTCGATCGTTCACTTGCTCCTTTAGTCGGTCTTAGAAGTTGACGCAGAATTGGACGGATGGACGATCGATCGATCGCTTCTCTTCAAGGGATCATACGAATTTGATATTGCTTTAAACTCATTCCTCCAAGTGATATATCCTGATCATTCCTGAATCGTTGCATTAGCCACTGGTGCCTTCATGATCTCCAAAAAACTTTCATCTCTTCTTTTGTATCCTCTGAAAACAAAAGTAAAAAACATTCTAAGACTCTAATGCATATGAACCTAAATGTGTCCTAAAATATGAAATCTAATGGCTAATTTATGTGAGTTATGCACCAAATGATCAATTAAAACTACTAAAATGCGGGTTTATCAGTGAACTCAATAGGCATGGTAGGGTTGAAGCCGTAGACTTTTTTCAAATGGAGACCGCCTTAGTCTAGAGTGTGTGGCCCTGTTGTAGGCAAATTCGACATATGGAAGACATTCCAACCAGTTCTTCAGATTCCTTCCAATCGTTGTTCTCAACATCTGTGATAAGGTCCTGTTGACCACCTCTGTCTGTTTGTCTGTCTATGGATGATACGCAGTAGAAAACACGAGGTTGGTCTCTAACTTACGCCACAATGCTCGCCAAAAGTGACTGAGGAACTTGGTGTCTCGGTCTGATACGATCGTCCTGGGAATAACGTGCAGTCGTACAATCTCCTTGAAGAATAGGTCTGCAGTCTGACTTGCGTCATTCGTCTTGTTACATGCGATGAAGTGCGCCATTTTGGAAAAACGGTCAACCACAACAAAGATGAAGTCTTTGTAATTGATTTTTGGCAGTCCTAGCACGAAATCCATAGAGATGTCTGTCAAGGGTGCATAAGGAACTGGTAACGGCATGTAAGGACCTTGCGGATGCATCTTGGATTTAGCCCGTTTGCAGATAAGGCACTTAGCACAATGAGCCTACAGATCTCGTCGCTGGTGGAGCAAGTATAAATGCTCCTTAAGCATTTTCAAGGTCTTGTCGATTCTGAAATGTCCCATTAAAACTCCTCTGTGGGCCTCTCTCAGAAGTAACTCTCGAATCGATCCTCTCGTATTGCAGAGACGCTTGACCTTGAAGAGGAAACCGTCAAACAAGTAGAAGTTGATGTAGGCTCCCTTGTCGTGCTCCTGGTAAGCCTCAGTGAAGTCGGTGTCCTCAGCATACAGCTCTTTGATCATCTCAAATCCCATAACTTTCGATTCCATGACGGAGATGAGACTCTATCTTCTGGATAAGGCATCACCCACAACGTTGTCCGTTCCATTTTTATACTTAATGACGTAGGGGAAGGTCTCAATATACTCTAGCCAACGAGCATGCCTCTTCTTAAGTGTGGATTGCCCTCTAAGATGCTGGAGTGTCTGATGGTCAGTGTGAATCACATACTCCTTGGCAAGTAGATAGTGCTCTCTAGGGCTCGGACCAATGCATAGAGCTTCTTGTTGTAGGTAGGATAGTTAAAAGCGGCTCCACTTAACTTCTCGCAGAATTAGGCGACAAGTCTTCCGCCTTTGGTCAGGACTGCTCCTATGCCAATCCCTGAAGCGTCACATTCGACCTTGAAGGTTTATTTAAAGTCGGGCAGGACAAGGACTGGGGTGTGGGTGAAGTGTTCCTTTAACAGCTTAAGGACTTGTCCTGGTCGGATCCCCAACAAAATTCTTGGTTCTTCTTGATCGTAGAGGTTAATGGACCGGGATCGTACTGAAGTCTCGAACGAACCGTCGGTAGAAGCTGGCGAGTCCGTGGAAGCTATGGACTTGGCTTGCATCCGTCAGCGTTGGCCACTCCTAGATGGCTTTAATCTTCTCGTCGTCCACCGAGTCCCTGTGAACTGAAAGAATATGAGATTAAGAGATTTCTAGAATAAGAGAATGAGAGATTAGAGAGAATTAGAGAATTAGAGAAAAGAATGATTTATTAGAAAATGAGAATTATAAATTCTTGCATACAAAATGTGAACGGAGTAAGGTATTTATACTAACCTAGTCTAGGCTTGTTTGGATACAAGGATAGCCTTATACATAAATGGCTTACAAGGATAACATAATTCTATAATAAAAACAAGCCTTAAACTCTCCCTTTTACATACATACAAATCGCCATTTAACTAGATTTAAAGGCTTTCATAAATTCATCACTTCTTCTTCATTCCAACACTCCACCTCAAGCTTAAGACATAAGATGTTTAAGCTTGCAACCATGAAGTATTACCTTATTAAAAACCTAGAGAAGGAAAACCCAATTGGGACAAAACCTTTTCTAGGGAAAAAGAGTATAATACTCCATGTTGGGATCATGGGTATGGAATGGACATGAGACCAAGTCTTGGGTAGATTGATGTACCAACTTTTAGAGATGCTGCCTTGGTGAATATATCAGCTAGTTGATCCTCACTCCTTGTATAGCAAGGTAAAATGATTCCTTTCCCAATAGCTTCTCTTACTTTGTGGCAGTCCACTTCTATGTGTTTGGTCCTTTCATGAAACATTGAATTGGAGGCTATGTGAATGGCGGATTGATTGTCACAATGAATGGTGATAGGCTCTTCACACTTCACGGCTAAGTCTCCCAAAATTTGTTTCAGCCAGATGCATTCAGTAGTGAGCTTCCTCATTGCTCTATACTCTGATTCTGCACTAGAGCATGAAACCACCTTTTGCTTCTTGGTTTTCCAAGTCACAAGGTTTCCACCAATGAAAGTACAATAGCCAGTAGTACTTCTCTTATCTTCCCTATCTCCTGCCCAATCTGCATCACAATAACCAACCATATTTGTGTTTTTATTATTACCCATCCAAATACCTTGTTCATGTGTGCCTTTGAGATATCTTAGAATCCGCATGGCCATGTCCCAATGCCTCATCTTTGGCCCTTGCATGTGTTGAGATACCTGATTCACAGCAAAACATAAATCTAGTCTTGTGATGGTTAAATAAATAAGCTTACCAACCACTTTCCTATACAGCTTAGGATCATGAAAATCAATTTCCTCCTCTAACTCCCCCTTAGTTGCGATTTTATAATCTTCTTCTAAGGGTGTTTTGGCTGGCTTAGCTTCTATCATACCTGTGGATGTTAGTAGATCTACAACATACTTTCTTTGAGAAAGAAAGAGACCTTCCTTAAACCTACATACTTTAATTCCTAAGAAGTATTTAAGTTCTCCTAAATCCTTTATGTCAAAGACACTCTTTAAGTAATTTTTAGTAGATGCAATACCAACACTATCACTACCAGATATGATTATATCATCTACATAGATAAGAATTACTATGATACCTTCCTTACTCTTTAATGTAAAAAGAGTATGTTCCACTTCAGATATTTTAAAGCCTTTATCCATTAAAGTAACACTTAATTTGTGGTACCATGCTCTTGGAGATTGCTTAAGGCCATAAATAGCCTTCCTTAGCCTTAGTGTATTACCGCTTCCTACCTCATCCTCTAGGCCAGGTGGAGGTGACATGTAAACCTCTTCTTCTAGTTCACCTTGCAAGAAAGCATTCTTGACATCCATTTGCCATAATTCCCACTCAAGATTAGTAGCAACAGTAAGCACAACATTGACAGAATGAAGCTTAGCTACAGGAGCAAATGTATCCCTATAATCCTCACCATATGACTGAGTAAAACCCCTAGCTACCAACCTAGCTTTATATCTATCAATTTCACCATTACTTTTGTATTTAATGGTAAAAATCCATTTAGAACTTACAGCCTTCTTTCCTTTTGGTAAAGTGGCTGAGGCATATGTACCATTCCTCTCAATAGCTTGTTTCTCAGCTGAGATAGCTTCCCTCCATTCCTTTATAGACATAGCTTCTTCATATGTATTTGGGATCTGCTCATTGTCAAGACTAGAAATAAAAGCAACATGAGTAGAAGGTAAGTGTGCAATATTACAAACTTCCTGGTCATGATGAACTACAACATTTCCATTGTAGAAGACTGGTGGATTTCTTTGTCTTGTGCTCCTCCTTAAAACTGTAGGTGGAGCCTCCTCTTCTTCACTCAAAACTTCAATGAGAGTAGGTCTTGATCTTTTGGAAGCTGAAGCTAGAATGGAATCATCTCCTGCAGAGTCTTGTTGGACATGAGTAGAGGTTTCTCCCCCCCATGTTCAAGAGGAGGAAGCCCAGGAGAACCAGGAAAGGATGATGGCTGAGATAGACCGGAAGGGTCGGATGCGGATGGACGAGATGGACCGGAAGGGCCGGGGCTGAAACGGTCTTGTGGATCAGACTGAACCGCGGGTCCACGGCTACTGCAACTGGAGCAGGTGATGAGACAGTGTGCTGACCACCTCCTATTCCAATACTTTCCAAGAGTTTTCTCAAGTATTCAGCTTGGTCTGTTCTTGTTGATGAGATGTCTTTAAATTGTTCCCAAGTTCCCTCTTCATAAAAACATTTCTCTTCTTGGAACTTGACATCTCTAGACACCAAGACTCTTCTAGTCTCTGGGTCATAACATTTGTATCCTTTCTGAGTAGATGAATATCCAATGAACATAGCTTTGGTACTCTTTGGTTCCAGCTTGTTCCTTTGCTCCCTTGGAACTAAGACAAAACAAAGACAACCAAAAACTCTTAAGTGATCAATATTAGGTCTAGTTTTGTTTAGTACCTCAAATGGAGACAGGTCATCTAGGACTTTTGTAGGAGTCCTATTAATCAAGTAGCATGCAGCTACAAGAGCATCCCCCCAAAAACGTTTGGGTACTTTCATGTGGAACATCATTGTTCTCACTACTTCCATTAAATGTCTATTCTTCCTTTCAGCTACCCCATTTTGTTGTGGAGTGTAAGGACAACTTGTTTGATGCTCAATGCCATGTTTTGTAAGATGTTCTTGAAGTCTGGTACTAGTGTATTCTCCTCCATTATCTGTTCTAAAGCATTTAATTCTAGCATTGTATTGATTAGTAACATATGCTTGAAAGTTTAAAAATGCATCATATACTCTATCTTTAGAACTAATTAATGTAACCCATGTATATTTGGACTTTTCATCAATAAATACCACAAAATATTTATGGTTTTCTCTAGATGTAAATGGAGATGTCCAAACATCAGAATGCACCAATTCAAAACAATTTTCATATGTATGCATAGATTTTTCAAAAACTGTTTTACAATGTTTCCCAAGAATACAAGAATCACACACCTCTTTTGGCATTTTTAAACCAGGAACAAGTAAGTCAAGTGCTCTTGGATGAGGATGTCCTAATCTAGCATGCCACAAATCAGAATCAGAACTAAATGAACTAGCCTGAAGAGCCGATTCCAATGCACCAATACTAGTCATGTTTTCAAGCACATACAAATCTTTTGTGGTTCCTTGTCCAAAACATCTCCTAGTTTCAATATCCTGAAAATAGAAATCATTAGGACCAAATATTGCATGACAATTCAGATCAGTAGTAGCTCTTTTAACTGATAGCAAGTTAGATGTAAAAGATGACATATAAAATGCTTTAGATTCTTTATCAAACAACTTCAATTTTTCTATGCCTTTGATTGGTACTTTGATTCCATTAGCAATAAGAACATTCCCTAAGGCAGGTTCTACATTCTCTAGCAATTCTAAATCACTAATCATGTGATTAGAAGCACCAGAATCAACAACCAAAGATTTAGGATCATTAGAAGTAAAAAGAGTTTGAAAAGAAGCATGAAAAGTTTTACCCATCACATTGCTATCCTTTAGTGCCTTGATAAGGGCTTCTAAGTTTGATCTTGTCACAAATTCTGATGCTTGTGACATGGTATTAGTGGAGGCTGAGACAGGAAGTGAACCGCTGCTTCCAACTGCCCTTGATGACCCACTACCGTGAGCTTGCCTGGCCGAGGGCATGGCCGGCTGCTGTGGAGGGCGTGAAGCCCATGATGGCTTCAGATGAGGGTGGAGTTCCCAGCAATCCTTCTTTGCATGGCCATCCTTCTTGCAATGATCACAAAATTGCCTCCTCTTCCTAGAAGCATTTGTTGGCTTGAAGAAACTTTTGTGAGCAGCAACTAGTTCAGCTTTGTTGCCAAACAATCCATGTGATCCTTGCTCCTTTTGAATTTGAGCACACACTTCCTCCAAGCTAGGCAACTTATTAGACCTGAGAATATGCTTAATAAGATTTGAGTAATTAGAATTAAGATTTAAAAGTAACCCAAACACCTTATCTTGTTCCTTTCTTTCAAGGAGTACAAGTGGTTCAATAGTGGCTGGCCTTAGCATTTCTAGCTCAGCCCACAAAGCTTTGAATGAGCCATAGGGCTTTGTGAATTCAGCATCCTCCTGCCTTAATTCATTCAAAGCCTTCTTTACTTCAAAAATTCTCAAAAGGTTAGTGGTGTTTCCATACACTTTAAGCAAAGTGTCCCATAGATCTTTTGTATTTTCACAAAAAGAATAAGCTTCTAAAAGATCACTAGCAAGAGAATTTTGTAAAATAGAAAGTACCAACTGATCTTCTTGCTACCATTTGGCTTGAGCTGCATCACTCACTTCAGCCACTTCATTGTCTTCAATGCCACTTATGGCAATGTGGTTCCAAAGACCTTTACCACCTAATGTGGTTTTCATGTTCCTAGACCATAAGAGATAATTTGCTCCATGTAGAATGACTGGAGCTCTAAGGGATGCCTGAATTTCCATACTTAATAGGCAAAATAGGTCAGTAAATCAGAAAAAAAATCGTGATACCAGACAGGAGCCGACTAGTCACGGCTTGGTCAGAACAACTGCTGGTCACGGCTTGGTCGGGTTAGGCGTGAAAATGGGTTATGCTGGTCACAGGATATGCTTGTCACGCACAAGGCTTCTGTTCACCAGGTCGCTTGGTCACACTTGGTCACGCTTGGTCACGCTGAGGTCGAAAGATCAGCTAGAATGCGAAAGACGTGGTCGGGACAATAGCTTGGTCGGGACAACACTCGGATACAACACTCGGATCACACGAGCCTATACCTGCAAGATACAGCTTACTATACAAGAAAGAAGGCAAGTGAAAGAATGATGTATATCCAAAGGTGAGTGAATATCAAAAGAAATTAAGTGTGGAGCAAGAAACCAACAACTTGCAGTTCAAGTAACTAATAACAATCTATAACTACTTGTAACTAACTTTTAATCAACACTTGCAACAAGATATGAACAGATTAAAACAGCCTAACAACCAATTTTAACCAGATTTAATCAACAAATTCAAATTTATTAATCTTGAATCAATTTTAGTTTTCAAGAAATCAAATCAAAACTTTTCCAAATCAACAAAAACTGAACAAGGAATTCAAGAAAATCAATCTTGAAACCTTAAACCTATTGGATTGACTTGAAATTTCGTAGTAACCCTCAAAATACACTAATTAAACTTTCCAGATTCAAAGAATTAAAGAAAACTGAGAAAGAATTAGAATTATATCACCAGGATCTTGATACAGGTGATTTTGGACGACTTTGAGGAAAAACTTCAAGAAAACCCCTTAAACTCAATGGAATCGAGTTCTGCTTTCTTTAAACAGAAACTAGACTCAAGGGGCTTGAGTTTAGGCTTTTGAACAACACGATTTGAAGAAATATTGACGTCGAGATGACCTGGGGAATGTAGAGGTTCGAAACAAACACGATCACGAACACCTCTTAGAAGAAAATTCGTATCGTTTGATTTCCTGGGCCAAATGATGCGATTTAGATGGCTGTGGATTCGGACTTCGCCGATGCACACTCCAGAGAAAGCCGATCGTCAATTGGAGTTGTGGATTGATCGCAATTTTATTTACAAGATGACCTTCGAAATTGTTCCAGAAACAGATGAAGAACAAGATGGATTCTTGTTGAATCAATGAAAGATTGATGAAATTTTCCCAGATTTGATGCAACCTGGCTCTGATACCATGAAAGAATATGAGATTAAGAGATTTCTAGAATAAGAGAATTAGAGATTAGAGAGAATTAGAGAATTAGAAAAAAGAATGATTTATTAGAAAATGAGAATTATGAATTCTTGCATACAAAATGTGAAGGGAGTAAGGTATTTATACTAACCTAGTCTAGGCTTGTTTGGATACAAGGATAGCCTTATACATGAATGGCTTACAAGGATAACATAATTCTATAATACAAACAAGCCTTAAACTCTCCCTTTTACATACATACAATCGCCATTTAACTAGATTTAAAGGCTTTCATAAATTCATCACTTCTTCTTCATTCCAACATGAACTCACGACGAATCCAAGAAAAACGACTTGGTCCGTGCAAAAAGTACACTTCTTGAGATTTGCGTATAACTGCTCATTCTGGAGGGTGATGATGACGGCCTCTAAGTGCTCCAAATTATCCGAGTAAGTCGTACTGTAGACTAGAATGTCGTCGAAGTAGACTACTACAAATTTACCAATGAACGGTCGAAGGACCTGGTTCATAAAGTGCATGAAAATGCTTGAGGCGTTGGACAGGCCAAACGGCATTACTAGAACTTCGTAAAAACCCTGCTTGATCTTGAACGCAGTCTTCCATTCATCTCCTTCTCGCATCCAGACTTGATGGTATCCACTTTTTAGGTCAATCTTGTAGAAGACCGCGGCTCCGCTTAATTCATCTAGCATGTTATCCAGGCGCGGAATGGGGTGCCATTACTTGATTGTGATGTTGTTGATGGAGCGACAGTCGACACACATCCTCCAGCTCTCTTCTTTCTTTGGCACAAGTAGGACCAAGACGACACATGGACTAAGGCTCTCTCTGACGTAACCTTGAGCCATAAGAAGGACGAGAGCTGGAGGATGTGTGTCGACTATCGCACCATCAACAACATCACAATCAAGTACCGGGGCAACTATTGGTCGAGAAGCTTGAGACCTCCATAAGCGAATGGGATGGATGAGAATGGATCAAAAGGACCACACAAGCTACGGAAGGCATGTGATACACTAGAGAAAGCTTCAACCACAACGTTAGAAGCTCACGGCAACTCTCTTACAAGAGGGTGGCGCCGATTTTTGTAAGACACAAGTCTAGGTTTAATTTTCTATTTAAAAGGTAAACATCCTAAATGCCAAAAGAAAAATTTTAAAACAAAAGGAATCTGTTCTAAAAAGAATTATTGCCTAAATGCTAAAAGGAAACTATCCTATACTAAAAGAAAATCTAGTTATGGCCTAGTTTTTAAAAAGGAAATAAAATCCTAGTTAATAGAAAAATGCCTAAAGGTTTTTGGAAAATTTCCTGCAAAGTTTTGGAAACTTCCTGAAAAGTTAATTTCTAGCCTAAGAAATTGCAACTAATTAAGACTATGCCTAAAATAAGAAGGAAAACTTCCCAAAGGTAAGGCAATGAACCTAGACACTAGGATGGAATGCAGACCTAGCCACCTAACCCTAAAGAACACTAGGCGGCTCGTTTGGTTACACCAGGTTGCGGAACGGGCTGGCATGCGACGCAGGTGCGGGCTACGCGAGAGGGCACTAGGCTCAGCATGGTTTGACAAGGAGCTACGCCTATGGACTTGGTGCAGGGTTCTTAGAGCGGGACTAAAGCTAGGGAACCACAGGTGAACCAAAATCTAGACGTGGAGCTAAGCTCGGCTTGCTAGGACTAGCGGACTAGGCTAAGTCTCGGTTGGCCCTAGACTGAACTAGTCTGGCACGCCGGTGACTAATCCTGTCTTAACCCTAGTTTCAGAAACCTAAACACGGTTTTGGGGAAATCTATTATCAACTCGTGGGCTGGTGTAGTGAAAGGCACGGTGTTGGAATGAAGAAGAATGATGACAACAAGAGAAGAAATGAAGAAAGTGTGCCTTAGACTCTAAGTGGCTTAGGCTTGTCTATGATTAATGATATGTTATCCTTGTAGCCAAACATGTAATAGGCTATCTTAGTATCCAAACAAACCTAGACTAGATTAGTATAAATAGCTATCTCTCTCTTCCTTTGTAAGCAAGAAATTTATTTTTCTAAAATCTTAATAATAATCATTCTCACTTTTCTCTCTAATCTCTCTCTCTTTCTCTCTCTCAATCTACAAATCTCTAAATCTCTTAATATTTCATGGTATCAGAGCTAGGTTACATCAATCTGGCATAATAATTCTGAAAAATCTCAAATATTTACTCACGATCTCTTCGTGCCTTCAAAACGAGCATTGTGGCGGTTCTGATCGTGGTTTGTTCGATTCTTCCGGCAAAAACTTGGGATTTCTTGCCATTTTCTTCATCAAGGGTTGTTCTACACTGAGTTCTGAGCATTTCCCCGGTGGTTTCATTCAATTTGGTAGCCTGAGTCGAAAGTTATAATCGATCCTCTCTGGTGGTGTCGCGATCGTCCTTGCCGCGAGTCTCCGGGTTTTTAATAAGCATATCTTCTTCAGTTCTTCATCAAATCACGTGATAAAAAAGTCTAATATCAATTAAAACGAGTCTAGTTGATGATTCAGGAGGTCCTATTTGCCCCTTTTCACGTTTATAAGCTTTCTTGATCAATCTTCGTCAACAGGTCCAGATTTGACCTATTTGGGGTATTTGTGTTAAAGACCTCAATCTTTCTTAATCTTTTGCAAATCTTGGACGATCAAAATTTAATTAAGGATCTTTTGGAGGGTATAAAGAAGTTTCATCTCAATACAAAGAGTTTTAGACTTCAGGAAAGGTTTTTTTGAAGGTTACTAAAATGATGTTTTTTTAATTTTAGAGGGAAAGTTGGTTCTTAATTGTATTAGGCAGTTTTAAAAAATTTTAATCACTGAATCATTGCTAGTTAGACTGTTAAAGTTGTTTGAAGTTGTTTGAACAAGGGTTGTTAGGCTGTTGGAAGTTTTTGCTCACGGTTACAGGTTGTTAGACGCGCCACCTCTTGTGTTGGTCCAGCGCGTCTGTATTCTTTTGTTTCCTTCTTGGTCTTATCTTCTTGCAGGTTTTAAAACAGAGCCTGATGGAGTACCAGACGAATATAAAGGCTCCAGCTATGCTTCAAGAGATGAACTACGTCCTCTGGTCAAGAACCATGAGGACAACCTTGTGCAGCAAAGGCTTATGGAATCATGTTACAAAAGCGCATGTTCTAACCATTGAAGGGGCTGACTCAGATGATGAAGATGATCAAAACAAATGGTTTCAGGAAGACCAGATGGTACTTTCTATACTCCAAAACGCCCTTGCTGGATCTCTCTTTGAAGATCATTCATATTGTGAAAATGCTAAAGACCTTTGGGAAACTTTAAAAATTGTATATGGAAATACTACTAACCTTATGAAGATTTTTGAGGTAAAAAAGGCTTTGAATGATCTTAGACAGGAGGATGTTGAGTTCAAAAATAATTATGGATCCTTTAGAGCATTATCGGCAGAGCTAGAGATGCTAAGGCCTGCCACAATTAATCTCATTACTCTCCATGAAAGGATAGAACAAGATAAGGTGTTTGGGTTACTCTTGACTTTACACACTAACTATATTGATTTGATTAAGCACATTCTTAGGGAGGATAAGCTTTCTAGCTTAGAGGATGTATGTTCTTAGATTTAGAAGGAACAAGGGTATCTTCATCTGTTTGGAAACAAGGAAGAACCGGTGGTTGCCCACAAAATTTTCTTCAAGCCAGCTCCAGCTGAATTCAATAAGAAGAGAGTCGTGTGTGATCACTGCAAGAGAACCGGTCACACCAAGAAGGAGTGCTGGGTGCTTCATCCTGAGTTCAAGCCAAGCTGGTTCATTGACAGGTCCAAACCTTCATCAACAAGCGCCACTAGCTCCTCCAATCTGGTGCAAACAACCGCCTCTTCATTGGCCTACAATCCGGTCAAAGTCCCTCCATCTGATTTTGTGAAGAAATCAGACTTGGAAGCTCTCTTCAAAGCCTTTAGCTCTGGTAATGTGTTAGGTAAATATCTTCATGCTTCTTTTAAAACATCTATTGCTTCTCAACTTTTGATTGTTGATTCTGAAGATTCTCATCACATGATAAGTGATTTAGGTTTGCTAGAAAACTTAGAACCTGCCTTAGGTAGTGTGGTAATAGCTAATAGAATCAATGTGCCAATTAAAAGAATTGGAAAGCTTAAATTGTTTGATAAAGAATCTAAAGCCTTTTATATGTCATCTTTCACATCTAACTTGTTGTCTATTAAGAGAGCTACCACAGATCTTAATTGTAAAGCTATATTTGGTCCTAACAATTTAGGGGAGATGCTCTAGTAGCTGCATGCTACTTAATCAATAGAACTCCAATAAAGTTCTAGACGATTTGTCTCCCTTTGAGGTATTAAACAAAACTATGCCTAATATTGAAAACTTAAGAGTATTTGGGTGTGTTTGTTTTGTTTTAGAACCAGGAGAACTTAGGAACAAGCTGGAATCAAAGAGCAACAAGGCCATGTTCATTGGGTATTGTCCTACAAAAAAAAGATACAAATGCTACAATCCAGAGACTAGAAGAGTCCTAGTATCCAGAGATGTCAAATTCCAAGAGTCCAAAGGATTCTATGAAGAAAGAACTTGGTAAGAATTCAAGGACATCTCAACAACAAGACATGATCAAGCTGAGAACAAGCGCCAGGACCAGCTCTATAACAAGCTTCAATTCCTGTACTGGCACGGTCCGAACCAGGACCAGCCCAGCCCGAGCCGCGTTCACCCAGGCACGACCCAGGTACAACCCAGGCAAGACCCATAACCAATGTTCTCTTGGCAAGAAAAGGTCTCAGGCTTGTCCTGGCCCGTTCCAGCCAAGACACAGGATGTACCGGTCTCAGCTGATGCTCCACCCATGGCTTCATCATCATAACGACCTAGAACACGGGCTTAGGTGCGGGTAGGGCCGACACCAACTTTAACTCTGACGCCTTTGACCAGTCCTTCTTTCCAACCGGGCAAAACACTCCCTCTTGGTCATGAGGGGGCCAGGGATCTATACATGATCAAGAAGAGGATTAAGAAGGAGAAATTCAAGTCTCAGCTTCCAAAAAGCCAAGGGACATTCAACATAATCTTGTAGAACTTATACTACAACAAAAATGCAGTAGTTCACATCAGGGAGTGTGTAATCCAGTTCATATACCTGATTCTCATTTTGCATTTACTGTTAGTCTTGATAAAGAGCATATTACAAAGACCTATGAGGAAGCAATGGAGATAAAGGAGTGGAGAGAAGCAATTCAAGCTGAAAGACAAGCTATGGAGAACAATCAAACCTATGCGCCAACTACTCTTCCAAAAGGAAAAAAGGCTGTCAGTTTTAAATAGATTTCACCATTAAATATAAAATTAATGGTGAGATAGATAGGTATAAAGCTAGGTTGGTGGCTAGAGGATTCACACAAACTTATGGTGAAGATTATAAGGATACTTTCCTCTCCTGCCGCCCTAGTACCTCAGTACCGACATGACCGACCAGAGACATCTCACCGTGGAATGGGAAGAGAGCAGTACTACGATGAACCAATGCCGCCACCCAGACAACCAGTTGTTCATCCAGACGTCAAATTGAAACCACCGACCTTCTAGGAAAAGCTAGACCCCGAAGAATATTTAGACTGGGAGAGGAGGATGGAATTACTATTTGAATATTATAACTACGATGACCCCCGTAGAGTTGCATTGGCAACAGCGCAGTTCACTGACCACGCACTGGCATGGTGAGATCGCGAGATAACAGCTCGCAGAATAGCAAGAATGGGAGCTTTAACTTCATGGTTTGAGTTAACTCAATTAATGAGACGACGCTACGTACCCCTTGATTTTCACCGGGAGTTCTAGAGACGATTCAGACGCCTTATCCAAGGCAGCAAAACGGTGTCAGAATACTTCGATGACTTCAAGCACCTTCGGAACAGGCTCAAGATGGATGACTGAGAAGAAAGCCTTATGGCTCAGTTTATCGATAGTTTGCATGAATCGATCACACGAAAGATCGAACTACAGACTTATCACAATCTTGGCGAGTTATTCCATCTAGCAGTTCAAATAGAGAAAAGCAACAAAATGAAGTCCTCCGCGCCATCCAGACCCAAGGGCACTTCGAGTGCTGGCTCCAAACAATTTGACAGAACTGCCCCTACTAGTGATCCACGGCTCAAGAGCAAGGCAGTGGGCAATAACTCGGACCCTAAGGCCCTGACGACAGCACCAAGGCCCAGCACATCAACTTCTACTTCGAACCAACCGCAGAAAAGCAGTGTAATTACATGCTTCAAATATAAAGGAAGAGGGCACATGTCTCGTGAATGCCCTAACCAAAGGACTATGGTTTTGACTGCTTCCGAAGATTACGACTCAGTAGATGAGCAAGAGGAGGTCCCACCCACGGCTAATCAAATGTCTGACAGAGAAGTAGAATACGCTGATTCGGGAGAAATGTTAATGATCAAACGAGTTCTCAGCTCGAGATTAGAGCAAGAGGATATTGAGCAGTGGGAAAACATTATCTATTCAAAATGCACTATTCTTGGAAAGGTGTGTTCCCTCATTATAGACGGTGGCTCCTGCACCAATGCTGCTAGCAAGTATATGGTAGAAAAACTTGGGCTACCAGTGACCAAACATCCGAAACCCTACAGACTAAGATGGCTTAACAACAAGACCAAACTGTACATCTCCGACCAGGTCCGAGTCACAATCAGTATAGGGCGATATCAGGATCAAGTTTTGTGTGACGTCGTCCCAATGTCAGCTGGACATCTTCTGTTAGGATGACCTTGGCAATTCGATAAAGAGACTACGCATAATGAACACACTAACTTCTTCTCGTTCATCCATGATAAGCGTAGATATAATCTGGCACCTATGTCGCCACAAGAAGTGCATGGAATATGTCGCCACAAGAAGTGCATGGAATGCAATCAAAGATGGCAAAGGACCAGCATGCCAAGAAACAAAACTTCCTCGTCAGCATTGCAGATATGAGAAAGGCGGTTAGCAACAAGGGAACTCAGATTGTTCTTATGCTTTACAGAGAGGTGTTATATACATCTGGCGCCGTCAGCAGCAGCTTACCCGTGGAGGTTCAGTCCTTGTTAGATGATACTCGGATGTATTCCCAGACGAGATCCCCCCAGGGTTGCCACCCATCAGAGGCATTGAACATCATATCGACCATATTCCCGGAGCACAATTGCCGAACAAACCTGCCTACAAAGTTATTCCGTAGATAGCCAAAGAACTAGAACGACAGGTTCAAGACCTCATGGCTCAAGGCTACGTCAGAGAAATCCTTAGTCCTTGTGCAGTTCCAGTCCTGCTAGTGCCGAAAAAGGACAGAATCTGGCGAATGTGCGTCGATTGTCGCGTCATCAACAATACAACTGTTAAGTATCGGCATCCTATTCCGCGACTAGACGACATGTTAAACGAACTAAGCGGAGCTTCTGTCTTCTCCGAAATCGATTATAAGAGTGGTTATCATCAAGTCAAAATGCGAGAAGGAGATGAGTGGAAGACAGCATTCAAGACTAAGCAGGATCTCTACGAGTGGTTGGTAATGCCATTCGGCCTGTCCAATGCACCAAGTACCTTCATGCACCTCATGAATCAAGTTCTCCGGCCTTTCATTGGAAAATTTGTAGTGGTCTACTTTGACAACATCCTTGTCTACAGTGCGACTTACTCAGATCATTTGGAGCACCTGGAAACTGTAATTGTGACACTTCAGAAAGAGCAGTTGTATGGGAACCTTAAAAAGTGTAATATCTGCACTGATCAGGTTATCTTTCTTGGATTTGTCAGACGATGCTGAAGAAAAGACATGCTCGATGGCTGGAGTTTATTGAAACATTTCCTTACGTCATCAAGTACTTGAAGGGCGAAACAATGTCGTAGCTGACGCATTTTCCCGCATATACAGCCTGATTTCGGTCATGGAGTCAAAGTTTATGGGATTTGAAATGCTCAAGGAACTTTATGCTGAAGATCACGACTTTAAGGAAGCATTCAAGGAACATAGTCAAGGCAAATACAGTCGATTCTACTTGTTTGATGGATTTCTGTTCAAGTACAAGCGCCTCTGTATTCTCGGAGGATCAGTTCGAGAACTTCTTCTGAGGGAGGCCCACGGCGGCGGCTTAATAGGACACTTTGGTGTCGACAAAAGACTGAGTATCCTCAAGGATCACTTATATTGGCCTCGTCAACGTCGAGATGTGGAAGCCCATTGTGAGAAATGTCTAGTATGCAAGATGGCTAAGTCTAAGATGCACCCCCAAGGTCCATACATGCCACTACTGGTTTCTTCATCGCCATGGACAGACATTTCAATGGATTTTGTGCTAGGACTACTGCAGGTTAATCACAAAGACTCCTACCTAGTCGTGGTTGATTGTTTCTCTAAGATGGCACACTTCATACCATGCTAAAAGACGAACGATGCAATTCAAACTGCAAACTTGTTCTTCCGAGAGATAGTCCGCCTGCACGGCATTCTGAGGACAATTGTGTCCGACAAGGACACCAAATTCCTTAGTCATTTTTGTTGTGTTCTGTGGAAGAATCTAGGCACCAATTTACTGTTCTATACAGCATATCATCCTCAGACTGATGGTCAGACAGAGGTCGTCAACATGACCCTTTCACAGATGCTGCGAGCGACAATTGGTCGTAATTTGAAGAATTGGTTAGAATGTCTTCCATCTATCGAGTTCGCCTAAAACATAGCGACACATTCCGGAATGAAGAAGACACCTTTCGAGATAGTATATGGCTTCAACTCCACTACCCCGATCGAGTTCGCGCCTATACCACTTGGGGATGTTGTCAGCCTGGAGGTTGAAGCAAAAGCAGAGTATGTGAAGCGCCTACACCAGGAAGTCAAGGAGAATCTAAAACGGAAGAACTCTCAGACAGCCAAACACGCCAACAAGGGCAGAAGACACATGGTTTTTAAGGAAGAAGATTGGGTTTGGCTTCATCTGAGACCAGAACGGTTTCCCCAACAAAGAAAGAGCAAGCTAGCACCGCAAGGAGATTGCCCATTCAGAGTTCTGCGTCAAATCAACGACAATGCCTATCAACTAGAACTTCCAGGTGAGTATAATGTTTCCACTACATTTAATGTTGCTGACTTAGAATTTTTTAATGCAGGGAGGAGTTCACTTTGGAGACCAAAGCACCTAAAGAGGGAGGGAATGATGAGGAAATCGTACCAGCTACTGCACCACAAGTACCACCAGGGCCTCTGACGCGTTCCAAGACTCGAGCATTGGGAGACAAGTTCAACCAGCTAATGGAGAGAGCTGACAACCAGGGGGTCAAGGAGGACGGCCCATCCGGCCCATTAGCTGGTCTAGAGGCCCATCAAGATCTGTTCGTGTCAGCTAGGGAACTACATGTTGTTTTTATTTACACTATTTGTTGTTTGGGTTAAACATCATGTTGTTTGCCCTAAGTTGTAACTAAAGGCCTATATAAGCCTCATCACTTGCTAGTAATAAGACAACACAATTTTAAACAAAATCAACCCTAGACTTCTTGTCAATTGACGGCAGCCTCTCTCCCATTGGGGAGCTTTTCTTGTTCTTCTTCACCAATAAGAACAACTCGGTGTATCACAAGTCTTCCGCAGCTTGTGTGGTCTTTTCGATCCATTCTATTCATCCAACTCGCTTTTGGAGGTCTCGAGCTTCTCGACCAATAGTTGCACCACCACTACGCTTACCATCTTTCCTCTGTCCCAAGAATGCTCCTACAGCATAATCACTTACATCATACATCATCTCAAAAGGGAGATCACAGTCTGGTGGCTGCACTATCGGAGCACTTGTTAAGACTTCTTTCAGCTTCAGGAAAGCTGTCATGCACTCTTCATTAAAGAGAAACTCTGTATCTTTGCACAGAAGCGTTGTGAGTGGTATATCAATGCTAGAGAAATCCTTGATATACCTTTTATAGAAACCAGCATGCCCGAGAAAACTCCTTATTTCCACTTCTATCCTAGCTTCCGAGATCTTATGTCCTAGTACAATGCCCTCTTTGACCATGAAGTGAAATTTCTCCCAATTGATAACTAGATTTGTATCCTCACATCTTTTCAGTACCCTGCACAAATTTGAAAGACAGACAGCAAAAGAAGAACCTTACACAGAGAAATCATCCTTGAATACTTCCACTATCTCCTCCATCATATCAGAGAAAATAGACATTACGCATCTTTGAAAAGTCGCAGGTGTGTTACATAGTCCAAATGTCATTCTCCTGTAAGCGAATGTACTATAAAGACAAGTAAATGTCGTCTTTTCTTGATCCTGAGGGTGGATGTGTATTTGAAAGAATCCAGAGTACCCATCTAGAAAAAAAGTAGTATGAATGATTTGTTAATCTCTCTAACATCTGATCAATGAATGGCAATGGAAAATGATATTTCCTTGTTGATGCATTTAGTTTTCTATAGTCTATGCACATCCTATGACCAGTAATGGTTCTAGTAAAGATCAATTCATTCTGCTCATTTCTTATCACACGATACCTCCTTTTTTTGAACTACATGAACAGGTGAGACCCAATTGCTATCTGAAATATGATAAATGATTCCTGACCCAAGCAATTTCAAGATTTCCTTTTTGACTACTTCATGTAAGTTTGAATTCAATCTCCGTTGATGCTCAATTGATGACATAAAATCATCTTCTAAATAAATTCTATGCATTCACAATGATGGGAAAATTCTTTTGATATCTTCTAAAGAGTAACCTAAGGCTTTCCTATACTTTTTATGTTCATGCAATAGCATAGAAGTTTCATCATAAGTCAGAGAAGCACTAACTATCACCGGGTAATTAGAGTTTGTTCCAAAAAAAGCGTACCTTAGCCCATGTGGTAGTGGTTTGAGTTCCAGCTTGGGTTCATTCTGCTCACTCTAGTTGTCATTGATGCTAGTCTTACCATTGCTAGCTTCTGGAACTTCCAACTCTAATTTAGCCTCTCCTTTCAGTGGCTTGTGAGAATTCATAATCCGCTCATACTGCTCTGCTTTCTCGTTAATCCTGATGGATTTCACAGACTCCTTGGTCAGAGCTAACTGTAGGGAGTCCTCAATAGCCAATTCCTCCAGATATTCATCAACCATATCCTCCAGCATCTCAATGAAGAAGACCTTCTTCTCTATCGTGGGCTTCTTCATAACCTCCAGTATGTCAAACTTGAGTACTGAGGATCCCAAGTTCAGGTTAATAATCCCCTTCTTCACATCGATGATTGCTCCAGCTGTGGCTAGGAATGGACGTCCAAGTATGATTGGGTCTGTAGGTTCGTCATTAAAAATCGGTAGGAATTATGCAGTCTCCTACTTTTAGAGGTAAGTCTTCTAGAATACCAATGGGATACCATATAGACCTGTCTGCGAGTACAAGTGAGATCTTGGTCTTCTTGAAATCTGTCAGCCCTAATTTCTTTGATATAGTCAGTGGCATTAGACTGACACTTGCTCCCAAATCAACCAGACAGTTCCCAAAGCTTAGAGGTCCAATAGAGCAAGGCAATCTAAAGCTTATCGGATCTTTGAGCTTCCTAGGCAGATTGTTCTGAATTATCGCGCTGCACTCATGATTAATCTGCATCATAGCTTCCTCCAGTGCTTTATTCTTAGTCACTATGTCTTTAAGAAGCTTGTTGTAGATCGGAAAATCTAGAATAAGATCCATGAGTAGCATTGTAACTTGTACTGTCCCTAGCAGCTTCTTGAACTTCTCAAACTGCTTGTCTAGAATTTGCTTCTTAAACCTTCCAGGGAATGGAAGTTTTGGCTCGTAAGGTGGGAGTACAAAGTCATATGTCTCCCCTGTAGCTTTGTCTTTGTCAGCTTTGGTATTCACAGCGATGGCTTTTTACGCTGGAGATTCTTCTTCAGCCTCTTTGCCAACTATCTCCTCAGCTGCTGTCTCTGTAGATGTGTCGTCTATTCCAGGTTTCTTCCCTGTTGCTCCTCTACTTGGCGAGTCTTTTCCACTTCTCAGTGTGATAGCTTTTCAATACTCCTTAGGGTTGGGTTCAGGATATCCAGGTAGAATCCCTTTGCCATTGTTTCTTGAGGATGAAGCCACTTCAGCAATTTAATTTTTCAGCCCTTTCACATGTGTTGCCAGTCCTTCAAACTTAGAATTCAGTTCATTATAACAAGATTTCATCTCAGCTATCTCTTTCTTTGTGCCCCCTTGTCCTTCCAGCCGCTGATTCAGCATGTTCTTCACTTCATCATCCTGAGGAGGTTGATTCGAATTGCCTCCTCTATGCTGGAAGTTGTTGAGTTGTGGTCTTGGTACATAATTGTTGTTTGAAGGAACTTGGTTGCCAAAATTTGAGTAACCTTTGGTTGGTTATTAATTTGCTCCTGATAGCCTCCTTGGTTGTTGAAGTTGTTCCTCTGGAAGTTCCCTTGCCCTTGTTGGGTGAAAGGTCTAGGTTAGAAGCTGCTTTGTCCTTGTTGTTTCGGTTACTTGGACTGATAGTTTTGACATTGATTTTGATACCCTTGTCCTTGCTGCTTCAGGATCGGTGGATAGACCTGGTCTTGTGGGTTCTCCACATTTTGGCTTCTGTTGGACAAGTTGTTGTTGTAAGGTTTATACTGATACCTCCCTTGATTTCCCACATAGCTGCCTTCTTCCGGGTTTCCTTCCAAGTTCTCCATTGTAGGGTCCTGATAGTCTGCTTGGTAGGCATCATGTTGATCCACAAAGTGTACTTGTCTCTGGTTTAAGTTCAGTACCTTGTCCAGTCTATCAAGCTTTTCATTAATCTCCTTAAGCTTCTGATCTTCCAGCTTTACACCCCTTGATGACCTATCATAGTCTTCACTGTAGCACAGGTTACTTTGAGCTATGTTCTCAATCAGCTGCTCTCCTTGGTCAACATCCAAGTTAGCAAAACTCCCATAACTCGCTGTGTCTAGAGCTATTCTGAACTTCTCATGAATTCCTCCATGAAAAATTCCCAGAGTGCATCCTTTTCCACTCCATGATGAGAACATGCTCTGGTGTATCCCTTCATACGATCCCAGGCTTCATAGAATGACTCATTTGGTCCTTGTTGGAAAGTTGTGATGTCATTCCTGATTTTAGCTGTCTTTTGCTTGGGAAATAATTTATTGGTGAATTCTTTCTTACGCAAAATCCATGTAGAGACCAATTTCGAAGGCACATTGTGTTTCCATTGAGCAGCTCTGTCTCCCAAAAATAATGGGAATAGCATCATCTTAATTGCATCCTGAGGAAAGCCATTTATCTTGATTCTCTTGCAGAGCCTCTCAAACTGGTCAAGGTGATGAAGTGGGTTCTCACTAGGCAGACCATAGAACTTTGAACCCTGAACCATGTTGATTAGGCTGGTTTTGAGTTCATAGTTGTTGTTGGAAACATTTGGTGTCGGAATGCCAAGGCTTATTGTCCTTTCACCAGGCTCATCGAAAGCTCAAATGCGCTTGCGAGGAGCTCTCGCATCCACTTATAGGATAGGCAGTGCACCGACCCCATGACCTTGGTGTTCTTCCGGTTGGAAATGCTGAGCTTCTCCTCTGTGATCCTCCGTGTTTGGATTAGGAGATTGTTCTAGTCTTTCTCTTAGAATTCTTAAGCGGTTTCATCTCTCAAAGTATCTTATCTCGTGAATCAGCGGTTGCAAGTTTTGTTGTCCCTTACTTCTCAAATTCATGAACCTGCAAAATAGAAAATTTCTCGAGTTTAAGTCAGCGACGAGAAGAATGCAGTAAAAGTAACAATCCTAGTCTTAGATGATTCTTAAATTTATTGGCTAAATTGCTTCCCCGGCAACGGCGCCAAAAAATTGATAGAGTTTTATTTGTCTCCACGAGTTTCACTTGAGAATACTAAAAAGTATCCTCTAGAGTTTACCCGATTTAGTGACTGCAAATGCACAGTTAATGCCTCTTGTAGTATAAACAGGATAAAAACTTGATCCCTAGGTTTTCCTTAAACAACTTAATTATAAGTTTGCAAAACCTGATTTATTTGACAAAAACGACATTAAAAAAAAATAGAATATTTACACAGATCGATCAATCGGACGAAAGGATCGATCGATCCTGTGATCCGTCGTAGACATTTTGGATTGATATCGATCGATCTTGACGGGTATCGATCGATCTAAACTTGTTCGATCGTTCACTTGCTCCTTTAGTCGGTCTTAGAAGTTGACGCAGAATTGGACGGATGGACGATCGATCGATCGCTTCTCTTCAAGGGATCATACGAATTTGATATTGCTTTAAACTCATTCCTCCAAGTGATATATCCTGATCATTCCTGAATCGTTGCATTAGCCACTGGTGCCTTTATGATCTCCAAAAAACGTTCATCTCTTGTTTTGTATCCTCTGAAAACAAAAGTAAAAAACATCCTAAGACTCTAATGCATATGAACCTAAATGTGTCCTAAAATATGAAATCTAATGGCTAATTTATGTGAGTTATGCACCAAATGATCAATTAAAACTACTAAAATGCGGGTTTATCAGTGAACTCAATAGGCATGGTAGGGTTGAAGCCGTAGACTTTTTTCAAATGGAGACCGCCTTAGTCTAGAGTGTGTGGCCCTGTTGTAGGCAAATTCGACATATGGAAGACATTCCAACCAGTTCTTCAGATTCCTTCCAATCGTTGTTCTCAATATCTGTGATAAGGTCCTGTTGACCACCTCTGTCTGTTTGTCTGTCTATGGATGATACGCAGTAGAAAACACGAGGTTGGTCTCTAACTTACGCCACAATGCTCGCCAAAAGTGACTGAGGAACTTGGTGTCTCGGTCTGATACGATCGTCCTGGGAATAACGTGCAGTCGTACAATCTCCTTGAAGAATAGGTCTGCAGTCTGACTTGCGTCATTCGTCTTGTTACATGCGATGAAGTGCGCCATTTTGGAAAAACGGTCAACCACAACAAAGATGAAGTCTTTGTAATTGATTTTTGGCAGTCCTAGCACGAAATCCATAGAGATGTCTGTCAAGGGTGCATAAGGAACTGGTAACGGCATGTAAGGACCTTGCGGATGCATCATGGATTTAGCCCGTTTGCAGATAAGGCACTTAGCACAATGAGCCTACAGATCTCGTCGCTGGTGGAGCAAGTATAAATGCTCCTTAAGCATTTTCAAGGTCTTGTCGATTCTAAAATGTCCCATTAAAACTCCTCTGTGGGCTTCTCTCAGAAGTAACTCTCGAATCGATCCTCTCGTATTGCAGAGACGCTTGACCTTGAAGAGGAAACCGTCAAACAAGTAGAAGTTGATGTAGGCTCCCTTGTCGTGCTCCTGGTAAGCCTCAGTGAAGTCGGTGTCCTCAGCATACAGCTCTTTGATCATCTCAAATCCCATAACTTTCGATTCCATGACGGAAATGAGACTCTATCTTCTGGATAAGGCATCACCCACAACGTTGTCCGTTCCATTTTTATACTTAATGACGTAGGGGAAGGTCTCAATATACTCTAGCCAACGAGCATGCCTCTTCTTAAGTGTGGATTGCCCTCTAAGATGCTGGAGTGTCTGATGGTCAGTGTGAATCACATACTCCTTGGCAAGTAGATAGTGCTGCTAAGTCTCTAGGGCTCGGACCAATGCATAGAGCTTCTTGTTGTAGGTAGGATAGTTAAAAGCGGCTCCACTTAACTTCTCGCAGAATTAGGCGACAAGTCTTCCGCCTTTGGTCAGGACTGCTCCTATGCCAATCCCTGAAGCGTCACATTCGACCTTGAAGGTCTAGTTAAAGTCGGGCAGGACAAGGACTGGGGTGTGGGTGAAGTGTTCCTTTAACAGCTTAAGGACTTGTCCTGGTCGGATCCCCAACAAAATTTTTGGTTCTTCTTGATCGTAGAGGTTAATGGACCGGGATCGTACTGAAGTCTCGAACGAACCGTCGGTAGAAGCTGGCGAGTCCGTGGAAGCTATGGACTTGGCTTGCATCCGTCAGCGTTGGCCACTCCTAGATGGCTTTAATCTTCTCGTCGTCCACCGAGTCCCTGTGAACTGAAAGAATATGAGATTAAGAGATTTCTAGAATAAGAGAATGAGAGATTAGAGAGAATTAGAGAATTAGAGAAAAGAATGATTTATTAGAAAATGAGAATTATAAATTCTTGCATACAAAATGTGAAGGGAGTAAGGTATTTATACTAACCTAGTCTAGGCTTGTTTGGATACAAGGATAGCCTTATACATAAATGGCTTACAAGGATAACATAATTCTATAATAAAAACAAGCCTTAAACTCTCCCTTTTACATACATACAAATCGCCATTTAACTAGATTTAAAGGCTTTCATAAATTCATCACTTCTTCTTCATTCCAACACTCCACCTCAAGCTTAAGACATAAAATGTTTAAGCTTGCAACCATGAAGTATTACCTTATTAAAAACCTAGAGAAGGAAAACCCAATTGGGACAAAACCTTTTCTAGGGAAAAAGAGTATAATACTCCATGTTGGGATCATGGGTATGGAATGGACATGAGACCAAGTCTTGGGTAGATTGATGTACCAACTTTTAGAGATGCTGCCTTGGTGAATATATCAGCTAGTTGATCCTCACTCCTTGTATAGCAAGGTAAAATGATTCCTTTCCCAATAGCTTCTCTTACTTTGTGGCAGTCCACTTCTATGTGCTTGGTCCTTTCATGAAACATTGAATTGGAGGCTATGTAAATGGCGGATTGATTGTCACAATGAATGGTGATAGGCTCTTCACACTTCACGGCTAAGTCTCCCAAAATTTGTTTCAGCCAGATGCATTCAGTAGTGAGCTTCCTCATTGCTCTATACTCTGATTCTGCACTAGAGCATGAAACCACCTTTTGCTTCTTGGTTTTCCAAGTCACAAGGTTTCCACCAATGAAAGTACAATAGCCAGTAGTACTTCTCTTATCTTCCCTATCTCCTGCCCAATCTGCATCACAATAACCAACCATATTTGTGTTTTTATTATTACCCATCCAAATACCTTGTTCATGTGTGCCTTTGAGATATCTTAGAATCCGCATGGCCATGTCCCAATGCCTCATCTTTGGCCCTTGCATGTGTTGAGATACCTGATTCACAGCAAAACATAAATCTGGTCTTGTGATGGTTAAATAAATAAGCTTACCAACCACTTTCCTATACAGCTTAGGATCATGAAAATCAATTTCCTCCTCTAACTCCCCCTTAGTTGCGATTTTATAATCTTCTTCTAAGGGTGTTTTGGCTGGCTTAGCTTCTATCATACCTGTGGATGTTAGTAGATCTACAACATACTTTCTTTGAGAAAGAAAGAGACCTTCCTTAAACCTACATACTTTAATTCCTAAGAAGTATTTAAGTTCTCCTAAATCCTTTATGTCAAAGACACTCTTTAAGTAATTTTTAGTAGATGCAATACCAACACTATCACTACCAGATATGATTATATCATCTACATAGATAAGAATTACTATGATACCTTCCTTACTCTTTAATGTAAAAAGAGTATGTTCCACTTCAGATATTTTAAAGCCTTTATCCATTAAAGTAACACTTAATTTGTGGTACCATGCTCTTGGAGATTGCTTAAGGCCATAAATAGCCTTCCTTAGCCTTAGTGTATTACCGCTTCCTACCTTATCCTCTAGGCCAGGTGGAGGTGACATGTAAACCTCTTCTTCTAGTTCACCTTGCAAGAAAGCATTCTTGACATCCATTTGCCATAATTCCCACTCAAGATTAGTAGCAACAGTAAGCACAACATTGACAGAATGAAGCTTAGCTACAGGAGCAAATGTATCCCTATAATCCTCACCATATGACTGAGTAAAACCCCTAGCTACCAACCTAGCTTTATATCTATCAATTTCACCATTGCTTTTGTATTTAATGGTAAAAATCCATTTAGAACTTACAGCCTTATTTCCTTTTGGTAAAGTGGCTGAGGCATATGTACCATTCCTCTCCATAGCTTGTTTCTCAGCTGAGATAGCTTCCCTCCATTCCTTTATAGACATAGCTTCTTCATATGTATTTGGGATCTGCTCATTGTCAAGACTAGAAATAAAAGCAACATGAGTAGAAGGTAAGTGTGCAATATTACAAACTTCCTGGTCATGATGAACTACAACATTTTCATTGTAGAAGACTGGTGGATTTCTTTGTCTTGTGCTCCTCCTTAAAACTGTAGGTGGAGCCTCCTCTTCTTCACTCAAAACTTCAATGAGAGTAGGTCTTGATCTTTTGGAAGCTGAAGCTAGAATGGAATCATCTCCTGCTGAGTCTTGTTGGACATGAGTAGAGGTTTCTCCCCCCCATGTTCAAGAGGAGGAAGCCCAGGAGAACCAGGAAAGGATGATGGCTGAGATAGACCGGAAGGGTCGGATGCGGATGGACGAGATGGACCGGAAGGGCCGGGGCTGAAACGGTCTTGTGGATCAGACTGAACCGCGGGTCCACGGCTACTGCAACTGGAGCAGGTGATGAGACAGTGTGCTGACCACCTCCTATTCCAATACTTTCCAAGAGTTTTCTCAAGTATTCAGCTTGGTCTGTTCTTGTTGATGAGATGTCTTTAAATTGTTCCCAAGTTCCCTCTTCATAAAAACATTTCTCTTCTTGGAACTTGACATCTCTAGACACCAAGACTCTTCTAGTCTCTGGGTCATAACATTTGTATCCTTTCTGAGTAGATGAATATCCAATGAACATAGCTTTGGTACTCTTTGGTTCCAGCTTGTTCCTTTGCTCCCTTGGAACTAAGACAAAACAAAGACAACCAAAAACTCTTAAGTGATCAATATTAGGTCTAGTTTTGTTTAGTACCTCAAATGGAGACAGGTCATCTAGGACTTTTGTAGGAGTCCTATTAATCAAGTAGCATGCAGCTACAAGAGCATCCCCCCAAAAACGTTTGGGTACTTTCATGTGGAATATCATTGTTCTCACTACTTCCATTAAATGTCTATTCTTCCTTTCAGCTACCCCATTTTGTTGTGGAGTGTAAGGACAACTTGTTTGATGCTCAATGCCATGTTTTGTGAGATGTTCTTGAAGTCTGGTACTAGTGTATTCTCCTCCATTATCTGTTCTAAAGCATTTAATTCTAGCATTGTATTGATTAGTAACATATGCTTGAAAGTTTAAAAATGCATCATATACTCTATCTTTAGAACTAATTAATGTAACCCATGTATATTTGGACTTTTCATCAATAAATGTCACAAAATATTTATGGTTTTCTCTAGATGGAAATGGAGATGTCCAAACATCAGAATGCACCAATTCAAAACAATTTTCATATGTATGCATAGATTTTTCAAAAACTGTTTTACAATGTTTCCCAAGAATACAAGAATCACACAACTCTTTTGGCATTTTTAAACCAGGAACAAGTAAGTCAAGTGCTCTTGGATGAGGATGTCCTAATCTAGCATGCCACAAATCAGAATCAGAACTAAATGAACTAGCCTGAAGAGCCGATTCCAATGCACCAATACTAGTCATGTTTTCAAGCACATACAAATCTTTTGTGGTTCCTTGTCCAAAACATCTCCTAGTTTCAATATCCTGAAAATAGAAATCATTAGGACCAAATATTGCATGACAATTCAGATCAGTAGTAGCTCTTTTAACTGATAGCAAGTTAGATGTAAAAGATGACATATAAAATGCTTTAGATTCTTTATCAAACAACTTCAATTTTTCTATGCCTTTGATTGGTACTTTGATTCCATTAGCAATAAGAACATTCCCTAAGGCAGGTTCTACATTCTCTAGCAATTCTAAATCACTAATCATGTGATTAGAAGCACCAGAATCAACAACCAAAGATTTAGGATCATTAGAAGTAAAAAGAGTTTGAAAAGAAGCATGAAAAGTTTTACCCATCACATTGCTATCCTTTAGTGCCTTGATAAGGGCTTCTAAGTTTCATCTTGTCACAAATTCTGATGCTTGTGACATGGTATTAGTGGAGGCTGAGACAGGAAGTGAACCGCTGCTTCCAACTGCCCTTGATGACCCACTACCGTGAGCTTGCCTGGCCGAGGGCATGGCCGGCTGCTGTGGAGGGCGTGAAGCCCATGATGGCTTCAGATGAGGGTGGAGTTCCCAGCAATCCTTCTTTGCATGGCCATCCTTCTTGCAATGATCACAAAATTGCCTCCTCTTCCTAGAAGCATTTGTTGGCTTGAAGAAACTTTTGTGAGCAGCAACTAGTTCAGCTTTGTTGCCAAACAATCCATGTGATCCTTGCTCCTTTTGAATTTGAGCACACACTTCCTCCAAGCTAGGCAACTTATTAGACCTGAGAATATGCTTAATAAGATTTGAGTAATTAGAATTAAGAGTTAAAAGTAACCCAAACACCTTATCTTGTTCCTTTCTTTCAAGGAGTACAAGTGGTTCAATAGTGGCTGGCCTTAGCATTTCTAGCTCAGCCCACAAAGCTTTGAATGAGCCATAGTGCTTTGTGAATTCAGCATCCTCCTGCCTTAATTCATTCAAAGCCTTCTTTACTTCAAAAATTCTCAAAAGGTTAGTGGTGTTTCCATACACTTTAAGCAAAGTGTCCCATAGATCTTTTGTATTTTCACAAAAAGAATAAGCTTCTAAAAGATCACTAGCAAGAGAATTTTGTAAAATAGAAAGTACCAACTGATCTTCTTGCTACCATTTGGCTTGAGCTACATCACTCACTTCAGCCACTTCATTGTCTTCAATGACACTTATGGCAATGTGGTTCCAAAGACCTTTACCACCTAATGTGGTTTTCATGGTCCTAGACCATAAGAGATAATTTGCTCCATGTAGAATGACTGGAGCTCTAAGGGATGCCTGAATTTCCATACTTAATAGGCAAAATAGGTCAGTAAATCAGAAAAAAAATCGTGATACCAGACAGGAGCCGACTAGTCACGGCTTGGTCAGAACAACTGCTAGTCACGGCTTGGTCGGGTTAGGCGTGAAAATGGGTTATGCTGGTCACAGGATATGCTTGTCACACACAAGGCTTCTGTTCACCAGGTCGCTTGGTCACACTTGGTCACGCTTGGTCACGCTGAGGTCGAGAGATCAGCTAGAATGCGAAAGACGTGGTCGGGACAATAGCTTGGTCGGGACAACACTCGGATACAACACTCGGATCACACGAGCCTATACCTGCAAGATACAGCTTACTATACAAGAAAGAAGGCAAGTGAAAGAATGATGTATATCCAAAGGTGAGTGAATATCAAAAGAAATTAAGTGTGGAGCAAGAAACCAACAACTTGCAGTTCAAGTAACTAATAACAATCTATAACTACTTGTAACTAACTTTTAATCAACACTTGCAACAAGATATGAACAGATTAAAACAGCCTAACAACCAATTTTAACCAGATTTAATCAACAAATTCAAATTTATTAATCTTGAGTCAATTTTAGTTTTCAAGAAATCAAATCAAAACTTTTCCAAATCAACAAAAACTGAACAAGGAATTCAAGAAAATCAATCTTGAAACCTTAAACCTATTGGATTGACTTGAAATTTCGTAGTAACCCTCAAAATACACTAATTAAACTTTCCAGATTCAAAGAATTAAAGAAAACTGAGAAAGAATTAGAATTATATCACCAGGATCTTGATACAGGTGATTTTGGACGACTTTGAGGAAAAACTTCAAGAAAACCCCTTAAACTCAATGGAATCGAGTTCTGCTTTCTTTAAACAGAAACTAGACTCAAGGGGCTTGAGTTTAGGCTTTTGAACAACACGATTTGAAGAAATATTGACGTCGAGATGACCTGGGGAATGTAGAGGTTCGAAACAAACACGATCACGAACACCTCTTAGAAGAAAATTCGTATCGTTTGATTCCCTGGACAAATGATGCGATTTAGGTGGCTGTGGATTCGGAATTCGCCGATGCACACTCCAGAGAAAGCCGATCGTCAATTCGAGTCGTGGATTGATCGCAATTTTATTTACAAGATGACCTTCGAAATTGTTCCAGAAACAGACGAAGAACAAGATGGATTCTTGTTGAATCAATGAAAGATTGATGAAATTTTCCCAGATTTGATGCAACCTGGCTCTGATACCATGAAAGAATATGAGATTAAGAGATTTCTAGAATAAGAGAATTAGAGATTAGAGAGAATTAGAGAATTAGAAAAAAGAATGATTTATTAGAAAATGAGAATTATGAATTCTTGCATACAAAATGTGAAGGGAGTAAGGTATTTATACTAACCTAGTCTAGGCTTGTTTGGATACAAGGATAGCCTTATACATGAATGGCTTACAAGGATAACATAATTCTATAATACAAACAAGCCTTAAACTCTCCCTTTTACATACATACAATCGCCATTTAACTAGATTTAAAGGCTTTCATAAATTCATCACTTCTTCTTCATTCCAACATGAACTCACGACGAATCCAAGAAAAACGACTTGGTCCGTGCAAAAAGTACACTTCTTGAGATTTGCGTATAACTGCTCATTCTGGAGGGTGATGATGACGGCCTCTAAGTGCTCCAAATTATCCGAGTAAGTCGTACTGTAGACTAGAATGTCGTCGAAGTAGACTACTACAAATTTACCAATGAACGGTCGAAGGACCTGGTTCATAAAGTGCATGAAAATGCTTGAGGCGTTGGACAGGCCAAACGGCATTACTAGAACTTCGTAAAGACCCTGCTTGATCTTGAACACAGTCTTCCATTCATCTCCTTCTCGCATCCAGACTTGATGGTATCCACTTTTTAGGTCAATCTTGTAGAAGACCGCGGCTCCGCTTAATTCATCTAGCATGTTATCCAGGCGCGGAATGGGGTGCCATTACTTGATTGTGATGTTGTTGATGGAGCGACAGTCGACACACATCCTCCAGCTCTCTTCTTTCTTTGGCACAAGTAGGACCAAGACGACACATGGACTAAGGCTCTCTCTGACGTAACCTTGAGCCATAAGAAGGACGAGAGCTGGAGGATGTGTGTCGACTATCGCACCATCAACAACATCACAATCAAGTACCGGGGCAACTATTGGTCGAGAAGCTTGAGACCTCCATAAGCGAATGGGATGGATGAGAATGGATCAAAAGGACCACACAAGCTACGGAAGGCATGTGATACACTAGAGAAAGCTTCAACCACAACGTTAGAAGCTCACGGCAACTCTCTTACAAGAGGGTGGCGCCGATTTTTGTAAGACACAAGTCTAGGTTTAATTTTCTATTTAAAAGGTAAACTTCCTAAATGCCAAAAGAAAAATTTTAAAACAAAAGGAATCTGTTCTAAAAAGAATTATTGCCTAAATGCTAAAAGGAAACTATCCTATACTAAAAGAAAATCTAGTTATGGCCTAGTTTTTAAAAAGGAAATAAAATCCTAGTTAATAGAAAAATGCCTAAAGGTTTTTGGAAAATTTCCTGCAAAGTTTTGGAAACTTCCTGAAAAGTTAATTTCTAGCCTAAGAAATTGCAACTAATTAAGACTATGCCTAAAATAAGAAGGAAAACTTCCCAAAGGTAAGGCAATGAACCTAGACACTAGGATGGAATGCAGACCTAGCCGCCTAACCCTGAAGAACACTAGGCGGCTCGTTTGGTTACACCAGGTTGCGGAACAGGCTGGCATGGGACACGGGTGCGGGATACGCGAGAGGGCACTAGGCTCGACACGGTTCGAGAAGGTGCTACGCCTATGGACTTGGTGCAGGGTTCTTAGAGCGGGACTAGAGCTAGGAAACCATGGGCGAACCAAAAGCTAGATGCGGAGCTAAGCTCGGCTTGCTAGGACTAGAGGACTAGGCTAAGTCTCGGTTGGCCCTAGACTGAACTAGACTGGCACGCAGGTGAACTAATCCTGTCTTAACCCTAGTTGCAGAAACCTAAACGCGGTTTTGGGGAAATCTATCAACTCGCGGGCTGGTGTAATGAAAGGCACGGTATTGGAATGAAGAAGAATGATGACAACAAGAGAATAAATGAAGAAAGTGTGTCTTAGACTCTAAGTAGGTGTCATGTGTCCAAAAGAAGTGGCTTAGGCTTGTCTGTGATTAATGATATGTTATCCTTATAGCCAAACATGTAATAGGCTATCTTAGTATCCAAACAAGCCTAGACTAGATTAGTATAAATAGCTATCTCTCTCTTCCTTTGTAAGCAAGAAATTCATTTTTCTAAAATCTTAATAATAATCATTCTCACTTTTCTCTCTAATCTCTCTCTCAATCTACAAATCTCTAAATCTCTTAATCTCATAATATTTCATGGTAGCAGAGCTAGGTTACATCAATCTGTCATAATAATTCTGAAAAATCTCTAATCTTTACTCACGATCTCTTTGTGCCTTCAAAACGAGCACTATGGTGGTTCTGATCGTGGTTTGATCGATTCTTCCGGCAAAAAAATTGGGATTTCTTGACATTTTATTCATCAAGGGTTGTTCTACACTGAGTTCTGAGCATTTCCCCGCTGGTTTCATTCAATTTGGTAGCCTGATTCGAAAGTTATAATCGATCCTCTCTGGTGGTGTCGCGATCGTCCCTGTCGCGAGTCTCCGGGTTTTCAATGAGCATATCTCCTTCAATTCTTCATCAAATCATGTGATACAAAAGTATAATATCAATTAAAACGAGTCTAGTTGATGATTCAGGAGGTCCTCTTTTCCCTTTTTCACGTTTAGAAGCTTTCTTGATCAATCTTCGTCAACAGGTCCAGATTAAACCTATTCGGGTTATTTGTGTTAAAAACCTCAATCTTTCTTAATCTTTTGCAAATCTTGGACGATCAAAAATTAGTTAATGATATTTTAGAGGGTATAAAGAATTTTCATCTCAATACAAAGAGTTTTAGACTTCAGGAAATGTTTTTTGAAAGTTACTAAAATCATGTTTTTTAATTTTAGAGGGAAAGTTGGTTCTTAATTGGATTAGGCAGTTTTAACAAATTTTAATCACTGGATCATTTCGGGTTAGACTGTTAAACTTGTGTGAAGTTGTTTGAACAAGGGTTTTTAGGCTGTTGAAAGTTTTTGCTCACGGTTGCAGGTCTTTAGACGCGCCACCTCTTGTGTTGTCCAGCGCGTGTGTATTCTTTTGTTTCCTTCTTGGTCTTATCTTCTTGCAGGTTTTATAACAGAGCCTGATGGAGTACCAGACGAATATAAAGGCTCCAGTTATGCTTCAAGGGACAAACTACCTCCTCTGGTCAAGAATCATGAGGACAACCTTATGAAGCAAAGGCTTATGGAGTCATGTTACAAAAGCACCTGTTCTAGCCATTGAAGGGGTGACTCAGATGATGAAGATGATCAAAACAAATGGTTTCATAAAGACCAGATGGTACTTTCTATACTCCAAAACTCCTTGCTGGATCTCTCTTAGAAGCTTATTCATATTGTGAAAATGCTAAAGACCTTTGGGAAACTTTAAAAACTGTATATGGAAATATTACTAACCTCATGAGGATTTTTGAGGTAAAAAAAGCTTTGAATGATCTTAGACAGGAGGATGTTGAGTTCACTAAGAATTATGGATCCTTTAGAGCATTATTGGTAGAGCTATAGATGCTAAGGCCTGCCACAATTAATCTTATTACTCTCCATGAAAGGATAGAACAAGATAAGGTGTTTGGGTTACTCTTGACTTTAAACACTAACTATATTGATTTGATTAAGCACATTCTTAGGGAGGACAAGCTTCCTATCTTAGAGGATGTATGTGCTAAGATTCAGAAGGAACAAGGGTCTCTTCAACTGTTTCGAAACAAGGAAGACGCGGTGGTTGCCCACAAAATTCTCTTCAAGCCAGCTCCAGCTGAATTCAGGAAGAAGAGAGTCATGTGTGATCACTGCAAGAGAACCGGTCACACCAAGAAGGAGTGCTGGGTGCTTCATCCTGAGTTCAAGCCAAGCTGGTTCATTGACAGGTCCAAACCTTCATCAACAAGCGCCACTAGCTCCTCCAACCTGGTGCAAACAACCGCCTCTTCATTGGCCTACAATCCGGTCAAAGTCCCTCCATCTGATTTTGTGAAGAAATCAGACTTGGAAGCTCTCTTCAAAGCCTTTAGCTCTGGTAATGTGTTATGTAAATATCTTCATTCTTCTTTTAAAACATCTATTGCTTCTCAACCTTTGATTGTTGATTCTGAAGATTCTCATCACATGATAAGTGATTTAGGTTTGCTAGAAAACTTAGAACATGCCTTAGGTAGTGTGGTAATAGCTAATAGAATCAATGTGCCAATTAAAAGAATTGGAAAGCTTAAATTGTTTGATAAAGAATCTAAAGCCTTTTATATGTCATCTTTCACATCTAACTTGTTGTCTATTAAGAGAGCTACCACAGATCTTAATTGTAAAGCTATATTTGATCCTAATGATTTCTACTTTCAGGATATTGAAACAAGTATGAAATTTGGACAAAGAACAACAAAGAATGACTTGTATGTGCTTGAAGACTGTCCCTGGAATTTAATTGCAAAATGATTTGTGTGAATCATGCATTCTTAGGAAACATTGTAAGACTTTTTTTGAAAATCAATTCGTTCATATAATAATTGCTTTGATTTGGTGCATTCTCATGTTTGACATCTCCATTCCCTTCAAGAGAAAACCAAAAATATTTTGTTACCTTTATTGATGAAAAATCTAAATATACTTGGGTTACATTTCTTAGTTCTAAGGATAGGGTGTTTGATGTATTTCTTATTTTTTAGACATTTGTTACTAACCAATACAATGTCAAGATTAAATGCTTTATAACAGATAATAGAGGGGAATACATTAGCACCAAGTTTCATCAACACTTGGCCAAACATAACATTGAACATCAAACAAGCTGTCCCTGCACTCCACAACAAAATAGAGAAGCTAAAAGGAAGAACAAACATTTGATGGAAGTTGTGAGAACAATGATGTTTCACAAGAAAGTCCTAACGATTTAGGGGAGATGCTCTAGTAGCTGCATGCTACTTAATCAATAGAACTCCAATAAAGTTCTAGACGATTTGTCTCCGTTTGAGGCATTAAACCAAAATAAGCCTAATATTGAACACTTAAGAGTATTTGGGTGTGTTTGTTTTGTTTTAGAACCAGGAGAACTTAGGAACAAGCTGGAACCAAAGAGCACCAAGGCCATGTTCATTGGATATTCTCCTACACAAAAGAGATACAAATGCTACAATCCAGAGACTAGAAAAGTCCTAGTATCCAGAGATGTCAAATTCCAAGAGTCTAAAGGATTCTATGAAGAAGAAACTTGGGAAAAATTCAAGGACATCTCAACAACAAGACATGACCAAGCTGAGAATCTAAGAAGGATCTTATAAAACATTGGCATAGTCCCTCCTAAGGCGTCAGAACCAAACCTAGCTCACCAAGCGCCAGGACCAGCTCCAGAACAAGCTTCTGTACTGGCACGGCCCGAACCAGGACCAGCTCAGCCCAAGCCGCGTTCACCCAGGCACGACCCAGGTACAACCCAGGCACGACCCAGCACCAATGTTCTCTCGGCAAGAACAGGTCTCAGACTTGTCCCGGCCCGTTCCAGCTAAGACACAGGATGTACTGGTCTCAGCTGATGCTCCACCCATGGCTTCATCATCATCACGGCCTAGAACACAGGCTCAGGTGCGGGTGGTGCCGGCACCAATTTCAACTCGGGCGCCTTCGACCACTCCTTCTTTCCAACCGGGCAAAACACTCCCTTTTGGTCATGAGGGGGGGCAGGGATCTAGACATGATCAAAAGGAGGATTAAGAAGGAGAAATTTAAGTCTCAACTTCCAAAAATCCAAGGGACATTCAACATAATCTTATAGATGCTCTAGAAGGTCAAGAATCAGGGGAACCAGCTGTTGTTCTTAGAAGAAGTACAATGCAGAGATTTCCACCCAACTTCTACTACAACAAAAATGCAGTAGTTCACATCAGGGAGTGTGTAATCTAGTTCATATACTTGATTCTCATGTTGCATTTACTGTTAGTCTTGATAAAGAGCAGATTCCAAAGACCTATGAGGAAGCAATGGAGATAAAAGAGTGGAAAGAAGCAATTCAAGCTGAAAGACAAGCTATGGAGAAGAATCAAACCTATGCACCTGCTACTCTTCCAAAAGGAAAAAAGACTGTTAGTTTTAAATGGATTTTCACCATTAAATATAAAATTAATGGTGAGATAGATAGGTATAAAGCTAGATTGGTGGCTAGAGGATTCACACAAATTTATGGTGAAGATTATAAGGATACTTTCCTCTCCTGTAGCTAAATTACACTCAGTTAATGTTATCTTGTATCTTGCTACCAACCTTGATTGGGAATTATGGCAAATGAATGTTAAGAATGCATTCTTACAAGGTGAGCTAGAGGAGGAATTGTATATGACATTACCACCAGGTCTAGAAAATCAAGTACGTTGCGGCAATACACTGAGATTAAGAAAGGCTATCTATGGCTTAAAACAATCCCCAAGAGCTTGGTACCATAAGCTGAATGTGACCTTAAAGGACAGAGACTTCAAAAGGTCAGAAGTTGAACACACTCTCTTTACACTTCAGAGTAAGAAAGGTTTTGTGGTTATAATCATTTATGTGGATGACATAATCATATCAGGGAGTGATAAAGTAGGCATTGATTCTACTAATGCTTATTTAAAGATTGTCTTTGATATTAAGGATCTAGGTGAACTTAAATACTTCTTAGGAATTGAAGTGTGTAGGTTCAAGGAAGGTTTTTTTTTATCTCAGAGAAAATATATTTTGGACTTACTAACCTCTACAGGTATGATGGAATCTAAACAAGCTAAGACACACCTAGAAGAAGGTTACAAGATAGAACCTAAGGGGGAGCTATGAGATGGCGAGTTCCATGATGGAAAGCTGTATAGAAAATTGGTTGGTAAGCTCATATACTTAACCATCACTAGACGTGACTTATGTTTTGCTGTGAATCAGGTGTCTCAACATATGCAAGACCCAAAGATAAGGCATTGGGACATGATCATGCACATATTGAGATATTTGAAAGGCAATAAAGAACAAGGTATATGGATGGGTTGTAATGGAAACACAGAAGTTGTAGGGTATTGTGATGCAGATTGGGCAGGAGACAGAGAAGATAGGAGAAGCACAACCGACTACTGCACCTTCATTTGAGGTAATCTTGTGACTTGGAAGATCAAGAAGCAGACGGTTGTATCTTGCTCTAGTGCAGAAGTTGAATACAGGGCTATGAGAAAGCTTACAACAGAATGCATCTGGCTGAAGCAACTCCTCCTTGATATTCTAGGTGTGAGCTTGGAGGCTCATATCACTGTCCATTGTGACAATCAAGCAGCTATACACATTGCTTCTAACTCTGTATTTCATGAAAGAACCAAGCATATTGAGGTAGATTGCCATAATGTGAGAGAAGCTATTGGAAGTGGAACCATCTTACCTTGCTACAAAAGGAGTCAAGATCAACTAGCTGATGTGTTCACCAATGCTACAACACTGAAGACTGGCGGCTATATCTACCCAAGACTTGGTCTCATGTTCATTCTACAACATTGATCCTGATCATGGAGTGTTATACTCTTTTTCCCTAGAAAATGTTTTGTCCCAATTGGGTTTTCCTTCTTTAGGTTTATAATGAGGTAATTGATGCGATCTCGGAAAGGAGATCACCAGCCAAGACCGTCACAACAGGGAAGAACTCTGAAAGATGTGGAAGGAAATGTTGCGGATGAATGAGCGGAAGTGAAAATGGAGTAAGAAGACTAAGGATTGAATGGAACACACAATGGCTGCGGATATTTCCCTTGATATACCGACTTGTTCTTCTCCAGTATATGACGCACCCAAAGAAGGAACAAGGGTTTTGTAGAATGGCTTAAAGGATATTACACATCTAAAAGGGTTCTACAAGCGACAGATATTACACACTGCCAAAAGACCGAATTTCTTTAGTAGACAAAGAGAGATTTTCACTCAAAAATTCGAAAAAAGAAAGAGTACAAATGAGGCCTGAGGCCGAGTTTTATAGGCAAAGAAAAACGCAAAAAATTAAATGAGTCAAAGCCATGCATGGTCGGCACAAATTCCAAAACCATGCATGTTCATGCAAGAAACTTTGACTACAGACTTTAATAAGTCAAAAACGAATTTAAGCCTAAGAAAGAGAAATTGCCCAAATTCGATCCAAAAATACTAAGGGCCTTAATTGTTGCACATATGGATAATCTTTCAAAGTCTCACTAAAAATCTTGCTGGAAAAACCCAATGGGACAAAATCTAGCCAAGGAAAAGAGCACTAGAAAGAAAATCTTTCACAAACACTTAATTCAATTAGCTTGAATCAAATTTGGCAAACCTTGAGATTTAAGAGCTTGAGTTGATTCTTGGACAAGTAAAGGGCCAATTGCTTGTTGAAGGGCTTTGCTTCTGGAATGCGTCATTGGACTGTTCGGGATGGTCCATGAGTCATGGTTGGTGATATGGTCGGCTGAAGGATTGGAACGTCGGTCTTGGTCGGGAACTATATGCGGGTGGCGGTTGCGAGATGTAGGCGGGCTGTGGTCGCGGGACGCTTGCGGGTCAAGAGCTGGGCCATCCGTCAGTTCGCCTGTACGATCTTCCGTAACCTCCATCCGGTCGAGGACTTCTATGTGCTGATCGTTCGTCCGGTCGTCCACAGTCGGACCAAGTTCGTCTGTCACGACCTGGATCGCATCATCCCCTCCCACTTGAAAAGGATTTGCCCTCAAATCCTGTTCATCTGCACAATAAGGGAGCAAATCAGTAACATTAAAACTAGAACTAACAGAATACTTACCTCGTAGATCAAGTTCGTAGGCATTGTTGTTGATGTGTTTGACAACGGTAAATGGTCCGTCCATCCTAGGCAGTAGCTTGGATCTTCTTTCGGTTGGAAACCGCTCTTTCCTCAAATGGATCCGTACCTGGTCTCCCGGTTCAAAGATTATTTCTTTGCGATTTTGATTGGCCTTCTTAGCATATAGCTTGGTCTTGGCCTCAATGTTGTCACGGGCGTCCTGGTGCATCTTTTTAACAAGCTCGGCCTTTTGTTCACCGTCGAAACTAATTCTTTCACTTACGGGTAACTGCACTAGATCCAAAGGTGAAAGAGGACTAAATCCATAAACAATTTGAAAAGGGGAAAACTTGGACGAAGAATGAACCGAATGATTGTAAGCAAATTCTACATGCAGTAAGACTTCTTCCCATGTCCTAAGATTTTTCTTAACGAATGACCGCAGTAAATTTCCTAAAGTCCTATTGACGACTTCGGTCTGCCATCACTTTCGGGATGAAAAGTGGTTGAGAAACACAACCTAGTCCCTAACTTAGACCACAAGGTCTTCCAAAAGTAACTAAGGAACTTCGTATCTCTATCAGACACGATGGACCTAGGCATGCCATGAAGATGCACTATCTCCCTAAAGAACAAGCTAGCATTGTGAGATGCATCATCGGTTTTATTACATGCAATGAAATGGGACATTTTTGAAAACCGATCTACGACCACAAAAATTGAATCCTTTCCTGTCCTAGTCCTAGGCAATCCTAAAATGAAATCCATTGACAAATCAATCCATTGATGCTGAGGAATAGGTAAAGGGTGATACAAACCGTGCGGCAAAGCCGTAGACTTGGCCATTATACAAGTGGTAAAGCGACTACAGATACGCTCCACATCTCTCTTCATGTGTGGCCAAACAAAGTGTTCCCTCATGATTCCCATGGTCTTAGTGACACCAAAATGGCCCATGAGACCACCAGCGTGAGCTTCTCTCACAAAGAGCTCTCTAAGAGAACAGTTTGGAACACACAAATGATTTTCATAGAAAAGGAATCCGTCCTGCTTGAATTAGTGACCTACAGGATTCTTATCACATGACTTACAGATTTCTCCATAGTCCGGGTCAGTAACATATAATTCTTTAATCTGCTCAAAACCCATAAGTTTAACTTCAAGGGTGGAAAGAAGAGTGTACCTTCGGGACAATGCGTCGGCGACCACATTGTCCTTACTTTGCTTATATTTCATGACATATGGGAAAGTTTCAATAAACTCAACCCACTTAGCATGCCGCTTGTTAAGCTTCTGCAGGCCCTTAAGATGTTTTAACGATTCATGGTCAGTGTGGATAATGAACTCCTTGGGCCAAAGGTAGTGTTGCCACGTTTGAAGAGCGCGGACCAGAGCATAAAGCTCTTTATCATACGTTGGGTAGTTCAAAGTAGTGCCTCCAAGTTTTTCGCTAAAATAGGCAATTGAATTGCGGACTTGCATGAGGACGGCTCCAATGCCAATACCTAAGGCATCACACTCAATTTCAAAAGTGTTAGAAAATTTTGGAAGAGCCAAAAGTAGGGCATTAGTCAGTTTGTCCTTTAGCTTTTGGAATGCCTCTTCTTGAGCACGCTCCCACTTAAACCGAACATCCTTTTTAATCACTTCCGTCAAAGGAGCAGCCAATGTACTGAAGTCCTTGACGAAACGCCTGTAAAATCTGGCCAAGCCGTGAAAACTTCTCACTTCTGCCACGGTCTTGGGACTTGGCCATTCCCGAATAGCTTTCACCTTCGCTTCGTCGACCCTAACACCATCTGCACTTACAACAAAACTTAGAAACACAAGATTATCTGTGCAGAAAGTGCATTTCTTTAAGTTGGCAAATAACCGTTCTTTCCTAAGAACTTCTATGACCAATTTCAGATGATGAATGTGATCGTCTAAAGTCTTACTATAGACTAAAATATCATTGAAATATACCACAACAAAATAGCCTATGAAATCTCTAAGCACATTGTTCATTAGTCTCATAAATGTACTAGGCGCATTGGTTAATCCAAATGGCATTACTAACCACTCATAAAGACCATGTTTTGTCTTAAAAGCGGTTTTCTACTCATCACCTTCCTTCATCCGGATTTGGTGATAACCACTTTTAAGATCTATCTTAGAGAAAACACTAGACTCATGCAGTTCGTCCAACATATCATCTAACCTTGGTATTGGATGGCGATACTTTACCGTAATATTATTGATTGCCCGGCAATCAACGCACATGCGCCATGAGCCATCCTTCTTTGTAACAAGCAATACTGGCACGGCACATGGGCTCATGTTCTCACGGATATGCCCTTTACGCATAAGCTCGTCCACTTGCTTCTGGAGTTCCTTAGTCTCTAACAGGTTAGTTCGGTATGCGGGCCTATTTGGTAAAGTTGCTCCAGGGACAAAGTCAATTTGATGCTCAATTCCGCGTATTGGCGGTAGACCATCAGGACATTCCTCTGGAAATATGTCTTTAAAATCCTACAAAAGATCATTCATCTTGCTCGGGAGGACCGGCTCAGGGTTAGTGACTGTTAGACAAGTTTCTTTATAAACTAACATGAGGATAGGTATGTTAGTCGCCAAGCTACAGTTTACCTCAGCAGGTTTAATAAAGAAGTTGGATTTACTCTTAGGAATCTTGGCCTTACCTGATTCCTTCTTTTTGCTGTTTCAATTGAATCTGGTCAAGATATACCTTATGAGGAGTCATGGGGATGTGTGTGGTCTTGCGACCTTTGTACATGAAGTGATGGCGATTAGTGAATCCGTCGTGACTCACTTTCCGGTCAAATTGCCACGGTCTTCCAAGAAGGAATATGACCGGCTTTCATAGGCAATACATCGTAAAGGACCTCATCTTCATACTTTTCGATCTTCAGTGGTACCATAACTTGATAAGTGACCCTTAGTTCTCCAGAATCATTGAGCCATTGAAGCGAATATGGCTTTGGATGCTTTATCTCCTCAAGATCGAGTTTCCTAACCATTAAGTTACTGGCAACATTAGTACAGCTTCCGCCGTCTATAATTAGGCTGCAGACCCTGCCTTTGACCATGCATCGGGAATGGAATAAATTTTCCCTTTGCTCTTGTTCGTTGGTTTTTGATTGAACGCTTAGGGAACGTCTAGCGACTAATAGCTGGCCTTGGACTGGTGGTTCTTCTCCTTCATCGGATGTTTGCTCCAATTCTTTCTCGTCCTCAGTCTGAACTTCTCCATTCTCCATGACAACCATGACCTTCTTGTTGGAACACTCGTTGGCGTAGTGACCCAGTCCTTGGTATTTGAAACACCAGATGTCCCGGGTCCTAGTAGTTTGTTCCACGGCTTTTCCTCTGTCCGTTCGAGGGGCGGTTGAATTGGCGTCGGTTTTAGGGATGAACGGCTTTGATTCACCAGCGCGAATGGATTTGAAATCTCGTTGGAACGTTGGCTTGTGGCCTACGGTACCTGCGCCAAAAGAAGGACGAGTGTGAGACTTTCTCTTAAGTTGTTGTTTTATAAGAAGCGCTTTATGTAGCATTTATTCTAGTTCAACATAATGCTGCATCTCAAGTCGGTCTTGAATGTCACGGTTGAGTCCACCCAAGAACCGAGACATGGTCACCTCACGGTCCTCGGTCACGCTTGCTCGGATTAGAAGCGTTTCCATCTCTTGGAAGTATTCCTCTACACTGCGACTGCCTTGGTGTAATTGTCTAAGTCGTTGATGTAGATCACGGTGAAAGTGGCTCGGAACAAAGCGCCTTCTCATGACTTGTTTCAGCTCGTTCCAGGTCTCAATGGGATACTCGCCATTGCGCCTGCTAGACGCCACCATCTGATCCCACCAACTAAGACCATAGTCATAGAATTCTGTCTTAGCAATATTAACTTTGTTAATTTCAGAATAATATTGACAACTGAAAACTAGTTCAATTTTCTGCTCCCATTCAAGGTAGGCGGTCAGATCATTTTTCCCATGGAAGGGAGGGATTTTGAGCTTCAAGTTTTTGATGTTGTCTTGTGGGAAATGGGGTGGTCTATGTTCACGGAAACGCCTGGGACATCCCTGAATGCTTCGATCAGATCCTTCTCCTCCTTGATAGAACTGAGCCGCGGCATCATCTCCATAATAGCTGTGTCGTCCCTGGCTTCCTCTAGACGAAGCATCACCTTGTCGTTCAGGCGTATGGTCGCGTTCATCTGGATTGGGTCCGCGTCGTTCAGGTGAATGGCCGCGCCTGCCTTGTCTAGGTGACTCTGGGAATAAGACCCATCGGTGGTCTGGTCTTGGTTCTGGTATAAGACGCCTAAGATCCTCAATTAGTCCATCACGCAGTCCGGCTTACATGGAATTGAACCGAGCGTCCATCATATGGTTCGTCCGGGTCGTGAGCGTCTCCATCATGCGAGTGTGGTTGGATTCTTCATCTTCTGAATTGTCCATTGGATCCTGAAAAATATTAAAATGCCAACCAGCCAGTTAAGAGTTCTTTGGAAAAAATTTCAGGCGACACAAAGAAAGACTTAAGGGTTAATATCTAAGCAATGCTCCTAAACTTCCAAGGTCAAAGGACATAAACCGGATTCAAGTTTAAACAAAAGATTAGCCAAAGTCTACAAAGAATGCGAAAGGTCACAAACGATTTGTCACAAAAACTCAATGAACTGATTATAATGAAATATTTGAATGAAGAACAAAAGTTAAATGGAACGACAAAGAGTCATTAGCCTGATGTGGTGCTCTGATCCCCATTGATGACCAAGTCCGTCACAACAGGGAAGAACACTGAAAGATGCGGAAGGAAATGTTGCGGATGAATGAGCGGAAGTGAAAATGGAGTAAGGAGACTGAGGATTGAATGGAACACACAAGGGCTGCGGATATGTCCCTTGATATACCGACTTGTTCTTCTCCAGGATATGATGCACCCAAAGAAGGAACAAGGCTTTTGTATAATGGCTTAAAGGATATTACACACCTAAAAGGGTTCTACAAGCGACAAATATTACACACTGCCAAAAGACCGAATTTCTTTGAAGACAAAGAGAGATTTTCATTCAAAAATTCGATAAAAGAAAGAGTACAAATGAGGCCTGAGGCCGAGTTTTATAGGCAAAGAAAAACGCGGAAAAATTAAATGAGTCAAAGCCATGATGGTCGGCACAAATTCCAAAACCATGCATGTTCATGCAAGAAACTTTGACTACAGACTTTAATAAGTCAAAAATAAATTTAAGCCTAAGAAAATAAGTTTTGGGTCGGGCCTTTGAAAGAGAAATTGCCCAAATTCGATCCAAAAATACTAAGGGCCTTAAGTGTTGAACATATGGATAATCTTTCAAAGCCTCATTTAAAACCTTGCTGGAAAAACTCAATGGGACAAAACCCAGCCAAGGAAAAGAGCACTAGAAATAAAATCCTTCACAAACACTTAATTCAATTAGCTTGAATCAAATTTGGCAAACCTTGAGATTTAAGAGCTTGAGTTGATTCTTGGACAACTAAAGCGTCAATTGCTTGTTGAAGGGCCTTGGTTCTGGAACGCGTCATTGGACCGTTCGGGATGGTCCATGAGTTGCGGTTGGTGATCTGGTCGGCTGAAGGATTGGAACGTCGGTCTTGGTTGGGAACTATACGCGGGTGGCGGTCGCGAGATGTATGCGGGCTGTGGTCGCGGGACGCTTGCGAGTCAAGAGCTGGGCCATCCGTCAGTTGGCCTGTACGATCTTCCGTAACTTCCATCCGGTCCAGGGCTTCTTCGTGCTGATCGTTCGTCCGGTCGTCCACAGTCGGACCAAGTTCGTCCGTCACGACCTGGATCGCATCAGTAATGCTTCATGGTTGCAAGCATAGGATTCTCCATGACTTAAGCTTGAGGGGGAGTGTTGGAATGAAGAAGAATGATGAAGACAAGAGAAGAAATGAAGAAAGTGTGCCTTAGACTATAAGTATGCGCCATGTGTCCAAAAGGAGTGGCTTAGGCTTGTTTGTGATTAATGATATGTTATCCTTGTAACCAAACATGTATTAGGCTATCTTAGTATCCAAACAAGCATAGACTAGATTAGTATAAATAGCTATCTTTCTCTTCCTTTGTAAATAAGAAATTCATTTTTCTAAAATCTTAATAATAATCATTCTCACTTTTTTTCTCTAATCTCTCTCTCTCAATCTACAAATCTTTAAATCTCTTAATCTCATCATCTTTCCCACGGAAGGTACTGGGACCTAGGTTCTAAGAGGGACCCTAGGCTAACACGGAACAGGGCGCAGCTTGACACAAAGGGGCTAGAACCTAAGCTACTCACGCAACAAACAAAGCACTAAACTCTACACTCGCAAACACTGATGAACAAGCAATAACCCTAACTTTCACAAGCGTGTATTCCAAGTAACCTCGGGCACACGATTTCTAAAGGATGAAATTAGTGTTCTAGGTGAGTTTACTAAAGCCCTAATTTGTTTTAAAACAACATAAACACTTTTTGTCAAGATTAAACTAACAACAAGCAACCTAATTACTTAGATTCTTTCTTTTTTTTGTAAGTGAAAACAAAGATAAAAGATTTATAGAACCTGATTTTTTTTTGTGGTAGGATACTTGATTGCTTCACCTTTTACTGAGAACCTCAGGGAAAAAGAGAAAGAAACAAAATCAAAAGCAAAACAATTGCAAGGAAAACAAAGAAAAAAAAATCGTCAAACTAAACAAGGATAGAATCAACCTGATGTTTTAGGAGCTTTATGCTTTGATACCAGATGATGTAATAACTGTTGGTGGACTGTTTTTCACCAGGAAGCTCAGGTTGCTTGACAGAAGAGATGAAAGCGGGAGGTGGATCGATGGGACCACATAAGCAGTGAAAAGGCTTGTGATACTCCAAGAAGTTCAACCAGGGAGCTTTAAGAACACGGCTGGTGTTGGAATAAAGAAGAATGATGATGACAAGAGAAAAAATGGAGAAAGTGTGCCTTAGACTCTAAGTAAGTGCCATGTGTCCAAAGGGAGTGGCTTAGGCTTGTTTGTGATTAATGATATGTTATAATTGTAGCTAAACATGTATTAGGCTATCTTAGTATCCAAGAAAGCCTAGACTAGATTTGTATAACTAGTTATCTATCTCTTCCTTTGTAAGTAAGAAATTTATTTTTTAAAAAATATCAATAATATTCATACTTACTTTTCTCTCTAATCTCTCTCTCTCTCACAATCTCCAAATCTCTAAATCTCTCAATCTATTAATCTTACATGGTATCAGAGCCAGGTTACATCAATCTGGTATAAAATTTCCGCAAATTTTCTTCTATTTACTCACGATTCAATCTACACCTTGGAAACCAACACTGTCACAGTTCTGATCGTTATTTGATCGATTTTTCTAGCAATAAATCGAGGTTTCTGAAAGATTATGAGATTGAGAGATTTATAGAATGAGAGAATGAGAGAATGAGAGATTAGAGAGAATTAGAGAATTAGAGAGAAGAATTATTTTATTAGAAAATGAGAATTATGAATTCTTACTTACAAAATGTGAAGGGAGTAAGGTATTTATACTATACTAGTCTAGGCTTGTTTGGATACAAGGATAGCCTTATACTTAAGTGGCTTACAAGGATAACATAAATCTATAATACAAACAAGCCTTAGACTCTCCCTTTTACACACATATAAATCGCCTTTTAACTAGACATAAAGGCCTTCATAAATTCATCACTTCTTCTTCATTCCAACACTCCCCCTCAAGCTTAAGACATAAAATTCTTAAGCTTGCAACCATGAAGTATTACCTCATTAAAAAACCTAGAGAATGAAAACCCAATTGGGACAAAACCTTTTCTTAGGGAAAAAGAGTATAACACTCCATGTTGGGATCATGGGTATGGAATGGACATGAGGCCAAGTCTTGGATAGATTGATGTGTCAATTTTCAGAGATGCAGCCTTGGTGAATATGTCAGCTAGCTGATCCTCACTCCTTGTATAGCAAGGTAAGATGATACCTTTCCCAATAGCTTATCTTACTTTATGACAGTCCACTTCTATATGCTTGGTCCTTTCATGAAACACAGAATTGGAGGCTATGTGTATGGCAGCCTGATTGTCACAGTGAATGGTGATTGGAGTCTCACACTCCACGGCTAAGTCTTCCAGAATTTGCTTCAGCCAGATACACTCAGTTGTGAGCTTCCTCATTGCTCTATATTCTGATTCTGCACTAGAGCATGAAACCACCTTTTGCTTCTTGGTTTTCCAAGTCACAAGGTTTCCTCCTATGAAAGTACAATAACCTGTGGTACTTCTCCTATCTTCCCTATCTCCTGCCCAATCTGCATCACAATAACCAACCACATTTGTGTTTTTATTATTACCCATCCAAATACCTTGTTCATGTGTGCCTTTGAGATATCTTAGAATCCGCATGGCCATGTCCCAATGCCTCATCTTTGGCCCTTGCATGTGTTGAGATACCTGATTCACAGCAAAACATAAATCTGGTCTAGTGATGGTTAAATAAATAAGCTTACCAACCACTTTCCTATAGAGCTTAGGATCATGAAAATCAATTTCCTCCTCTAACTCCCCCTTAGTTGCGATTTTATAACCTTCTTCTAAGGGTGTTTTGGCTGGCTTAGCTTCCATCATATCTGTGGATGTTAGTAGATCTACAACATATTTTCTTTGAGAAAGAAAAAGACCTTCCTTAAACCTACATACTTCAATTCCTAAGAAGTATTTAAGTTCTCCTAGATCCTTTATGTCAAAGACACTTTTTAAGTAATTTTTAGTAGATGCAATACCAATACTATCACTACCAGATATGATTATATCATCTACATAGATAAGAATAACTATGATACCTTCCTTACTCTTAAATGTAAAAAGAGTATGTTCCACTTCAGACCTTTTGAAGCCTTTATCCATTAAAGTAACACTTAATTTGTGGTACCATGCTCTTGGAGATTGCTTAAGGCCATAAATAGCCTTCCTTAGCCTTAGGATATTGCCGCTTCCTATCTCATCTTCTAGGCCAGGTGGAGGTGACATGTAAACCTCTTCTTCTAGTTCACCTTGCAAGAAAGCATTCTTGACATCCATTTGCCACAATTCCCACTCAAGATTAGTAGCAACAGTGAGCACAACATTGACAGAATGTAGCTTAGCAACAGGAGCAAATGTATCCCTATAATCCTCACCATAAGTCTGAGTAAAACCCCTAGCTACCAACCTAGCTTTATATCTATCAATTTCACCATTGCTTTTGTATTTAATGGTAAAAATCCACTTAGAACTTACAGCCTTCTTCCCTTTTGGTAAAATGGCTGAAGCATATGTACCATTCCTCTCCATGGTTTGTTTCTCAGCTAAGATAGCTTCCCTCCATTTCTTTATAGACATAGCTTCTTCATATGTCTTTGGGATCTGCTCATTGTCAAGACTAGAAATAAAAGCAACATGAGTAGAAGGTAAGTGTGCAATATTACAAACTCCCTGGTCATGATGAACTACAGCATTTCCATTGTAGAAGACTGGTGGATTTCTTTATCTTGTGCTCCTCCTTAAAACAGTAGGTTGAGCCTCCTCTTCTTCTTCACTCAAAACTTCAATGAGAGTAGGTCTTGTTCTTTTGGAAGCTGAAGCTAGAATGGAATCATCTCCTGCTGAGTCTTGTTGGACATGAGTAGATGCTTCTCCCCCCCCATGTTCAAGAGGAGGAAGCCCAGGAGAACCAAGGTTTGGCCGTGACATAGGCTGTGAGGACGCGGCTGGGCCAGAGATATCCACATTGCCGGATGGACCAGGATCTGCAAAGCCGTGAGGATGATCCTGTGGAGCCGTGACTGAGGGGCGTGAACTACCTGTTGCTGGGACATTTGGCTGAGGTGTATGCTGACTACCTCCTATTCCAATGCTCTCCAAGAGTTTCCTCAAGTATTCAGCTTGGTCTGTTCTTGTTGATGAGATGTCTTTAAATTGTTCCCAATTTCCTTCTTCATAAAAACTTTTGTCTTCTTGGAACTTCACATCTCTAGACACCATGACCCTTCTAGTCTCATGGTTATAACATTTGTATCCTTTTTGAGTGGAGGAATATCCAATGAACATAGCCTTTACACTTTTTGGTTCAAGCTTGTTCCTTTGTTCCCTAGGAATTAATACAAAACAAACACACCCAAAAACTTTTAAATGATCAATGGTGGGTTTAGTGTTGTTTAATACCTCAAATGGGGATAGATCATCAAGGACTTTTGTAGGTGTCCTGTTGATTAAGTAGCAGGCTGCTACAAGTGCATCCCCCCAAAATCTCTTAGGCACCTTCATGTGGAACATCATAGTTCTCACAACCTCCATTAGGTGCCTATTCTTTCTTTCAGCAACTCCATTTTGTTGTGGAGTATAAGGACAGCTTGTCTGATGCTCAATGCCATGCTTTGCTAGATGTTCCTTAAGTCTGGTACTTGTGTACTCCCCACCATTATCTGTTCTAAAGCACTTAATTCTTGCATTGTATTGATTAGTCACATATGCTTGAAAATTTAAGAATGCATCATACACCCTATCTTTAGAACTAAGGAGAGTAACCCATGTATATTTGGACTTTTCATCAATAAATGTCACAAAATATTTATGGTTTTCTCTAGATGGAAATGGGGATGTCCACACATCAGAATGCACCAATTCAAAACAATTTTCATATTCATGTATTGATTTTTCAAAAACTGTTTTACAATGCTTTCCAAGAATACATGAATCACACAATTCTTTTGACATTTTTAAACCAGGCACAATTAATTCAAGAGCTCTTGGATGAGGATGTCCTAGTCTAGCATGCCACAAATCTGAATCAGTACTAAAACCATGCGCCTGAAACACTGATTCTAATGCATTACAACTAGTCATATTATCAAGTACATACAAATCATCTTTTGTAGTTCCTTGTCCAAAGCACCTTCTAGTTTCAATATCCTGAAAATAAAAATCATTAGCACCAAATATAGCATGACAATTCAAATCAGTAGTAGCTCTTTTAACTGAGAGCAAGTTGGAGGTAAATGAAGGCATATAGAATGCCTTAGATTCTTTATCAAACAATTTCAATTTTCCTATGCCTTTGATTGGTACTTTGATTCCATTTGCAATAAGAACATTCCCTAGGGCAGGTTCTACATTTTCTAGTAAATCTAGATCACTAATCATGTGATGAGAAGCACCAGAATCAACAACCAAGGATTTAAAAGCATTAGATGTATAAGATGTTTGAAAAGAAGCATGAAAAGTTTTACCCATCACATTGCTCTCCTTTATTGCCTTAATGAGAGCTTCCAAGTCTGATTTTGTCACAAAATCTGATGCTTGTGACATAGTATTGCTGGCGCCTGATTGAGAAGGAGAATGGCTACATAAGGCGGCCTTTGAGGACACCAAACCGTGAGCTTGCTTGGCTGAGGAGATGGCCGACTGCTGTGGTGGGCGTAAAGCCCAAGAGGGTTTAAGATGAGGGTGAAGTTCCCAGCAATCCTTCTTTGCATGTCCCTCCTTCTTGCAATGATCACAAAATGGCCTCCTCTTCTTAGATGCATTTGTTGGCCTAAAGAAACTTTTGTGAGCAGCTACTAGTTCAGCTTTGTTGCCAAACAATCTATGTGATCCTTGCTCCTTTTGAATTTGAGCACACACTTCCTCCAAGCTAGGCAACTTATCAGACCTGAGAATATGCTTAATAAGATCTGAGTAAGTAGAATTAAGAGTTAAAAGTAACCCAAACACCTTATCTTGTTCCTTTCTTTCAAGGAGTACAAGTGGTTCAATAGTGGCTGGCCTTAGCATGTCTAGCTCAGCCCACAAAGCTCTGAATGAGCCATAGTGCTTTGTAAATTCAACATCCTCCTGCCTTAATTCATTCAAAGCTTTCTTCACTTCAAAAATTCTCAAAAGGTTAGTAGTGTTACCATACACCTTAAGCAAAGTGTCCCATAGATCTTTTGCATTTTCACAAAAAGAATAAGCTTCTAAAAGATCACTAGCTAGAGAATTTTGTAAAATAGAAAGTACCAACTGATCTTCTTGGTACCATTTGGCTTGAGCTGCATCACTCACTTCAGCCACTTCATTGTCCTCAATGCCATTTGTGGCAATGTGGTTCCAAAGACCTTTACCACCTAAAGTGGTTTTCATGGTCCTAGACCATAAGAGATAATTTGCTCCATGTAGAATGACTGGAGCTTTAAGAGATGTCTGAATCTCCATGCTTAATAGACAGACTAGGTTAGTAAATCAGGTAAGAAATTGTGATACAAGACAGAACCTTTGGTCAAGGTAAGTATGAAGCCGGCTATTCACAGCTTCGGAATAAACCGCTGGTCACAACTTGGTCAGTGTAGGCGTGTAGATCACTGAATCAGCTGGTCACGCTCAAGACTGCTGGCCACCAGGTCGCTTGGTCACGTGTGGTCACAATTTTGGACGCGCTGCTCACAAATTCCAGTGGCTGGTTGCGCTTTGGTCGGAACAAGTATTGTCCGAAATGGTCTCGCCTTGGTCGGAATGGTCACGCCTTGGTCGGGACAGGTATGGTTCCTGCACACGGACACAGCCACACCAAGAAAAGCAAACGAGAGCCGTGACAGTATAATCCAGCAAGGCAAGAAAAACAAAAGAATTTACCAAGTTACTTGTACTTCAAGTAAGTTCAACCACTTGTAACTAACCTCAACAACCTACAACTACCTTTAACTAATCCTAACAACTCTTAGTAACAAGAATTGTAACAGATTAAGAATATTAATTCTGACTTTATCAAGATTCAATTAAAGAAAATTCGAATTTAATCCCTAGAACATTTGATAAATTCAAGAAATCAAATTTTAAGACTTCCAAAACTGAATAAGCAATTCAAGAAAATCAATCTTGAAACCCTAAACCTATTGGATTGACTTGAAATTTCGTAAGAACCTTCACAAGATACTTCTTAAACTTTCCAGAATTAAAATTTAAAGAAAACTAAGAAAATCTTAGAATTATAACACTAGATTCTTGACACAGGTATTTTCGAACGACTTTCAGTAAAACTTCAAGAAAACCTTTAAAACACAATGGAATCGAGTTCTGCTTTCTTTAAACAGAAACTAGACTCAAGGGGCTTGAGTTTAGGCTTTTGAAATTCACGATTTGACGAAATATTGACGTCGAGATGACCTGGGGAATGTAGAGGTTCGAAACAAACACGATCACGAACACCTTTTGGAAGAAAATTCGTATCTTTTGATTCCCTGGGCCAAATGATGCGATCTTGGTGGCTATGGAAACGGAATTCGCCGATGCACACTCCAGTGAAAGCCGATCGTCAATTAGAGTCGTGGATTGATCGGAATTTGATTTGCAAGATGACGTTCGAAATTGATCCAGAAACAGATGAAGAACAAGAAGAATTCTTGTGAAATCAATGAAAGAATGATGAAAATTTCCCAGATTTGATGTAACCTGGCTCTGATACCATGAAAGATTATGAGATTGAGAGATTTCTAGAATGAGAGAATGAGAGAATGAGAGATTAGAGAGAATTAGAGAATTAGAGAGAAGAATTATTTTATTAGAAAATGAGAATTATGAATTCTTACTTACAAAATGTGAAGGGAGTAAGGTATTTATACTATACTAGTCTAGGCTTGTTTGGATACAAGGATAGCCTTATACTTAAGTGGCTTACAAGGATAACATAAATCTATAATACAAACAAGCCTTAGACTCTCCCTTTTACACACATATAAATCGCCTTTTAACTAGACATAAAGGCCTTCATAAATTCATCACTTCTTCTTCATTCCAACAGTTTCTTGCCATATTCTTCATCAAGGGTTGTTATTTGATGAATTATGTGCATTTTCCCAGTGGTTTCATCAAATTTGGTCTCCTGAGTCAAACGTTATCCACGTTCTCTTCCGGTGGCTTCGCATTCACCTCCTCCGCGAGTGTCTGGGTTTCAAACGAGCATATCTTCTTCAAATCTTCATCAAATCGAGAACTTTAAAAGCCTAAACTTAATTAGAACGAGTCTAGTTGATGATTCAGGAGGTCTGAGCTTCTCTTTCTCATTTTTTGAATCTTTATTGATCAATATACTCCGACGTGTTCAGATTTGACCTCTACAGGGTTTTGGTGGTAAAAATCTGATTATTTCACAATATTTTTCAAAAATTGAATGATCAGAAGATATTTAAGGATCTATTTAAGGGTATCAAGAAGTTTCATCTCAATCCAAATAGTTTTAGACTTCAAGAAAGATTTTCTTGAAAGTTTTTAAAACTCTGTTTTTTTTTTAAATTGGAGGGAATTTGATTAGGCAGTTTCAACAATTTTTAATCTCTGGATCATTTTGACTTAAGCAGTAGAAGGCTGTTAAAACTGTTTACCAAGGTTTTTTAGGCTGTTGAAAGTTGTTGCTCACGGTTGAAAGTTGTTGGACGCGCCTTTGGTATTGTGGTCTATCGCGTGCGTCCTGCGTGTGTGTTGGCATGCTGTCTCCTTGTCTTATCTTCTTGCAAGATTTAAAACTGAACCAGATAAAGTACCAAATGAACATAAAGGCTCCAGTTCTGATTCAAGGATCGAACTACCTTCTCTGGTCAAGGACTATGAGAAATACTTTATGCAACAAATGATTGTGGAACCATGTACTCAAAGCGGCCATACCAACAATTGAAGGGACTACTTCAGATGGAGCTGCTTCTGATGATCATGATGATCAAATTAAATGGTTTCAGGAAGACCAGATGGTACTCTTTATAATCCAAAACTCTCTTGTTGGTTCTCTCTTAGAAGCATATTCATATTGTGAAAATGCTAAAGATCTTTCGGAGACTTTAAAAACAGTGTATGGAAACACTACTAACATCATGAGAATTTTTGAGGTAAAAAAAGCTTTGAATGATCTTAGACAGGAGGATGTTGAGTTCACAAAGCATTATGTATCCTTTAGAGCATTATGGACAGAGCTAGAGATGCTAAGGCCTGCCATAATTGATCTCATTACTCTTCATGAAAGGAAAGAACAAGAAAAAGTGTTTGGGTTGCTCTTGACTTTAAACAATAACTACACTGATTTGATTAAGCACATTCTTAGGGAGGAAAAACATTCTAGCTTAGAGGATGTATGTGCTAAGATTCAGAAGGAACAAGGGTCTCTTCAGCTGTTTGGAAGCAAGGAAGACCCGGTGGTTGCCCACAAGAGTTTCTTCAAGCCGGCTCCAGCTGAATCCAAGAATAAGAGAGCCGTGTGTGATCACTGCAAGAGAACCGGTCACACCAAGAAAGAGTGTTGGGTTCTTCATCCTCAGTTGAAGCCAAGCTGTTTCATTGACAGGTCCAAACCTCCATCAACAAGCGCCACTATATCCTCATACTTGGTGCAAACAACCGCCTCTTCATTGGCCTAAAATCCGGTCCAAGTCCCTCCTTCTGAGTTTGTGAAGAACTAAGACTTGGAAACTCTCTTCAAAGCTTTTAGCTCTGGTAATGTGTTGGGTAAATCTCTTCATGCTTCTTTTCAAACACCCATTGTTTCTAAACCTTTGATTGTTGATTCTGGAGCTTCGCATCACATGATAAGTGATTTAGGTTTGCTAGAAAACTTAGAACCTGTCTTAGGTAATGTGGTAATAGCTAATGGAATCAATGTGTCAATTTAAGGAATTGGAAAGCTTAAATTGTTTGATAAAGAATCTAAAGCCTTTTATATGCCATATTTCACATCTAACTTATTGTCTATTAATAGATCTACCACAGATCTTAATTGTCAAGCTATAATTGGTCCTAATGATTTCCACTTTCAGGATTTTGAAACAAGTAGGAAATTTGGACAAGGAACAACAAAGAATGATTTGTATGTGCTTGAAGACTTGTCCATGCATTCTTTACAAGAACCTTGTGCTAATAGTGTAGATGTCAATGTCACAGCTGAAATTTGGCATGCTAGATTAGGTCATTCTCATCCTAGATCTTTAGAATTGACAATCCCTGTAATTTAATTGCAAAATGATTTGTGTGAATCATGCATTCTCGGGAAATATTGTAAGACTGTTTTTGAAAAACAATTCATTCATATAATTGCTTTGATTTGGTGCATTCTGATATTTGGACATCTCCCTTTCCTTCAGGAGAAAACCAAAAATATTTTGTGACCTTTATTGTTGAAAAATCTAAATATAATTGGGTTACATTGCTTAATTCTAATGATAGGGTGTTTGATGCATTTCTTAATTTTAATACATTTGTTACTAACCAATACAATGCCAAGATTAAATACTTTAGAACAGATAATGAAGGGGAATACACTAGCACCAAGTTTCAGCAACACTTGGCCAAACATAACATTGAACATCTAATAAGATGTCCCTACACTCCACAAGAAAATGGAGTAGCTGAAAGGAAGAACAGACATTTGATGGAAGTTCTGAGAACAATGATGTTCCACAAGAAAGTTCCCAAACGATTTTTGGGAGATGCTCTAGTAGCTGCATGCTACTTAATCAATAGAAGTCCAACTAAAGTTCTAGATGATTTGTCTTCCTTTGAGGTATTAAACAAAATAAGCCTAATATTGAACACTTAAGAGTATTTGGGTGTGTTTGTTTTGTTTTAGTACCAGGATAACTTAGGAACAAGCTGAAACCAAAGAGCACCAATGTCATGTTCATTGGGTATTCCCTACACAAAAGGGATATAAATGCTACAATCCAGAGACTAGAAGAGTTCTAGTATCCAGAGATGTCAAATTCCAAAAGTCCAAAGGATTGTATCAAGAAGGAACTTGGGAAGAATTCAAGGACATCTTAACAACAAGACATGACCAAAGCTGAGAATCTAAGAAGGATCTTAAAAAACATTGGCATATTCCCTCCAAAGGCACCAGCACATGGCCCAAATCCTCATCAAACGCCAGGACCAGATCAAGATCAACCTTCAGTCCCTGTATTGGCTTGGCCCAAACCAGGACCAGCCCAGCCTAAACCGCGTCCATCCAATCACGACCGAGCACCATCGTCTTCTCTGCATGAACTGGACTCGACCTTGTCCCGGCCCGCTCCAGCTCGTGGACCATTCACCAGCTCCATCCATGGCTCCATCCTCATCAGCTCCATCCATGGTTCCATCCTCCTCCCGGCCTCGAACAAGGGCTCAGGCGCGGGATGTGTCGGCATCAACTCCAATCCCGGTGCGGCCTTCTCTCCAACCAGGCCAATCACCTCCTCTTGGTCATGAGGGGGGCCAGGAATCTAGACATGATCAAGAGGAGGATTCAGAAGGAGATATTCTTGTCTCAGCTTCTAAAAGGCCAATCAACATCCAACCTTACCTTTGGGATGCTCAAGAAGGAGAATAAAAAGAGGAACCAACTATTGTTCTTACAAGAAGTACAAGGCAGAGATTCCCACCCAACTTCTACTACAACAACAATGCAGTAGTTCACCATGATCAGGAAGAGTGTAATCTAGTTCATATACATGTTCTCATGTTGCATTTATTGTTAGCCTTGATAAAGAGAAGATTCCAAATACCTATGAGGAAGCAATGGAGATAAAGGAGTGTAGAGAAGCAATTCAAGCTGAAACATAAGCTATGGAGAAGAATCAAACCTATGCGCCAGCCACTCTTCCAAAAGGGAAAAAGACTGTAAGTTTTAAATGGTTCTTCACCATTAAATATAAAAGCAACGGTGAGATAGATAAGTATAAAGCTAGGTTGGTGACTAGAGGATTCACACAAACTTATGGTGAAGATTATAGGGACACTTTTTCTCCTGTAGCTAAATTACATTCAGTTAATGTTGTTTTGTCTATTGCTGCTAACCTTGATTGGGAGTTATGGCAAATGGATGTTAAGAATGCATTCTTACAAGGTGAGCTAGAAGAGGAAGTGTACATGACACCACCACTAGGTCTAGAAGATCAAGTAGGTGGCAGCAACACACTGAGATTAAGAAAGACTATATATGGCTTAAAACTATCTCCAAGAGTGATCTTAAGGAACAAAGGCTTCAAAATATCAGAAGTTTAACACGCTCTCTTTACACTTCAGAGTAAGGAAGGTACTATGGTTATACTCATTTATGTGGATGACATAATCATATCCGGAAGTGATAAAGTAGGCATTGATTATACTAAAGCTTATTTAAAGAGTGTCTTTGATATTAAGGATTTAGGTGAACTTAAATACTTCTTAAGAATTAAAGTGTGTAGGTTCAACGAAGGTTTCTTCTTATCTCAAAGAAAATATATTGTGGATTTACTAACCTCTACAGGTAAGATAGAAGCTAAACCAGCTAAGACACCCCTAAAAGAAGGTTACAAGATAGAATCTAAGGGGGAGCTAGGAGATGGCAAGTTCCATGATGCAAAACTGTATAGAAAAGTGGTTGGTAAGCTCATATATTTAACCATCCTAGACCCGACTTATATTTTGTTGTGAATCAGGTGTCTCAACATATGCAAAACCCAAAGATAAGGCATTAGGACATCAACATGCGCATATTGAGAAATTTGAAATGCACTAAAGAATAAGGTATATGGATGGGTGGTAATGGAAACACATAAGTTGTAGGTTTTGTCCCAATTGGGTTTTCCTTTTTTAGTTTTTTAATGAGGTAATGCTTCATGGTTGCAAGATTAGGTATTCTCCATGACTTAAGATTGAGGGGGAGTGTTGGAATGAAGAAGAATGATGAAGACAAGAGAAGAAATGAAGAAGTGTGCCTTAGACTCTAAGTAGGCGCCATGTGTCCAAATGGAGTGGCTTAGGCTTGTTTTTTATTAATGATATGTTATCTTTGTAGCCAAACATGTATTAAGCTATCTTAGTATACAAACAAGCCTAGACTAGATTAGTATAAATAGCTATCTCTCTCTTCCTTTGTAATTAAGAAATTCATTTTTATAAAATCTCAATAATATTCATTCTCACTTTTCTCTCTAATCTCTCTCTCTCACAAAATCCAAATCTTTAAATCTCTCAATCTATTAATCTTACAGCTGGCTCACCAAGAAAGCTTGGGGGCGGCCTCAATAGGACTTAGACAAAATTCTTAGGGTTTTGTTTAATTCTAAATTGCTTGTTATTTCACTAATGAATGGTCCACATGCTTATATAATGCCTTGTTACAACTTAAGCTAAAAACATGATGTTTAGCCCTTTAAGAAATAAAAACAACAAGTAATGGCGAAATTTAAAGGACTTTGGTCCTAAGTAGCCTACATGACTCATAAGTCCAAATAATATACTTAGTGTAAAATATAAATAAAAGATAGAAAAGCCCAGTTAAACACTTAGGCAAAAATCGGTGGTGACTTGTGAATGGTGTGGAGTCATGAACAAGTCTTCACCGTCCTGCGCACTAAGAGTATTGCTTCATTAAAACATTCTTCGGAAAATCCAATGGGATAAAACCGAAGATAGGAAAAAGAGTACATCCATTGTTCCTTGTCCGACTTGAAGGGGTCGGGGTCGTATGGACCAGGGTCGGTCGGGTTGGATTCCGGCGCGGTCGGTCCGAATTCCTGACGGGCTCCACTCTCCAGTAGCATGCTGAGTTTGTCTCCTAAGGCCTTTCTCTTGGACCGTGTGAGAGATCTTGGTGGAATAACTGGTGCAGTAGCTGGGACGATATCTTCATCACTCTCAAACCGATTAGAGCCAAGAGACTGATTATGATCATGATCCAAGCACCAATGATGCTGACTAAGGTGAAGATCCATGGCCTGGAGATGACTCCTCAAACTCTGAAAGTGAGGAAGAGTCACTCATGGAAGAGTTATAAGAAGAAGAGGGCTGTGAAAGAGATGCCAACACAGAAATTTATGAAGAGTATCTATGGTAAAGGTTCAGAACAAGAACCACCAGACCAGAGTCACTACCAAGTCTATGAAGAAGAAGGAAGCCATAAAAGAAGCATGGCATGAAGCTGAAGAACGTGAGTCTCAATAGCAAGACTCGGAAGATCAGTCCTTTGAAGACCATCAACAAGAATATGAGGCAATGAATGAGTTTGAAGAAGAAGAACACCAAGAAGATTCTTGTCAAGAAGAGCCATACCACATTTGTTTCTCAGGTCATGATCAAGAACCAGAGGCTTACTTAAGATGGGAGCGAGACATGGATGCATGGTTTTGAGAAAATCAGGTTCCAGAGGAGGAAATAACCATTATTTCTGAAGATACTATAATTGAAGAAGCCTATCTACAATGAGACGAAGATGCTAACTGTTGGAATAAAGAAGAATTATGAAGACAAAGAGAAGAAATGAAGAAAGTGTGCTTTAGACTCTAAACTTTCTATACTTCAAAACTCCCTAGCTGGATCTCTTTTAGAAGCATATTCATATTGTGAAAATGCTATAGATCTTTGGGAAACTTTAAAAAATGTATATGGCAATACTACTAACCTCATGAGAATTTTTGAGGTCAAGAAAGCTTTGAATGATCTTAGACAGGAGGATGCTGAGTTCACAAAGAATTGGGGATCCTTTAGAGCATTATGGGCAGAGATAGAGATGTTAAGGTCTGCCACAATTGATACCATTACTCTCCATGAAAGGAGAGAACAAGATAAGGTGTTTGAGTTACTTTTGACTTTGAACACTAACTATGTTGATTTGATTAAGCACATTCTTAGGGAGGACAAGCTTCCTAGTTTAGAGGATGTCTGTACTAAGATTCAGAAGGAGCAAGGGTCTATATTAATCAATAGAACTCCAACAAAAGTTCTAGATGATTTGTCTCCCTTTGAGGTATTACAAAACTAAGCCTCATATTGAACACTTAAGAGTATTAGGGTGTGTTTGTTTTGTTTTAGTACCAGAAGAACTTAGAAACAAGCTGGAACCTAAGAGCACCAAGGCCATGTTCGTTTTGGTATTCTCCTACACAAAAGGGATACAAATGCTACAATCCAGAGACTAGAAGAGTCCTAGTATATAGAGATGTTAAATTCCAAAAATCCAAAGGATTCTATAAAGAAGGAACATGAGAGGAATTCAAGGACATCTCAACAACAAGACATGATCAAGCTGATAATCTAAAGAGGATCTTGGAAAGCATTGGTATAATCTCTCCAAAGACACCAGCTCCTGGCCCAGGACCAGCTCACCAAGCGCCAGGACCAGCTCCAGAACAATCAGATTCGGTCTTGAACTGCCTGAACCAGGACCATCCTAGCCCAAGCTGTATTCACCCAGGGACGACCCAGGTCCAATCCAGATGCGACCCAGGCACGACCCAGGCATGACCCAGGTCCAACCCAGACGCGACCCAAGCACGTCCCAGCCTACTCCAGCACATGGACCATCTGACCCAGACTCGTCCATGTTCCCATCATCCTCCCAGCCTCGAGCCAGGTTACAGGCGCGGAAACAACCCCAAGACGTACCGGCATCACCCCTGGTACGGTCTCCTCTTCAACGAGGCCAATAACCTCTCTTTGGTCATGAGGGGGGTCAGGAACCTAGACATGATCAAGAGGAGGATTCAGAAGGAGATATCTTAGTCTCAGCTTGTAAAATTCCAAGGGACATTCAACCTAATCTTGTGGATACTCTCAAAAGTTATCCAAGTCCTCATACGGTGGTGTCACGATCGTCTTTGCCGCGAGACTACGGGTTTGAAACGAGTATATCTCCCTCAATTCTTCATCAAATCAACTGATTCCAAAGCCTAAGCTCAAGGAAAACGAATATAGTTGATGAATCAGGAAGTCCGCTTTGCCCTTTTTCACGTTTAGAACCTTTCTTGATTAATCTTCTTCAACGGGTCCACATTTGATCTATTTGGGGTATTTGTGTTAAAACCTCAATTTTTCTTAATCTTTTGTGAATCTTGGACATTCAAAACTTATTTAAGGATCTTTTAGAGGGTCTCAAGAAGTTTCATCTCAATCCAAATAGTTTTAGACTTCAAGAAAGGTTTTCTTGAAAGTTACTAAAAAATCTGTTTTTTTAAAAAATATTTGGAGGCAAAAGTGGTTCTTAATTAGATTAAATATTTTTAACAGTTTTATGACTGAATCTTTGCTAGTTAGGTTGCTAAAATTTTAAGAAGTTGTTTGACCAAGGGCTGTTAGGCTGTTAGAGGTTGTTACTAACGGTTGCAGGCTGTTGGAGGTTGACGCACCTTGGTTGCTCACAGTAAGGACAGGCGCGTGTGTTCTGGTCTGGTTTCTTCTTGGTTTAATTTTCTTGCAGGTTTTAGACAAAGCCTAATGTAGTACCAGACAAATATAAAGGCTCCAGTTGTGCTTCATGGGACGAATTATCTCCTCTGGTCAAGAACTATGATGACAACCTTGTGCAGCTAAGGGTTATGGACTCATGTTACAAAGGCGCCTGTTATAGCCATTGAAAAGGATAACTCAGATGATCAAGATGATAAAAAAAATGGTTTCAGGAAGACCAGATGGTACTTTCTATACTTTAAAACTCCCTAGCTGGATCTCTTTTAGAAGAATATTCATATTGTGAAAATGCTAAAGATCTTTGGGAAACTTTATAAAATGTATATGGCAATACTACTAACCTCATGAGAATTTTTGAGGTCAAGAAAGTTTTGAATGATCTTAGACAGGAAGATGCTGATTTCACAAAGCATTATGGATCCTTTAGAGCATTATGGGCAGAGCTAGAGATGTTAAGGCCTGCCACAGTTGATCTCATTACTCTCCATGAAAGGAGAAAAAAGATAAGGTATTTGGGTTACTTTTGATTTTGATCACTAACTATGTTGATTTGATTTAACACATTCTTAGGGAGGACAAGCTTCCTAGTTTAGAGGATGTATGTGCTAAGATTCAGAAAGAGCAAGGGTCTCTCCAGCTGTTTGGAAACAAGGAAGAACTGGTGGTTGCCCACAAGAGCTTCTTCAAGGCGCTAGCTGAGTCCAAAAAGAAGAGAACTGTGTGTGATCACTACAAGAGAACCGATCACACCAAGAAGGAGTGTTGGGTGCTTTATCCTGAGTTGAAGCCAAGCTGGTTCATTGACAGGTCCAAATCTTCATCAGCAAGCAGCCCTAGCTCCTCTAACCTGGTACACACAACTGCATCTACTTTGGCCAACAATCCGGTCCATGCCCCTTCATATGAGTTTGTGAAGTAATCAGACTTGGAAGCTCTCTTCAAAGCCTTTAGCTCCGGTAATGTGTTGGGTAAATCACTTCATGCTTCTTTTCAAACATCTATAGCTTCTAAACTTTGTTTGTTGATTCTGAAGCTTCTCATTACATGATCAGTGATTTAGGTTTGCTAGAAAACTTAGAACATGTCTTAGGTAGTGTGGTAATAGCTAATGGAATCAATGTGCCAACTAAAGAAATTTGGAAGCTTAAATTGTTTGATAAAGAATCTAAAGCCTTTTATTTGCCATCTTTCACATCTAACTTGTTGTCTATTAAGAGAGCTACTACTGATCTTAATTGTCAAGCTATATTTGGTCTTAATGATTTCTAATTTCAAGATATTGAAACAAGTAGGAAATTTGGATAAAGAACATTTCATTTTTCTAAAATCTTAATAATAATCATTCTTACATTTTTCTCTAATCTCTCTCTCTCTCTCTCAATCTACAGATCTCTAAATCTCTTAATGTCATAATCTTTCATAACCTCAGGCTTGACTATGATCTACCAGACCGCACATGGGAAGAGATGAAGCAGTTTTTGCACAAGGAGTTTGTGAAGGAATTGGCTTGCTACCATCTTGAGACGTCTTGCGGGTGACACATGTTTGAGAATTTAATAGTCTAAGGTCACGAAGTGATTCTCACAAACATGAGAACAATCGGGATGAGAATGTGCTATTGCTTGGACATTTTTCCATATTATTGGTGTGATTGGTTTAGTCATGCTGTTAATAAAATTGCTTGTGCTTGATATCAATTATTGTTGCTTATGCATTTTTGGGGTCTTAGGATTGTTATTTAGTTATCCAGCTCACTGAGAAAACTAGTTTTTTATCCAAACTCATTCTTGTTGAAAAAGACAGGAAGATCGAGGTATGACGCGACGTTTGAACCAGTGTAGATTTTATGGCTTTTGCTAAAAAAATGTATGTTTAAAGTACTTGTAATATATACATTATTTTGAAATGTTTTTTTGTGGCCACTAAGACTATGAGCATTTACATAAGCGACTTTTGGGAATGTATATTAAGATATTTTCAGTAAAATGTGTAAGTATATGATGTTACTAGCCCTGGCCAGGCAAATCAACTATGAATCCTACTCTGAATTAAGGAACCTTGAGTATAGACAGGTAGGTATTAGTGCATCATTTGTTCATTTGAACTCATGGAATATCTCCGAGAGCCTCGGGTAGGACATTTGGCTGCACTAAAAGTAACACTTTCGGTCAGCGGAGATCGGGGATGTTACAACAGAAGTCATCTTAACCAAACAGGCTTTGTGATGCAGGGTGAAGTGAACCAAATAGATGAAAACGCAAAGAAGAAACCACAGTTGCAAATCCACATCAAACAATAGATGGTAGAGATTAATCTAATCCAATGGCTAAGACTAAAATACTCATAAATAAAGCGGATTCTTTGGTGTCAAATGCAGATTCTTAGGAATTATGGACAACTCCATAAGGATCATGGACATATCCTTAGGGATCAAAGGTGATTTCCCAGTGGTGAAGAAAAATTTCGATACTTGACCAGTTATGAAAAATTTTGGTACGGTCCATCAATTTTTGATGCGACCCAAAGACGTCCTGGACGAATTGGGCCGTAACAAAAAGCTGGCATGAAAGAATTTAGTTCAGGTATTCTACTCCAAAATTTTCGTTTATTTTCAGGCTCGCCAATTAGATCGATTGACAACACGAGATCGAATGCTACAATGGATTTCTAGGATTTTAGTGGCATGTATTCTCCCTTCGAATCAGTTTGAAACACACAACCATCTCTTCTTCTCATGTCAACACTCATGTGAAATTTGAGAAATTCTTTCTAAAGATCTCTTTAGCCAAAAATTATGTTGCAGACTGATATTCAATTATCCAAATATTCTCAAACTTTGACTCTCCCTGACTAGAAGTATCCCTAAATTTTTCTTATTTACAAAATATTTACTGTTACCTTTTTAGCATAAATATATATTCAATAAAATTATGAATCTTCTATATATTAAAAATATATATGTATATAATTTTAAAATATTATATTAAAACAATATATATATATAATTTTAAAAATATTCTATTAAAATAAAATATGCTTGTATATTATCTTTATGTCGAATTTAGTTTTTTTCCTTCAAAATTTAGAAAATATGATTAATGATTATTATAAAATATAAATTATTATTTCTTTTACAATGATAAATCAACACAACTAAATCAAACGTTTACATAGCCAAATTGGGATATAGATTACTGTGTCAATATTTTAATTTTTAATATACAAAATTTACATTAAAAATAAATAATTGAATAATTGCTATTCATCAAGTATTCACTTGTAGAAAAATAAACTGGTTATGCATTTTAAGAATATGGGCCAAATGATTTGAAGGATGATTGTGGGCTTAAAAAGTCCATTCGAAAACGAAAAATATTGGAGTATCGAAGATAGTGTGGAAAACGTAGAAGACGCAAATGGCGGCAGCGATATCAGCGAATTGGGCGTTTGTTGCTGCAAGGCGTGGACGACAACAATGGGGAACAATTCCTTTGTCCTGTAGTTTGTCGTCTTTGGGACCAAACACAAGAAAGCTTGTTCTATACTCGAAACCAGGATGTTGTCTCTGCGACGGCCTCAAAGAGAAGCTTCAAGCTGCTTTCTCTCTCTCTGGTCCTGATTCACTCCACGACGTTACTCTTCAGGTCTTACAAAACCTAGTTTCGCAATCTAAGTACAAAATTGATTCATTTTTTAGAAATTTTCAAGTATTATCGCTATAGTAATATCGATGCCTAGGATTATTTCGATTCTGGTTTGATTTAGTGGATAGACATGCACAAGAATTTAAAACTTGGAGTTACTTTGTAAAAATTTCATGGATTGATTTGATTTCGTTGTCACTAGTTCTGATTCATATCACTACAGAAACATATTGATTCAGAATTTTTCAGAATTTTCCAATTCTTGAAAGACAACTCTATCCTTGGCTTAAACCCACATAGCAAGTCCTGTACTCACTCAAATAAACCACTAGGCCACACGATCGTGGTTCTGGAATTGATGTGCTTTTCATTTGAGCATTGATAGGTTAGAGATATCACTACGAATCCCGAGTGGGAAAGAGCTTATCAGTATGAGATACCAGTCTTGGCTAAAGAGAATTCTGATGGCAAAGAGGTGTGTGTTCTACATTTCAAGCCTTCTTTGTTATGTAGATTTTGCAAGATTGATTCATATCAAATTATTTCTTTATGGTAGGAAATTTTGCCAAGGTTGTCTCCACGTTTAAGTGCGGAGATTATACAGAAGAAGCTACTTGCTGCTTTGAGTTGATCAATTACGTGCACGAAAGTGGAAACAAAGATAAGAAAACGTGTATAAGGTTGTACTCTTTTACTCTCATATGCAGGAAAGTTATTTTTAAATCCCGTGTTGTAGCTTCATACTGCTTTTCCTTTTTGTTTGTAATCTGTTGGAATTTTATTGCTTTATGAATGGTTGATACTGATTTGCTTCTTACCATCTATGCAAATGGTGCATTATGTGGTCTTTGACTAACCCATTAATTTGAATGAATTGACAACAAGAGTGATTTGCTAGAATTGTCGCCGTAGTTTACTTTTGCCTTTCTCTGTATTGTTATTGTTTTAGCTTTTGGTTTTGATTGTTGCCGAAACTTTGACGTTTACTAGGCACTTAACTTGTTCAGTTTCTTTATAAGCACATATATATATATATATATATATATATATCAATTTGTTGCTGTCTTTTGGCCGTCGAAAAGCAAAAGGTTTGATGAACTTTTCTTTGCGTTATGAAAAGTATTGTTCTAGTAATTTGATTTTGTGATGCTATTACGGTATTCTCTTGAATTTGAACATCTATATTACTTTCACGGAACTGCCAGTTCTTGAATAATCGATATTGGTTTTGTGTTTCTTTCCGCATTCTCTACTTTTAGTATAGATTGCGATTTACACTATTTATTTCTTTCCATAACTTTCATGATTGACCATGACTTTTTTTTCAGTGTCATTCCCGATATAGGTGCTGCGATGCAACTTGTCGGTAACATCTTGGAACTCAGAATTCTATTTCTCTATGTCAAAAACTGAAAGCAAGTTTGCTTATGTAAGCATTCATTATCTTGGATTAAAATATTTGCTAGTTGTGTAATCATCTATGCCTGTCGATTACTCGGATTTTACGATCAAATCTTTTTTCACTCCTCTCAGCAAACACATTACTATATTAGAAAAGCAAGCTGGGGCTTTTATGATGAGTGAAACACTTGTTAATAATTTTATTTTCCATCTTTTAGAGATCATGAAGGTCTCTGCCTAAAAACCCAAAAAGCAAAGAAATTAGGCCCTCCCTAAAATGGTCCCTGCTACATATTTTATTCACTTGTCACCATCTTTGTAAATGTATCTACCTGATAAGTCTTCTATAAAAATTCTTTTTATCAATCAGTAGTTGCATCTTTTGGCTGTATTATTGAGTTGAGAGCCATATCATTATAGTTTAATGGAAAGAACCAGTCTTGATCAAATACTCATCACGTCGTTAGTGCGAAATCTAATATTCGCTTGAAACAAACCATTATTTTGCTTAGTTGAACCAAAAGATTGATGATAGTGTCCTATCCTGAATTATTAATTCTTTTTTTCTTCTTATCATTCTTTTCTTATAGTCTTTATAGGGTGGGTGAAAAAAGCAATTAGCTAGCTTTTGGTAATATCCTTGTGTACCTTCCTTGGCAGAAATGATATGCACTTTCTCATAACTTGATTACATGTGCCTCTAGTTATAATGGCATACGTTTCTATTTTTGGTCATTGCCAATTTATAGATTAGCCACATACGTGTAAGGCTGTCCATTTCGGGTATGAAGACGAGAAATAACAGGTGAGCGTTGGAAATAAGTAATTTCCAAAACTCTTGTAACCAAAATCACTGTCCAAGCTCTTACTAATTAAGTTAGGGTTAACTTCAAGCCATATACAATATAATCTCTATAAATTAATATTTTGGTAAATTAATATAAATTTACAGTTTCAAATTAAGTTTATGATCCAACTATTTCTTGATAAATTAATGTTTTGTTAATTAATAAAATATCATGGTTATTATTGTATTTTGATCATTTTTAAAAAACTTATGGATGATAGTTGATATTTTTTTAATTTTGAAATTTTAATACTCGAAACATATATTTTTTTGCACTGTCCAAATAAGTTGATATGGATGCTAACACGTATTAGGGGTTGACCGGTTCTTTCGTTACAATCCATAAACGTAGCATTTGTGGGTGATAGCAATTATTGAAAATTGATGACAATTATGGAAACCGCTTTTCTCATTTTTTACCGTTCCAAATCTTTTAAAATCAAAAACTTATTTTTTCTAGCTTTTGTGTTTGTGGGTAGTTGCGGATGAGTAATAAAAACATATATTTTAAAAAAAACAGAGAAAAACTTCATTTTAAAATCAGTATATATATATATATATTGATTTCAAAAATTAAAATTAAAATACTACAATTATGAAATATATGAATGAATTTAACATTTCTAATTGATATTTACTAACCATTTATCATAATTTATATTTGTGATTTTTAAACCAATTTTGTCATAATTTTTTTCTTAGTCATTAGAATATATATATATATATATATATATATATATATATATATATCTAATAACTGAAATATTTTTAAGTTTAACATTATTATCTATAGAAAAAAAATTCCATTAAAATCATAACTTTTATCTTAACTAACGAAAATTTTTAAAAATATATATATATTATATACATAATGTCTTATCACTAGTTATATTGAAATAATAATTTTGTTATAATAATATGGTTTTTGATATTTTTATGACTATATAATAAGTTTATATTGTTAATTCCCTTTATTATTTAACGGTAACTTTATTCGATAGACTATTAGTCATAAATTTTGTGCAAACATACCTATTTAGAATTCTTTAATCACCCACCCCTGTATCCATTGTGTTTAATTCGATGCGCCAATTCAATAGATTGCTTAATTTTCAATTTTAAACACTATTTGTTGCTCAATTACACTATACTACAGTTTGAAGTAAGCAATGGCCGAGTGAATAGAGAAGGCAAATGACGTTCTTTACAATAATTAAAATAATCATGTCGCCAATTTCTTCCTTTTAACCATTGACCAAAAACCTGCAAAAAAAAAAACCACTGACCAACAACCCAAAATCACCTTTATTTCCTCCTTCCTACCGACGAGGAGAAAGTTTCCCATCTTTTGTTACTGTTTAGAATTCTTTAACCACCCTAACAGGTAGAGATAAACGCTCACATTTTAATTTTATTCTTGTGTATAGTGGTTATGTACAGTAGGAATCAATTTCTAATATACTCTTAAATCTCAGGTGATGTTCTGAAATATTTCTCTTTAAATTATAATATAGAAAATTACAATTTTGTCCTTTTTATGGGTTTTATATTAATATATGTAATATATTTCAACAAAAACATGTTGGCATAGATGGTAGCGTATTCTTAGTATGATCTTGAGGATGCGGGTTCAAAACCCAGTATGTGCAGAATTATTACTTAAATATGTGCGTGAGATGATGGTGCTTGGGTTCCGGTGAATGCGCGTGACACCTGTATGCATTTAGGGTTTAGTTTTCACATACACGCAGGGGTATTTTTGTCTTTCCAAAAATTGAGGAGTATTTGAGAAATAAGGAGAGTAAGTTAGAAAAACTCTCCACAAATAAGAGTATATTAGAAATCAACCCTGTACAGTAGTTTACGCTTGTATGTAAACAATACTTGTACATTCCGAATAACTAATGAAGATTTTTTTTTTGATGGTGGAAGTGTTACAACAAAATAATGGGAAACAAGCGGAACCGGCAAAAGCGGAACCACCCAACAAATCAATGAAGATACTTTTGGTTAATCCTAATACATCATTTACATGATATTGTTTCATGTACGTTAACCACTAAATTATTTGATTCAAGTTTATTGGAACTATAATCTAGGCATTCTCTGAGGTTTTAAACCTAATTTAATTACTAAAATTGTGACTTGTAAGAATTGATGAAAAGTTCCTCCTACGCCTTCTTTGATTCATAAGATGAGGTTAATAATATTTGGTATTTGATCCGAAAATTTTGTTGACCAGATATATTTATTAAATTAATATCTAACAAAAATATGAATAAAATTATTTTTTTCTGATGATTTTGTCCTTTTCACCAAAAAACCCAATTTTTGTTTTATAATATTACTGTAATTGACGTTAACAAAATACCATTTTTGACACTTAACACTTTATGTATTAAAATAATTTGTCAAATAGTACCTATATGAACATATTATAATCTAGAAAACATAAACACTAAAATCTAAATTTTAAATCTTAAATCCTAAACTCTAATCAAGGATTAATAAATATAAAATAATTAGAGTATAATATTCATAAATGCTAATCCCTAAATACTAAAATTTAAACTTTTAATTCTAAATGGTAAACTCAAATTAAGGTTTAGTGAACCCAAAGTGACCAATGTATATTATTCTCAAACTTGCCTCCTGAATGTTAGTTAACAAAATTTTTTTTTTGAAATATTCGCAAATTTATGGAAATTTTTATAAGTTAATATTAATTTTTAGTGTTCACTCTGTAAAAAGTTTGACTTGTCGATTTTCCACATCTGATTAATTCTCAAATAGACAAATCTACTTTAATCAAAGTATCCGTAAATTTAAGTTTTTATATGAATCAAAAGAAGAAATCATAAATAAAAATATTTATCATGCAAGTTTATCTATATAAATGCCATTAACAAATAAATGAAGGGGAAAAACAAAAATGCTAGTTACTTCAACACCTTTTTTTGGGTGTTAAGTCTGTATATTTTCTCAATAAGGTTAGTTCTTATAGTTTTTCTTAATAATATAGGTTTGAATGTTAGTTATATATATATATATATATATATGTATTTATATTTAGTATTAGTAAATTTTCCTTAATATTGGGCTCTAGTGGTGCAAAAACTTATTTGGTAAAGTTGTTGACGAAGAGATCAAAAGTTTTTAATATACATGGTCAAATTTGGTATATGCAAATTTATTACAAATTAAACATTTCAGCTTTCAAATTTTGAGTGTGTTTTGAATTGTTTGTGATGATCTTGTGTATTATAGACTTGTAGTAAGTGACGATGTAATAGATAAGGCCAACATGGAGAATCCATATAGTTATGGCAAATCTAGATTTTAGTGTTTTCTTAAAACATATTGCTGACGAGGAAGTCCATAAAATGCATGCTTAATTTGTGGCGACCATAAACGCAACTTTGAAGCCGTGTTCGAAAACTTGCATATGGCACTGATTATGCGGCCAAGAAATCGTTATTTGGAGGGTGACTGCAGCGAATAGTGAGATATCAGTGATACGCTGCAGCCAGCCGATTTTCTGTTGAAACCATGATTCTACAAAAAATCGCCGCGTAAATTAGACAAAAGTTGAAGATTTTGATCATCAAAAGTCTTGTAGAGACGATGGATCTTCAATCTCCAACGCTTCTTAGGATAAAGGGTATAAACTTTTTAAAATCATTGGCTAACAAAAAAAAAAAAAACTGCTGAAGAAAAGTTTGCAAAAAATTAGGTTTAGTGTTGGAAAGAACAAGATAGAACACACATCTTTACAAAAGCATGATGAGCTTTGTTGCCATTTGAATTTTTACAGCTCACTAAGTTGTAACAGCATTGTTTATGTACGTAAAAAACATGCTATCAAACCAAACATGTTTATGTGTGGGGGAAAATATGTTATCAAACCAAATGCATGATAAAATCAATAAAAATAGAGAGATATATACAATGAGAACTTAGAGCATCTTCCTTGGAGAGTTCTTAGGTATAATTTCTTAAATATTTTATTTAAGAACTTTTAAGATGAATTTCTTAACATTTGAATATACCAACCCATTTATTAATATATAGTTATACACACATTTTAAGAAATTCTACCTAAGACAAACATTTAAATATACACAGATTTATGTATAAAAGCTTTTAATTTTGATGTTTTATGGATAAAATATTGAAACATGAAAAATTGCTTAAAATATTAATTCCTACTCTCTGCTTTATTTCCGTCTTTCGATATCATGTTAGATCCGAACCGACCACCCAACCCACGCCTAGCAAAATTCAGAACACAGCTTTCAAGTGTCCATTTATTTATTTTATGGCTTTGCGTGACTCTCTCTCCATAAATACGAATATTCAAAAATGTAAAAGAAAATGAAATATATGTTTAACAAAACAAAATTATAATCAACCGAGTGTCTGGGACTAGCCGTTGATAATATTTTGTTTCAAGTGTAGTTTACTCCTACTAAGTCTAAATAGAGTTGAACTAATGATTTTGGAGATTCTGAAGTACCGTTAGATCATATTTTGAACTTTTCTATTGCAATTTTCATCATGATTCACTATCATGGACACTTAAATAGTAAATAACAAGTATACCTAATTTTTCTACATGCTTTGAAAATTATATTCGTCATTGGTTCCTGCTGTTCCTATTATACAAAAATGCATCTAAGAGAAAATTATTTATTAATGCGATTGTGAGTGTTATTTTTTACAAAAGATACTAGTAGTACTAATAAAGTGTCTTTCATGAAGCCCATATCATAATTATCATCTACTTAAAACTCCAAAAAAAAAAATTGGAATAAAATATTAAGAAATTTCTGACAATAATGGGTTTATACTGGTTACTGGTGAGTATGAAGTAGTAATCATACGTGGTCAAGAAAGTGAAGAAAATAAGGAGATGGGAACAAACACTTGGAACTCTACTTTCAAATATCTGTGTTAAGCTTTCAAAGATTACATTTTCATGCAAGTAGGTATCCTATCCCTTCCTTATAATTGAATACTGTATCATCATGCACTTTCTATTTTTGTTTCTTTCAAATATTTTCTTATAACTTTAGCTAAAAAATCAAAGTAGTACAGATAACCCCATTCACTCTCAAAATTATTAGAAAACCTATAATTACAAATATATCAATATTAAATAGGGGAAAACCAGAAAAACAAAAAAGGTTCCTCAAAGTATAAAAAACATTGATTTCATAAAAATCTCAATCACGATCCTTATTTTTATATGACATCAAAATGTCAACTTAAAAATAGATTGATGTTTGATTGTACAGTAAAGTACTAATATAAGAATTAAGGTGGACTGTCTTTCACCGAGAAACTCAGGTTGCTGGACAGAAATCAATGGAAGCGAAGGTTGGATCGAAGGGACCACACAAGCTGATGTGATCCTCCCAAGGATTCGACATTCTAAGTTAGTAGGGATAATCCTTGACTTCTAAAGAGTGGTTAAACTCAAGAAAAAAGGCGGTGGATCGAATGATCGCACAAGGGATGCGGAAGGCCCTTGATATACCAACCTTAATATCCTAGGATATGACACACCTAGACGACAAAGAAGGTGATCCCTTGGATATGACGCACCAAGACGGATCTCCTGTATTCTTTAGATATGACACACTAAAGAACCCAAGCATTTCTGTCAGATATGACACACTAACAGGTGATCGAAAATTTTAGAAGTAGAAATTCTCATTATAAAATTCGATGGATTACAAGAGTGATCAAAACCAAGTATTTATAGAGAAGGAATAAAGGAAGAGAGGCTTTGGATGCTTGGAACAACTTCCAATAACATGCAAGAGCATGCAAAAGCCTAATTAAGAAGAAACAAGCTGCATGTTTGGACAGAACCCAAAAACATGCATCAACATGCAAAAGATTAGCATTAGATGCTTTAAATGTTCAACTAACTTCTTGTCTCATCTTTGATGGCATAGGCAGATGGGCTTGGGCCTTGGTTCCACATTTCTGGGCTTCTATCATGGACCAGGATTTATAAAATAACTTGGTTTGTAGCTTCATTCATCCTGATCTGTCCGAAATTCCTCTTTAAATGCGCACATGTCAGAATCGCGTAATGTGAAAATCACCGGATTTGTAAAATTCATAACTCCTTCATCCAAACTCGGTTTGAGTTGATTCTTCTTTGAAGAGTTATATAATTGAGATGAGCACATTCTCCAAGTGATTTCATGAATTAAATCGGCGTGGTTGAAAAGATACGCCTTTAATACTGAACACATGTCTGGGTGCTTTCCATGATCACATCACTAAGGAGGTTCAGGTCGACATAAAGCTTATGATGAACGCCTCGGACAATCCAACAGATGACCATGCAAACGACCCAATGGTCGATCTTAAGGAGAACCCGGAAGGACGCTGCACGGACGACCAAACGAAGACGCAAATGACCCAGAGGACATCCCAAACAGACGGACAGACAACTGTGCTCTTTTCCCTATCATTGGGATTTTCCCATTGGGTTTACCAAAGATGGGTTTATCAGCGGCCCAGATGCACAGTTGTCTGTCCGTCTGTTTGGGATGTCCTCTGGGTCGTTTGCGTGTTCGTTGGGTCATCCGTGCAGCGTCCTTCCGGGTTCTCCTTAAGGTCGACCATTGGGTCGTTTGCATGGTCATCCGTTGGATTATCCGGGGCGTTCATCATAAGCTTCATGTCGACCTGAACCTCCTTAGTGATGTGATCATGGAAAGCACCCAGACATGTATTCAGTGTTCAAGGCGTATCTTTTCAACCACGGCGATTTAATTCATGAAATTACTTGGAGAATGTGCTCAGCTCAATTATCTAACTTCTCAAAGAAGAATCAACTCTAACCGAGTTCGGATGAAGGAGTTATGAACTTTACAAATCCAGTGATTTTCATATTACGCGATTCTGATATGTGCGCATTCAAAGAAGAATTTCGGTCAGGTAAGGATGAATTAAGCTATAAACCAAGTTTTTCTATAATCCTGGTCCATTATAAAAGCCCGGAAAAGTGGAACCAAGGCCCAAGCCCATCTGCCTATGCCATCAAAGAAGAGACAAGAAGTTAGTTGGACATTTAATGCATTTAATGTTACTCTTTTGCATGTTGCTGCATGTTTTTGGGTTTTGTCCAAGCATGCAGCCTTGTTTCTTCTTAATTAGGCTTTTGCATGCTCTTGTATGTTATTGGAAGTTGTTCCAAGCATGCAAGATTAGTCTCCTTTCACCACTATAAATACTTGGCTAGCTCATTTGTAATCTTCATCGAATTTTTAAAGAGAGTTTTTACTTATAAATTTTTGATCATCTGTTAGTGTGTCATATCTAACAGAAATGTTTGGGTTCTTTAGTGTGTCATATCTAAAGAATCCAGGAGATCCGTGTTGGTGTGTCATATCCAAGGGATCACCCTCTTTGTCGTCTAGGTGTGTCATATCCTAGGACATTGAGGTTGGTATATCAAGGGCCTTCCGCATCCCTTGTGCGACCATTCGATCCACCGCCTTGTTTCTTGAGTTTAACCACTCTTTAGAAGTCAAGGATTATCCCTACCAACTTAGAATGTCAAATCCTTGGGAGGATCACATCACTTAGGTCTGGTGAGGATCACATCACAAGCTGTGAAAGGGGCTTGTGATACTCCAAGAACTTCAACCAAAGGGTTGAAGAACACGGCTGCAGCAAGGGGATGCTTGCTTGGCAGCTCTTTAGGGTTTAGACACTAGTCTTTAGGTTTTTGTCAAAATGCTTGTTATTTCATTAAAGTGTAGAAAAATACTTATATAATGCCTTGTTACAACTTAGGCTAAACTACAAGGCATTTAACCTTACAAGAATTAAAACAACATGTAGTTCACTTATTGACAATTAAATAGAGAATGAGCCTTGATTAGTTAACATGACTTAAACCCAATTAAAACACTTAGTTTAAAAAGAATAGAAATAAGATAGAAAGTCCAATAACACTTAGGCATAGAATTCGCAGGATGACTTGTGAATGAAGTAGAATTGTGAACAAGTCTTCACCGCCTTGTGCACTAAGAATATTGCCTCATTAAAACCTTCTTCGGAAAACCCAGTGGGATTAAACCGAAGATAGGAAAAAGAGTACAATTTCCTAGCACAACTTTTGGTGTCTCTACCGAATGATAATGGTAAAGACACCGGAGGAGGAGAGTCTTATAGAAGAAACCTACATGGTTCCTTATCTAGCTGGAACGGGTCGGGGCTGGGACTGGTCGTGGACGCGTGGGACGAGCTGGTTGAGTCGGACGTGTGGGTACTGGTCGGCTGGGACGGATCACCTGGACGCAGGCTGGTCGGCATGGTTAGCTCGGGGTCCTCTCCGGTCCTACTCTCCAGGAGCATGCTGAGCTTGTCTCCTAAGGCTTTCCTCTTGGACAGCGTAAGAGGTCCAGGTGAATGACCGGTGCAATGGCTGGCTCGATGTTCTCATCATTCCATGCCTCTTGAAGTGCTTTGGTCTCCAAAACGAAGTCCTCACCTGCATCAAACAACTCTAAGTCAGAAACATTGAAAGTACTAGAGACGTTATACTCACCTGGAAGTTCGAGCTGGTAGGCGTTGTCTTTAATTTTATGAAGGACGCGGAATGGACCATCTCCCCGGGGTGCAAGCTTGCTCTTCCGTCGTTGGGGAAATCTCTCCGGTCGCATGTAGCCAAACCCAATCTCCCTCCTTGAAAACTATGTGCATGCGGCCTTTGTTGGCATTCTTGACGTTCTGGATGTTACATTGTTCCAGGTTTGTCTTGGTCTCTTCATGAAGCCGCTTGATGTAGTCCGCCTTGGCTTCTCCCTCCAAGCTGATGGCATCGCCCAATGGTATGGGTGTGAACTCGATAGGAGTGGTCGGGTTGAAGCTGTAGACGACCTCAAATGGAGAACGCTTCGTGCCGGAATGCGTAGCCTTGTTGTATGCAATCTCGACGTACGGGAGGTACTCCAGCCAATTCTTCAAGTTGCGAACAATTGTTGCCCTCAGGGTCTGGGATAAGGTCCGGTAGACAACCTCGGTCTGTCCGTCAGTCTGCGGATGGTATGCGGTGGAGAACAACAGATTGGTGCCCAATTTTCTCCACAATGCTCGCCAGAAGTGGCTCAGGAACTTGGTATCACGGTCAGATACGATCGTCCGGGGAATGTCGTGCAGTCGTAATATCTCCTTGAAGAACAGGTTGGCAGTCTGGCTTGCATCGTTGGTTTTGTTGCAAGCGATGAAGTGTGCCATCTTGGAAAATCGGTCGACCACGACGAAGATGGAGTCCTTGTGGTTGATCTTCAGAAGGCCTAAGAGAAGTCCATGAAAATCTCTGTCCAGGGCGTGGATGGGACTGATAACGATATGTAAGGGTCTTGCGGATGCATCTTGGATTTTAGTCCTCTTGCAGATAAGACATCTGGCGCAGTGTGCCTCTACATCTCGTCGCTGATGGGGCCAATAAAAATGTTCCTTAAGCATGCTTAAGGTTTTGTCAAAGCTGAAGTGACCCATGAGACCTCTACCGTGGGCCTCTTTAAGAAGCTGCTCTCGAATCGATCCTCTCGTAATGCAGAGTCATTTGTCTTTAAAGAGGAACCCGTCGTGAAGAAAGAAGCGGTTGCCTTTGTCGTACTCTATGTAAGCCTGAGAGGTATCTGCATCGTCAGCGTACAGCTTTTTGATCATCTCGAAGCCCATAACATTTGATTCCATGACTGAAATCAGAATGTATCGACGAGATAAGGTATCAGCGACAACGTTGTACGTTCCTTTCTTATACTTGATGACGTATGGAAAGGTCTCGATGTACTCCAACCAACGGGCATGTCTCTTCTTCAGTGTAGACTGTCCTCTGAGGTGCTGGAGTATTTGATGGTCAGTGTGAATGACGCACTCCTGTGCAAGCAGATAAGTCTCTAAGGCGCGGACGAGGGCATAGTGGTCCTTGTCGTATGTCGGATAGTTAAGTGCAGCTCCACTTAACTTCTCACTGAAGTAGGCGACAGGTCGTCCGCCTTGTGTGAGAACGCCTCCAATGCCGATCTCTGAGGCATCACACTCGACCTCGAATGTCTGAGTGTTGTCCGATAGGACTAGGACTGGGGCGTGGGTGAGGCGTTCCTTCAGAAGCTGGAAAGACTTATCTTGCTCGGGTCCCCAACGAAAGTCTTGATTCTTCTTTATCGTCGAGGTCAACGGACCAGATAACGTGTTGAAATCTCTGATGAACCGTCTGTAGAAGCTGGCGAGTCCATCGAAACTGCGGACCTGGCTGGCAGTTGTCGGTGTGGGCCAATCATGTATGGCCTTAATCTTCTCGTCTTCCACCCTAAGTCCCTGGGAACTTACGACGAAACCAAAAAAACGACTTGGTCGCTGCAGAATGTACATTTCTTGAGATTTCCGTACAACTGCTCTCTCTGCAGGGTGGTAATCACGGCCTCTAGGTGCTCCAGATGGTCTGAGTAGGTCGTGTTGTAGACGAGAATATCGTTGAAGTAGACCACTACAAACTTGCCAATGAACGGACGAAGAACCTCGTTCATAAGACACATGAAAGTAATGAGAGCGTTTGACAGGCCAAATGGCACCACTAGACACTCATAAAGACCTTGCTTGGTCTTGAATGCAGTCTTACATTCGTTTCCTTCGCGCATCCTTACTTGATGATATCCGCTTTTTATGTCAATCTTGGAGAAGACTGTGGCTCCGCTGAGCTCGTGTAGCATGTCATCCAGGCGCGGAATGGGGTGCCGGTACTTGATTTTAATGTTGTTGATGGCGCGACAGTCTACGCACATCCTCCAGCTTCCGTCCTTTTTGGGTACTAAAAGAACCGGAATGGCACAAGGGCTGAGGCTTTCTCGAACATAGTCTTAAGCCATGAGGTACTGGACTTGTCGTTCTAAATCCTTAGCCTCCTCGGGGTTAACTCTGTAGGCATGACGGTTGGGTAACTGAGCTCCGGGAAAAAAGTCGATGTGGTGCTCGATCCCTCGGATAGGTGGGAGGCCAGCTGGAATTTCATCCGGAAAGACGTAGGCGTACTTGTATAGCAGGGCGCGGATCTCGGCAGGCAATGATGACTCGGTGCTAGTCGTGTGCAGGCTCTCTCTGTAGAGCATTAATATGACCTGAGTGCCCTGGGTGCAAGTGGCTTTCCGCATGTCTGCCACATTTATTAAGAAGTTCTCTTTTCGGGCGTGTTGATCTTTCGCAATCTTTGATTGCATCTCTTGGACGGCGTGTGCAGACATTGGTGTGAGGTTTTATCTACGCTTGTCGTGGACGAAAGAGTAGAAATTTTTTTTTCCGTTATGCGTAGTCTTTCGGTCAAATTTCCAAGGTCGTCTGAGAAGAAGATGTCCAGCTGACATCGGGACGACATCACATGTGACCTGGTCCTGGTATCTGCCGATGCTGAAAGAGATCTTAACTTGGTCTGAGATGTACAAATCCATCTTGTTGTTCAGCCATCAGAGCTTGTACGGTTTGGGATGCTAGGTCACAGGCAATCCCAGTTTCTTCACCAAGTATTTACTGGCGGCATTGGTGCAGGACCCTCCATCGATGATCAACGAGCACACTTTCCCAAGTATTGTGCATTTAGAGTGGAAAATGTTCTCTCGCTGCTCTTCTTCTTCTGGCTCGAATCTCGAACTGAGAACGTGTCGGATCATGAGCATTTCTCCGGAATCGACATACTCAATGTACTCGTCGGACTGGTGGTATGTCGGAAATGCTGGTTCCTCTTGTTCGTCTTCGGATTCATAGTCTCTGGAAGCAGTGAGTACCATTGTCCGTTGGGTGGGACATTCCCGTGACATGTGTCCTCTGCCTTTACATTTGAAGCATACGATCTCGCTGCTCCGCTGAGGCTGGGTCGGGGTCGTGGTACTGGACGGTTTTGGGGCGGGTGGAGACGGTCTGGGGGCTGAGCTGCTGGCCACGAGTTTGCCTTTAAGTCGTGGGTCAATGGGCTGAGTCTTCCTCTCAAATGGCTTGGAACCAGTGTTCCACATGTTCTTGGGTCGAGAAGGTGCAGCAAGTTTTCGCTTATGGCACTTCTTGGTCTGGATTGCTAGGTGGAACAACTCGCCTAGGTCGTGATATGGTTGCAATTCTATCTTTCTTGCAATGGACTCGTGCAGGCCATCAATGAACTGGGTCATAAAGCTCTTCTCGGACTCGTCTACATCGGGTCGGTTGCGTAGATGCTCGAATTCATCGAAGTATTCGGACACCGTCTTACTTCTTTGTGTGAGACGTCGGAAACGTCGCTGAAGCTCACGGTGGAAGTGGGGCGGGACGTAGCGTCGTCTCATGATATGGGTGAGTTCGACCCATGAGGTCAAATGACCCATCCGAGCTCTCCTGCGAGCGGTGACTTCTCGATCCTACCACGCCAGTGCGTGGTCAGTGAATTGCGCTGTTGCTAGGGCGACTTTGCTGGGATCGTCGCAGTTGTAGTACTAAAAAAGAAGCTCCATTCGTCTCTCCCAGTCTAAGTACTCTTCTGGATCAAGTTTTCCCGAAAAAGGAGGCGGGTTCATCTTAACCTCGGGATAGTGTACTGGTGGACAAGGTGGTGGTGGAGGCTTGTCGTAATATTGATGTGACCCATGGGTGATCGATCGTGGTGATAGGGTGCGGCAGGTGCAGGCGCGGGCTGCTCTAAACGCTCGAGGCGAGTCGTGAAGGTTGACATCTGGGCAGTCAAAGTTTGCAACAGCTGCATCATAGTCTGATTGGGCTGCCCAGACGTGGACTCGTCATTCCTTGACATATTTCCTTTTCTGAGAAAAGGAAATTTTTTAAAAAGGAAAGTTTCCCGAAAAGGAAACTTGCAAAATTTGGAATCTTTCCTTAAATGGAAAGATTCCACATATTTATTTTTTTTTTTATTTATAAAATAAATTGAAAACTAAATAAACACAAAAAGGAAACAATCAAACAAAAGGAAAATTTCCTAAATATAGAAAAGGAAATGTAATAATGGAAAATATCCTTAAAAAATGGCCTAAGACTAAAAAGGGAAACTTCCTACATGAAAGATTCTAAATTAATTGTTTAATCTAATAAAATGGGAAACTATACTAAATAATAGAAAATCTACTTATTTCCTATTTCCTAAAAGCAATTTTCCTAAAAACTAAAAAGAAAACTAACTAATGCCTATTTCCTAAATGTAAACTCTATAAAACTAAAATGGAAAATTAATTTAATGTCTATTAAAATTTGGAAAACTACCTAAGACAATCTAGAAAACTTCATAACTAATTCATAGCCTAGGAAAATTATGGAAACTATCTAATATGCTGTCTAAATGCTAGGAAAACTTCCTAAAAACTTAGAGCTAAGAACCTAGACACTAAGATGAGCTATGCAAACCTAGCCGCCTAATGACTCGAGCTGCAGGCTGGTTCGCGGACTAGATGCGTTGGACAACGCGGACCTAAGCTATCGTATGGGAGCCTAGGGTGAGATACGGAATGGGGGAGGCCCTGGACGCACTATCTAACATAGACCTAAACTTGGACGCAAGACTACCTAGCGGCTAGACAACTCATGAGACAGTTTATGGGGCTATAGGGACAGAAAGAGCTAGCGAGTTAGCAAGCTAGGACTGGAACGCGGAACTATGGTACTAGGACTAGCGGACTGGTGGGCTGCTAAGCTAAACCTAATGCCGCTTGGGACTCAAGCTCGACTCAAGGCTAAACCTAACAAGCAAACGCGGCTGTACTAGAAGGACTAAGACCAAAACTTGCACAAGACAAACAAAACACACAAGCTCCTTATGGATTTCAAGTATGGTGAAGGTGTTCTATGTGAGTTTTTAAGAACCTTAGTTGATTTAAAACAACCTAAACAATATTTTTTTTTTCTTAAAAAAAATTCTAGCAACAAACAAGCGATGAAACAAACAAAATTCTTCTGTTTTTTTAATTATGAAAAAAAAACAAGAACAAGGAATGATAGAACCTGACTTTTTTTTTGTAGGATGTTTGTGGTATGTGAGTTGATTACTCTCCTTTTTACCGAGAATCTTAGGGGAAAGAGAAAGAAACTCAATCAAAAGCCACAAAAACTGTTGCACAAAACAATGAAAAAAAAATCGCCAGAAACAAAATGATAGAATCAACCTGATGAGTAGGGGCTTTTAAGCTCTGATACCAGATGATGTAAGAACCAAGGGTGGGCTGTCTTTCACCGAGAAGCTTAGGTTGCTGGAAAAAAATCGATGGAAGCGAAGGTTGGATCGAAGGGACCACACAAGCTGTGAAAGGGGCTTGTGATACTCCAAGAACTTCAACCAAAGGGTTGAAGAACACAGCTGCATCAAGGGGATGCTTGCTTGGCGGCTCTTTAGGGTTTAGACAATAGTCTTTAGGTTTTGTCAAAATGCTTGTTATTTCATTAAAGTGTAGACAAAAGGCTTATATAATGCCTTGTTACAACTTAGGCTAAACTACAAAGCGTTTAACCTTACAAGAATTAAAACAACATGTAGTTCACTTATTGGCAATTAAATAGAGAATGTGCCCTAATTAGTCAACATGATTTAAACCCCAATTAAAACACTTAATCTAAAAAGAATAGAAATAAGATAGAAAGCCGAATAACACTTAGGCATACAATTCGCAGGATGACTTGTGAATGAAGTGGAATTGTGAACAAGTCTTCACCGCCTTGCGCACTAAGAGTATTGCCTCATTGAAAACTTATTCGGAAAACCCAGTGGGATAAAACCGAAGATAGGAAAAAGAGTACAATTTCCTAGCCCGACTTTTGGTGTCTCTACCGAATGGTAATGGTAAAGACACCGGAGGAGGAAGTGTTACGAGCTGGAACGGGTCGGGGCTGGGACTGGTCGTGGACACGTGGGACGAGCTGGTCGGGTCGGAAGTGTGGATACTGGTCGGCTGGGACTGATCACCTGGACGCAGGCTGGTTGGCATGGTCAGCTCAGGGTCCTTTCCGGTTCTACTCTCCAGGAGCATGCTGAGATTGTCTCCTAAGGCTTTCCTCTTGGACCGCGTAAGAGGTCCAGATGGAATGACCGGTGCAATGGCTGGCTCGATGTCCTCATCAAGTACGATTTAACCTTTTCCTTGCATATCTTCCATATGTTATATGCAAAACTTGTTGGGTGGGAGAGAGCAGAACCGTGCTTAAGATTTTCGATGCCATAAACAAACTAAAAATAATATTAATAATTTTTTTATTTCAATTGTTATATAATATAATAATATAAATATTTTAATTTGTTAAATTAAATTTTGATAAAGTTTATTTATTTATTTTATGTTTAATTTAAAGAATAAAAATTAAACGTATGAATATAGTTTTTAATTAATTTTATTCTAAATTTCTATTACAAAGGTTATTTTACATTTTTTAGAATAAATATTAATAAAATGAAGATAGATGAATCCGAAAATATTAATAGTGATCTGGGTTTAAAAATAATAAGTTTTCTATTATAATGTTAAATCTAGAAAAATAAAACAATAAAAATGAGTAAGAATGAAATAAAAGAAAGAATTTAAATATAATTTTATAAAATAGTGTTATAATTGCCATTAATTGATTAAAAATTTCAGTTGTGATTATAGAAAAATTTCTCTAAAAAAATCAATAATCTAGGTTTAAATTAGAAAAATTATCAAAAAGGTGTTTTACCAATGAACCATATATAATAATATTTTTAAAATTATGCTTTCTGAATTTACATAAAAATATGCTTTAAACCAATATTTATAAATTTGTTTAGTAGGCATGGCTCTAGGAGAGGTGGAATGAGGGTTATGCTATAAGAAGTGGTACACACGAAAAATAAGGAATATGACGGATATGATGACAAAAAGTCTCTAAAAATAGTTCAAGAACACTGTGCTTATCATATTTCCACGATTCATATATGTATTTTTTATACTCACATAACATCATAATCACAACAGAAACATTCATAAAATTAAGATATAGAGAAAAGAGGTGGAAAGCGGATAAATTACAGTTGCGTATCTCTTAATCTTTCTCTGAAATTTTTACTTCCTAATCTCTGAAGTGTTCTAGATCTTCAATCAACTATTTGTTCTAGTGTATAGAAGTATTTATGCTGTGTGGAGCTCTCTTGGACCTAATGTAATTGTACATCTTTTTACAGAAAAAGAGTTTTCTTCTTTACCTGTAGGCATCAGCGTCTGTAGTGCTCATCATTAGGCACGTTGATGTGAGTGCGAACTAAAAAAATGTGGTACATTCTTCTTGAAATTTTCTAGACCGATCAAGCGGGTTTCATAATGGTATCTTTCTTTTGAGAAGTTGTCATGTGTATTTTATAATTATTTTTTTTGCTAATAAATATAAATTATTTAAAATGGTTGAGTGAACTAAACTGATGGTACAGAATTAACATAAAACATTGCTAAAAAAAGAGTATAGACAATTCATGCTAGCTTGTCCGTGTAACACCCTCAATCATTGTATGATCGAAAATATCACATATGTATACTTAGACATCCAGTCAGAGGTTTCCGAAACACATCCGGAGACCCTAGAATGAACGTTCAAATACATAGCCTACTGAACACAACTCATGGCTTTCCAACTCGAGTTATGTCTAACAGTTTATTCGCCTGGAAAAGGACTAATATTGTAACCTGATACTTTTCACAAACTCCTTTTTTTTATATAATACATATGCTTCAAACACAACTCAAATCCATGGCCACGGTTTCCATTTCCATTATGGAATAGGTACGCTTTGCAATAACTCTCCTGGTACTTGGTTCTTAGTTTTGATCTGTTGTCAAGATTGACATTGTGATACCCACTTCCCAATGAATCTCTTCATTCCTGGCCATTGGTAACACTGGTGAATATAACGGTATATCTTCATACTTTCAAGATGAATACTAAGGAATGATGGGACATCCTAAGGATTTCGTCATGCAAACCATGCCCCTTAGGTACTATGATTCTTCCATTTAATAAAAAGGTTCCATCCGCGTCCAGATGATATCCTCTTACATTTCTTCCCTTGGATCCACCTAACTCTTCAAGAATCTCTTTCAATTTTTCATCCTCCTTTTGCTCCTCATGAATCATTTTCATAAGGTTGGCTTCATTCACAGCTTGTACTCCCAATAACTCACTGGTTTCACCTTCTACTCCCAGTAAAACCATATGCCAATACTTCTAAGTCCTTTCCTACGTCCATGTTCTTCATACGATGGCTTAAAACATCGGCCACAACATTAGCCTTTTCAGGATGGTAAAGGATCTTTGAGTCATAATCTGCGCTGAATTCCATCCATCTCCTTTTTACTCGGGTTGAGTGAACAATCTCTTAAGAATTTTGTGGTCTGTAAATACTTTTAACACCTCGCCATATAGATAGGATATCCATATCTTTAACGCAAAAACAACGACCACCATCTCAAAGATCATGTGTAAAATAGTTCCCTTCATGCTTCAGTATGTCTTAAGGCATTAACCTTTCCTTCTTTCATCAATGTATATCCCAAATCTATTCGTGATGCATCAATACACACCACAACGGATTTTATTTTGGTTCCAGTGCACTGCTCACAGTTATTTTTAATCAGGTGAAAGCTTTTTCTACTTTCTCACTCGATTTGAAGGTCAATCATTTCTTGATCAAGTAAATTAAAGGTCTGGCTATATTACAAAAGTTCTTTAATTTTTTTTGTAATACTCGGTTAAGCTGACGAAACTCCTCACCTCCATGGCATTGATCAGTTATATCCACCAAAAATCCTTGTTCCGAAGCACGTTTCTCCAAGAATTTGATATCTCATGATTTTACTAGGATTTAGACTATGATTTGCATCATATTTCTGTCATTTTAAATGCATATTAGTGTGTTTTGAATTGCAATTTGCATACATGTTGTATTGTCATGTGATAGCGTGATAGTACTCAAAAATGAAGCAAAAATAGACTAAAATCCAAAGCTGTTGTCAAAGGAGTCAGAGAAAACCGGAGAAATAGAAAAAAGCCATCTGGAGCGTTCAACGAGTTGCTAACCCATTGCAAAGACATAACATGGCATCTTAAGAAATTTGACGGGTCAACGCCAGCTATACCAGGGTTGACATTGTCCTCCTTCCTTATTTACCTATAAAAACCATAATATTTTACATACTTAGAGGTATCATTTAATTTTGAGAATCAAATTTTTATGCTAGTCGTCTTTTACTCTAGTTTTTTAATAGTTTTATTTTCTTCTTGCAAGCTTTTGATTACTTTTGTCAGACTTCCTTTAAGAGTTTTTTCAATAGTTTTATTTTCATAATCTGTTATTTTCATTCAACAATTTATTTTATAATTCTCAAATCTTAATTTTTCTTGCAATCCAATGTTTAGTGAATCATCAACAAATATAATTTTTCTATTCATGGAGATTATTGAGTAGTTCCCTATAACTTTTGGGTTAGGTAGGTAGGATGTTTTAAGAAAACTGAAGATTGGTTAGATCTCCAAATCCTTGATCCCACCGTGCCTAGAGGTGACATGTTCATTTTGGCCATTTCAGTCTAGTTGATAATCCCAAACATACCCTGATTAGGTGTTTGTTGCTCTTGAACACTCTAAGCACGGGCTTTGCTAAATCTTTTTAACGGGAGTTGACATTGGGTTACTTAGCTATTTATAAAGATCATAGTCTTAATGCTCATTACCTATCAGATCTCGAAACAGAAGTTTGGTGTTTTATTGGATGGCTAATAAAATGGTTTTCACCATTAAAGTTGACTAACTATAAATTAGAGTTCTTTCACTAGTGTGCTAAACTTAATGAAATTATAAAGACTCATTATCTTTAAAAACTCATAAAACTGATTTCATACCTTTAGTTTGTTTCTTTCTTAACTTATATAATCTAGTTTTGTTATTTATAATCTATTTATTGCTTAATTCATGTTGAGTTAATTTATGCAATTTAGGTCAAACTCGATAACTGGTAACCAAACCATTATCAACATGATTTCGTCTAATTCAAGTGAAAACTTGCATTCCTAGTGTTTGAATAAATGCCTAGAGTGCATTGATATCTTTAAAACTACAATGTCGCTTAAGTGTTAAAAAACATTCTTATCAACTAGCGTCATTACCATTTTGAGATTATTTTTCAACAATAAAATTTAGTTTTTATTTGAGATTAAAAATTGTTTTAATCACATCTTGGTTCTCACATCTTTTCTTCGCTTGTGTTTGATTTCAGGTGTATGCACCTTTGCAGTAAAGACTCAACAAACTTTCATCCTCAAGTTGCAGATCTCGACCGTCTTGAAAGAGAAAACACAAAGGCACACCAAACATGTGAACACCAAGCACACATCAAACATTTAAGGAACCAACGAGAACCTCTTCCGGCCGATAAAATGGAACACGATGAACCACCACACAATGTTAGCATGCATAATCCGCCATCGGTTCACAATCCTCGTAAATCAAGAGTAATTGGTACCTATGGTGAAACTAATATTCACAGTCACCGAACAGGGGTAAGATGCTGATGTAAGCTCAGGAGATGCTCCAACGAACCTGTTGATCTCACGGTTTCAAAGTGGTAAAGCTGTGGCGGAAGTGGCTTGAAATAGAGGTGGAAGGTGGTGATATGGGCGATTGACTCTCTCAATCTAGTGGGTTGATTGACTCACTCAATCAATGATGAACCAAGAATGTTTGAATAACACAAAAAATATTAATCCACAGATCAATAGAAACAAAAGTGCTTCTCACACTTAATAATCTAAAGACAAGAACAAACTCAAAGAACTTCTTTGAAGAGAAAATGATTTTTTGTATTAACTTAGATTGAATGGTGATTTTACAATGAGTCTAATGGTCAGCTTATATAGGCTGATTGAAGACAGTCTACTAGCTATAAAGGAAAGAGAATACACAAAATTAAGTACAGAGGATCATAGATTTGGCTCCTTTGGGGAAATATTGCCATTTAAGCTTTAATTGTGTCTTGATCAAGGTAGGCTCGAGATTCCTTGTATCTGGAAAGCTTGGGGAGATATAAATGACGTCTTGGAACCTTATGGCAAGTGTAGAAGGTGTCCAAATCGTGTGTGAATAGAAGAGGAAAGAGCTGTAGGAGTTTTAATGCGGATGGCTCCAAACATGGCAAGTAGGAGCAAGAGAGAATCCGCCTAATTCTCTGGATGCTGGTACATGGTAAGATGATAGAAGAATCTTCTGGATGGTTATATGTGTCTTTTGAATGCTTAAATATCTCTCCTGGTCGCCAAGTATAGGTTTGAAGCTTCTTAAACCTGTGAGCTTCCAAATAAGGCAAGTCGAAGATCTCCTGGTTTAGAAGTTGAATAACTTTTAAACCATATTTTATTTTGGTATGATTCCAACTCGACGTGAAACTATGATGGGTTAGGTTTCCATAAAAAGTTGTTTTACAACTTGATTCCTTCTGGTTCAATTGGAATCCTTCAATTAGTAACCGCTGATCTACTTCCGGTTCATTGGAAAACCTCTGTATTGAAAGTTTAATATCTTCTTCATGCGGCAAGCTTTTGAACCAATTCTTCTTCTCCATGATCCCTTGATGAGTTGATTTGCTGGAACAGGTTGATTCGTAGCTTAAATCCTCCTGGTTTGGTTGATATGTTCCAATAAAGACATCTATGTCTTTGATACGCCCATATTGGTTCTATCCAATGATCTTGGTTCTCTGTTTCTCTTGTGGGCTTTTGGGCTTGTGGATAATGATAGATTGTGAACAAGCCTTATTCGCCATGCACATTAGAGGTGTTGCCTCGTTAAAACCTCTTTCGGAAAACCCATTGGGACAAAACCGAGAGTAGGAAAAAGAGTACAATTCTCTAACATGTCTTTTATGTGTCTTCGGCAACCTTTCGGTGGAATCTCCATGCTCCTTGGTTGGTCTTGACTTGATGTCCTCATCATTCTCTCTCTCTTGAAAAGGTTTCGATCTCGAAACTAAGTAATCTTGGTATTGTTGTGGCTTGGTGGCATGTGGTGCATCAGGGGGCTCTCCTTTGAGCAGGTAAGATAGGATCAAGCCTCTTATTTGGTCTGGTGAAACTTCTTTGCTTGTTACCTCCTTAATACCTGGACTGATCTCAACACTTTGGACAAGAAATAAGTGCATAATGGGTTCTTTACAAATGCATAAACTTGTAAAATCTAATTCCTTAGCACTAGTTATAGCAAAGTTTACTCCTACTTGTGGTTTTAAACAATTTTTTTTCTCATGGTCTTGTATGTTTAATAAACTCTTCAATACAGCTGTAGCATTATGAGAAACAAATGAGGTCAAAGACATACTTACATGCCTAACACTGTCAATGTTCTTTGCTTGGTCTAGTGATTTCTCTTTGATGCTTTCCTTTCTTTTATTACTTTGATCAGCCTCGGATTGGACTGTAATAGCTGATACTAGTACTATTCCAATCTCTGGATCCTTTGTTGGCTTAGATATGGCAAGGGCGTGTGCCTTCTCTTCCTTATCTTCTTTTTGGTCCATTTCCTTATTGATCTTCATAATGTCTAGCTCTGATCTTTGATTGTTTGGGATGACAATAGCTTGTAAATTTTCCTCTTTGTCCATCTCTTCTAGCCATGTATCAAATCATTTTGACAAAGACAAGTGTATTATACTAGCATTGGGAATTGAAAGCTCAGAATAAAATAGACTATTACTTTATCTAGATTTCTCTGTTTTCTCTTCTATTGAAGTTTCTTTCAATAATTTCTTAAATGGACAATTTACAGCAAAGTGTACTCTCTTATGACATCTATAACATGTCTGATCTTTAGAATTTACAAAGTTAGAAGACTTACCTTGGGTGGGTGTGCCTTGTGACTTTGGTAAGACATTAAAATTAGATGCGGCTGCTTGGAATGCAATTTTAGATTCTTCTTTTCTCATTGGCTGAACTTCAGGACTTGGCATTTGCTTTGTTGTTTCCTCCATCAGTTGTAGATTCTTCTTAATATGTAGCCACGTCTCTTGTTGATCTGGTGTAAGTATGAAGGCATGTGATGTAGACGTCACTCTTATGGGTGTGAATTGATGCTTCTCTACAAATTCTTTATGCACTCTTGCCTTGAGGTCTCTCCAATATACCACTGACTCCTTGTAATTATTTGGATCACTTTCCTTTAGCCACCATTCATAAGCCTTTTTTGTGAAGGCTGAGACAGCATGTACTAGCTTCTTCTCCCTTGGGATTTTGTTGATTTGTAACCACTCCTCCATAGTTTCTTCCCATTGCAAGTAAACTTCTGAATCTTTACTAGTTCCTGAAAAGACTAGGGACCTACTTCTTTTCTTGACTTGCTTCTTTGGACTGATTGACTTTGAGTAAGCTTGTACTTGGTATGGAACAATTCCATAGCTGTTGGACTTCTCTGCCTTCTTGGGAGGTTGATAATCTTTATGCTCAAAGTATGATATTTCACACCATGTTCTTTCTTCAACATAAGACTCTTCTATGTATGCCTTATCTCTCAGCCATGATTCTTCTTCATTAGAATCTCCAAGTCGTGACTCATCTTGATAGACTTCTTCTAGCTCTCCCATGAATGACTCTTCCTCACTTTCAGAGTTTGAGTAGTCTTCTCCAGGCCACAGCTCTTCACCATAGTTAGCATCATTGGTGCTTGGATCATAATCATAATCACTCACTTGGCTCCAATCGGTTTGAGAAGGACTGTAATTGGATTTTTCACCCCAATTAATTTCAGAGGTATTAAACTCTGCTGCTACATCTTCCTCCTCAGATGACTCCATTGGTTAGATGGTTGGTCGCGCCTTGCAAAAATAAAGAGAAAATAAATATGTTAACTTAAGCTTAGCAAGATAAGGAAACTTCAAATAAGACAAACAATAGTAATAAAAATTCTTTGATTATCAAATATGCTTTTGCCTTTAAAATTTGAACCAAATAAGTCAAATATAATTACCAAATTTAAAGAAGAACAAATTGTGCAGAGTGGTAAGATAATAATTCAAATATTTAAACAAAGTAAAAGAAATCAGAATAATTATTTATTTGGTTTATTTTATGAATGCAACTAAGGAAATTAATGATGCAATTTAAATATATGGACAAATTAAAGTAACAAGATTTTTTAATGTTTTTCTAACTTGAAGAAATGCAACAAAAAATAAATAATTGAACAAAATTTATAAGAAAACAGAATCAAATTTTTTATGAGTTTTATTTATGATGTGGTGAATAAAAGGATAACAAATGCAATAACAACTTTCTCTTTTTTTTTTACTATAAACTTTTAAGGAAATTTAGACAGAAATAATTAATGAAAAATTTCACACAATGCAAGTAATAAATTGACACTTTTTATAGCTTTTCTTTTTGAATTCAAAGTAAATAATACTAACAACTTAACACTTTTTATTTTATTTAAGTGAACAATTTTTTTTAATTTATAGAATGAAACAAAAAAGAACAAACACAAAAAAAAATCAAACAAATATTTTTATGGATTTTTAATTTATAGATGAAACATAAACAAGACAAAAAAATTAAAAGATAAAGGTTGGATGAACTCAACCTGGGAGATAGGAGCTTTAAGCTCTGATATCAGATGATGTAAGCTCAGGAGATGCTCCAACGAACCTATTGATCTCACGGTTTCAAAATGACAAAGCTGTGGCGGAAGTGGCTTGAAATAGAAGTGGAAGGTGGTGATATGGGCGATTGACTCTCTCAATCTAGTGGGTTGATTGACTCACTCAATCAATGATGAACCAAAAATGTTTGAATTACACAAACAATCTTAATCCACAGATCAATAGAAACAAAAGTGCTTCTCACACTTAATAATCTAAAGACAAGAACAAACTCAAAGAATTTCTTTGAAGAGAAAATGATTTTTTGTATTAACTTAGATTGAATGGTGATTTTACAATGAGTCTAATGGTCAGCTTATATAGGCTGATTGAAGACAGTCTACTAGCTATAAAGGAAAGAGAATACACAAAATTAAGTACAGAGGATCATAGATCTGGCTCCTTTGGAGAAATATTGCCATTTAGGCTTTAATTGTGTCTTGATCAAGGTAGGCTCGAGATTCCTTGTATCTGGACAGCTTGGGGAGATATAAATGACGTCTTGGAACCTTATGGCAAGTGTAGAAGGTGTCCAAATCGTGTGTGAATAGAAGAGGAAAGAGCTGTAGGAGTTTTAATGCGGATGGCTCCAAACATGGCAAGTAGGAGCAAGAGAGAATCCGCCTAATTCTCTGGATGCTGGTACATGGTAAGATGATAGAAGAATCTTCTGGATGGTTAGATGTGTCTTTTGAATGCTTAAATATCTCTCCTGGTCGCCAAGTATAGGTTTGAAGCTTCTTAAACCTGTGAGCTTCCAAATAAGGCAAGTCGAAGATCTCCTGATTTAGAAGTTGAATAACTTTTAAACCATAATTTATTTTGGCATGATTCCAACTCGACGTGAAACTATGATGGGTTAGGTTTCCATAAAAAGTTGGTTTACAACTTGATTCCTTCTGGTTCAATTGGAATCCTTCAATTAGTAACCGCTGATCTATTTCCGGTTCATTGGAAAACCTCTGTATTGAAAGTTGAATATCTTCTTCATGCGGCAAGCTTTTGAACCAATTATTCTTCTCCATGATCCCTAGATGAGTTGAGTTGCTGGAACAGGTTGATTCGTAGCTTAAATCCTCCTGGTTTGGTTGATATGTTCCAAGAAAGACATCTATGTCTTTGATACGCCCATATTGGTTCTATCCAATGATCTTGGTTCTCTGTATCTCTTGTGGGCTTTTGGGCTTGTGGATAATGATAGATTGTGAACAAGCCTTATTCGCTATGCACATTAGAGGTGTTGCCTCGTTAAAACCTCTTTCGGAAAACCCATTGGGACAAAACCGAGAGTAGGAAAAAGAGTACAATTCTCTAACATGTCTTTTAAGTGTCTTAGGCAACCTTTCGGTGGAATCTCCATGCTCCTTGGTTGGTCTTGACTTGATGTCCTCATCAGATGCCTCCAATCAAGAACAAATATTTCAAGATCAATTCGAGATTAAGGCGAGCCTTATAAGTATGGTCCAAGACAACAAGTTCCACGGTTTATCAATGGAAGACCCTTTTGACCATTTACACCAGTTTGACATGCTTTATTCCACAGTTAAGATCAATGACATCTCAATTATGTTGGTGGACAAGGTTTCACCAAAGATTACAATCCAAACTTCAAACATCCAATTATGTCTTACTGCACTAAGAACATCAAAATTCCATAAGACCAGCACTACCCATCCCAAAATAACCCACCCACCAATCCGGTCTTACAATTTTTCTTCCCAAACACCAAAACAACTTCTCAACGGGTAGATCCAAAAAAGAAATTTGCATGGAGTGAAAAATATGAAAACAATTATAATTTTTTAATACTTAATGTATTTCAAATTTTGAGTTTCAGAAAAACACTAAATTGACATATATTATTTTAATAAAATTATTTATATTTATCTTATATCACTTGCATATAGAAGAAATATAAAAAATAGTTATAAAAATTTTAAATTTTTTTATAGATAATAATAAAATAATTTAATACAATAATAAATAATATTTACAAAATATTAGACAAAACTGTAAAATGTAGTTGACTAGATTTACTATATATTATGTTTATTAGTTTATTCAAATATATATGGTAAAAATTTATTTGTTAAGAAGGTAATTTTGGAAAAGAATAAAAAATTGTTTTAGTTAATAAAATAAAAATAAATGAAAAAGATATAAAATAAATTAGGCATGGAAATTGTGATATTTTTGGAATGGTAGAAATGATAAAAAAAATTAATAACATTTACTGAGATTCAAGGGACATACTAAACTAGCAGAATCAAAATCATTATTATGGGATGATTCTCATTTACCTGAGACTAATGACATCCGACATGGGTCTGTAGAAACTACAAGGGTTTTGAACCCTGCCTCAAATGATAGATGATATCATACAGATAGTTCCTAAAAAGAGAGTGGTGTTTTGCCAGGACAGGGGTGGCATAGTAATTATGAGGGAAGCGATATTTGAGTGGGGTTAAAAAATATAAGAAGAAATCTTTCAGTTTTACGTGTGGAGTCGGAAACACTTATTTAGATAATGAAGTGTATGATTGCTCTACAACCAAATTTGCAACAAACTGTTTAGAGGTGGGAAAGAGGGTGCCTGCACTATTGGAACGGTCTGCCTTGTTGACTCATTTAGAAGAGGTTCACAGATGTAAAGAAATTTTCAACGTTTTTAAATAATGATGGACATCACGCAAAAGCAATCCAAGAGCAAATCAGTTATCATTTCCTTCCCATATGGTAGATTATTTTCCTGCCATTTAGAAAGTGCGTGACGACAATTTCATATTTTATAAACAAATATATGATTAATTATTCTCTCTGATAAACCCCACCCTTTGAAAATTGTTTCCATTGGACCATCCTGACCAATCCAACGTTTTCAAATCGAAATTAACCTGTCTTTTGACAATTTTGTTCTCAATCTAGCAATCATAGGTCTGTGATCTGAATCGATCATACTCAAATACACATATAATAATTTGACCGCCTTTTCTTCTCCGCCAAGAGACCTTATTTCCTAGTGATAAAAATTCCACCAAACCACAGTTTCTTTCATGTTATTAAAAAGAACAAAAGTATATGCATGTCAAAGAAGTCCTCTTTGTTTCTCAGGATTACTGGTGATTTCATTCAAGTTTCCTATAATAAACCAAGATTTTGAACAATCCAAACTCATGCATGTCAATCTTTCCCACACTTGTTTCCTTAATTTATCTACCAGGTCACCATAAACACAGTTTCTTTCATGTTATTAAAAGGAACAAAAATAGACGCATGTTTTATGGGTCCTCTTTGTTTTTTTAGGATTACGGTGATTTCATTCAACTCTCCTATAATAAACTTTGATTCTGAAAATTTCAAACTCATGCGTATCAATCTTTCTCACACTTATTTCCTTAATTTTTATATCGGGTCACATAAACAAATGATAAAGAAAAATTGTTTCCTTCAAATTTTGTTTCGACATTTGCTATTAGTTATCCACAAACATAATTGTCACATTATAGGAGTAAAGGAGAGCTAAAACTCTACTTCGACCACAAGGTTTCACCGTATGCAATTCATCATTACCAAAATGATACAAAAAATTTTGAACAAAGGAAGTTTGGTTTTAGAGAAATAAAAAATCTGGTTTATGTTTGAATCAAATTTTATGTAAATAATTGATTATTCATTTACTACCAAATCCATGAAAACTCTAACTTATAACCCGCATTCTTAAATATTTGTATCGTTGATACCGATAACCACTTAGATTGTATTCCAAGGTAAACCAACCATAAACGATCTTAGAAATTTGTATCATACCAAACTGAACCTGTAAACCGAGGATCAAATTTTAACCATTCCTCGAAAACCCTGCAATACCTATTGTAAACATTTTCCGAAGACAATTGGGGTCATATACAGGCCCGGTCCAGGGCCCAAGCAACCAAAGCTTGGGCCTAGAGCATCACCAGAAAATCATTTTTTAGGGGCATCAACAAGGCTTGAGTTTTAAATAAATTTATTTGAAAAAATATTAATCAGAAAAAAGAATCTGTGTCTTTCTTTTTCTAATAGCACATATTTTTGTTTAGAAATGTTTTTTAAATTAATTTTATATTTATAATTAATAGTTAAGAAAAAGATAGATTAGTTAATAAAAAAAAACTTTAAGGATTAATTTGTTTTCAAACTTCCAAATGTTTTACCGAATGAAATGGGTAACAATTGATTTTTTGAAAAGATTGGAAAGTTGTTATCCAAATACAAAAATCACTTATCGGATATTATTGACCATTCCCGTTTTAGTTGCTATCACAAAAAGAAGTTTTTCAAAACTAAAAATTATAAAGAATTATTTGTGATATACTATGTCACAAGAGAGATTGAACGAGTTAGTTTTACTATCAATCGAGACAAGTATAGTTAAAGATCTCGACTACGTGAGTTTGATGAATGATTTTGCGGTAAAAAAATGCAAGAAATACTATATTCTAGTACTATAATTTTTTTTGTAATAAATCGTTTATCAAATTAGTTTTTTTTTTTTAAATTAATTGTTATTTTATTTATAATATTATAAAAATATAAATGCATCAAATATTTTTGCTTATGGCATCAAAAATCATTGGACCGGCACTGATCATATATGAATGCATTGTCACACGCATTATGCCGGAACCATTCTCAACAATATTTTTGAAAGCAAAACCGATAACTGAAACCATGAGAAAAAACTCAAGACTAAACTGTCGAATCTATTTATTATATGGATAAACTAAACTGTCGTGTCTATTTATTATATGGATATTAATGACTAGAAAAATCCCATACAATATCAACCATGTAATACTACTTTTTCAAAAGTAGTATGAAGCACATTCTAATGACCATATTTCTTTGGGTCTTAGGAGGGTAAAATTCGTAAAGATCAGAACAAAAGAAATTATCCCAGAAATATAGAAATATTCTAAGAGATGGCAAAAAGATTGGAAAAATATAAAAATATCCGATATGGAAATATTCTGAATACTGGTCAAGAGAATCAGGAAAAAGGAAAGATTTCTCGAGGAAAATGAGAATGTTCCAAAGATATAAGGGATTGTTCCATGGATGGCCAGGCTTCGGGAAAATGAGAAATTTGTCGAAGAAAAATGGGAACGTCCCGAGAGGAAATATGGAAATGTTGCATGAACGGCCATGCTTGGGAATATAGAAGACTTCACGAGAAAAAAATGGGAATGTTCCCGAAGAAAAATGGGAACGCCCTGAGAAGAAATGAGAATGTTCCAGAGATGGCTAATGGACAGGCCGACTAGATTTGGCGGAAGAAAAGATAACCCTAGTCAAGCATTGACATATAAACAAGAACCCAAGATGTTTTTTAGCCTTTTGCGATATTTTACCGAGCAAAAGTAAGAACTCCGAGAGAAACCAAGGAAACACGGTGGTTGGTCGACGAATTCCTGGTAAGCGTCGATGAACTTTGTATTTTGGTCGATATGATCTGTAAGTTGTCGAGAGACTTACTGTTTGGTCGATGTTTTACAAGAACATGTCAGGTCCGCATGACGTGCATCGAGTGTGGCTTGGAAGAACTGCGACAAAATGTGTTAGAAGTGGGATTTTCACCGGTGCACCTAGATCCTAAGATGAGTGTGTGACTGTGGATATGATCTAGGATCTTTGCGTAACGTAGATTCAATGAGTAATTGATTGCTTGATCTAATTTAATTGTTCTTGATCTGAGATACTTGTTGCTGGTGAATCTCTGGAATTGTTTGATTCATTCTGGTGAGAGATCCAGCTGCGGTTGCTGAAGCACATTAGGAAATTATATATGGCCTGACTTGCATGATTGTCTGATTGTTATATTGCTTGTTTGACTAATTGATCATGGCCGAGTGAGATGGAAAGACTGCTTTCACTAAATTTTTTGTTGTTTATGCCTCTTTAATGGGTCAAAGAAAAGAACTTTTTTAGGAAAGTAACTGCAATGTCTAGCTAGAACTCGAGACTAAGGTCAGAAGAATGAGATGGTGGCTAGGGTAGTTTGGTTTGATCTAGTAAATTTAACAATGTAATAGCTTATTGGCGAACTGGTCGTTGTACTAGAACTCAGTTTTAATTCAAGTTTTCTGTTTGCTCGTTTATGCACTGGTCTTATTGAATCGAATGGGAAAAATGTTAAGGAAGAATCTGACTAAGTAAATTTTGCAGTAAAGGTGTTTCAATTTGGTATCAGTGCATGGTCGATTCTAGGACACTTTCTAACATAAATGGGTTGGTGGGTGTCCTTCTAAAGCTAGTCTCATGGTAAGTAAGTTTATGTGTGTGTGAAACTAAGTTAGTGCCAAGCTAACTTAGTAAGATATGATCAAGCTAACTTAGTAAACAATATTATTGTTGCAGATGGTAAGGAATATCTGAGCTCATATGAGAAATGGTGGTGCAGCCAATGAACACACCATGGAAAAAGACGGTGCTACCCTAACAATGTACACGTTAAGAATGCAATAAACATGCCAGGAAACATTGCTACGGCCCCTCCAGTGGAATTGCACCAGTGCCTATGGTACCACTGCCAGTTGTGAACGAGAAGGCAGCTGCAGCGGTTGTTGCGAACAAGATGCCAGACCCAAAGATCGCATCATATCTTACGATGACCGATCATATTTGTAAGCTTGGTACTAGTACTTCGATGGTCGTGCAAAGCCTTTCGAGGTAAATGAGTGGAGATCAAGACTCAAAAGGAACTTTGCGGCCGTTCTGTGCCCGGAGCAGTATAAGAATGAAATTATGGTCCACTATCTAGAATGAGAAGAACAAATATGGTGGATGACTGTGATGTAAGACTCGGAATCCACCTTATCTTAAACACACGTTTCAGGAACTAATGCTGGAGCGAAAGATGAGTGTTGGTAGAGATGAGAATGAAAATGGAGACTAACTCTCTCAATCTGGTGGGATAATTGACTCACTCAATCAGTGATGAACCAAGAGTATTTGAAACAAATAATCTTAAATTCACAGATCAATAGAAACCAAAAGTGCTTCTTACAATTAAAAATCTAAAGACAAGAATAAACTCAAAAAACTTCATTAAAGACAAAACGATTTTTCTGTATTCACTTATATTGATGGGTGCTTTAGAATGAATCTAATAGTCAGCTTATATAGACTTATTACAAAAGGTCTAATAGCTATAAAGGAAAGAGAATACACGAAATTAAGTACAAAGGATCATAAATTTGTCTCCTTTGGGAAAATATTGCCATTTAGGCTTTAATTGTGCCTTGATCAAGGTAGGTGATGCATAGGTTTTGCATATCAAATAAATGAACAATAGCCTACAATGTCTATTGCAAGTAATTGAGGTTCAAATCCACAGAGAGTTAGAATAGCACACTAAGATTGTATGATTTTGATTTAATCTAAAGTAACAGTAAATGGTTGTGGTTTTGATTGTAACTTGAATTGAAGACGAATCTAAACTGGTTAACTAAATAAAATAAACTTGACTCACAATTAAGCTAAACGAATGGCTTCAGAAAAGGCATTGATTAGGGAATGATAAATAACTGATTGATCTTGCAGGGTTTTCATTAAGCTTCTCCTAGAACTATGAACAATGACTTAAATCAATACACTCTCATGTCATTGATTACTATGCTAAATAATCATTCTAACTAAACTCTCATTTGGAAGATCAATCATCTGCATGCATTAGTTTCTGGTTCAATTGGTTCACTAATCATCCTAACATCATCTCTAAATGGCTAGGAATGAAGAGCTCTTAAATGACTTAGTTCTGTAATTCTATCAACACCTCTCGGGTAACAAATTTCCTAGGTTCTAGATTTGATTCTCTCAAGCTAAACCTAGCATTAATTTCAGTTATCAAGAAGGATCTAATAACCTAAACATCTATCAATTATCATTTCATCCCTAATCTAGCAATCCCTAAACCATTCAAAGAGAATTACTCACTCATCATCACAGATAAACAAAATGAATTCATATAAAGATTAAACATGAATAAAAAGATAAAGGATTAAGAAATTAGCCAAGATATTTCTTTGATTGTCTTAAAGAGGAACTCCAGAAATCCAAATCTCAAATTCTAGATTTCCTCAATAACCTGGAGGCTGCAGTCTTTTTCTATAATCTAAAACTTGCTAAAAAATGACCTAGGGTTGGGTATTTATAGTTTAAAACCAAACCAACCCGACTACATGAACTAAACTGGTTTAACTACAAATTTTCGCCCAGATCATTAAACTGGATTTATCGATCCAAATACGAAACGATCGATCCTGCAATGAATCGGTCAATCTTAGAGGGTTTTGGTCGATCTTGGATATTCTCGCAAATTCGAGCAGATGAGATCGATCAGACTTACAATGGACCGATCAATCTTGGTAATCTTCACTGCTTCTTAGCTCCTTAGCACTTGCTTCATGCTTCTTTTTCATCTCTACTCAAGTCCATTGCATGATCTTCATTCGTGAGACTCCAAAGCTCTTGAACAAGACTCAAAACACTCCAAATATGCAAATGCATGATCATAAACACTAAAATGCACAAATGAGATAAACTACCCTAGAATGATGCTATGTGAATGAAAAATTTATACAAAACATATGAAATATGAGATTAATCTAGCCTAATATGCACCTATATCAAGTCCCCCAGACTTGCCTTTTGCTTGCCTTCTAGCAAACAATTATCATAGTGAGAGAAATGATTTATTCTGGAACTCAAAGCCAAGTCATATTGGTCAAATCTCAAGATCAGTATCTAAGTTAGGAGTTCTAAACACAAGGTAAACAAGTTAACTCAAAAAATTCAGCCATATCCATCATAACTTAACTCAGATCAAACTTCAAAATACATAAGTATTCATATCAACCATCTCTTTTAACATTAATTAATTTCTAGATCGTGAATCATACTAGGCATATTCAGCAAACTCATTTGGCCAAGGGAAAGGTCAAAAGATAAAAATGATCTCTTCTTCTATGGGTTTTGATGCTCAGTGTAGGGATCTCTCAAAAATTAGAATGAACTTTAGAAGAATGCTAAAGGTAAGTTCCAATAAGTGCATACAAGACTAGATTCTCATCTACCCAAAATATACTACCCTCTTAAAACTATACCCAAGCTCAAAACTTCCCTTAATGATCTTAATACTTCCCTCTGTTATACCATTAAGATCAATCTAAAGCTCCCACAATCCATTCTTCTAGCACATTTACTTCCAGGAGAGGGGTTAAAATCTTAAACATTCTAGCAGGTTTATATTTTCTTATAGCTGGTTCTTGTCTAACCTTTTTTTTTTATTAATCTCTTTTTTTATTTGCAAGAACCCTTTCACTTTTTTTTACACTCCTAAATCCCTTTACTAGACTTCGAGTCTCGTTTCCCTTTCTCTCCCAAAGTTCTTCTCCACTTTATCTTCCTTTTTTTAGCTAACTTCTAAACTTACTAATACCCATTTTCTATTCTCATCAAGCTTTCACCTAGTCTAATTGGCTCAAAAAGAGTGAACCCAAACTACATGAGAAGCTAATCCTGTCGGCTCATACCTAACACGTTCTACCAAGTTCATTCCAAAAAATAAGGCCTAAAACTCTCACAAATTGGTGACATGGTCTGAATAAAAGGTAGGATAAGGGCAGGAAAAAGCTATTTGGATCACAAAGGGTGGTAAAAATGGTATAAGAGATCAAAATATGTATATGTAGTATCCATGAGGTCACATCCTACGCAAATTATGATAATTCTAAGTCCAAATTAAGTTCAAATAGATAAGAGATGATATCAAATCAAAACATGCTTCAATCAAAGTTAATCTAATATCAAGGATTCCAAATATGGATCAATCTTATAGTTCGACTAGCAGTTTATGTGTCATATAGCTAGTAACTCGAGTATTGAATCTAATGATAAGAGCAACAGACTTAATAAAGGCATTTTCATCATAGTTCCGTATGCAAATGCAATGCAATCTTAGATGCCTAACTAAGATACAATAAGTCTAAAAATCCAAAATGCAAATAAGTACCCTCCCCCAGACTTACTTTACACCGTCCCGGTGTGTTAAGATAAATTGAAGGAAGATACAATCAAAGTATATAAAATGAAAGAAAATAAAAGAAAAGAAAAGAAAAGAAAAGAAAATACACTATCAATGGTCCTCAGGACTGATGCTGCGGCTCTGTCCGTGGCGACGTCTGCGTCGGGTTTTTTCATGAGAAAATACACTATCAAACTCTGTGTTTCATGACAGAACCAATGTGTTTTTCTTCTTTATATTTTTAATGAGGTAATGCTTCATGATCCAAGCTTAGCCATTCTTCATGACTAAAGCTTGAGGGGGAGTATTGAAATGAAAAAGAGACAAGAGGACCTTAAGAGATCCTTGGCGCCTAGGTTCAAAGGGAAGGAGAGTGATTGTCACTAAGTTAGGCTATCCTTGTAACCAAACATGTATTAGTCTATTCTTGTAGCCAAACAGGCCTAGACTAAGCTAGTATAAATATGTCTCTCTCCCCTCACTTGTAAACCAAGAGATCATAATCTCATTCTAATAAAATCTTCATTCTCTCTATTCTCTTTAATCTCTCTCAATCTCTCTCTCTTATTCTGGTGAATCTATGCCTAAATCTCTTATTCTGGACATTAGACTTTTTTTCTTCGGGAAACCGCTCCTTCCTAAGGTGAACTCATACTTGGTCACCGGCTTCAAAGATCACTTCTTTCATGTTCTTGTTGGCTGCCTTAGCATACAGCTTGGTCTTCTCTTCTATGGTCCGCCTAGCGTTCTTATGGATTTGTTGAAACAATTCTGCCTTCCACTTTCCATCAATGCTACTACTTTCACTGAAAGGCAATGAGATTAAATTCAAAGGAGAGATGAGATTAAACCCATAAAAAAATTAGAAAGGCAAGTACTTAAAAGCAGAATTCATTGCTTGATTATATGCAATCTCTATATGCGGCAAATAATCCTCCCAAGTCCTTAAATTTTTTTTAACAAACAGATTCTTTCAACATCACGCTTCATGTGTGGCCAAAAGAAATGGTTCCTCATTATGGCCATAATTTTTGCAACACCAAAATGAGCCATCAAACCCCCAATGTGTGCTTCCAAAATGAATAGATCACGGAGTAAACAATTGGGAATGCACAACATGTTCTCATAGAAGAGAAATACATTGTGTCTAAAGTAGTGCCCTGCAGCAACGTTTACACAAGACTGATAGATTTCTTGAAAATCAATATCCGTAGCATACATCTATTTAATTTGATAAAAACCCAAGAGTTTAACTTCAAGAGACGAGAGTAGAGTGTACCTCCGTGACAATGCACCGGCGACCACATTGTCGTTACCTTGTTTGTATTTGATGACATATGGGAATGTCTCAATAATTTCAACCCATTTGGCATGTCTCTTGTTGATATTTTGCTTACCTTTGAGATGCTTTAGTGACTCATGGTCGGTATGGATGACGAATTCTTTGGGCCAAAGGTAATGCTGCCAAATCTGAAGAGCCTTGACGAAAGCATAAAGCTCCTTATTGTATGTGGGGTAATTTAGAGTAGCTCTCCAAATTTCTTACTGAAGAACGCAATGGGCTTCTTTTATTGCATCAGAATAGCTCAAATACCTATATATGAGGCATCACATTTAATCTCAAAAGTATTAGAGATGTTAGGAAAAATCAGAAGAAGAGCATTGGTGAGCTTGTCCTTTAGCCCCTGAAAAGCCTCCTCTTGTGCTTGCTCCCATTTGAATCCAACATCCTTCTTGATTACTTCAGTGAGGGGCGCGGCCAAGGTACTAAATTACCTTACAAATCGTCTGTAGAAACCGGCCAACCCATGGAAACTTCTTACTTCACCCACAGTCTTACGACTTGGCCAGTCACGTGAAAGAATATGAGATTAAAAGATTTGTAGATTTAGAGAATGAGAGAATGAGAGACTAGAGAGATTAGAGAGAAAGTATGATTGTATTAAGAAAATGAGAATTATATTTTTCTAAGTTACAAATGAGGATAGAGATAACTATTTATACTAATCTAGTCTAGGCTTGTTTAGATACAAGGATTGCCTTATACATGAATGGCTACAAGGATAAAATAATACTAGAATACAAACAAGTCTTAGACACTCCCATTAGATGACTTAGACCACACGTCTTTTTCCTAGAATTAAAGGCCATCTTCCTTCATAATTTCTTCTTCATTTCAACATTCCCCCTTAAGCTTAAGACATGAAAAATGACTAAGCTTGCAACCATGAAGCATTACCTCATTGAAAATCCAAAGAAGAAAAACCCAAATGGGACAAAACCTTTTTCTAGGGAAAAAGAATATAACACTCCATGTTGGGATCGTTGTTGCCTTGGTGAACACATCAGCTAGTTGATCCTCACTCCTTGTATAGTAAGGCAAGATGATTTTTTTTCCAATAGCTTCTCTTACTTTGTGGCAATCTACTTCTATATGCTTGGTCCTTTCATGAAACACAGAGTTGGAGGCAATGTGTATAGCAGCCTGATTGTCACAATGAATGGTGATAGGATCATCAAAGCTCACGGCCAAATCCTCAAGAAGTTGCTTCAGCCAAATGCATTCAGTTGTAAGTTTCCTCATGGCTCTATGTTCTGATTCTGCACTAGAGCATGACACCACCTTTTGCTTCTTTTTTTTCCAAGTCACAAGGTTCCCTCCTATGAAAGTACAATAGCCTGTAGTACTTCTTCTATCCTCCCTATCTCCTGCCCAATCTGCATCACAATAACCAACCACATTTGTGTTTCTATTGCAACCCATCCATATACCTTGTTCATGAGTGCCTTTTAGATATCTCAAAATTCTATTTACCATCTCCCAATGTCTCATATTTGGACCTTGCATGTGTTGAGATACCTGATTCACAGCAAAACATAAATCTGGTCTAGTGATGGTTAGATAAATAAGCTTACCAACCACTTTCCTATAGAGCTTAAAATCATGGAAATCAAATTCCTCCTCTAGATCCCCCTTAGTTCCGATTTTATAGTCTTTTTCTAAGGGTGTTTTGGCTGGTTTAGCTTCCATAGAGGTTAGTAAATCTACAAAATATTTCCTTTGAGATAAGAAGAGATATTCCTTGAACCTACACACTTCAATTCCTAAGAAGTATTTAAGTTCTCCTAAATCCTTAATATCAAAAACACTCTTCAAATATTCCTTTGTAAATGCAATACCAACACTATCACTACCAGATATGATTATATCATCTACATAAATGAGAATTACGACAATACCTTCCTTACTCTTTAGTGTAAAAAGAGTATGTTCAACTTTAGATCTTTTGAAGCCTCTATCCATCAAAGTTACACTTAGCTTGTGGTACCAAGCTCTTGGAGATTGTTTAAGGCCATAGATGGCTTTCCTCAGCCTGAGTATGTTGCCGGCCCCTATCTCTTCCTCTAGACCTAGTGGAGGTGACATGTATACCTCTTCTATTCACCTTGTAAGAATGCATTCTTAACATCCATTTGCCATAATTCTCAATCAAGGTTAGTAGCAAGTGAAAGAACAACATTAACAGATTGAAGCTTAGCTACATGTGAAAAGTTATCCCTATAATCTTCACCATAAGTCTGAGTAAATCCTCTAGCCACCAACATACCTTATATATATATATATATATCAATTTCACCAATGATTTTGTATTTAATGGTAAAAATTCACTTAGAACTTACAACCATTTTTCCTTTAGGTAATGTGGCTGGAGCATAGGTATCATTCCTTTCCATGGCCTGTTCTCAGCTAGGATAGCTTCCCTCCATTCCTTCTTAGACATAGCTTCCTCATATGTCTTTGGAATCTGTTCCTTATCAATACTTGAAGTGAATGCAACATGATTAGTAGGTAAGTAAGCAATGTTACAAACTCTCTGATCATGATGAACCACAACATTCCCATTGTAGAAGACTGGTGGATTCTTTTGTCTTGTGCTCCTTCTTAACACTGTAGGTGGAGCTTCTTGGATAGGCTCCTCCTCTTAACCTAAAGCTTCAATGAGAGTGGGCACATCTCTTGATCTTTTGGAAGCTGAGCTAGAATTGATTCATCTCCTTCTGAGTTTTATTGGACATGATTAGATGCTTATCCCCCCATGTTCAAGAGGAGGAAGACCAGGAGAGCTGGAGGGAAGACCAGAAGATGGCCGCGGATTGGATGGACCGGCTGGAGTGGATGGCCGCGGTCCAGCTGGCCGTGCCAGTGTTGTGGCTGTGCTGGTATTGGACGCTGCTGGTGTAGGAGGCTGAGGTGCGGTAACCGTGGGCTGAGGATGAGCACAAACTATGCCAATTCTCTCCAAGAGCCCCCTCAAGTTCTCAGATTGGTCTGATCTTGTTGTGGAAATGTCTTTGAATTGATCTCAAGTTAATTCTTCATAGAAACCTTTTAATTCTTGAAATTTGACATCTCTGGATACTAAGACTTTTCTAGTCTCTGGATCATAGCATTTGTATCCTTTCTGGGTAGAGGAATACCCAATGAACATAACTTTGGTACTCTTTGGTTCCAGCTTGTTCCTTTGCTCTTTTGGAACTAATACAAAACAAACACAACCAAAAAATCTTAGTGGTCAATGTTAGGTCTAATTTTGTTTAGTACCTCAAATGGAGACAAGTCATCTAGGAATTTTGTAGAAGTCCTATTAATCATGTATCATGCAGCTACTAATGCATAGTAACCCAAACACCTTGTCTTGTTCTTTCCTTTCTAGGAGATCAATTGGATCAATTGTGGCTGACCTTAGCATCTCTAGCTCAGCCCACAATGCTCTGAATGAGCCATAATGCTTTGTGAATTCAGCATCCTCTTGCTTCAATTTATTCGAAGACTTTGTCACCTCCAAAATTCTTAAGAGGTTAGTGGTGTTTCCATACACCTTTTGCAAAGTGTCCCAAAGTTCCTTAGCATTCTCACAAAATAAATAAGCTTCTAAGAGATCACTAGCAAGAGAGTTTTGAAGTATAGAGAGTACCAATTGATCTTCTTGGTACCATTTAGCTTGAGCAGCCACATCCTCATTAACTTCACCAATTTCATTTTCTTCAAGACCATTGGTTTAAATATGATTCTAAAGGCCTATACCACCCAATGTGGTTTTCATGGTCCTAGACCATAAGAGATAATTTGCTCTATGTAGAATGACAGGAGCTCTGAATGTGGTTTAGATTTCCATGCTTCACAAGCTACCAGGGCTGGCTTGTTTATTGGAATAGTCGGGATGTAGCTGGTCGGGACAAAGCTGGTCGGGAGGAAGCTGTGGAACATGCTTGGGCGCGGGCAAGAACGTGTACGTGGGTGCGTCCCTGCTTGATTATTGAAATGGTCGGAATATAGTAGCTGGTCGGGACAAAGCTTGGAATGGTTCGTCGGGAGCAGCTTGGACACGGGACAGGAATGCGGGCGCATGGAACAAGGTTGCGTGGAACACAGACAGGCCAAGAAAAAAAATCTGCGGAACACGCTGATGTGAGCTAAAGGTGGTGGTGCAACTGTTGATCGAGAAACTCGAGACCTTCAGGAGCAAAGCGATGGAATGGGTGGATTGAAAGGACCACACAAGCTGCGGAAGACTTGTGATACACCAGGGTGATTCTCCTTGGCAAGAAGAATCCGTGAGGCAAGCTCTCCAAAGGGAGTGGTAGCCGTCAACTTGTTTAGAGACTAGGGTTTTTGTTTCATAAAAATCGTGTTGTATTTCTCATTCTAAGTGATGAGGCTTATATAAGCCTTATGGTTACAACTTAGGGTAAACAACATGATGTTTCCCCAAAACAACAAGTAGTGTAAACTAAAACAGCATGTAGTTCTTTTTGCTGTATAAAATAAAAGGGCTTAAGTCCTAATGACTTAACCATAAAATATGGGCTGAAGACCCTAAACTTATACTTAGTCTACAAAAGAAAGAAATGAGATAGATAAGCCTTATATAGGAGTAAAAGGCCGAATTTGACTAAGACTTGTGAAGGTGTCGGATTGTGTGAACAAGTCTTCGTCGTCTTGCGCACTAAGAGTGTTGCCTCATTAAAACCTTCTTCGGAAAACCCAGTGGGACAAAACCGAAGATAGGAAAAAGAGTACAATTTCTTAGCACGTCTTTTGGTGTCTTTACCGAATGGTAATGGTAAAGACACCGGAGGTGGAAGAGTCTTCAAGCAGGAACCTCCAATGCTCCTTAGCTCAAGTGAACGGATCCGGCTGGTCTTCTGAGCCGTCTGGTGGCTCCTCATCCGTGAGCTCCTGGTCGTCTGCGTGTTCCATGAGCTGGTTGAACTTGTCTCCTAATGCTCGTGCTCTGGATCGTGTCAAAGGCCCTGGTGGAACTCGTGGTATAGCTTGTGGTACGATGTCCTCATCATTCCCTCCCTCTTCAGGTGCTTTGGTCTCCAAAGCAAAGTCGTCACCTGCATCAAATAACTCCAAGTCAGCAACATTAAACGTAGTAGACACATTATACTCACCTGGAAGCTCCAGTTGGTAGGCGTTGTCGTTGATGCGTCGCAGGACTCGGAATGGGCCATCTCCACGTGGTGCTAGCTTGCTCTTACGCCGTTGGGGAAAACGTTCGGGTCGTAGATGTAACCAGACCCAATCTCCCTCGTGGAAGACCACGTGCCTCCTTCCCTTGTTGGCGTGTTTTGCTGTCTGGGCATTCCTTCGTTCCAGGTTTTTTTTGACTTCCCGGTGTAAGCGCTTGACATATTCCGCTTTTTCTTCGCCTTCTAAGCTGACGATCTCACCAAGTGGAATAGGGGCGAATTCGATCGGTGTAGTGGGGTTGAAGCCGTAGACAATCTCAAATGGTGTCTTTTTGGTGCCGGAATGAACTGCTCTGTTGTAGGCGAACTCGACATAAGGGAGACACTCGAGCCAATTCTTCAGGTTACGACCAATCGTCGCGCGCAACATCTGAGATAAGGTTCGGTTGACCACCTCGGTCTGACCATCCGTCTGTGGGTGATATGCCGTCGAAAAGAGTAGACTGGTGCCAAGTTTCTTCCACAGAACCCGCCAGAAGTGACTGAGAAACTTAGTGTCCCTGTCGGACACAATGGTGCGGGGAATGCCATGTAGACGAACGATCTCTCGGAAGAACAGGTTCGCTGTCTGAATCGCATCGTTCGTCTTGTTGCAAGGTATGAAGTGCGCCATCTTCGAGAAACGGTCTACGACGACGAGTATGGAGTCCTTGTGATGGACTTGAGGTAAACCCAAGACGAAATCCATGGAGATATCCGTCCAAGGAGATGACGGAACTGGAAGTAGCGTGTAGGGGCCTTGAGGATGCATCTTAGACTTAGACCGTTTGCAGACAAGGCATTTTTCGCAATGGGCTTCCACATCACGGCGTTGACGAGGCCAGTAGAAGTGTTCCTTGAGCATGCTCAAGGTCTTGGCAACGCCAAAGTGTCCCATCAATCCGCCTCCATGAGCTAGAAGTTCGCGAACTGAACCGCCTGGGATGCAAAGACGTTTGTCCTTGAAAAGGAAACCTTCAAACAGGTAGAAACGTGTGTATTTGCCCTGTCCGTGCTCCTTGAAGGCTTCTTTGAAATCGTGGTCTTCAGCATAAAGGTCCTTGAGCATTTCAAATCCCATAACCTTTGACTCCATGACCGAGATCAAGCTATGCCTTCGGGAAAGTACATCTGCGACGACATTGTCCGTACCCTTCTTGTACTTGATGACATACGGAAATGTCTCGATAAACTCCAGCCACCGGGCGTGTCTCTTCTTTAGGGTCGTCTGCCCTTTGAGGTGTTGGAGTGTCTGATGGTCCGTGTGTATAACGCATTCTCGCGAGAGCAAGTAATGCTGCCATGTCTGTAGAGCTCGGACCAAAGCATACAATTCCTTATCGTACGTGGGGTAGTTGAGAGCTGCGCTGCTTAACTTCTCACTAAAGTAGGCAATTGTAAAGATTGATAGAACCTGATTTTTTTTTTTTTTTTTTTTTTGTGGATTGTTTGTGGTAGATGACTTGAATCTTCTCCTTCTTACCGAGAACCTCAAGGGGAAAGAGAAGCAACAAAAATCAAAAGCCAAAAACTTCAAAACAAGACAGTAACAAACGCAAATTAAGAGATGAACAAGGATATAATCAACCTGATGTCTAAGAGCTTTTAGGCTCTGATACCAGATGATGTGAGCTAAAGGTGGTGGTGCAACTGTTGATCGAGAAACTCGAGACCTTCAGGAGCAAAGCGATGGAATGGGTGGATTGAAAGGACCACACAAGCTGCGGAAGACTTGTGATACACCAGGGTGATTCTCCTTGGCAAGAAGAATCCGTGAGGCAAGCTCTCCAAAGGGAGTGGTAGCCGTCAACTTGTTTAGAGACTAGGGTTTTTGTTTCATAAAAATCGTGTTGTATTTCTCATTCTAAGTGATGAGGCTTATATAAGCCTTATGGTTACAACTTAGGGTAAACAACATGATGTTTCCCCAAAACAACAAGTAGTGTAAACTAAAACAGCATGTAGTTCTTTTTGCTGTATAAAATAAAAGGGCTTAAGTCCTAATGACTTAACCATAAAATATGGGTTCAAGGCCCTAAGCTTATACTTAGTCTACAAAAGAAAGAAATGAGATAGATAAGCCTTATATAGGAGTAAAAGGCCGAATTTGACTAAGACTTGTGAAGGTGTCGGTTGTGAACAAGTCTTCGTCGTCTTGCGCACTAAGAGTGTTGCCTCATTAAAACCTTCTTCGGAAAACCCAGTGGGACAAAACCGAAAATAGGAAAAAGAGTACAATTTCTTAGCACGTCTTTTGGTGTCTTTACCGAATGGTAATGGTAAAGACACCGGAGGTGGAAGAGTCTTCAAGCAGGAACCTCCAATGCTCCTTAGCTGAAGTGAACGGATCCGGCTGGTCTTCTGAGCCGTCTGGTGGCTCCTCATCCGTGAGCTCCTGGTCGTCTGCGTGTTCCATGAGCTGGTTGAACTTGTCTCCTAATGCTCGTGCTCTGGATCGTGTCAAAGGCCCTGGTGGAACTCGTGGTATAGCTTGTGGTACGATGTCCTCATCACACGCTCTGCAGAACACGCTAGGATCCTGCTTGGTATGTGGGCGCGTGGGTGCCTAACTGTCCTTATCTTCAATCAACCAACAAAACCAACTCTTGCAACAGAATTCAACCAACTCCAACCAACAAGATCAACTTCTACTTCTAACAGTCCTTATCTTCACAACCAATGATGATCCAGCAACAAATATTGAATTTTACCAATATACCAATCCAAAAATCAAGTTTCCCTCTATATTCCAGAATTTCAAAGTTTGATGAAAAATCAAGAAAATCTATCTTGAAGACTTAAACCCTTATGATTGCAACAAAACTTCATGGAGACCATCACAAGATACTTATCTAAATTTATAGATTCAAATATTTGAAGAAAACTGAGAAAGGATAAGAGTTTTATCACCAGATTCTTGTGAGAGACGATTTCAGACGTCTTGGGGTAAAACTTCAATAATTTCTTTCAACATTAAGATAATTGAGTTCTGATTTTTTAAAAAATCAATTAGTCTCGTTGGGATTGATTTTAGGATTTGGAAATCACGATTTGCTGAAGATTTGATGAAGGAACGCTCAAAGAAACACGGAAGTTCGCAGCAGAGACAATCGCGGAGGTCCGATGCAAGAAAAATCATATCTTTTGATTCCCGTGGTAAAATAATGTAAATCCAATTGGCATGGCTTCAGGACTCGCCGAAGAATAATCCAGAAAAAAGTATTGTCAAACACTGTTGTGGTTTAGCCGGTATTTGCGATCAAAGTTGGCGGACGAAATCGGAATGATGGATGAAAATGATCTTGAATTGATTCAATGATTTAATGATGTATTTTACCCCAGATTGTTGTAACCTGGCTCTGATACCATGAAAGAATATGAGATTAAGAAATTTGTAGATTTATAGATTGAAAAAATGAGAGATTAGAGAGATTAGAGAGAAAGTATGATTGTATTAAGAAAATGAGAATTATGTTTTTCTAAGTTACAAATGAGGAGAGATAGCTATTTATACTAATCTAGTCTAGGCTTGTTTGGATACAAGGATTACCTTATACATGAATGGCTACAAAGATAACATAATATTAGAATACAAAAAAGCCTTAGACACTCCCCTTAGATGACTTAGACCGCACACCTTTTTCTAGAATTAAAGGTCTTCTTCCTTCATCATTTCTTCTTCATTCCAACATCAAAAATGTCTTTGACTTTCTCCTGATCAACTCTAACGCCATTTACACTTACAACAAAGCCTAAAAAGACAAGGTTAATCGTACAAAATGTGCATTTCTTAACACCAGCAAACAGTTTTTCTTTTCCAAGCACTTTCAAAACCAAGATCAAATGTTGCATATGTTCTTCTAGGTTTTTTCTCTAGACCAAAATATCATCAAAGTAAAATACAACAAAATAGTCAATGAATTCCCCAAGAACATGATTCATTAAACGAATAAATGAACTATGTGCATTTGTTAAGCCAAAGGGCATATCAAGCAATTCATAAAGATCATGCTTGGTTATAAATGTGTTTTTCCACTAATCACCTTCCTTGATTTGATGATACCCACTCATAAGATCAATTTTGGAAAACATGCTAGAACCATGCAATTCATGAAGCATATTATCTAACATAGGGATGGGATGTCGATACTTTATTGTAATATTGTTGATTGCTCTACAATCAACACACATACGCCATGATCCATCCTTTTTGGGCACAAGTAGAACAAGAAAGACACATGGACTCATGTTTTCGAGGATATGACCATTTTTCATAAGTTAGTCCACTTGCCTTTGAAATTCCTTAGTTTTCACCAAATTGGTACGATAGTCTGGACGGTTGGGAAAAGATGATCCCAGAACAAAATCGATTTGATGATATATTCCTCTTATAGGTAGTAAACCATCGGGATTATCTTCAGAAAAAATGTCCATTAACATCTGCAAGAGAGTGTGCATTTCACTTGGTAGCTCCAGATTAAGATGGGTGAGATGAAGGCAAGCTTCCTTAAACAGAAACATAAGTATAGGCTGTTTAGAATGAAAGATTCTTTTAACTTTACCAGCCTTTATCAAGAAGTTTGTTAGTTTGGCCTTATTTTCCTTGAGCTGGTCTGTTTTCTCCTGCTGTTGTTTTAGGTGCAGCTGGTCTTGGCAGAACTCATAAGGAGTCATAGGAACCATTGTGGTCTTCCTGCCTTTGAAAAAAAAACAGTGGCGGTCAGTAAACCTATCATGGATTACCTTACAGTGTTATTGCCACAGCCGTCCAAGGAGGATATGTCCTGCTTCCATTGGTAACACATCACAAATGACTTCATCTTCATATTTTCCAAGCCAAAGGAACCACGACTTGACTGGTTACTTTTATTTCTCCTTTATCGTTGAGCCATTGAAGTGGGTATGGCCTTAGGTGTTTCATCACATTTAGCCCAAGTTTATTTACCATATACTAACTAGCAATATTGGTGCAACTTCCACTGTCTATGATAAGGCTAAAATCTGCCCTTGGACAATGCATCTTGTGTGGAAGAGATTTTCACGTTGCTCTTGTTCTTCAGTTTTGGTTTGCAAGACCTTCGGGACACCATGAGTTTCCCAGCGACCGGTAGCTCTTCATGTTCCTCATATAGATCATTCTTAACCTCTTCATCCTCTGATTCCAACTCGCAATTTTCTAAGATGATTATAACCCTTTTATTGGAGCATATGTTGGCATAATGACCCTTACCCTGATATTTGAAGCATGTGATATCACGTGCTATGTTGGGACGTCGATGGCTTTGCCTTTGTGAGGAGCAGCCGTGAACGGTTTAGGATCAACCTTTGGTATGGTCAACTTAAAATCCCATTGATAATTTGACTTGTTGGTCGAGGCTCATACTCCATTAGTAGGTCATGTAGAGATTCTCCTCTTGATCTGTTGCTCAATCAACAAAGCTTTATGAAGCATTTTTTCTAGTTTTATATAATATTGCATCTCAAGCCGATCTTGAATCTCTCTTTTTAGGCCACCAAGAAATCTCGACATGGTAACTTCTCTATCTTCATAGACATCGGCCCGTATGAGGAGAGTTTCAAGCTCTTGGTAGTACTCCTCAACACTTTTGTTTCCTTGGCTAAGCATCTTCAACCGTTGATGTACTCGCGGTGGTACTGGTTTGGGATGAACCCCTTCCTCATAACCGTCTTTATTTCCATCCAAGAATTCACCGGATAATCTCCTTTTCTTCTTCTAGATGTAATAAGTGGATCCCACCATCTGAGAGCATAATCGTAGAATTCAGTAGCAGCTATTTTGACTTTGCTAGCCTCGGTATAGAATTGGCAATCAAACACCAGTTCTATCTTCTTCTCCCACACCAAGTAAGTGTCGGGATCGTTCTTGCCATGGAATGAAGGGATTTTGGGTTTGAATCCGCCAATTTGATCTTGTGGAGGTAGCCTAATCCCACGGTCATGCCTATGTCTCATTTGACTGTTGTGGCCAGCGCCACTATAGTAGAAGCGTTCGGCCGCATCATCTTGAACTTGGTTGTGGTATTCTACACTTCCCTTTGAAGATATGTCTGGTTCTCTTCGTGGAGGCGCATGTTCTTGGTGAGGAATTAGATTTCTGATTTCCTCACGCAATCCGTCATGTCAACCAGCTTGCATAGTGTTGATTTTGGTGTTCATCATTCATTCCATTTAGGCTGTAATAGCAGCAATCAACCGATTGTTTCTCCTGTCGTGAATAGATTCTTCTTCTCACTCAGACGTTTTCTTGAAAAAGAAGAACACAAAATGGCCAGTAAAAATTCCTTAAAACAACAAAGTATACTATGAACTAGATCTTAGCATGCTACCAAATTTGAAGAAATTTATCACGAACCAGCTTAAACTAACAATGGTAAAACGAAATAGAAAAGAAAAAAGAAAGAGAAAACTTAGCTTGTGGGTTACTCTGATACCATTTGATGCGATCCTAGGAATGATCAATCTAAAATCGGCACGCAAGGGAGAAGGAGATAAGCTTTGCACAATGAGAGTGAGCTTAAATTGCCAAAATATGTGGATCAATAGGTTGCACAAAGGTTGCAGAAAGCCTGAGATTCCTACTTAGGAGGCTTTGGATACTACGCACCAAAGAACCTTAAGGGTTTTGTTGGATATGACAGACCAACAAGATGATCTATTATTTAAAAGAAAAAAAAATTTCATTAAAAAGATAGATGATTGTTTTACAAAGAAAGTTTGCCTATAAATAGAACAAGGAAAGGAGACAAGCTTGCATACTCGAAAAAACTTCCAAAAGCATACAAAAACATGCAGCAAACTAATCAATAAATGCATTAAATAGATAAATTCTCAACCGCCAAGCAACAAATTTTTGATGGCTGTAAAGAAGAAATGCCAGGCCTGGAAAATGCCAAATGGGCTGTTGGAAGTGGACCAATGTCCTCATTAAAAACATAGTTTGGTAAACTCAGTGGGACAAACCAAAAGTAGGGAAAAAGAGCACACATTTGACCACTTACCCAATTATCTATCTCCAAGGCCTAGATGAGGATGTTTGTGACTGTCCATAGTTATGCTTGGGTCCCGGCCAAAGTGGTCGTGACGTAACCTCCAAGGACGTCAAAAAGTCTTTTGGTCGGGACCCAGGTCATGGGACCTACTGGTTCCGTCCAAACGTCCACGCCTTGGTCGTCCGGGTCGTCCTGGTTCAGCTGCCGGTCATTTGTCTGGTCGTTCGTTGAGTCGTTCATGTCGTACGTGTTTGGGACATCCATACTTGTATGTCTGGAATTTCCATACGATGGTTTGTACATCCGTCTGGGCCAGGATCATATCAAACAGTCCAACAAGCAAATATTGAAACATTAACAAACATGACATTATTGAAAGAATGTAAGATTGAGAAAGATTAAGAGGATAATTCGCCAGAATAGAGAGAGAATGAGAGAGAGATTAAAGAGAATTAAGAGAAATAGAGTTTTATTAGAATGAGATTGTGATCATTTGCTTACAAGTGAAGAGATAGAGTCCTATTTATACTAGTCTAGTCTAGGCTTGTTTTGCTACAAGGATAAACTAATACATGTTTAGATACAAGGATAGCCTAACACATTAGGCAAACACTCTCTTCCTATTAAACACTTAGGCGCCTAAACCACTTCATTGGCACCATTCTTCTCATTATTTCTTTTTCACTTCAACACTCCCCCTCAAGCTTAAGTCATGAAGAATGACTAAGCTTCGATTATGAAGCATTACCTCATTAAAAAACTAAACAAGGAAAACCCAATGGGACAAAACCTTTTCTAAGAAAAGAGTATAACACTCCATGATCAGGATCAGTGTTGTGGAATGGATGTGAGGCCAAGTCTTAGGTATATGGACTCGCCAAATTTGAGTGTAGTAGTTTTGGTGAACACATCAGTCAATTGATCTGACCTCTTTGTGTAACAAGATAGTGTTGGAATGAAGGAGAAATGATGAAATATGAAAACCTTTAATCCATGTTAAAAGGCGTGTAGTTTATATGTCAAAGGGAGTGTCTAAGGCTTGTTTGTATTATAGGATTATGTTATCCTTGTAGCCATTTATGTATAAGGCTATCCTTGTATCCAAACAAGCCTAGACTAGATTAGTATAAATACCTTACTCCCTTCACATTTTGTAACTAAGAATTCATAATTCTCATTCTCTTAATAAAATCATTCTTTTCTCTAATTCTCTCTAATCTCTCATTCTCTCATTCTATAAATCTCTTAAAATCATATTCTTTCATGGTTTCAGAGCCAGGTTGCATCAAATCTGGGTAAATTTCATCATTCTTTCATTGATTCAACAAGAATCCATCTTGGTCTTCATCATCTTCTGGATCAAATTCCGGCCAAACCACGACTCTTTTTGACGATATTCTTTCTCTGGATTGTTCATCGGCGAGTTCTGAAGCCACTCCCGTTTGAATTGCATCATTGGACCCAGGGAATAAAAAGTTACAAATTTTTTTGCAAAAGGTCCTTCGTGAGTGCCTCCGCCGCGAACCTTTGTGTTTCCCAGGTCACCCCAACGTTAATTCTTCATCAAATCGTGATTTTTAAAATCCTAAACTCAAGCCATTAGAGTCTAGGTTTTGTTTAAAGAAAGCAGAACTCAATTCCATTTAGTTTGAAGGATTTTCCTGAAGTTTTCCTCAGAGACATCCAAAATCGCTTGTATCAAGATCCTGGTGATATTATTCTAATTCTTTCTCAGCTTTCTTTAATTCTTTGAATCTGGAAAGTGTAATATGTGTCTTGTGAGGGTCTCCACGAAATTTCAGTTCAATCTAATAGGTTTAAGTCTTCAATATTAATTTTCTTGATTCTCTTATTACTCTTTGGGAAATTTTAATTTGAAATCTTGAAATTTAGGATTTGTTAATTTTTTTTTAAATTCGAATTTTGATTTGATTCTTAGTGGTTATTATTAGTTTTTAATCTGGTTTTAGGTGGTTATAGGTTGTTAAAATCTTGTTGCAAGAATTGGTTAAGGGTAGTTGCAAGTAGTTAGAAGGTGATAATGTCTGTTACAAGATTTTTTTTTTCTTTTTTCTTTCTTGCACATCACGCATTTTTTTCTTTGCACAAGTTCTTGGTCTTTGTTTGTCTTGCACACACGATCTTACAGGTGGTACAGGTGCACACAAGATTGTGACGGGTACGCTTGTACATTCCCAGAAACCACGTCCTGACCAGCTTGCTTCCGACCAGAGACTGTTTCTTGGTCGTGCCGTGTTCGCTTGTACCGAATTCTTGGCGTTCGTGAACCAACTTGATCTTCAAGCATCCGGCTGAATACTTCATCCGGCTGATCTTCAAGTATCTTTACACGACCTGATCATTTCAACAAGCCGTGAACGTGACTGACCCGTGATCAAGCATCCGGCTGTGATCTTCATTTTTTGACCCGACCAAACCCGACTGTCCTGTGTTCCGGTTAACACGATCATCTCAACCCGACCAACCAGCTATCTATCTTGACCATCAAGCATGGAGATTCAAACTTCACTTAGAGCTCCAGTCATTCTTCATGGAGCAAATTATCTCTTGTGGTCTAGGACCATGAAAACCACATTAGGTGGTAAAGGTCTTTGGAACCACATTGCTACAAATGGCATTGAAGACAATGAAGTGGCTGAAGTGAGTGAGGATGTAGCTACTCAAGCCAAATGGTACCAAGAAGATCAGTTGGTACTTTCTATACTACAAAATTCTCTTGCTAGTGATCTTTTAGAAGCTTATTCTTTTTGTGAAAATGCAAAAGATCTTTGGGACACTTTGCTTAAGGTGTTTGGAAACACCACTAACCTTTTGAGAATTTTTGAAGTGAAGAAGGCTTTGAATGAATTAAGGCAGGAGGATGCTGAATTCACAAAGCACTATGGCTCATTCAGAGCTTTGTGGGCTGAGCTAGAAATGCTAAGGCCAGCCACCATTGAACCACTTGTTCTCCTTGAAAGGAAAGAACAAGATAAGGTGTTTGGATTACTTTTAACACTTAATTCTACTTACTCAGATCTTATTAAGCATATTCTCAGGTCTGATAAGTTGCCTAGCTTGGAGGAAGTTTGTGCTCAAATTCAAAAGCAGCAAGGATCACATGGATTTTTTGGCAACAAAGCTGAACTGGTAGCTGCTCACAAAAGTTTCTTCAAACCAGCAAATATTCTATGAAGAGGAGACAATTTTGTGATCATTGCAAGAGGAATAGCCATGCAAAGAAGGATTGCTGGGTACTTCACCCTCACCAGAAGCCCTCTTGGGCCTCACGGCTTCAACAATCCTCGGTCATGCCCACGGCCAGCCAAGCTCACGGCATTATGCCATCCAAGGCGGTTGTAAGCAGCGGTCCACTCTCTCATTCAGCTTCCACTAGTATCATGTCACAAGCATCAGATTTTGTGACAAAATCAGACTTGGAAGCTCTTATCAAGGCAATAATGGATAGCAATGTGATGGGTAAAACTTTTCATGGTTCTTTTCAAACTTCTCTTACTTCAAATGCTCCTAAATCTTTGGTGGTTGACTCTGGTGCTTCTCATCACATGATTAGTGATTTAGAATTGCTAGAGAATGTAGAACCTGCCCTAGGGAATGTTCTCATTGCTAATGGAATTAAAGTACCAATCAAAGGCATAGGAAAATTGACGTTGTTTGATAAAGAATCTAAAGTATTTTATATGCCCTCTTTTACTTCTAACTTGCTCTCAGTTAAAAGAGCTACTACTGATTTGAATTTCCATGCTATATTTGTTCCTAATGATTTCTATTTTCAGGATATTGAAACTAGAAGATGTTTTGGACAAGGAACCACAAAAGATGACTTTTATGTACTTGAAAACATGGCTAGTGTTAGTGAATTGGAATCGGTTTTTCAGGCTAATGCATTTAGTACTGATTCTGAAATGTGGCATGCTAGACTAGGACATCCTCATCCAAGAGCACTTGAATTAATTGTTCCTGGTTTGAAAATGCCAAAAGAGTTGTGTGATTCTTGTATTCTTGGGAAACATTGCAAAACAATTTTTGAAAAATCTATGCATAAATATGAAAATTGTTTTGAATTGGTTCATTCAGATGTTTGGACATCTTTATTTCTATCTAGAGAAAACCATAAATATTTTGTGACATTTCTTGATGAAAAGTCCAAATATACATGAGTTACTTTACTTAGTTTCAAAGATAGGGTTTAGCCATTTATGTATAAGGCTATCCTTGTATCCAAACAAGCCTAGACTAGATTAGTATAAATACCTTACTCCCTTCACATTTTGTAACTAAGAATTAATAATTCTCATTCTCTTAATAAAATTATTATTTTCTCTAATTCTCTCTAATCTTTCATTCTCTCATTCTACAAATCTCTTAAACTCATATTCTTTCAGATAGAATCACTCCTTTCTCAATAGCTTCCCTCACTTTATGGCAATCCACCTCAATATGCTTGGTTCTCTCATGAAACATAGAGTTTGAAGCTATGTGTATTGCTGTTTGATTTTTACAATGCACTGTGATTGGCGCCTCAATGCTTACTTCAAGGTCTAGTAATAGTTGCTTCAACCAGATGCATTCAGTGGTAATCTTCCTCATTGCTCTATACTCAGCTTCAGCACTTGAGCATGAAACAACCTTCTGCTTCTTAGTCTTCCAAGTGACTAAGTTCCCACATATAAATGTGAAAAAACCAGTTGTGGATCTCCTGTCCTTTCTATCACCTGTCCAATCTGCATCACAATAGCCAACTACATTTGTGTTTCCATAATTATCCATCCATATACCTTGATTCTGGGGATGCCTAATATAAATCTATAAATCGAAAAAGAAGTAAGTTCAGTTTCAGGCACAGATCGTTCATAATTCACTTTGCCTCCACACTCGCCTTCCTTCTAACGATCGAACTGAAGGTTTGAGCACTTTGACCATCTATAAAAAGATCGAGAAGGCTTGCAGACCATAGGAAGTCAAAGATTTAGTTGCTTTACCAACAACGGGAAATTGGCCAGATTAACGAGGAAAGGGGGACTGGTTCAACCTCAGGAATGAGAGCAAGCAAGTCCAGATTTGTTGAGCAAGCATGTGTTCCTTTCAAGTATCTCAAAATCTTATGAATAATCTCCTAATGCCTTGTTTTTGGGTCTTGCATATGCTGAGACACTTGATTAACTGCAAAACACAAATTAGGTCTAGTGATGGTTAAATATATTAGCTTACCAACTATCTTTCTATACAGCTTTGCTTCTTTAAAACCGCCATCTTCAAGCTCTCCCTGAGATTCTACTTTGTAGCCTTCTTCTAATGGGGGTCTGGCTGATTTAGCTTCTAGCATTCCTGTAGATGTTAGTAAGTAAAATACATACTTATTTGTGAAAGAAATAAACCTTCCTTAAATCTTCACATTTCTATTCCTAAGAAGTGTTTAAGTTCTCATAGGACTTTAATATCAAACACACCTTTTAAATATTATTTAGTAGATTCTATACCTATTTTATCACTTCCAGAGATGATTATATCATTAACATAAATGAGAATAACAATGATTTCATCATTACTTTGAAGTGTAAAGAGAGTGTGTTCTACTTCTGACCTTTTGAAGCCTCTGTCCTTTAGGGTCATATTTAGTTTATGGTACCAAGTTCTAGGAGATTATTTTAAGCCATAGATAGCTTTCCTTAGACTCAGTGTATTTCTGGTTTCAACTTGATCTTCTAGACCTGGTGGTGGTGTCATATACACCTCTTCTTCTAACTCACCTTGCAAAAATGCATTCTTAACATTCCTTTGCCATAATTCCCAATCCAAGTTAGTATCAAGAGTTAAAAAAACATTCACTGAGTGCAATTTAGCTACAGGGACAAACATATCTCTATAGTCTTCACCATAATTCTGAGTGAAACCTCTAGCCACCAACCTAGCTTTGTACCTATCTATCTTACCATTGCTTTTATAATTAATCGTGAAAATCCATTTAGAACTTGCAGCCTTTTTCCTTTTGGTATTGTGTCTGGCGCATAGGTTTTATTCTTCTCCATAGCTTGTCTTTTAGCTTGAATAACTTCTCTCCACTCCTTTATCTCTATTGCTTCCTCATAGCTTTTTAGAATCTGCTCTTTATCAAGACTTAGAGTAAATGCAACATGAGAAGCAGGTATATGGACTAAATTACATACTCCATGATCATGGTGAACTATTGTATTGTTGTTGTAGTATAAATTGGGTGGAAATCTCTGTCTTGTACTTCTTCTAAGGACAACAGCCAGTTCCCCTTGAGTTGTATTGTCCTCTTCTTCTAAAGCATCTACAAGATTATGTTGAATATCATTTTGTTTCTTTGAAACTGAAACTAGTATTTCTTCTTCTGAGTCATCTTGATCATGTGTAGAAGTTTGCCCCCCTTCATGATCAAGAGGATGTGTTCTAGAATGCATTAGAGCAGGAGCTGATTCACACCGGGACAAGGCTGGAGCGGGAACTGGATCAGACCGAGACGGAGCTGGAGCGGATGCTGGATAAGACTGGGACGGGGTTGGAACTGGAGCCGGTTTGTGTCACGCCTCTGGTTCTTGAGCTGGAGCTGGCACCGGAGGCCGGATTGTGATTGGCGTGGGACTGGAAATTCTTGGTTCTAGCTAAGAATGCTGTTTGGTAGTATTAGGTGGGATAACTGAGGGAGACGGTTCTTGTGTGATTCCAAGCTTTTTAAAAGTCTTCTTAAGTTCTCAGCTTGGTCAGATGTGTTGAGGAGATGTCTTTGAATTGATCTCAGGTTCCTTCTTCATAGTACATTTTTATTTCATCAAACTTGATATCCCTAGACACCAGGACTCTTCTAGTCTCTGGATTGTAGTATTTGTAGCCCTTTTGAGGTTATGAGTATCCAATGAACATTGCCTTGGTACTCTTACCTTATAACTTGTTCCTTTGTTCACCTGGTACTAAGACAAATCAAACACACCCAAATATCCTTACATGTTCAATACTAGGCTTTGTTTGATTTAGTACCTCAAATGGAGATAAGTCATCTAGGACTTTAGTTGGAGTCCTGTTAATTAGATAGCATGCAGCCATGAATGCATCTCCCATAAAACCTCTTGGGAACTTTCATATGGAATATCATGGATCTCACCACTTCCATCAAATGTCTGTTCTTCCTTTCAGCTACTCCATTTTGTTGAGGAGTATAAGGACAGTTTGTTTGGTGTGTGATTACATGCTTTGTAAGATGTTTTTGAAACTAGTGGCTTGTGTACTCACCACCATTGTCTGATCTTAAACACTTAATCTTGGCATTGTATTGGTTAGTCATATAAGTTTGAAATTTTATAAATGCTTCTAGCACCCTATCTTTAGATTAAATAAAGGGGATCCAAGTATACTTAGACTTTTCATCAGGGAATGTAACAAAATACTTATTGTTTTCCCTAGATAAGATAGGAGAAGTCCAAACATCAGAGTGAACAAAATCAAAGCAATGCTCATAAGTGTGTATAGATTTTTGGAAAACTGTTTTACAATGCTTACCTAATATGTAAGCTTCATGCATTTCATTTGGAAATTGTATGCTAGGCATTATCAGTTCTAAAGCTCTAGCATGTGGATGTCCTAATATAGCATGCCAAAGATCAGCTAGCATACTACTATCTACCCTAACTACACACGATTTTGAAGCATCATTGACAAGGTCTTTAAGCACATACAAATCATTCATAGTAGTTCCTTGTCCTAGAATTCTTCTTGTGTCAATATCCTGAAAAAAAATTCATTAGGACCAAATATAACATGACAGTTCAAATCAGTAGCAGCTCTTTTAACAGATAATAGGTTAGATGTGAAAGATGACATATAAAATGCTTTAGACTCTATATAAAAAAAACTTTAGCTTTCCTATTAGTTTGGATAGGTAATGTAGTGCCATTGGCAATTAGCACATTTCCTAAGGCAGGTTCTAGGTTCTCAATCAAGTCTAGATCACTAATAATGCGATGAGAAGCTCCAGAATCTATTATCAAAGGTTTATATTCATTAGAAGTTTGAAAAGAGGCATGAAGAGATTTACCAATCACATTACCAGAGTTTAAAGCCTTTATGATGGTTTCTGGGTCTGCTCTTTTGATGAATTCTGATAAAGTTGCCATTGTTTCTGCTGGTATAGCCTGATGGTTCATCATCTGAGCCGGATTGTATTGAACTAAAGAGAAGGAAGTGCCACCTAAAGAAGAAGCGCCGGCAGCTTGGAACTGATTAGAGCTCACATTTTGATTGCTCCTTGGCTTGTCTTTGAAATGATGTGGCTTGAGGTGAGAGTATAAGATCCAGCATTCCTTCTTTGAGTGACCAGTCTTCTTACAATGCTCACACACTTGCCTCTTCTTATCTTCAGATTTGTAGAAGACCTTATGTTCAAGAGGTAGAACTTCTTTGTTTCCAGACAGTCCTTGAGAACATTGTTCCCTTTGAATCTTAGAACACATATCCTCTAGACTTGGCAGCTTGTCTACCCTTAGTATATGCTTTATCAAATCAGTGTATGTAGAATTAAGGGTCATTAGAAGCCCAAATATCCTATTTTGCTCTCTTATTTTATTGAGAGTGATAGGGTCAATGGTGGCTAGGCTAAGCATGTCTAACTCAGCCCACAAGGTTCTAAATATTTCATAGTGTTAGTGAATTCCACTTCTTCTTGTTTGAGGTCATTCAAAGACTTCTTAACTTCAAAGATTCTCATAAGGTTGGAAGTATTCCCATAGAAATTCTTGAGAGTCTCCCAGAGATCCTTGGCATTGTCACAATATGAGTAAGCTTCTAACAGAGAACTTTCAAGAGAGTTCTGCAAAATGAAGAGAACAAGTTGGTCTTCTTGAAACCATTTCACCAACATGTCCCCTTCTTCCTTGTCTTGATCGCTGTCAGCTTCCCCTTTCATAGCCATTAATGGCGCCTTGTTTATCAGGACCTGGTTCCAGAGATCCCTGCTGCATAAGGTGGTCTTCATTTTCCTTGACCACATGAGATAGTTCACTCATTTCAAAATCACTGGAGCTTGCATGTTTTTGTTAAACTTCATGATGTAACTTGTAGAAGACCTAAAACAACACGCCTTCTCACAACAGATTAATTCCTTTGCAACCTCCAAGTCACCTGTCAGACCAAGAACAATCACCTAATCAATAGATTAACCCCTTTCAGAAAACAAGAACCAACCTCTCCAAGAAAATAGAGCACACGCACCAACTGCTTACTAAGGGCGAGTGAGCCTTGGTCAATAACTACTCCAACCGCATTCTAACCATTTGCCAATAATTATACCAGCTCTCAAATACTCAGATAAGAATGATTCAGTAAGCCAAAGTTTTTTGAACTGCCTAACCAACCCCAAAAACGAACTTTCCCTCCAATTTTCAAAAAACCAGATTTTTAACCATTTTCAAGAAAACCTTTCTTGAAACCTAAAACGTTTTAGATTGAGCTAAAAAAAATTTGGAACTCTCTATAAGAACCTCATCTAACTTATTAACGTCCAAGATATGAAAGAAATCAAGAAGAGATACAATTGTTGTTACCAACACCCCAAAGGATTTAAAAACAGACACGTTGAGGTATATTGATCAAGAAAGCTTCAATATGTGGACAAAGGCGATGCAGACCTCCAAAAACATCAACTAAACTAGTTCCAATTGAGTTTAAGCTTTGTAATTGCTCAATTTGATGAAGTTTTGAAGAAGTTATGCTTGCTTCAATGGCGGATATTCCCAATGAACGCGATCGCGACGCTGACAAGAGAAACTTTGTATTCTGATCTCCAAACGAGATGAAACTGGTGCAGGAATGATCAGAAACTCTAGCCTGATGATCCTTTTATTATAATATGAAAGAAAGACTCGTGATCTCGCCGGAATTGGTGAAGCAATACCTTGTTCTTCTCGGCGGGTCCGGTTTGAAGGGTATGGTGAAAGATGGTGAAAGAATCAAAGAAGAATCAATTTTCTGGAGAATTAAAATGAAAGATTGATTTAATATTGCTCTGATACCATGAAAGAATGTAAGATTGAGAAAGATTAAGAGAATAATTCGCCAGGATAGAGAGAGAATGAGAGAGAGATTAGAGAGAATTAGATTTTTATTAGAATGAGATTGTGATCAATTGCTTACAAGTGAGGAGAGAGAGTCCTATTTATACTAGTCTATTCTAGGTTTGTTTGGCTACAAGGATAAACTAATTCATGTTTGGATACAATTATAGCTTAACACATTAGGCAAACACTCTCTTCCTTTATTGGCACCATTCTTATCTTTATTTCTTCTTCACTTCAACAATTATCAAGCATTAATAAATGTTCATAGACTATTTTCTTACAGTAATGCAACAAACATAACCTCAACTTACCTACCTTTCTGAGACAGGACAACAATAATATACGATAGCCCAATTTAGAGGCCCAATTTAGAGCTTCCAATTCAGCAGAAAAGGTTAGAGGCAACGTCAAACATTCATAACTCCTGTCATTGTTTCATCTATCCGCTCCTTGCTAAAAATCCATCCTTAACCCAGAAAATTATCTAATTCTTTCCAAGCGTCATCTAATTGATACCACCAACTGGACCATAATATTGAGCTGTGAATTATCTGCTTCTTTTACTTTTCTTTTATCAGATTGTTTAGCCTCTTCCCATAACCTTTCTACAACTTTTGCAATTGTAAAAATCTGCCAGGAATTCCAGTCCACATTTTTAATCTTATTATTCCTACTTTTTTTAGAGATAATTAAATTATCCATGAGAAATAGCTGCTTAAATGAATTTTATGAAGTCTTTAAAATAGATAATCCAAATTAGAAAAAAACAATGACATGGATAAATTCCCTAGATTGGATGGGATCTTAGAAAAATTATATTTTTAACGGCAATAAAGGACATAATTTATTGTTTTTTTGTCTGCTCCTACAATAGACATATTGCATATCATAATTTATTCCTTGTGACCATATATTTTTGGTGACTGATATATGTCATGAAATAAATTTCTAAATAATTTTTTTAATTTTCGGGGAATTTTTAATTTCTAGTAGATAGTCAGTAACAATTTTACATATGGACCATAAAACAATCAATTTTCCCTGGATATGAGTAGAGTTGCTCAATATTGTAACTTGATTTAACCGTATATTTTTTTATTTTTTTGTGAAATACCACCAATAGGTATTCAACTTTAAAAATCGACTAATTGACATTCTTGGAATAAGGACCATATTTTCAGGAATAATAATTTCTTCAAACAATTACATATTCCATGAATGGTTCCCAGGGTCAGTTAAATGATTGAAAGTGAAATAAGGGTAATAGTTGTATCATTTGCAAATTGCTGATCTCAGGCGAGAGGCATGAATCTATAAATCATTCCATATTGAAATGGATGTTCATGTTCTAACCATTTTTATTATCCTTTTTTAACGAGAGACTGAACTGAAATAATACTTCTCTAACCATAAAATGGAAAATATGATCGAACTGGAGTCCTTCATAATTATAATACACGTTTATATTATTTTCTTCTATACGTCATAATTTTTTAATTACTTTCATTTGTCTTGATTTTTCTAGTAAGATAACAAATGAAGTTTATTTATTTTTATTCTTAGTTTTGGATATGCTAACTCAACAAAAAGCATGATTTAAAAGATAAAAATGTATTGATTATATATATATGATTACTTCATACGTATTTTGTGTATTTGCTTTGAAATTTTTAATATGACTTTGTAAGTTGGATAATTGCTTTGATTTTAGTTTTTATACTCTTTTTGGAAAAACTTGATCAAATAACTCATCATTTACTTGATCAAAATATGCAAAATTCACGAAGTAATTTTTTAGAATTGGTGGAGTTGCTGAAACATTTGTCTCTTCTGTAAATAAAATAAGATATCCCAGTTACATTTAACCGTTAGTAATCAATCAATTATTATATTATAACACATGTTTTCTTTATCTTCAACATATTAAATAAAAAAAGTCATAGAAGTAAAACGTTAGCAACTTTAATTGATAAATCCTGAGTTGAAATTCTTTAGTAGGATAGTATAATAAAACATCTTAAAATTCTTTAATGGATTGTGTGCTACAATAAAATTGTAAGATTCAAAAATATCTTTATTTTTGAAAAGAATTCTCTGAATTTTAACTGTTTTTAATGAATAAAAAAATATTTCATTTTATTAAGAATTATAATTAGAACATTACTTCTAAAGTTTAATATTAAAAAGGAAAATTACAGAAACTAACCCATACCTTGATTTAGAATACAAATTAGATTCTTTATTCAGTCAAATACAAAACTAATCCAAAGGAATAGTGAAATGACAATCACTCTTCTTATAACCAAACAAAAACTAAACTAATAATGACGATTTTATCTTTGAGAAGTCTGAAAATCTGAGAGAAAACTCTTTAGGAGACTTTTTAATTTAAATATAAATTTAAATTAAAAATAAAAAATATAAGCCTTCATATGAAGTCTCCTAGAAGGAGAGTTAAAATTGAAAAGGAAACTTCACGTGAGTAGATTAGTTTTGTGTTGACCAACATGAAAATGGAGGCTTCATATCAAATCTTTTGAGAACAAATTTCAAAAATAAATAAAAAATAATAATGAAACTTCAAATGAAGTCTGCTCTGAAGTATGTTTGTATATTGAAATGTAACGTAATAATATACTCCATGGCCTAAATTAGAGTTTCTAGTTTAGCATAAAATGGTGAGACAAAATGGTGAGACGCTGATTCTTATATTTCTTGCCCCAATACAAACATCTACTCCCTCTTGATTGCGGTACAATTTTTTTCCTAAAACCAATATAAGTGTTTAATGAGCCATCTACATGACACCACCTACCATCTTGAATCTGATCGGTGACCCTTGTGTTTCCCTCTAATGATTAGTCAAATGAGCAATCATTTGGAGCTGATATTTGGACATCCTCCCATAATTGGGATTTAGTTTCCGCGAGCTTAGAATTTTTCTGGGATCCCGATCAATGTTACTAAATTTTTTATCATTCCTGCTCTTCCATATATATATCATAATATCCAGGTGAACTGATGATTTTCATTGTCTGGAGGTAGCCTCTAGAATAAATAATTCATATTTGACAAAACTAATAACATAGCGAACACACATGGATTAGATGGGGCTTATGAAAGAGTCCATGTTTGGAGTGTTAATAGGCATTTAGCAGCACATAGTTTATTAATTCTTAGTCCATCCTACAGTATGGAGATTGTATATCACAATTGATTTCCCGTACCTTTAGATTCTTAGTTACCGATAAACATCCCAATTTTTTTTTCCAAATGAAGTTCTTTAGTTTTAGGAGGCATTTTAGTTTCCATGAGAATGCATATATACTTGTTTAAGAATTACAAAAGGGGGAAAGGTCTCGATTGACGAAGGAAAAATAATACCTCTCACCTCTGGTTTTATAAAATTATTATTTCTATATTTATCGGGGAATTTTTTATGGTATGATATCCTTATTTGATCTTATATTTTTTCCAAATTTTGTGAAATATCATCCAAAAAGTATCCAATATTAAAGTGCAACTAATTAACATATTTCAAATAATGTTTGCATCTTCCGGCACAATAATTTACCAGCTAAGAGTTTCATATCCTTGTTATTCGATTAATCAATTGAATGACCTGGTATGACCTTGTAAGAATGGTAATAATTATAGGCTTTATATATTTTTGATCTTAGACAAGAGGCTGGGATCCATGGATCATTTCATACTAAAATGGATGATCTTGTTCTTACCTTTTTGTTTAATCATTTTTTACAAGAGATCGAGCTGGTACAATACTCTTCCAACCATAAGATGGTGAATACAATATAATCAGTTCTAAAGGTCCAAATTACGGAAGTATCTGCCCTTGAACAGATTAGCTAAAAGGGAGTTTAGTTGATCAATTAACCTTCATAATTTTTTTTGCTAACATAGCCGTGCTAAATTCCTCCAAATCACAGAAACCAGTTCTGCCTTTCCTTTAATCGCTACAATATTTGTTTTAAAACATTTGATGCATACTTTTGCTGTTTCCACCAGAGCTCCACTGAAAAGTGGGAAGACAAAAACATGACGTAACATGTATAGGTAACACAGTTTCTACTGATTTTATTTAAATTCTTTTTCTCCCTTGGTAAGAAATTTTGTTGTCCATCCTTTCACACGATTGTATAGCCTTTCTAGAAAAAAGCTAAAGATCTGCATCTTTTTCCCTTCTAAACTCTCTGGAATTCCCATGTAGAGATACCTAATATTTCTTTTACTTCCTCCCTTAATGTAGCATCCATTTTATGTTCAAATTGTAAAGATGATTTGAAAATTATTATTTGTTGTGCCCACAGTGCTTCATAATCCTTAATGATTCATATAATAATCTAACATTCTTCTTTATTTGCCTTACGAAAGGAATATTGTCATCTGCAAATAAAAGATGCAAGATTGAAGGACTCGTTTTTGTCACCCTTAGTCTCGTTAATTATCTGTCCCTTTCTGTTTTTTGAATGTTTGAAATTAGAGCTTCTAGAAAAGATAAAGAGAGATGATGATAAAGAATTTTCCATTGGATTCATCTCTTTGGAATAATGAGTCCACATGATTATCCATTTAAGAGAATTTGATATTGAACTGATGTAATATACCTCTAATTCATTGTTGGGTAAAAATAATCTTTTAAAAAAGATTTTCAATAAAATCTTACTCCACCTAATTATATGTCTTATTCATATCCGTTTATTGCCATAAGTTTCTCTTTAAAAGATGGATTTGTTCTTACATCTTGGAACATCTTCTAAGCAATCAAAATATAATCCAAAATTAATCTTCCAGCCACAAAGGCTGATTGTATCTCCAAAATAAGATTTGACAATAAACACTTAAAGCCTTTAACACAAAATCTTAGAAATAACTTTACAGCCTACATTAGAAAGACCAATGGGTATTAATTCTGTTATTTGGCTTAGCCATTTTGTATTAGAAATCAAACAGATATTTGTCAAATTAATCCTTGAATCAAACTTCCCTATCCACAAAAAGTCGTTCACCATTTGAAAAACCTCTGTATTAATAATTGGCCATGATTGTTGAAAACCCAAGGCTGACATTCCATCTGATCAGGTTATTTTTTCTAGATGCATCATAAATAGCGCATGTCGCACCTCCTCCACAGTTGCCAATGTCATAAGTCTAAAGGTCACTTGGTCCATTATTGTTGAAAGGATACCTTGTAGAAAATCATCAAATTAAGTAGGATATGTGAATGTAAATAAATCCGTAAAACAGTGAACTGCAACATTTTCTATACCTCAGTATCAGTTGTAACACAGTCTTACCTTATTATGTAAGCTGATGATATGATTTCGTCTCCATCGTTGTTTTGGTATAGCATGATAAAACTTGAAATCCTCATTACCTGATATATCCCATGAAATAATGATAATTAAGAAATTTAGAAATTAAAAGAATGAAAAGATTGAGAGAATAAGAGAAAGAGTAGGCGAATTTTAGAGAGAGTTTAGAGAGAATTAGATTTTTATTAGAATGAGATTATAATCTCTTGTTTGTTTACAGCTTTTAATACATGATTGACTACAAGGATAACATATCATTAAACACAAACAAGCCTAAGACATTTTCTTAGATCACACGGCCACATCCTTCTTTCTTCATTCCAACACTCCCCCTCAAGCTTAAGGCATGGAAAATGCCTAAGCTTGCAACCATGAAATATTATCTTATTAAAAACCTAAATAAGAAAAACCCAATTGGGACAAAACCATTTCTAGGAAAAAAAAGTATAATACTCCATGATCAGGATCAGTGTTGCGGAATTGACATGAGGTCGAGTCTTGGATAGATAGAGCCGCCAGTCTTCAGTGTTGTGGCCTTGGTGAACACATCAGCAAGTTGATCTTTACTCCTCGTGTAGCAAGGTAAGATGATTCCATTTCTAATAACTTCTCTTAACTAATGGTAATTCACCTCAATATGCTTAGTTTTCTCATGAAACACAAAGTTTGAAGCTATGTGTATTGCTGCTTGATTGTCAGAATGTACTGTGATTGGCGCCTCAATGCTTACTCCAAGATCTAGTAATAATTGCTTCAACCAGATGCATTCAGTGGTAAGTTTCCTTATTGCTCTATACTCAGCCTCAGCACTTGAACATGAAATAACTTTCTGTTTCTTAGTCTTCCAAGTGACTAGGTTCCCACCTATGAGTGTGCAATAACCGGTTGTAGACCTCCTGTCCTTTCTATCACCTGCCCAATATGCATCACAATAACCAACTACATTGGTGTTTTCATTACTACCCATCTATATACCTTGATCATGTGTTCCTTTCAAGTATCTCAAGATCCTATGAATTATCTCCCAATGCCTTGTTTTTGGGTCTTGCATATGCTGAGAAACTTGATTAACTAAAACACAAATCAGGTGTAGTGATAGTTAAATATATTAGCTTGCCAACAACCTTTCAATACAACTTTGCCTCTTTAAAGCTGCCATCTTCAAGCTCCCCCTGAGGTTCTACTTTGTAGCCTTCTTCTAATGGGTTTTTGGCTGGCTTAGCTTCTAGCATTCCTATAGATGTTAGTAAGTCAAATACATACTTCTTTTGACAAAGAAAAATGCATTCCTTAAACCTACATACTTCAACTCCTAAGAAGTATTTTAGTTCTCCTAGATTTTTAATGTCAAACATACTTTTTAAATACTCTTTAGTAGAGGCTATTCCCAATTTATCACTTCCAAATATAATTATATCATCAACATAAATGAGAATAACAACAATCACATCCTTACTCTTAAATGTAAAAAGTGTGTGTTCTACTTCTGAAGCTTCTGTCCCTTAGAGTCACATTTAGCTTATGGTACCAAGCTCTAGGAGATTGTTTTAAGCCATATATAGCTTTACTTAGCCTCAGTGTGTTACCGGTTCCAACTTGATCTTCTAGGCCTGGTGGTGGTGTCATATATACCTCTTCTTCTAACTCACCTTGCAAAAATGAATTCTTAACATCCATTTGCCATAATTCCCAGTCCAAGTTAGTAGCAAGAGTTAAAACAACATTCACTAAGTGTAATTTAGCTATAGGAGCAAAAATATCTCTATAGTCTTCACCATAAGTTTGTGTGAAACCTTTAGCCACCAACCTAGCTTTGTATATATCTATCTCACAAATGCTTTTATATTTAATGGTGAAAATCCATTTAGAACTCACAGTCTTTTTTCTTTTTGGTAGAATGGCTGGTGCATAGGTTTCATTCTTCTCCATAACTTGTCTTTCAGCTTGAATTGCTTTTCTCCACTCCTTTATATCCATTGCTTACTCATAGCTCTTTGGAATCTGCTCTATATCAAGACTAAGGGTAAATGCAACATGAGAAGCATGTATATGAACTAAATTGCATACTCCCTGATCATGGTGAACTACTGTGTTGTTGTTATAGTAGAAATTGGGTAGAAATCTCTGCCTTATACTTCTTCTAAGGACAACAGTCGGTTCCCCTTGGAGAGCATCTACTAAATTAGGTTGAATGTCCCTTGTTTTTTAGAAGCTGAGACTAAATTTCTCCTTCTGAATTCTTTTGATCATGTCTAGATTCTTGGCCCTCCTCATGACCAAGAGAAGGCTGGTTTGTGTCGTGTCGAGGTTGGAGCTGGTGCCAGTACTTCCCGCGCCTGAGCATGGGTTCTAGGCCAGGATGAGGCTGGGGTATGAGTTGGAGCAAGAGCCAAAACGGGAGCTGGACCGTGAGCTGGAACGGGCCGGGACGAGGCGGGAACAGGTTCTGAAGCGGGTGCTGAATTATTTTGGGACAATTCTTGAAATTGAGTTGATGTCTTTGAATTGATCTCAGGTACCTTCTTCATAGTATCCTTTGTTTCATCAAACTTGACATCCCTAGATACCAAGACTCTTCTAGTCTATGGATTATAACATTTGTAGCCTTTTTGAGTTGATGAGTAACCAATGAACATTGCCTTGATACTCTTAGCTTCTAACTTGTTCTTTTGTTCACCTGGTAATAAGACAAAAAAAACACACTCAAATACCTTTAGATGTTCAATACTAGGCTTTGTTATATTTAGTACCTCAAATAGAGACAAGTCATCTAGGACTTTAGTTGGAGTCCTATTGATTAGATAGCATGCAGCCATGAGTGCATCTCTCCAAAATCTATTGGGAACCTTCATATGGAACATTATGGATCTCACCACCTCCATCAAATGTCTGTTCTTCCTTTCGGCTACTCCATTTTGTTGAGGAGTATAAGGGCAGCTAGTTTGGTGTGTGATTACATACTTTGTAAGATGTTCTTGAAACTTGCGGCTGGTATACTCACCACTATTATCTGATCTGAAACACTTAATCTTGGCAGTATATTGGTTAGTTACATAAGTGTGAAAGTTTATAAATGCTTCTAACATCCTATCTTTAGATTTAATCAAGGTGACCCAAGTATAGTTAGAATTTTCATCAATAAAAGTAACAAAATACTTATGGTTTTTCCTAGATAAGATAGGAGAAGTCCAAACATCAGAGTGAACAAGATCAAAACAATGTTCATAGGTGTGTATAGATTTTTTAAAAACTGTTTTACAATGCTTACCTAATATGCAAGCTTCACACATGTCATTAGAAAATTTCATATTAGGCATGACCAGTTCTAAAGTTTTAGAATGTGGATGTCCTAACCTAGCATGCCAAAGATCGTCTAATACACTACTATCTACCCTTGCTGCACACGTTTTTAAAACATCATTGACAAGGAGATCTTAAAGGACATACAAATCATTCTTCTTGTGTCAATATCCTGAAAGAAAAATTTGTTAGGACCAAATATAACATGACAATTCAAATCAGTAGTAGCTCTTTTAACAGATATAGGTTAGATGTGAAAGATGGCGTATAAAATTCTTTAGACTCTTTATCAAAAAACTTTAGCTTTCCTATTCCTTGGCAGGTTCTAGATTCTCAATCAAGCTAAGATCACTAATCAAGTGATGAGAAACTCCAAAATCTACTATCAAAGGTTTAGAATCATTAGAAGATTGAAAAGAGGCATGGATAGATTTACCAATCACATTACCAGAATTTAAAGCCTTGATGATGGTTTCTAGGTCTGCCCTTTTTGTGAATTCTGACTAAGTTGCCATGGTTTCTGCTGGTGTAGGCTGATGAGTCATCATCTGAGCCGGACTGTAATGAACCAAGGATGAGGAAGTGCCACTTGAAGAAGAAGCGCCGACAGCTTGGAACTGATTGGAGCTCATGCTTTGATTGCTTCTTGGCTTGTCCTTAAAATGGTGCGGCATGAGGTAAGGGTATAAGATCCAGCATTCCTTCTTTTAGTGGCCATTCTTCTTACAATGCTCACACACTTGCCTCTTCTTGTCTTCAGATTTGTAAAAGACCTTTTGTGCAAGACGAAGAGCTTCTTTGTTTCCAAATAGTCCTTGAGAACCTTGTTCCCTTTGAATTTTAGAACACACATCCTCCAGACTTGCCAGCTTATCCTCCCTAAGTAGATGCTTGATCAAATCAGTGTATGTAGAATTTAGGGTCATTAGTAGCCCAAATACCTTATCCTTCTCTCTTATTTCATTGAGAATGATAGGGTCAATGGTTGCTGGCCTAAGCATATCTAAATCAGCCCACAAGGCTCTAAATGTTCCATAGTGTTTAGTGAACTTCAATTCTTCTTGTTAGAGGTCATTTAAAGACTTCTTAACTTCAAAGATTCTCATCAGATTGGAAGTATTTCCATAGACATTCTTGAGACTTTTCCACAGATCCTTGGCAATGTCACAATATGAGTAAGCTTCTAACAGAGATCCTTCAAGAGAGTTTTGCAAAATGAAGAGAACAGCTGATCTTCTTGAAACCATTTTGCCAACATGTCCCCCTCCTCCTTGTCTTGATCGCTATCAGCTTCCCCTTCCATAGCCATTAGTGGTGCCTTGCTTATTAGGACATTGTTCCAGAGACCCCTGCTGCATAAGGTGGTCTTCATTTTCCTTGATCACATGAGATAGTTCACTCCTTTCAATATTATTGGAGCTTGCATGTTTTTGTTAAACTCCATGATGTAACTTGTAGAAGACCTTTAAAAAAAACTTAAAAACACGCCTTCCACACCAGATTAATTCCTTTGAACCTTCTTAGTCACTTTTCAGATCAACCCTTCAGACCAAGTACAATCCCCAATGTTACTAATCCTCTTTCAGACAAAAGGAACAAACCGGCTCCCTTGAGTATGGAGCACGCGCCAACTCAACCGGGCGAGTACTACATAGGCGCGTACACCTTGGTCAGTAACAGCTTCCAACCACTTTTCTAACTTTCTACAACAGTTATACCAGATTTCTACTTTACAGATAAGAAAGATTCAGTGAGCCAAAGTTGTTTAAACTGCCTAACCAGCTCAAAAACAATATTTTCCTCCAATTTTCAAGTAACCAGATTTTTAACCAATTTCAAGAAAACTTTTCTTGAAGCCTAAAAAGTTTTGAGTTGAGCTGAAACTTCTTGGAACCCTCTAAAAATATCTTATCTAGCTTCTTAATGTCCAAGGTTTAAAAGAAATCAAGAAGAGATACGATTCTTGTTACCAAAACCCCAAAGGAGTTGAAAACAGTTACGTCAAGGAAAATGGATCAAGAAAGCTTCGAAACTTGTTCAGATTGAGTGCGGACCTCCCGAAACATCAACTATGCTCGTTCCTCGTGAGTTTTGACTTTAGAATTACTTGATTTGATGAAGAATTGAACGAGATATGGTCTATACAACACAGGAGACTCGCAGCGGAGGCGATCGTGACACCGCCAAGAAAGAAACTTGGTAACTTTTGACTCTGACCACCAGATTGAATGAAAACACCTGGAAAATGCTAAGAACTTACCGGAGAATGATCCTTGATGAAGAATATAGCAAGATATCTCGAGTTCTTGCCGGAAAACGTGATGAAAAGCCGACTACACCGCGACGGATCCGAGAGGATCCAAGTTCAAAGATACCAAGCAAATCCGTGAGAAAACCAGATGAATATGCAAGATTAATGAATAACATAGCTCTGATACCATGAAAGAATAAGAGATTAAAAAATTTAGATATTAAAAGAATGAAAAGATTGAGAGATTAAGAGAGAGAGTAGGCGAATTTTAGAGAGAATTTAGAGAGAATTAGATTTTTATTAGAATGAGATTATAATCTCTTAATTACAAATGAGAAGATAGACAGTTATTTATATTAGTATATTCTAGGCTTGTTTGGATACAAAGATAGCTTAATACATTATTGACTACAAAGATAACATATCATTAACCACAAACAAGCCTAATACACTTCCTTAGATAACATGGCCACATCCTTCTTTTTTCATTCCAACATCCCACATCATTTTGCTTTTTTTGTTGCCAAAATAAATTTTTAACATTATAAACCTCATTTAATTTCTGTGAAACCTCTAAAACCTTCTCATGTGTTTGATTATCATCATTATAAACCTCTTCAAATGCTCTCTGCAAATCAGTTATCATATTCTTCCCGTATGGTATATTATTTTCCTGCCACTTAGAAAGTGTGTGATGACAATTTCATATTTTATAAACAAATATATGATTATTTATTCTCTTTAATAAACCCCATTATTTGCAAATTGTTTCCATTATACCATCCTGACCAATCTAGCGTTTGTCAAATCGAAATAAACCATATTTTGACAATTTTGTTCTCAATCATAGCAATCATAGATCTGTGATCTGAATCCATCATACTTAATACTCTATAAATAAAAATGAGAACATAGAATGCCAATCCTCATTAGCTAAATCCATGATAAATCAACATATAATAATTTGACCACCTCTTCTTCTCCGCCAAGACACCTTATTTCCTAGTAACGGAAATTCCACCAAACCACAGTTTTTTTCATGTTATTAAAAGGAAAAAAGTACATGCATGTGTTAGGAGTCCTCTTTGTTTCTCAGGATTACTGGTGATTTCATTCAAATTTCCTATAATTAACCAAGATTATGAACGATCCAAACTCATGCATGTCAATCTTTCCCATACTTGTTTCCTTAATTTATATATTGGGTCATCATAAACACAGTTTCTTTCAGAATTATCGGTGATTTCATTCAAGTCTCTCCTATAACAAACCTAGATTCTAAACAATTCAAACTCATGCGTGTCAATCTTTTCCACACTTGTTTCCTTAATTTTTATACTGGGTGACATAACCAAATGATAAAAAATTGTTTCTTCTGAATATTGTTTAGACATTTGTTATTCGATCATCCAAATTTGTCACATTATAAGATTTATCATAGAGGAGAGTTAAAACTCTTCTTGCACCACAAGGTTCCACCATATGTAATTTATAACCAAAATCATACATAAACTTTTGAACAAACGATATTTGGTTTCACAGAAATAAAAAATCTGGTTTATCTTTGAACTATTTCACATAAATAACTTATTATTTATTTACTAAAAAATCTTTGACGATTCTAACTTATAACCCGCATTCTTATATATGTGTATCGTTGATTCTGATAACCACTTGCGGGTTTAAAAAGGCCTCCTTATCCCCCCCCCCAGTAAATTGCATTCCAAGGTAAACCAACCATAAAAGATTTTAATTTTTTTTTACCATACCAAATTAAACCTGTAAACTGAGGATCAAATTTAAACCATTCCTCTAAAACCCTGCAATACCTATTGTAAACTTGTCGAAGACATTTGAGGTCATATATGTGTAGAACCTTGTAAAACCGGATTTTAAAAATATTAATTTGTAATACAATTTATTTTTTGAAATTGAAATAAACTATTAAACTCACATATATATATATATATATATTAATATCTACACATATATATATATACAAATATTAATATTGACATTTATGTGTCATAACTTATTTTAGAAAATAATTATAGCATTTACATAATTCAACAATATTCAATTATATACTTAAGTATAACATTTTGACCAGCAATAATAAATTAAAAAATGACCAACATAATTATTAGCAAGAACATAAAAGCTAACAATATTTAATTTTATTCTTTGACCAAGAATTATAGTTTCATATTTCATATATATATATATATTAATCTCATGAACATAATTCTTAGATTCAATATTAACAATGATAATTTCATGACCATCATTTTAATATTGACAACTTAAAAAAAGAATAAGATGAACATGGATTAAAACAACTATATATGTGAAAATAAAATTTAAACAATAAACAGACTTTATAAAATCATAAAAACCATTTGGAGGCCGGATGATCCCTTTCCTTAAATCAATAAAATGCCCGCAATGAGACGGTTTATATGCATTCTTTGAATCTCAGGATACAACCAAACATATAAGACTAACATGTTTCTTTCATGTTAGAATTTACGAGCTAATATTCTACCATATACTCAAGAACACAAAATCTACTTTTGAAAGAGAAAAGTAGAATAGAGAGAAAGTTAGAACCTGTTTAACTTGTGAATCTTTTAGCTACCAACACCAAAAACCAAAAAGATATTTCAAGAGAGCTTCAACACTTAGAAACTTCTGAAATAATATCTAAATTGAGTCTAATGGTGTTTTCTTTTGCAAAATGAATAATGAAATGAATTTTTCCTTCTAGGTAGCTTGATATTTATAGGAGAGGAATGAAACTTTGTGGTCAAGAGTCATAATGATCAAATTTAATTTGATTTTTAATTACAAAATATTTGTAAGTTATAAAAATCTTTGATTTTAATTTGATACATAATGGACAAATTTACATTGATTTTAACTCTAAAATATTTGTAAGTTATGAAAAATCTTTGAATTTAAATTTGATCCCTTTTATACCATTCATTTCTTAGTGACTTTGTTCCATAATATATATTATTGGAAAAAGTTCCTTCTAAGCAAATTTTTATTCACAATTTAACTATATATTATAAATCCAAAATTGCTTATTAATATACCCCCACATGAATAGAATTGACTCTAAAACATTGAGGATGTTTTTGAAAACCTTTTTAGGATATATTTAAGCTGAAAGAAAACTTTATTGAGTATATGCAAAAAATTATTGTATATGAAAAGGTTGCATTTTTCATCGTTGAACTAATCACTGTTATAATATGTCGAGTTTATAATTCCAGTTGGTGAACATGACGTCTTAAACCATCCATATTTCTAGTGTAAACTGAAACAATAGATATAACACAGTTATATTTTCTAGTAGAACTTTCGCTCTCTCGTTGTGTTCATTTTGGCCTTGAACATGCCTGATATTTCTTGAGTGAATTTGGAGAATACAGTCTTTCCTTATTCTCCTAGAAACGGCCCAATTTCACACTCAACAGGTGATTCTCATATTCTATTTCAAAGTATTCTGCTTTACTTCTTTGAAATAAATATGATGAAATCATTAAAAGTTTACGCTTACCATAAATTTTGCAGACAACACTGTTTATCATTATTAGGAACTGGGTAGAAACATAAGTTTCACAATGTTTTTTAGACTTAATTTGACTTAGTTGTCCCTTTGAACATAGAAAGTATAGGGGGGGTTACCGCCATATTTCATCGTTAAATCATAGGCTTTAAACCCATTCTTATTGATGATTTCAATAATTGATCTCGGATCAGACCTTTCGTAAAATGATATGCTAAGTTATCAGCTGATTTGATGTAATCTAGCGAAATTATACCACTTGAGATCAATTGTCTAATGGTCTTATGTCGTCTATATATGTGACGTGATTTGCTATTGTACAAGCTATTGTTAGCATGAGTTATAGTCAATTGGTTATCGCAGTGTATCCAAATTGATGACACTGGTTTTTCCCACATGGAATATCTTCCAGAAAATTTTGAAGATGCTCTGCTTCTTCTGCTGCTTTGTCCAATGCAATGAACTCAGATTTCATTGTTGACCTAGCCAACGATGTTTGTTTCGAAGATTTCCAGGATACTGTAACACCCCCAAGTGTAAACACATAACCACTTGTGGAATTCGAGTTTTTGGAATTTGATATTCAATTAGCATCGATATATCTTTCCAACACAGTAGGTTCTAAACCGTAATGCATTCCATAACGTTTGGTAAAGCGAAGTAATTTAATAATCTCGTTATCACTTTCCAATGGGTGTGTCATGGATTGCTCGTGTACCTACTTAGTACATTTACCGAGTGAACTAAATTTGGTCTAGTACAATTAGTCAAGTACATTAAACTTCCGATTACTCGAGCATACTCATTTTGTAATACCGTTGCACCTGAATTTTCCGTAAGGTGAAGTGTGGCATCCACAGGTGTTATGGAGGTTCCAGTTGAATAATTCTTGAATCTATCAAGTAATTTTTCAGCGTAATGCTGCTGGGATAATATATATCCTCCAGGATGTCTAGTGATTTTAATTCCAAGAATTACATCAGCTAGTCCCATATCCTTCATTTCAAACTGTTCATGTAACATGGTTTTAGTCTGATTTATAATATCGTTGTCACTTCCAATGATAAGCTTATCATCTACGTATAAGCATAACATAACGTATGCATATTTCGTAGTTTTGAAGTACAAACATTTTATCGCATTCATTTATACGGAACCCATTTGACATCATTAATTTGTCAAATTTCTCATGTTACTGCTTTGGAGCTTGTTTAAGTCCGTACAACGATTTTACAAGTCTACAAACCTTGTCTTCTTGTACAAGAATAACAAACCCTTCAAGTTGTTTCATGTATATTTCTTATTCAAGATCTCCATTAAGAAAAGCAGTTTTTACATCATTTTGGTGAATTTCCAGATTTCGTAATGCTGCGATGCATATGATAGTTCTTATAGAAGTTATTCTCGTCATGGGAGAATACGTGTCAAAGAAGTCTAGACCTTCTTTCTGACGAAATCCTTGGACCACAAGTCTGGCTTTATACTTGTCAATAGTCCCATCGGTTTTTAGTTTGGTCTTAAACATCCATTTACAACCGAGAGCTTTGAACCATTTTTGTAAATCTGTTATGTAAAACGTATGGTTTTGCATAATTGAATCGAATTCACTGTTGACTGATTTCTTCCAATAAGGAGCATCAGGTGTAGACATTGCTTGCGCAAAGATATTTAGTTCATTTTCTGTGAGTAAAATCGTTAGAAAATCATCACCAAAATTTTCTCCTTTGGAGCTCTTTTGCTACGTATGAGTTCAATTTCAGCGTTTTCTCCATTGTCTAGACCAATGGCAAAATTGCTTGTTTCAACTACATTTCTTTCTTCCCTAGTCCGTTTAGGGTGTATTTTATCCTTACACAGAAAAATATCTTCAAAGAATGATGCATTTCGCAATTCCATAATTGTATTTACATGGATATCTGGAATATCTGATTTGTGAACTAGAAATCGATAAGTACTACTATGGTGCACATATCCGATAAAATACAATCAACTATTTTCGGTCCAATTGTGACCTTTTTTGGAACATGTACTGCCACTTTTGCTAGGCACCCCCACACTTTCATGTATTTGTATGAAGGGACTATACTTTTCCACATTTCATTTGACGTTTTTCTCATCACTTTGTGTGAGATTTTATTTAGAATATAATTTGAAGTCATTAAAGCTTCCCCCCCCCCACATGTTCTGGGTTACACCAGATTCTTGCATCATTGCATTCATCATTTCTTTCAGAGTTCGGTTTTTGCGTTCTTCAATTTTCCATTTGATTCTGGTGAGTAAGGAGCAGTTGTTTGATGAATGATGTCATTTTCTCTACAAAATGCATCGAACTGTCCTTCATATTCTCCACCTCTATCACTCCAAACTATTTTTATAGTTTTGTCTAGTTGATTTTCAACTTCCGGCTTATATTCCATGAATTTATCCAATGTCTCATTTTTGCTTTGTAACAAGTAATATAACAATATTTTGTACTATCATCGATGAAAGTCATAAAATATTTTTTATCTCCTCTAGTGGGTAAGTATTTTAAATCCCACAAATCAGTGTGGATTAAACCTAGAGGTTCGATTTTTCTCTCAACTTTTGGAGATGGTCGTTTTTTGAGTTTCGCTTGTACGCATACTTCACATTTATCTTTACTTAATTGCATTTCAGAATTAGGTTTAAATCCATTAACCGAGTTAATGATTTATAGTGCACATGTCCTAATCTTTCATGCTAAATAGTAGAAGACTCGACCATATAAACAACTAGATTATTCTTATTAATTTTAGAGTTTGTTATTTGTGTTTGCCATCTGTTAACACTGTTAAATTTTGAGTTAGAATCTCATTTTTAACATGTTTTTAGATTCATTTTTAATACATGTAGACACATTGCAATATCAGAAAACCAGTTTTTCATGCATTTGCACTCCCAATCGATCTAAAAGGGAATTGATCGGAGTTTGTAAGATGTGATTGATTGATCTCACGTGGATTGATCGATCTTGATTAATGTGTTGTCTTGTGACCCAGTTCGATCAGACATTTGATAGATTGGTCGCTTACCCGGTTAACAGCATCCATTTTGCGAGATCGATTGATCGGCTTGGGATCGATCGGTCGCTTGACCCGCGGTACCGGTTTCAGTTTTCAATTTAGTTGATTTCTCTCTAACCGACCGATCCGGTCACGAAATCTTGAAACCGGTTTTTTTATTTTGTTTTTTTTTTCAATATTCAAAATAATTACTTTTTTGGAAATTATATTTTTTACACTACAAATCTGTTTTAAATAGCGAATTTTTATTGAGTTAAGATTGTAAAACCTTGTAAAACCGGATTTTAGAAATATCAATTTGCAATACAAGTTATTTCTTGAAATTGAAATAAACTATTAAGCTCACATATATATATATACATATTAATATTGACATTTAAGTGCCATAACTTAGTTTAGCAAAATAATTATAGCATTTACATAATTCAACAATATTAAATTACATACTTAAGTATAACATTTTGACCATGAATAATAAATTCAAGAATGACCAACATAATTATTAGCAAGAACATAAAAATTAACAATATTTAGTTTTATTCTTTGACCAAGAATTATAGTTTCATATTTCATATATATATTAATCTCATGAACATAATTCTTAAATTTAATATTAATAATGCATAATTTCATAACAATTATTTTAATATTGACAACTTAAATAAAGAATAAGATAAACATGGATTAAACAACAATATATGTGAAAATAAAATTTAAACAATAAACAAATTTTATAAAATCATAAAAACCATTTGGAGGCGGGATGATCCCTTTCTTTAACTCAATAAAATGCCCGCAATGAGACGGTTTATATTCATTCTTTGAATCTGAGAATACAACCAAACATATAAGGCTAACATGTTTCATTCTTGTTAGAATCTACGAGCTAATATTCTACCATATACTCAAGAACATAAGATATACTTTTGAAAGGGAAAAGTAGAATATAGAGAAAGTTAGAACCTGTTTAACTTGTGAATCTTTTAGCTACCAACACCAAAAACCAACAAGATACTTCAAGAGAGCTTCAACACTTAGAAACTTCTCAAAGAATATCTAAATTAACTCTAATGGTGTTTTCTTTTGCAAAATGAAGAATGTAATAAATTTTTCCTTCTAGGTAGCTTGGTATTATAGGAGATGAATGAAACTTGGTGGTCAATAGTCATAATGATCAAATTTAGTTTGATTTTTAATTACAAAATATTTGTAATTTATGAAAAATTTTGAATTTAATTTGATCCATAATGGACAAATTTAATTTGATTATAACTCCAAAATATTTGTAAGTTATGAAAAAACTTTGAATTTAAGTTTGAAACCCTTTATACCATTTATTTCTTAATGACTTTCTTCCATCATATATATTATTGAAAAAAAATCATTCTAAGTAAATTTTTATTCACAATTTAACTGTATATTATAAGTCCAAAATTGCTTATTAATATATTGTTCCAACAATATGAAGGTATTGTTACACCCAATATGCCAAATCAATTTTCAACAATATTTATGAAAGCAAAAAAGATAATGTTAAATCAAAAGAACAAACTCAGGACTAAAATGTCTGAGTCTATTTATTATATGGATATTAACGACTTGAAAAACTCCCTTACAATATCAACCATTTAGTACAATTAAACAAATAGTAGATTTCTCTCCTCATAACACTCCAAAACAAAGAGAAATGAAATCTTTGGGTAGACGAATCGAATCCTGAATCAACCTCAGCTACACCTTTGAAAATTTTCCAAAGATGGAAACCTGAATCTTTTGAAATTTCCATCATACGAAAAAGTGAAACCAAGAAACCTCATCTAGTCCTATCGCCATCGCGGAGCCCAAAAAGATGAAAAAAAAAATTAATACATAAAATGGAATAAATTACATTGCATGGAAAGGCAAAAAAAAGTGAATAGACTTTTACAAAAGTGGAATATCGAAGCCTTAAACCTTAATCAAATACTGTATATAGAAGACATAACCAGCCAATTGATCTAATGAACTAATCGTGGTAGTGGGTAATGGAACTTTGTAAAAATTAGTATGGAGCACATTCTAATCACTTTCGGCCTTACGCCGGTAAAATTGACAAAGATTGGAAAAAAGGAAGTTATATAAATAAGAATCCAAGCCTTTTTCAGTCTTTCGCGAGACTTTACCGAGCAAAAAAAAAAAATCCAAGAGAAACCAAGGAAACAGAGCGGTTGGTCGACAAATTCCTTGTAAACATTGATGAACTTAGTGTTTTGGTCGATATGGTCTGTAAGTTTTCGAGAGACTTACTGTTTGGTCGATGTTTTGTGAGAATCTATCATGTCCGCATTACGTGCATCGCATGTTGCTTGGACAAACTGCAAAAAATAGGTGTTGGAAGTGGGATTTTCATCGGTTCACCAGGATCATAAGGTGAGTGTGTGACTGTGCTTATGATGTAGGGTCGTTGGCTAGCATAGATTCAATGAGTACTTGATTGCTTGATCTAATATACTTTTCCTTGATTTAAGATAATTGTTGCTTGTGAATGTCTGGAACTGTTTGATTTGTTCTGATGAGAGATCCAGCTGGAGTTGGTGAATCACATTAGGAAATTATATATGGCCTGACTTGCATGATTTTCTGAATGATTATATTGCTTGTTTTGATTACTTGACTATTACCGAGTTAAACGGGATGGTCGCTATCACTAAGAAATGTGTTGTTTATGCCTCCTTTATTGTGTTTCTTTTGTTAATCTGCATGATTATCGATCGGAGGAAAAAGCAAGTTCTCATGTCTATCTAAAACTCTACATCACTTTTTTGATGTTTTATATAAGATGACTCGTTCATCTTTCTCTTGCTATCAACTGTGCTTCTAAATTTTCATAACATTTAACTGCCAATAGCCAAAAAAAAAAAAAAAATCAATAAAACCATGGAGGGTGTAAGTGTAACAATTCAAAAGTTAAGGCCTTATTTACTATGGCTACTCTTAATCAAGGCCAGAATCGTTACGTTCTAATTGTGTATCGTAATGATGTGGCTGCTCTTGTTATCGCTCCTTTTGCAATTTTCTTTGAAATGTAAGTGTATGTGTTACGGCTCCCAGTATGTTAAACAAGAATTACAATTTATTTTTTTATGGATTAAAAAAAGGCAACAAGGGTTAAAAATTGATTCTTGGCTTTCTTTTCTTTTCTTGGAATTGATTTTGTTTTTGTAGGAAAGTGAGGCCGAAGATGACAATGTCGGTTTTCTGGAAAATAGTATTACTCGGTTTCTTAGAGTAAGAATAAAGCTTTCCCTTTTCATTCTCAAAACATAAAATATTAGAAAAACAGAGGCGTGGTATTTATTAATTGATATATATTAGGAAAAAAAATTCCAATTTCTATTTATTAATTATTATATTCAATATAATTATATTAACAATTTAGTAGATTAATTTATTTTATGAAACTAAAATTAATTAAGTTATGTTTTGACTAAATAAATGGAATATTAGGAGTCTAAAATATAAGATTTATGAGATTCTAATTTTTGACTATATACATAGAGACAGTTAAAATCTTCAATATATTAAATCAAAGAGTTTTCCACCTACCCATAAAAAAACATAAATATTTCTAGAGATATAAAAAAATATTTTATTGATGAAGATCTTAAACCTCCCGGTTCAAGTCCTTTGATTAGTGATAGCGATCATTATCCATATAGTAATGTTTTAATCTTTGATAATCAAATAAGATATTATTTGAGAAATACATGAAATTTTTCATGTAATTCCAAAAATCTATCTTATTTAATTATCAAATATTAAAAAATTAGTATATAGATAATACATGAATCTATGACTTTTGCAGAAAGATGATTGTGATCACTAATCAAAAGATTAGAACCGAGAAGTTTGAGATGTTCTTCAAAAATATTTTATGTCTCTAAATCAATTTTATGTTTTATTTCTTTATGGATAGGTGGAAAATGATTTGATTTAGTATCTTTGGGACCTAAACCATGTGTCACTTTATATAATCAAAAATGGAAATCCCATAATACCCACATTTTAGACTTAATATTCTATTTATTTAGTCAAAACATAACTTAATTAGCTTCAGTTTGGTGGAATAAATTAGTCCTCGTAACTTAATTAGTTTTAATAAATAGCTAATATAAATATATTGAATATGATAACCACTAAATAGAAGTTGGAATATTTTTTTTCCAACAATCTCCTACTTAGACATCATATTCTTACTTATGCAATTATATTATTATACTTTATGCGCGCATCCATATGCTACTTATAAAGTTCTTGTTTTGTAAATAATTTATCCATCACATTTACAAATAATGGAACTAACACGATTTTTTGATCATTTAAATATCATGTTCAAACCACCATGATCACCATATAAGTATATTTAACAAAATAGATCAACATGGATGAAAATGATGTATGAAATATCCTTATACATGTTTCCTTATTGGTCTTACTTACATCTAGATGAGACCATATCTTTATGCAACATGAATATTGCTATTATTTGAATTCAAGAATAAACATACACTTTAATTATTCTGAAACATTAAACACTTTAGTTATATATAACATATACATGACTCCCACTAAACCAAAGTACTATAAGAAATAATACTAATATAAGCAACATGCTCCTTAAATACAATCGATATCAATCATTTGGTTGATGGGTCTGCTAGCATATACTTTGTCCCAATATGATCTATTGAGATTTTTTTCTCTTGAACTTTCTCCATAACAATCAAATATTTGATGTCGATAAATTTGATTTAGCCAAACCCTTATTATTGTTGATGTCAAATACGGATGAATTATTGTCACAGTAAATATTTAATGGTCTGTCCACACTATCTATCATCCTAAGACCGGTGACAAAATTTCAAAGTCATATACCATGATTGGTAGCCTCATAACAAGCGATAAATTATGCAGCCATGTTTGAATGAGCTATAGTAGTCTGTTTTACGAACTTCCATGAGATATCTCCTCCAACCAATATAAAAATGTTACCAGAAGTAGATCGCTTGTCATCTTAGCATCCAGCAAAATTAGAGTCATAATACCTTATTACCTCTAATTTATCTGATCTCCGTTAAGTGAGTATTTAATCTTTTGTGCCAATTAAATAATGCATTATACGTTTAGCGGCCTTCTAGTGTTAGAAGCATGCATTTCTAAAATATCTGCCTAAAGTGTGATAGAACCGAAATCAAAACCGAATGCACGAGGAAGTCTTCAGACAACCTTGACTTTAGTGACTTGAGTTTTGAAGCTAGATTTGACATATCCATGATGAACTCCCTTATGTTCCATTTTCCTTTATACTTTAGGGAAATTAGCTTAGCCAAAAGGTTGGTCGCCTCCGATTTCTTATTTATGGCACAATATTGTTCAATTTTTTCAATGAAATTATTAGCATTTTCTATCTCAAAAATTGAGCCCCAAAACGCTTCCGGAATGGAACATTTCATTATTATCTAACATATTCGATTAGAACGATTTTATTTTTCAATTTTAATCTCATTGAGATTATCCGGAGTAGAAATGGGACGTTCCGCACGAAGTGCAAAATCCAAATCCATACAACTGAGGACAATTTCCACGGTATCTTTCTAAATTTTGAAATTTGTCCGCTCAACATAGGAATGTTAGTACCCTGAGCATACACATGAAGCAGCGATAACTTAAACTAAATCACAAATACATTATAATTGTTATGTAAGCAATGATTCAATACATATAATCATTATTGGTCAAACAATTGCCCATTTTGGACCGACTATCATTCACATGAAAAAAAAAATTTAAGATTATTATGTATTTGTTGGCTAAATTATTATTTTCCTTTGAGATGACTAATGAATGCATAAATAATAATTACATAATATATATATATTATATTTTCAAATATTATCTTTATTTGGGATGAGTAATATTTTGCATAAATAATAATTAACAAACATATATTAATTTCATTTGGCCAAACACTATCATCCTTTGGGATGAATAGTATCTGCATGAATAATTTTTTACCGTAAATGACTATCATATATTTTATTTTTATCTTTATAATAATTTTTTCAAACACTATAATTATTTGAAATTATAAGTGTTCACATAAATTGTTTCAATAATATAAGATGATTAAAATTATATGATAATCATGTCATTTTTAATACTATTATCTTAAGTGCATAATTATTTAACCAAAACTTACATTTCTTTAGGAAGGATAAATCTTCGTAAATAATTAACACTAAAACCTTAATATATGTATACGTCAAATAAAACCTTATATATATATAAATATATACACAAAAGTTCATAAATATATACATGTATCATAAACACTTATATATATTTATTATATTATATATTTATTACATGATTATTTTGATATATGTATATATATAAATCTTTAATATCATATATATCACATATATATATAAGTTCATGTTTCTTTTTAAAAATATACATATAACTTTAATTATATGTATATCTTAAAATATTGTTTCAATGAATAAGTATTTCAAAAAATAGCATGACAATCTTGATTAAAATCAAGATATATAAAATATCAAATCATGTAATATATCTTTAAATATAATATGTGCAAATCTTAATAATCAAATAAAAGATTATGGCTCTGATACCACTTGTTGGAAATTAAATAAACAATACCATAAAAAATAATCTTAAAAATATTGTCATGTATTTCCCAAAATTATATTTTATTTGATTATCAGAGATTAAAACATTAGTATATGGATAATACATGAATCCATGACTTTTGCGAAATGATGATCGCGATAACTAATCAAAGGATTAGAATCGAGAGGTTTGAGATCTTTCTTAACTAATTCTTATTTGTGTCTCCTAAAAACTTTTATGTTTTTTTCTTTATGGTAGATGAAAACTTTTTGATTTAGTATATTGAGGACCTTAACCATGTGTCTCTTTTTAAAGTCAAAATAGGAATCTCATAAGTCCTACATTATAGACTCTTAATATTTCATTTATTTAGTCAAAATATAACTTAATTAGTTTTAGTTTCATTGAATAAATTTATCCACATAACTTAATTAGCTTCAGTTTCATGGAATAATTTAGTTCACTAAATAGCTAATATAATTATATTGAATATGATGATCACTAAATAGAAGTTGATCAACACGATTTTTGATCATTTATATATAATGATCAAACCACCATGATCACCATATAAGTATATGTAATGACATATATCAACATAGATGGAATGACATATCAAATATTCTTATACATGTCTCCTTATTGGTCTTACTTAAATATTGATGAACCCATATATTTATGTAACATGAATATTGCTATTATTTGAGTTTAATAATAAGAATACACTTTATTTATTATGAAGAATTACTTTAAGTATATATATATAATACACATGACTCTCACTAAACCAAAGTACTATAAAAAAAATAATACCAATATGAACAACATGCTAATTAAAGACAGTGGATATCAATCATTTGGTTAAGGTTTGCTAGCATATATTTTGCCTCAATATGTTCTATAGATATTTGTTTCTCTTGAACTCTCTCCATAACAATCAAATACTTGATGCCGATAAATTTATATTTTGTTTAACCCTTATTGTTGTTGGAGTAAAGTAAAGCTAAAGTATTGTTACAGTAAATTTTAATGGCATGTCCACACCATCTATCACCCGAAGACCAGTGACAAAATTTTGAAGCCATATACCATGATTGGTAGCCTCTTAACAAGCAATAAATTTTGCATTCATGGTTGAAGGTGCTATAATAGTCTGTTTTACGAATTTCCATGAGATAACTTATCCAACCAACATAAAAATGTAACCAGAAGTAGATCGCTTGCTATCTTGGCATCTAGGAAAATCTGAGTCATATTACCTGATGACTTCTAATTTATCTGATCTCCGGTAAGTGAGCATGTAATCTTTTGTGCCACTTAGGGTTTAAGTTTTCCTCGATTGTATGAAATTGGATCTTGCACTTCGTGGAACGTCACATTTCTATTATTGATAATCTTAATGAGATTAAAATTGAAAAATATGATTGTTCTAATCGGATGTGTTTGATGATAATGAAACATTTTATTCCGAAAGCGTTTGGGGGCTCAATTTTTTAGACAGAAAATGCTAAGAATTTCTTTAAGGAAATCAAATAATACTTTGCCAAAAATGAGAAATTGGAGGCTACCAACCTTTTGGCTAAGCTCGTTTTCCTAAAGTAGAAAGGCAAAGGGAACATAAGGGAGTTTATCATGGAGATGTCACATCTCGCTTCAAAACTCAAGTAACTAAAGTTAGAGTTGTTTGAGGACTTACTCGTGCACTTGATTTTGATTTCTCTTCTATCACACTTTGGGCAGATATTTGAGCAATCCAGACTTGTAACACTGAAAGGTCGTTAAACGTGTAATGTGTTATTTAAATGGCACAAAAGATTACATTCTGGCACAAAACTTATGAGTGATCAGGTAAATTAGAGATCATAAGGTACTCTGACTCTGATTTTGCTGGATGCCAAGATAGCCAGCGATCTACTTCTGGTTACATTTGTATGTTGTCTGGAAGAGCTATCTCATGGAAGTTCGTAACACATACTATTATAGCTCCTTCATCATCGTTGCATAATTTATCACTTGTTATGAGGCTACAAATCATTTTATATCGTTTCAAAATTTTGCACGGATCTTCAGTTCATAGATGGTGTGGACAGACCATTAAAGATTTATTGTGACAATATTTCATCCGTACTTTACTCCAAAAACAATAAGAGTTTCGACTTAATCAAAATTTATTGTTATCAAGTATTTGGTTGTTATGGAGAGAGTTCAAGAAAAACAAATTTCAATAGAACATATTGGGACAAAGTATATGCTAGCAGACCTATTAACCAAATGATTGATATCAACTGTCTTTAAGGAGCATGTTGCTCATATGTGTATTATTTTATATATATATATATATAATTAAAGTGTTTAATTTTACATAATAAATAAATGGTATTCTTATTCTTTAACTCAATAATAGCAATATTCATGTGACATTTAAGTAGGACCAATAAAGAGACATTATAAGGATATTTGACATGTTATTTCATCCATTTTGATCTATGTCATTACATATATTTATATGGTGATCATGGTGGTTAGATCATAATATTTAAATGATCAAAAATTGTGTTGGTTCCATTATTTGTAAATATTACAGAAAAAATTGTTTAAAGAACAAGTTTATTATATATAGCATATGGATGTATGTATTAAGTATTATAATATACAGCCATGATTGAAGCAATTCAACAAGTCATATCAGAACCATAATATTTTATTTGATTGTTAAGATTTGCAAATATCGTGTTTGAATATATATTACATGATTTGATATTTTTTGTATCTTGATTATTTGAGATTGTTATCGTATTTTTAAAATACTTATTCATTGGAGAAATATTTTAAGATATACATACATTTAAAGTTGTATGTATATTTTTGAAAAGAAACCTAAACTTATATATAGATATATTTATGTGATATATATGATATTAAGGATTTATATTATATATATCAAAACATTAATTTAGTGAATATATATATATATATAAGTGTTTATGATATATGTATATACTTAAAGAAATATGTGTATATATTAATTATATATGCAAGATTTACTTTTCTCAAAGGAATGTAGGTTTTGGCCAAATAATTATACACTTACGATAATAATAATAAAAATGACATGATTATCAAATAATTTTAATCATCTTATAATGTTGAAACTATTTATGTGAACACTTATCAATCTAAAGGATGATAGTGTTTGACCAAATAGTTATAAAGGTAAAAATAAAAAATATGATAGTCAATTATAGTGAAAAATTATTTATGTAGATAATATTCATCCCAAAAGATTATAGTATTTGGCCAAATAAAATAAATATAGGTTTGTTGATTATTATTTATGCAAAATAATATTTTGGCAAAATAATATATCAATTGTGTAATTATTATTTATGCATTCATTAGTTTTCCCAAATAAATATAATGTTTGGCCAAATAAGAATAATGATAAATACATAATAATCTTAAAATTTATTTTTCATGTGAATGATAGTCGGCCCAAAGATGGCCTACTGTTTCATCAATATTGATTATATGTATTGCATCATTGCTTACATAACAATTATATTGTCTTTGTCATTTAGTTTAAGTTACCACTGCTTAAAATGTATCTGCTCAGGTTAATAACATTCTTATGTTTGAGCTGGACAAATTTTAAAATCTAGAAAGATATCGTGGAGATTGTCCTCGGTTGTATGAATTTGGATCTTGCACTTTGTGCAGAACGTCCTATTTCTACTCTGGATAATCTCAATGATATTAAAAATTAAAAATAGGATCGTTCTAATCGGATGTGTTTGATGATAATGAAACGTTCTATTCCAGATGCGTTTCGGGCTTAATTTCTAAGACAGAAAATGCAAAAAAATTTCTTGAGGAAATTAAACAATACTTTGATAAGAATGAGAAATCTGAGGCGAACAACCTATTAGCTAAGCTCGTTTCCCTAAAGTATAGATGGAAAGGGAACATAAGGGAGTTCATCATAGAGATGTCACATCTCACATCAAAAATCAAGTCACTAAAGTTAGAGTTGTCTGAAGACTTACTCGTGCACTTGATTTTGATTTCTTTTCTGTCACACTTTTGGCATATATTTGAGCAATCTAGGCTTTAACACTAGAAGGCCGCCAAAACGTGTAATGCTTTATTTAAATAGCACAAAATATTACATGCTCACTAATCAGAGATCAGATAAATTAGAGGTCATCAGGTACACTGACTCTAACTTTGTTGGATGCCAAGATAGCAAGCGATTTATTTCTAGTTACATTTTTATGTTGGCTGGATGAGCTATCTCATGTAAATTCGTAAAACAGACAATTATAGCTCCTTCATCCATGGCTACAGAATTTTTCACTAGTTATGAGGCTACCAATCATGGTATATGACTTCAAATAAATTTCATGGGTCTTCGGGTGATTGATGGTGTAGACAGGTCATTAAAGATTTATTGTGGCAATAATTCAGTTGTACTTTACTCCAACAACAATAAGGGTTCTACTAAATCAAAATATATTGACTTATTAACATATTGGGAAAAATATATGCTAACAGACTCATTAACCAAATGATTGATACTGATTGTCTTTAAGAAGCATGTTGCTCATATGGATATTATTTTTTATAGTTTTGGTTTAGTGGGAGTCATGTATATATATATATATATATATATATATATAAATTAAAGTGTTTAATTCTGCAGAATAAATAAAGTGTATTTTTATTATTGAACTCAAATAAAATATTCATGTTGCATAAAGATATCGCCTCTTCAAGATTTAAATAAGACTAATAAGGAGACATGTATAAAGATATTTGACATGTCATTTCATCCATATTGACATATGTCATTACATATATTTATATGATGATCATGGTGGTTTGATCATGATATTTAAATGATCAAAAATCGTGTTGGTTCTATTATTTGTAAATGGGATGGACAAGATTGTATAAAAACAAGTTCATTATAAATAGCATACTGATGCGCGTGTATTATAATATAATTGATTAAGGATGAATATGATGCCCTAGTGGGAGATTATTGAAAAAAAGTATTTCAACTTCTATTTAGTGGTCATCATATTCAATATATAATTATGATAGCTATTTAGTGGACTAATTAATTCCATGAAACTTAACTAATTAAGTTATGTGAATTAATTTATTCTATGAAACTGAAACTAATTAAGTTATGTTTTAAATAAATAAATAGAATATTAAAATCTAAAATGTGGGACTTATCATTTTTCTATTTTTATTATATAAAGAGACACATGGTTGTCCTCGATATATTAAATCAAAGATTTTTCCACCTACCCATAAAAAGAAAAAAAACATATAGATCTTTTAGAGTCATAAAAAGATTTAGTTCAAACATTCTGGTTCTAATCATTTGATTAGTGACCGCGATTATCATTCCAAAAAAATGATGAATTCATGTATTTTATATTTGATAATCAAATAATAAATGATTTTTGAGAAATACATAAAAATATTATTGAAATTGTTTTTGTTGATATTTTTTATTTATTTTTCAACAATAAATACCCTTACTACATACTTTTCCTACCGGCTTGTTTTGTGTAGGGCAATATTGGACCAGGGTTTCCGTTATTTCGGGAAGAACATGACATCGGCTACATATACCTCTGCTATCATGAACGTTCTTCCGTCTATTACATTCGTAATAGCTTGTATTCTAAGGTAATCTAAGGTTGAAACACACACTAAACCAATTCATGGTAATCATCTTGGTCACTGTTGACGTCTTAAGTGGCAATAATACTGACCTTTTCACATGTCCCAAATTAGTCCGGTCCGGAATTCTCGAGTCATTTAAACCTAACTGTGTTTAATAAACGGTGACTTATGGACACAATGGAAAAAGTGAAGATAGCAGAGGTACGAACCCAAGCAAAGATTATTGTGACATTGGTGGCTCTTGGTGGGGCCTTGGTGATGACATTGTACAAACCTCCCTTATTCCTTTACCATGGTCTAACACGAATATGGATCAACACAACGGACATAACAACATTTCACTAGAACTTAACCATTGGGTTGCTGGAACCTTGTTGATACTCCTCGCTTGTGTTGCTTGGTTTTGTTTCTATGTTTTGCAGGTACGCACCTTACCTTTTTTTTTTAATCACACATGGTTTCTTTTCAACGAACAAACCAAAAAAATATAAAAGCATAAGCATTTTATCAATATAACTTTTTGGCCACCGAGCTGGTGCATTTGTGTATAATCTTATACAAAAATAAGAGCACATTACATAGATACTTTGAACCATGTATATAGCTGGGACCCCTATATTTATTGTAAAATCCCTATATATTGTCAACAGCACATATGCGCTAGTGTAATTGGTTTATGCTAGTTGTGTCACTATCCGAATTCAAATTTTAATGTTATATGTTGATAAAAATGATGTTATAGCTAGATTAGAATCCCAGACGCTAATTAGAGAGTTATGCCCGTGCCACGTCGGGTGATAGTTGATACATATTTATATTATTTGATACACAGTCCATAACGATAAAGACATATCCTGCCGATCTTTCACTTGCAGCCAATAATATGCCTGTCTAGGGCTGTCTAAAGCACTGTGGTAGCGCTCGTGGCGGAGCTCCACCCTAGCGGATGGGCGGTTGGATGGGATGCAAGGCTTTTAGAACCTCTTTATACGGTAACTCTCAATTTTAAGAGTATCAAATTAATCACTTGACAACTAATCAATTTTGGTTAAATGAAGGGAATAGTAAGCTCGGGGTTAACGTACTACGTGCAAGGGATGGTAATGAGGACGAGCGGGTCGGTTTTCGTCACTGCCTTTAACCCTCTCTGCATGATTCTTGTAGCTATCCTTGCTTCTTTTATCTTTCATGAACAAATACATTACGGATGGTACGTTAGATAACTTGTAACTATTTATGAACTTAACTACGTGCACTTGTTCCTTATATTTCTTTCTGTTTCAGTTTAATAGGAGGGACAGTGATCGCCATGGGTTTGTATTTGGTTGTTTGGGGAAAAGGAAAAGACTATGAAGAATCAGGAATAGCTATCCTTGAAAAGAATAACCTTCAAGAATTGCCAATCAGAACTAAAGCTGACGAAGACTACAAATTGGAATATTCTATAGCTCATGGCAGCAATATAATCATTCCCACTGGTGCGCATCGTCAGATATCTTGAAAATAAGTTTTTTTTAAAAAAAACATTTCTCTAGTAATCCCCAAATCTCTGTTTTGCATTATGTAATGTACATATTTGTATTCAACCAAAAATAAATACATATGTATTTATGTGCATTTATTATATCACTATTTTTGTTTGACAATCCCAATAGTTGCAGTTTCTGTTTATTTATTGTTTACTCTTTCTATTTTCATTTAATTATTGTTTTAGGAATTTTTTGTTTTTTTACAAGTATCGTTTCAATTTTCAATTTATTAGATTTTAATATTTTATAACTATTTATATTCTGCAATTTATTTATTATTAGATAAATTATGTTTATGTATATAATAATGATGTTTTTGTTTTAAAAAAAATATTGTTTTTTAAATTTGTATGGTAAAACCTAAAACACATTTTAAAAAAACGGAGGATGTAGTAATCTTACTACTTTGGTTTTATTGATATACGTGTCATCCATTAGTTGTATAATTGCTCGCTCAAAAAAGGGAAAAAACAAATAAAGTTGTTGATTAGGTCCAAATCACAGAAAACAAGGTTTGGTGATAAGGAGGATTAGGAATATGAAATCTAAAATTTAAATAAAGCATAGGTTATGTAATCGTGGTGTTATCCACAAGGAAAGATGCTAAATAACAATGTCAATAAAATAGTAGGCTTATAAGTGAAGTTGGTTCTGAGTTTTGGTTTTCGTCATAATCTAAGAAAATAATTAACTAAACGGTAGCGATAAATATATTAGTAATTACGTAGATATTGTGCTATAAAATCTAATGTATAAAGAGTGCAAGAGAAATATACTACAACAAAAAGTAATATCTTGAATAGTATATAAATGATATTTTATTAGTTTTTTGTTAACAATTTTAAAAGAAAATCTAAAAAGGTTTTGTTAGCTAAACCAGTGAAGACTAGTGAATATATTTTTACCCTTGAAAGTGGCTGTGAGCTAGATGATAAGTTGTTCATTTTCGTATTTGTCACTTGTGGTGTGAATGTTATCCATATATGGTTGAAGACTAACTCCTAAGTAAATTGTAAAAGCTGATCAATCATTTAGGGATGCCACCATCTTCACTACATTTGAACAGTCGGTTTTGAAAACAACATCTAATCTCTAAAACATATTCATACACTCTATTTACTAGTTATTAAATAATTTTGGCTTTTAAAAAATTAGAAATTTTTATATGGTATCACAATCCAAACACACATATTTGTAACCGATATTAAAATTACCCAATTTTTTAGATATATTATTGATAATCAATCAAAATTAATGGATACAATATTATTTTCTAACATTAGAAATTAAATAAATATTTTGGATTATAAGCATTAATTTCTAAAATTTATGTGAGAAATATATCACATCAAAAAAATTGTAAACGACCCTCAATGATATATAAAATATTTGGATCAATCCGATCATAACCATTTAGTTTAAAATTAAAATCTCGTGATCCTTAACAAAATACACAGTAAACAATAGGAACTTAAAATTGCAAATTTTAAAATCCATTTAGTTATACAAGATTATTTATATATGCAATCTAAAGAAAAATATATGATAACTTAGGCAAATTCGATAGAGATTCGATAACTACTATCCTGAAGAGTATCGAAAGTTAGCCAGTGTGAACTCACATAATATGACATGCATAGAAGGTGGACTCTGATTTCTATTCCCTATGACAAAATCCATACATATAGTAGAAAATTATTTGGCTTGGGATCAATTACCTATGATATACATAATTAACGTACATAAAATCGCAAATCTGAAATCTCCAAGAACCATTAACACGGTAATTAAGAGCCTCTCTTCGCTGCGGGGTTCTTTGTTTATGTCTTTTAGGTTTACAACTTTTTTGTCCATGTGTTTACTTATTGCATAATTTAATATGTTGCTATAGATCTTTTAAGTTAATAAAGAGTTTAATTATTTCATGCTTTCCAGATTTTCCAAATCAACGAAATAAAAATCAAAAAGTAAATTGATCACCATCTTCCCTATCTTCAACAACGACAATTCATGTTTGGGAATAATAAGGATGACAAAGAAAGCCCAATATTGAGCTTGCGAATGCATTATCTTTCGAGACCGAAGTTGTATTGAATCTGATGAATTTTCGTACAACTATCTCAAACAAGCTATTAACTGTGAATATATATCGCAAAATATGGAGAATTCATTTCTAATACATGTAAAAGGCTGTTGTATGATAAATAATGAATCAATTTGCTTCGTAGGGAGACAAAATTAAAGTCCTAAAAGAATCGAAAACCAATTCATCCGGCTATATGTGGCAGACAAGTTCAACTCCATGCCAACCAATGAAGTACTTGATTATATTCCGGATTAGTTGTTATAAAATTAAGTTTAGTGCGAGATTATGTGGATTTATTACGTCATACTGGAGCACTAACACAAGACATCATTTGGTGGTCAATGAGTAAAAATTCCACTTCTTTTATATGAAACGATATAAATAGAAAACCAACAAAACACACACTCCTAGAATAAATAAATTTAAATGTGTGGCATAATGCATTATTGAGATTATCAGGACGTCCACTTTAGTTATCCGCTCCTCTCTTTCCCTTTCTTTTTGTTATTGACATGTTTTTCTATTATTTTTTCAATATGTATATCATTCATATGCACTTCAATCATATCACTTGATTCTAGCAGCATATGGAGGATTCGAATCTAAAAGAAATTTTTGGTCTGGTATTTTGTAATTAATGGATGAGGGAATCTCTTGGGTAAGTTGTTTTTGTCGACCTTGGGTGAAGTTTTAAAATGGAAAAGAAAAAAGAGAACCGCTTTGTCTATCTATTTGTGAAAATAAATAAATATACTTAAAACTGAGAAGTGAGCATGGGTGTACGAAAACGTATTGATATTTACAAAATTAGAGAATTGGATGTCAAGTACTTATTGAAAAATAATAATATGCTGGCATATCTGATGGACGATGTTTTAGACCAACTTTCCACCGAGTTTCTATAATTTTTTGGGGCTAAATATTTTTACTAATAAAATATAACCAAACATGTTTGATTTTACATATATCTACACTTTTAAATTCCAATAATAAAAAGTGGTGCAATTGAACCCTAAATGAGATATTCTATAAACTCTGAATTTGGATGAAAATAAAACCCTTTTAACCCGCTTTTCAACATAACTATGAATATTCAGTTTCGAGTTAAAGTGGGCAATTGTCACCTACAAAAAAACACGGTTTATTATGACGATATTATTTACGAATTTAAATTCGACAAATAACTCAACTACCGAATATCTGTCAAAATTTTTTAACTGATTTCCGTTAATTAGATAGAAATTTGTTGAAAAAAGTAAAAAAAAAATCTGTTATAAATGTTATAAATGTTTGTAACACACTATAAATATCTTTCCACCCTCATAATAATACATAAAAATAATGATGAAAAAGCTCGGTATCAAAAAAACAAATGAAAGAATTCTAGTCTTGTATAAACGAAAATGGTATTTATCTTTCAAAAAGGATGATGATGTTATATAATCCGAGTATACGGTGAAACTTATGAGATTACATGCAGAACATACAACATAAAAAGATATTTTGCATCTTTCAGATGTAGAAACACAAAACCTTTTTAATAAGTGTATCCTGGTTTTGCATATGAGTGAAGGAATGTTTTTTTTGTCAACGGATATATGACATAAGATTTAAATCCACCAAATCTTATGATACACGTCTTTAAAGACTCAGGCTGGAGCGAAAGGTGAAAGATGATAGAGATAAGGGTGAAAGATTGTTATTTAATTCCACAAACAACAATCGACCAAGAAACTTGAATCCAAAAGAAACTTGAACCGAGATGGATCTATGGCACCAGACTATGGAATGATTTCCTATACAGCAAACACTCAGTTTTATGTGAATCCCTCACACAAAGAACAGAGCAGAGAAGCGCGCAAGGCAGCGGCTTGTTCAGAAGAAAATCTATCTGTTTAATTAATTATCAAAAAGGTCTAATGTTTACAAGGATGAATGGGAACCTTATAAAGGGGTTGTTCAGCTAAAGACCCAATTTAGGTCGACACAAAATAAAAGGAAAAAACTCAAAGAAAATAGAACTTGTGAAAGAGAAACTACAAAACGTTCAAAATACAAGAAAAGAAAAGTTTACCAAAATAAAAATAAAAAAATCTAAGCTAATCAAAAAATTTCTGAAACTTGAATTTTGGTCCCTTTCAGCTACAAATACCATTGAGATACTCTGGATTACCTGCACAAACTCATAATAAGCTAAACATACCTGGTTGGAGCGTGTATAGGCTGGTTTTAAGGCAGGAGTAATCTGAGCTGGTATTGTTCCATTCAGCTTGAAGTCTTTGATGAATTATTCCTCTCGAAGTCTAAAAGAAATTTTCAAGTGTTATCAAGAGCTTAGCTCCAGAATCCTCTTATTACTCCATTTGTTCTATATCGGCTAAGAAGCTTATTTTGAAGATATTTTAAAGCTAGCTCTCATGTGATATCCATGATCATGATATTATAGAAGTTATGAGCTCCATTTTATGTCAAATAATTTTTTTTTTTTTTTGGTTCGAGGCTGAGCTTTCTTGATGCTCAGAAGTCCGAAGTCCCTCATGAAGTCTAAATTGGGTGAATTGGAAATTTACCAACCTGGAAGTTGAATATCTTCTTCATGCGGTAAGATTTTGTACCAATTATTCTTCTTTGTGGTTCCTTGATGATTTAAGTTTCTGTAAAAATTTATTTCGTATCTTAAGTCCTCATGGTTGGGTCAATATGATCCAAGAAAGACACATATGTCTTTGGTATGCTTGGATTGGTTCTCTCCAAGGGTTTTTGTCAAATTTTTGGTGTCTTCTCCATGCTCCTTGGTTGGTGATGACTTGATGTCCACATCATACTCTCACTATTGAAATTTTTTTGACTACTGTATAACCTGCACCAAGAGAATGCAAATTAGCTTTTATTATTCTTCGAGAGTTTAGGATCTTACCTTGATATGCATGGAGTTTGGTAAGGTGGGGCACATCTGGTGGCTTTCCCTTGAGTATGTAAGATATTAATACTCCTCTACTCTGTTCTGGGTTAGCATTTTATCCTTTGGTGGACTTGCTAGTGATCACCATTGGCGCATTTGTTCTTTGATCGTGAATTGGCATGATAGCAAGTTCTCTTCTGGTGCAATCTCCCTGTGATTTGTCCATTTAATTCCTGCATTTAAATTGAAACTTTGGAAAAGAAACAAGTGTATTATACTTGAATTTGAAACTTTAAAAAGAGAATATTTGAAACTTTGACCTATCATGAAATTATTCCAATATTGATTCAGGTTTTGAGTTTCACTTGAATACCACGAAGTAGGTTTTGTAGTGATTCAGCTTTGACAATTATCTTCTTTGAAGCAAGATCAGCTATGCCTCCCACAACTTGATCAAGCCGGATGTGTGGTTCCAGACTAATTTCTTTTAACAACATAGAATGAGTATTGTCTTGCTCTGGTGTCTCCTTTTGTTCCATCTCCTTACTTGTCTTACCTAGAATTATTTCATCATGTTTTGAAAAATACAAGTGTAATATACTAGCGTTTGGAATTTTAAGATTAGTTTAAACAGGGTTGTCGCTATCCTTAAAGCTATTCTTTTTCAGTCCTAGAGATGTATCATTTTCTAATATCTTGGTTGGGCATACTTTAGCAATGTAACTTATACCTTGACACCTATGATAGTTTACTTCGGGTAAGCTTAAATAGATAGAAGACTTACCTTGTAGCTGTTGGTCCAGCAGTTCAGGCTTCGGTAGACTTAGCTCTGGCTGATTCTCTCTTTCTGGATGTGCTTGCTCACTGGTCTGTCCTCAGCAGGGAGATGGCTTGAGCGTATCAGTTGGTCTAGCTTACGTCTTGTATCTGTCTCAACACTTTAAAGAAAGAGCAAGTGCGTCATACCAGTTATGGGATCATTATAAACAGATGGAGACAATTTAAATTTTACCTTATTAGTGTTAGAGGCTGAAACAACTTCTTGTACTGCTCCTTCTTTGGTATCCTAAACCTGGCGTCTTCCTAGCTTGCGGTTCTAGTGACCTTTTTGGGCTCGGTTGTTGCTCAAACTCTTTTGATATTGGAACCTTTGGTGCATACTTTTCTCCCAACAATTCTTTAAGACTTCTCTAAGTGGTGATAGTTGGCTCCTTGTGGGAGAGAGACACAAATGATTGGTTTTACTACAACAACATCCTGAAAGAGGAGAAACTAGCTTTTGCAATCGACTAACTAACATGTGATGCCTATCAATGGTGGTTACAAGAAGAATATGATCGCTGGTTCTACAGGGAGCCAACTATCACCGCTTGGTAAGGTCTTATGGAATTAATGAGAGATAAGTATGCACCAAAGGTTCTAGATTCAAAAATTAAGGAACTATACCCTAAAAGTTACCTCATCCTCAAAGTCATCAGTCGTGCGCTCCAAACAAATGCCATAATGACTACATCAGAACTAGCCCTGACCCATATAAGTATATCCAACACTCTTAAAGATATTCATCAGCTATTTATAAAGACAATGCACTTGATTATGTCTGCAAGAGCAGAGAAATATATAGGTACCAATTAAGATTCAGATCAAACTAATTGTTGTGATCTGCAAGTAAACAAGAAACAAAGAATTGTTTCAGCCTCTAACTATTGAAAATTGATTCATACTTCAGTCATGTAACTTTAGGATTGCATAAACTATTTAATTAGGAACAAAAATACTAGAAAATAAATCATTAATCGAAGAGATGCAATTTATGCAACTTGTGCCTCTTCATGTAATACAAGTAACCAACACAACTTTTGTGTTTGGGTTGCAATGGTTGATTATTAGGTGTGTCTGTCTTCTATATAAACACCACAACATCTGTAAACTTTTCACAATTTAAGTAATAAGAATTAGTGTTGTTTTGATTTTTTTTTTTCTTGTTACACACAAAACTTGTGAGAGAAGAATTATACGAATTTGTTTCGTATAATTTGAATTTGTCTAAGTCTTATATGGTATCAGAGCCATGGATGCAGCAATGCAACATGTGATCCCAATTTTTAAAGGGGAAGCTTATGGTTTTGGAAGATCAAATTGAAGACAATACTTGAAGCAAAGAAACTCTGGGATGTGGTTGAGAATGGAATCACCACAAGTAATGTCGGAGATGATGGTGAGCCAATCACGGCCGCAAGGCCAAGTGAGGCCACGATTTTGAAAGATAAAATGGCACTACACATTCTACAATGTGCAGTCTCCGATGCCATATTTCCAAAGATAGCACCGGCCTCTAGTGCACAAGAAGCATGGATGCTATTGGAAACCGAATTTCAAGGCAGTAATCAAGTAAGGATGATCAAATTGCAAACCTTAAGAAGAGAGTATGAATGTCTGAAGATGGAAGAGGATGATAGCATAAACATCTTCACAAACAAGTTGATGGAAATTAGCAATCAACTAAGACTACATGGTGAAGTGAAGCCAGATTATCATCTTGTACAAAAGATCTTGATCTCTTTACCAGAACGTTTTGATAGCATTGTAACCGTTCTAGAGCAGACCAAGGATCTATCAGCCTTGTCAATGACCGAACTCATTGGTACATTGAAAGCCCATGAAAAGCGAGTGGAAGTACGAAATGAATCCACTTCGGAGGGAGCCTTCTATACGAGAATGAAGAAGGGAAAGTATGTTTCAAAAATGTCAAACAAAATGAAGTCCAAGCCTTCAAAACGCATTGAGAGGTGGTGTGACATATGTAAGAAGAAATCACATGATGAGAAATCATGTTGGAGAAAAATGAACAATGGAGAAATTCCTAAAGTCGAAAAAGGAGGAATCAGATGCTTTACTTGTGGAAGACCAGGACATTTCTCAAAATATTGCAAGACTAAGGCTCATGAGGGAGCAAATATGAGTCTAGAGCAAGAAAATGATGACCAAGAAGAAGAAGAAAGGCATATGTTGTTCAGCGCCATTCATGAAGAGTCATCACCAAGAAATTTCGATAACACATGGTTAATCGATAGTGGCTGCTCAAATCATTAGTCAAGGGACTTGAGTATCTTTACCTCACTTGATCAAAGCAAGAAGATCATGGTAAAAGTGGGAAATGGTCAAGATGTGATCGCTGTAGGTAAAGGAGACATTCCAGTTACAACAAAACATGGCACACACACAATTAGAGAAGTGCTATTTGTACCGGCTCTTGCAAGAAACTTGCTTAGTGTTGCACAAATGATATCAAATGGATATCGTCTGGTATTTGAGAATGACTACTGTATGATTCAAGATCAACGAAGAAAAGAAATCATGGAAGTAAAGATGAAGAACAAGAGTTTTCCAATCAAATGGAATGAGAACAAGGAAGTTGCATTTGTCACAATGGAGGATGATCAATCAAAAAAGTGGCATAGGCGATTGGGACATGTCAACTTCGACAAAATAAAGGAAATGCAAAGGCTAAAGATAGTGGAGAACTTACCTAAGTTTTCTATATCGAAAGAAGTGTGTGACGCTTGTGAAAGAGGGAAGCAATCTAGGAAAAGTTTTCCTAAGAAATCGCTTAGCACTACTAAGGAAACATTGGAGCTTGTTCATTCGAATGTTTGTGGACCAATGCAAACTCCATCTCTAAATGGTAACAAGTATTTTCTTCTGTTCATTGATGATTTTACTAGAATGTCTTGGGTATACTTCATGAAAAGGAAGGATGAAGTTCTTGGAAAATTCAAGACATTCAAAGCTTTTGTTGAAAAACAAACCGGTAAATACATCAAGAAACTAAGAACTGATTGTGGAGGAGAATACTTGTCCAAAGAGTTTAAGAAATTATGTCAAGAAGATGGCATTAACAAGCAAATGACCACACCTTACTCCCCTCAACAAAATGGAGTTACCGAAAGAAGAAACCGAACTATAATGGAAATGGCTCGATCTATGCTTTTTGATCAAGGTATGCCTAATTCTTTTTGGGCAGAAGCCGTAGCTACTTCCGTTTACATTCAAAATATATTACCTTCTAAGGCTTTGAAAGAAGACGTAACTCCATTTGAATTTTGGAGTGGAAAGAAACCAAACATTGAACACTTAAGAGTGTTTGGTTGTCTTTGCTATGTTCAAATTCCCATTGAAAAAAAGAAGAAAACTTGATGAGAAAGCAAGTCGTGGTATCTTGATTGGTTATAGTCTTGAATCCAAAGGCTATAGGATATACATGGTTGAAGAAGAAAAGGTACAAATATCAAGAGATGTAACGTTTGATGAAAACAAGACTTGGTGTTGGGAGAAAAATGAAATAAAGATGTCAGCTCCTTCCAAAGTGATCATGAACATCTCCAACACATCAGTGGATCATCAACTGGACTTAGATGATCAAATTGAAGATGTAACTGGCTCATTGTCTCAACTAAGAATCACAAGTGATGTTGAAGACAATCAAACCGATAACGAAGAAGAAGTTGGTCCAAGAGGAGTACGATCAATAAATGCGTTGATACAGCAAAGCGCAAACTTAAGTGAAGAAACCTTTATCCATGAAACGTGTATGATGCTTGCAGAGGAACCTTCAACGTTTGAAGAGGCTTCCAAACTTGAAGACTGGAAGAAAGCAATGAAGGAGGAAATTTCAATGATTGAAAAGAACAACACTTGGAGGTTAGTAAACAAACCTAAAGATAAAAATATCGTAAGTGTTAAATGGATATTCAAGGTGAAGACCAATGCAAATGGAGAGGTTGTGAAACACAAGGCAAGGCTTGTAGCAAGAGGTTTTACACAAGAATATGGAATTGACTACATTGAAACTTTTGCACCGGTTTCACGACATGATACCATTAGAATGCTGTTGGCATTGGCGGCTCAAAAGAAATGGACCCTTTACCAAATGGATGTCAAATCCGCATTTCTCAATGGAGAATTGAGAGAAGAGGTTTATATTCAACAACCACCAGGTTTCATTCGAGAGGGAGAAGAAGATAAGGTGCTTCGCTTGAACAAAGCACTTTATGGTTTGAAACAAGCACCACGTGCCTGGTATAGACGAATTGATGCTTACTTTGTAAAGCACAACCTCACAAGAAGTATGAATGATGCGGCTCTATATGTGAAGAGAAAGATGGAAGATGTGTTGCTTGTGAGTCTATACGTAGATGACTTGATCATCACGGGAAATAACATAAAGATGATTGAAGAGTTCAAACATGACATGAAGAATGAGTTTGAAATGACAGATTTAGGAAGTCTAAACTACTTCTTAGGATTGGAAATCACTCAAGACAATGAAGGAATATTTCTATCTCAAGAGAAATATTGCATCAAACTCTTGGAAAAGTTTGGAATGAGCAATTGTAAGAGTACAAGGACGCCACTCATCCCTCATGGAAAATACATTGAAGATGAAGATGATGAACCCTTTGAAGACTTAACAACATATCGAAGCATGGTTGGAGGACTAATGTATCTATGTGCTTCAAGACCAGACCTAACTTACGCAAGCTCTTATCTAGCAAGATACATGTCATCACCAAAGAAGAAACACTTCAAAGAAGCCAAAAGAGTGATGCGATACATTCAAGGAACTAAGGTACTTGGTTTACGTTTAAAAAATGTTTTAGATCCTCAACTTGTTGGCTATTTGGACAGTGATTGGGCCGGCTCCATAGAAGATAAGAAAAGCACATCAGGATATGTCTTCACCATAGGATCAGCAGTGTTCTCATGGCAATCAAGCAAGCAGAAGATTGTTGCCCAATCAACAGCGGAAGCCGAGTACATCTCATTATGTTTCGCAGCAAATCAAGCGATTTGGCTACAAAGTTTGATTAAAGAAATGGGTTTCAAGACTGAAGAAGGCGTGACCATACTATGTGATAACATGTCAGCAATTGCAATTGGGAAAAATCCGGTTCAACACAAAAGAACAAAGCACATCGACATCAAGTATCACTTTGTAAGAGAGGCAGTTCAAGAAGGGCTAATTCGATTGGAGCATTGTTCAGGAGAAATACAACTAGCTGATATACTAACCAAGCCCTTAAATGGATCAAGATTTGAAGAACTTCGTGAGAAGATTGGTGTGACTTCGAAGATGATGAAGCATGATTCAAGAGGGAGTATTGAAAATTGATTCATACTTCAGTCATGTAACTTTAGGATTGCATAAACTATTTAATTAGGAACAAAAATACTAGAAAATAAATCATTAATCGAAGAGATGCAATTTATGCAACTTGTGCCTCTTCATGTAATACAAGTAACCAACACAACTTTTGTGTTTGGGTTGCAATTGTTGATTATTAGGTGTGTCTGTCTTCTATATAAACACCACAACATCTGTAAACTTTTCACAATTTAAGTAATAAGAATTAGTGTTGTTTTGATTTTTTTTTTTCTTGTTACACACAAAACTTGTGAGAGAAGAATTATACGAATTTGTTTCGTATAATTTGAATTTGTCTAAGTCTTATACTAACACCCAAAGGTCCAAATTCAATTGTCTCCATTTGTTTACGATGATCCCATAACTGGTAAGATGCACTTTCCCTTTCTCAAAAGTGTTGAGACAGATGCAGGACAAAAGGTGTACGAAATGAATATACTCATGCCATCCTTTTTCCAAGGACCGCCAAGTAAACAAGTAGAACTAGAGAGGAAGAATCAGCCAGAGCTAAGTCCACCAAAGCTTGAACCACCGGAACAACAGCTACAAGATACGTCTTATATCCCTTTAAGTTTACCTGAAGTAATATGTTATAGGTTTCAAGGCATAGGACATATCACTAACGTATGTCCAACCAACAGATTAGCAAATTACCTATCTCTAGAACTGAAAAAGACTAACCTTAAGGATTGTGAAAACTGTGTTGAAATGGGTCTTACTATTGCAAGTAATAGTATACTACACTTGTCTTTGCCAAAGTATGTTGAAACAGGCTTAGGTGTGACAATTGAGGAAGTGAGACAAAAGGATTCATCTGCTCAACTTTCAAAACCGGAGTCAGTTCCAACCACGACTCATTTTATGATAGAGACTGAGCCAGAAGCACAGTATGCCTGAACCAGTTGAGGGAGACGTAGCTGATACTTTATCAAAGAAGATGATTGTCAAAGCTGATTTATTAGAAAAACTCTTATGTGGTATTTAAGTAAGTGAAACTCAAAACTTGAATCAATACTAAAATAATTTTATGATAGGTCAAAGTTTCAAACAAATATTTTTTTAAATTCCAAATTCAAGTATAATACACTTGTTTCTTTCCAAAAATGTCAATTTAAATGCAGGAATTAAAGGGGCACAGCACATTGAGATTGTACCAGAAGAGAACTTGCTATCAGGCCAAGTTCAGGACCAAAGAACAAAGGCGCCAATGGTGACCACTAGCAAGTCCACCAAAGGATAAAATGTTAACCCATACTAGATTAGAGAGGTAATCCTATCTTACCTACTCAACGGAGAGCCACCCGATGTTCCTAACATTACCAAACGACAAGCATATCAAGGTAAGACCTTAAACTCTCAAAGAAGAATGAAAGCTAATTTGCTTTCTATTGGTGCAGGTTATACAGTTTTGATGATGAAAGATTGCAAGAGGGAGAGTATTATATGTACATCAATTCATCACAAACCAAGGAGCATGGAGAAAACATTCAATTTCCAAGTTGGCGGACTTCCAGTGCACCCGGTCTGGACTTCATAAGGGATTTTTGCACTTATGAGCATCAGAAATCTCAGCCTCAAACCAATTAAGGTAGAATATTTCTTTGGAAAGAAATGGAGCTCAGAACATCAATAATTTCACGGAGATCACATGAGAGCCTCAAGATATCTTCAAAACAAGTTGATTAGCCGATAAAGAACAAATGGAGCAAGAAGAGGATTCTGGAGCTAAGCTCGTAAGAAAACTTGAAGATTTCAACCTTTTTTACTTCAAGAGACTTCAATAGGAAGAATCCATCAAATACTTCAAGCTGAATGGACGAATACTAACAAAGATTACTCAAGCCTTAAAACCAGCCTACTCACGCTCCAACCATGTATCTTTAGCTTATTATGAGTTTGTGCAGGTAATCCAGACTAACTCAATGGTATTTATAGCTAAAAGGGACAATAATTCAAGCCCAACAAGTTTGTGATTAGTTTAGATTTTTTTATTTTTATTTTGGCAAATTTTTTTTGTGTTTTGAACGCTCTGTTGTCTCTATTTCAAAAGTCCTGTTGTTTTGAGTCATTTCTTTTTATTTGGTATTGACCTAAATCAGATATTTAGCTGAAGAACTCATTTATATGATTTCCCTGCAGCCTTGTAAACATTAGCCCTTTTTGATTATTAACAAAATAGACAAATTTTCTTCTCTACAAGCCACCGCCTTGCGAAAGTCTTTGCTCTATTCTGTGTGAGTGATTCATATAAAAATGAGTTTTTTATGTGTCAGATATATCCCATAGTCTCTGTGGTGCCATCGATCCAACATGGTTCAAGTTGCTTGTGGACATTTTTTACAACAGCCTTTCACCTTTATCTATACCATCTTTCACCTTCTGCACCAGCCTGCGTCTTTGAAACCCTGTGTCATAAGATTTGGTGGATTCCAATCTTACATCAATGGTAGAGATGGGGTGAAAGGCTGTTATTTGATTCTACAAATAAAAATCGACCAAAAAACTTGAATCCACAAGCAACTTGAACCGAGATGGATCGATGGCACCATATTGATAATGAGATAATATCTAATACAGAAATCACTAAGTTTTATGTGAATCAATAAAAAAAAAGAACATAACAGAGAGGCGCGCAAGGCGGCGGCTTGTGCAGAAGAAAAATTGTCTGTTTATTAATTATCAAAAAGTTCTAATATTTACAAGGCTGCAGGAGAACATTATAAAAATATTATTCAGCTAAAGACCTAATTTAGATTGAAAAAAAAAGACTCAAAACGATATGACTTGTGAAATGGAAACTACAAAGTGTTCAAAATAAAAGAGTTTTTTTTTTGCCAAAATAAATAAAAAAAATCTAAGCAAATGACGACCTTGCTGAGGCTTGAATTATTTTCCCTTGCAGCTCTAAATACCACTGAGATACTCTAAATTACCTGCACAAACTCATAATAAACTAAATATACCTGGTTAGAGCGCGAGTAGGCTGGTTTTAAGACTAGAATTGTCTGAGCTGGTATTGGTCCATTGAACTTGAAGTCTTTGATTAATTATTTCTCTTGAAGGCTCTTGAAGTCTAAAAGGTTGAAATCCTCAAGTGTTCCCACGATATTAGCTCAATAATCTTCTTCTTACTTCATTTGTTCTTTATCGGCTAAGCATCTTATTTTGAAGATATCTTGAAGCTCTGATGTGATCTTCGTTTTTGATGTTCTAAGCTCCATTTCCTTCCAAATAAATATTCTTACCTTGTTTGGTTCTAGGCAGAGCTTTCTTCATGCCCAGAAGTGCAAAGGCATTCATGAAGTCTAAATCGGGCGCATTGGAAGTCCTCCAACTTGGAAGCTGAATATCATCTTTATGCGGCAAGATTGGAACCAATTTTTCTTCTTTGTGGTTCTTTGATGAGTTAATTTTCTGGAAATTTTTTTTGTAGCATAAATCTTTATGGTGTTATTGTAGCTTAACTCTTTTTAGTTGGGTCGATATACTCCAAGAAAGACACATATGTCTTTGGTACGCTTGGGTTGATTCTCTCCAAGGGTTTTAGTCAGTTTTTAGTGTCTCCATACTCCTTGGTTGGTGATGACTTATGTCCACATCATATACGTACTTAGAGCAGCTAGGAAACCAAAACTGGTGGTAGAGAGTTTACATTTAACATATCAAAAGAAACAGAACAAACTCTATGCTAACTTATTTGTTTTTGTATTGTGTGGGATGTGTATATAGAGAAAACATTGATTACCTCTTAAATTTTAAAAAAATTCTAGATGTATTGAAAAAGCAGCCCATTCCATAGTGTAGACAGAATCTTTACTAGCTTATAACAGTCTATTGTAAAAACCATCTCCATCTTTTGTTTTGAAATCATACATTCCATTACCCATATTAGTGCTTCCAATTCAGCATTCTATGACACATCCGGTGTCTTTACCATTGCAAATATTTGTAGCACCCATCATTGATCCTTGACCACCTTCTTAGAAACAAAACTAACCTAGACCTGAAAAATTGTAGGACTCTTTCCATGAACAGTCTATGTAACACCTATATCCTTTGTGAAATGATATAATCAGATCAGGATCAACATGTTGTCTTTCTATGCTGAAGTAAGCTAATTGTGCTTTTTCCCATAGGGAAAGATTCCATCTCTGCAAATTATTTACTTAAAGGACAATAATTAATTTTTACCTTCGATTGAGCGAAAAGAATAATTTTACTCCATATCTTTGCATTATAATATTCGAGAAGATACGTAGACGTATTATTGAGCAAAAAAATAGTGTTATTTATCTTTTAAATCCAACTTTTGATGACTATAAAAAGGGGCATTTCCACTTGATTTTGCCTGCCTCAAACAAGTAACTCGTCATCGTTCACCAAACATATCGTTTCTAGAGAGAGAAACAAAATACTCTATCTTGAATCAAATATATACATACGTATACATAAGTGTACGTTTATCTTTCTTATTAAGAAAGAAAATGAAGGGAGAGAAGGAATGTGGGAAGCTGGATAAATTGAAGCCAATAATAGCTATCATATCACTCCAATTCGGATATGCAGGCATGTACATCATTACAATGGTTTCCTTCAAGCATGGCATGAACCATTGGATCCTTGCTACCTACCGACATGTGGTCGCCACCATTGTCATGACTCCTTTTGCTCTTATTCTGGAGAGGTATGTCTATTTCATGATTGCATGGTCGGTCCTCGATAATACGAGAACAACAACAACAAAAATTTCACCTTACGGAATATATAAAATAACAATACAAAGTTGTAAACAAATTCTAGCTTTGAATAAATAATAGTGAATACAATATCATGAAGATTATCAAAACTCCATTCTAGCTAGAAAACAACCCTTCCTGTATTTTGTTTTCTCCCTGCAAATCATTCATCAAATTTTCATAATCAAAGTTTTATATAACTTTGTTCTCAATCAATAATATGGCCAAACCGTGTATGCATGGATTGGTTATATGATCTAGAGCCATGAAAGCTATATATAAATGTGTCTCTTTATTAATCTATGATTCATATATAATTTTCCATTTTTCAGGAAAATAAGGCCTAAGATGACATGGCCATTGTTCCTTAGGATTCTTGCCCTCGGAATCCTAGAGTAAGCTCCATCTACTTAAACTTTTTCCATTTTCTCACGAATATATAAGAAGCATATGCAGAGATATCTAACTATACATATGATCTTGCTGTGTTTTATTTTTTAAAGAATGGATTTTGCTTCGCATTCAACAACTTAAAAAATCCTATATATATATATCAAGGCCATGGATCGACATCCATCATCTACCAAAATAATTGTATTTCTTTTTTAAGTCTGTGTAAACGTTTGAAGTGACAAGAATATTTAGTTTTCTATAACTCTCTGAGATTAGTTTGAGTTTTGGATCTATGATTTATGGTGATCAATAATTTATGAGGAGATTCTAGTCGTGCATATTCCTTGATGAGATCATCACCCATTGCCGTCTTCCCATAGATATGCGTATATTTAAAGTGAACGGTATGAAAAAAAAATACAATCTGAAAATGATGCAAAATAAAAGCATATATAAGATTAAAGTATACAAAAGTTATAAATTGACAAGTTGTAAATGTTGGTTGTCTATTCAGACCGCTTATGGACCAGAACTTCTACTACATAGGAATGAAAGCCACGTCTGCAACGTACAGTTCGGCCTTTGTTAATGCACTTCCCGCCGTCACCTTCATAATGGCCGTCATTTTCAGGTACTTTTCTTCTTATTACCAAAACCAATCAATAACCAATTTCTACTTTTATCTCTTACTTACAATAAGTGTGATTAGTAACCTTTAATCACTTGAAGGTGTACCGCTAATATGATTACTACTACAACAAATGGTACTAAACTACTAATGTAGTACCACCATTTTATTTGTGTACCATTCTTTCACTTCTATTATATTATATTATTGATTACTACTAAAAAGTTTTTTATCGTTTTGTATCACTAATTAGATTCAAAATTTACTAGCAGAATGTTCATTCACAATTTTATTATTACTGATTATAAATTTACTTAATATAAATCAGGTTAGAAACCGTGAATTTGAAGAAAATACGAAGTCTTGCAAAGGTGATTGGTACAGCAATAACCGTGGGAGGAGCAATGGTAATGACGTTGTACAAGGGTCCAGCCATCGAGCTCATCAAGGCCGCTCATACGTCTTTTCACGGCGGCTCCTCCTCCGAGACCACCGACCAGCACTGGGTTACCGGAACCTTAGCGATTATGGGTAGTATCATCAGTTGGGCAGGTTTCTTCATTTTACAAGTAAGCAAACATTATTCTTTTATTAAGATCCAACTATTTTTGTGTGTTTACATTTGGGTATACGTTTACCAATCATGATATTTTAATCATTCTAATATAAAAACGCAAACATAAACGCAATAACAAATAAAAAAATAAAAACAATTAGAAGTGTTTCATTGTTGAAAATTAAAAATATATACAAAATATATAAAAAATAACTCGGTTTATTGGTAGAATTTATGACATCTATTGCATTTCCATTTTGACCACAATGTGTCAAGACAAAAGAGAACTAAACTTCGAAACTAATCTTGGTTTTGAAATATAAGATTTGCATGGTATTAACAAAAACATGACTACTGCAAATTTGGTAATTTTTTCAGTCATTCACGTTAAAAAAATATCCTGCGGAGCTATCACTAGTGATGTGGATTTGCGGCATGGGGACGATCTTGAACACGGCTGCTTCGCTCGTGATGGTTCGTGACTTAAGCGCATGGAAAATCGGCATGGACTCAGGCACACTCGCGGCTGTTTACTCCGTAAGTTTTTACAATTTTCTAATAAATAAACCAATCTAATGATAATCACATAAGTAATTACCCTTAAGTTTAATTGAATGATCAATATCAGGGAGTGGTTTGTTCGGGGATGGCGTATTACATACAAAGCATTGTGATTAGAGAACGAGGCCCAGTGTTTACGACTTCGTTTAGTCCTATGTGCATGATCATCACTGCCTTTCTTGGTGCATTAGTTTTAGCCGAAAAGATCCATCTCGGAAGGTAAAGTTCCAAACAATAATCTTATTGATCTTTCTTTCATATTTAGTTTTAATATTACAAACTAGTAGATAACACGTAATTAGTTGTTTGGTTTTGTAAATGCAGTGTAATCGGGGCGGTCTTCATCGTCTTTGGGTTATACAGCGTCGTCTGGGGAAAAGCTAAGGACGAAGTGATCTTGACGGAGGAGAAAATAGGAATGCAGGAGCTGCCGATCACCAACATAGTAACAACAACGGAGGGTGGTGGTGTTCCTACTGCACCAAACAAAGGTGTGGCTAATAGTACTTGAGTGCAGCCCACCAGTGAAGCAATCAATGAAAAAAAAAAAACTTTGCTCTTAATTTTTGAAGACCAAATTTCCAAGAAGGGAAATTTTTTTATCTTTCTTGTTTGTTTTATGTTATTTACGTTTCCAAGTTGTTGGTGTTTATTTTTGGATTATATAGTATATAACTAATATTTTGTACCTTTTTGTATTTGTGGTATATCATGGGAAATGAAGAAACCTCAATTTGGTGAATTTATGAAATATAATTATCTTTGTTTAATTTGAAGTAAATATCACTGCAAATATAATAAGATTATTATTAAGAATTTTTTTTGAAAGCCTATGAAAGTAGAGATCATGTTAAGAGTCGGTTGGAACATTTAGAGAATTAAACAGTCATAGTTGACATGGAGATTGAGAAAATCGCACAGTAAGTTTAAGAAATTTTACATTAAATTGTTAAATATAGGTCACCTTTCTATCAACGTATGAGAAAGAATTGGAATTTACTACTGACTACTAAAGATCGGTTGGTTAATGAAAAAAAAAAAAGATTGGTTGGTTGTGAGATTAGTGTCACGTAATTCACCCAAATTAAGGAAACAAATCCTTATATGATTGTGCAAGTGAATTCTATTATATGTTTTGAGGATTAAAGACGTAGTTGAATCTTAGTGAATTTTGATTATGCTCTTGTTCTTGTGTTTTTTTTTGTTTTTTTTTTTTACAACTGGTATCTTAACAGACATGAGGAAATATTACATCGTAAAAGAACTTGTCAAGGTCATGTGAAAAACATTGAGATAGTATCAAAGCTAATATGCGTACAAAGGATATTGATGTTGAATCCAACAAATTATGGTTTTTGGGATAGTTAAGACTAAAGCAAAATATAGAGATGGATCAGTTAAAACGGAATGTAGATTTTGTGGAACAAAAACTAAAAAAGAATGGTCTCAAGATGAAAAACATGAGTCTGAATATAATTCTCAAGCCTTATCAACAACTTTTTCCAGCGTCTACACTTTTTTACGTCAAAAGTTGGAAATATAATCGGTGATATTACAATCTCTGTCTTAAAATTCATATGCTATTGTCAAGATTATGATTAACACTTAATAAAGTACAAAATATCACCACTCTCCTACAACATAGAGAAACTAAGCTACATTGTTCCTGCAACAAAGCTAAACAAAGCCAACATTCTTAAAATCATTCACTTTCCTCTTCACCACCATCCTCTGCAACCAAACCAAATAACAATCAATTTTATAAAACATCTCCTGCTGAAATTTAATGTAAACGATATACAGGAGACGCGTTAGATCCATACCAGTGTTTGGTTCTCCTTCCTTTTGACTTCCCTCTTCTTCATCTTCTTCTTCTTCTCCTTCTTCTTCTTCCACTTCTCCTTCCACTTCTTCTTCTCCTTCTTCTTCCTCATCCTCTGAATCTTCTAATTCGCTCTCGCTTTCTTCTATCATTTCCGGCTTTGGAGGAGGTACAAAACTCGCACTAGATCTTCTCCTTGAACTTGAGACAATGTTGCTTGTATCAATACCCTCAAGCTCCTTTGTTCTTTCTTTTCTTTTCTTGACTTCTTTGATCTCTGTCACCAAATACGCCAAATATAGATGGTGACTAGGTTTAAACATCTAATATTTCATCTGCATGTTTTCGACTCCAGAATAGCTCCTTGCTACGGGTAGATGAAACTTCTTAAATGCAAAACATTACCTTTCTCTGAAGGATTAGAAGACAACCCTTCTTTGGCAAGTATCTCCTTAAGTTCTTTGATCAAAGTATCCTCACGTTTCTCCTCAGGAGCCTGCTTCGCTTTCCTGTAAACCGATGGAGGAACACTGCCAAGCAACAAAAAATCAAGAGCCTGGAGTATAAACCAACACAGCTTTTTAAATATCGACAAGGTCAGATAAAAACCTCAATCCACAGGATTTGATGACTGATTTAAGATGCTCAACACGCTTCCCGTACCCAGGCGTTGCAGTTTCCTGCTTCTGCAGTTGAAAGATATAACCAAACGGTGTGAAACTGTTAACAGATTTGAGATAGGAACTACAAGAAAGCTGCTATACCTTCACAGGTTTTTCAGAAGTGGATGCATTTTCTCCTACATCACTGTCGCTCTGTAAATCTGCCTGTTTTGTCTTCTTTGCAGATGCAAGTTTCTCCTTTTCACGTTTCCGCTTCCCTGATCCCTCTGACTTTGATAATTTTCTTTTCTGAGCCGTCTTCTTTTTTACAGCGACTTCCTCGACGTCCTCCTCATCCTCACCGTCTGAATCAGAATTTTCTTCTTCACTGCCTAACTTCTTAGCTGATGTACTCTTGACCTTCTTGGTTAGATTTTTCTTCTTAGCCTTAGTTGAAGGTTTTGTAGCATCAGGAGCTTGTAGTAACTAATTAGCCAATAAAATCTATTATAACAATTTGCCTCAAAGCTTTAGCTTAGCTTAAAAAGATACATAACCAATTCTTAATTACTCACTTCATCTACTTCTTCATTAATGAACTTCTTGTAGGGGTCAAGAGAATACTTCTCTAGTTTAAGATCCTGCTCCAAAAGTCGTCGAAGTAAACCCATTGTGATTTTCCTGAAACAGCGCAAGAAAAATTTTTAAACCAAGAAAGGTTCATTGAACATAAAAATCCCAAACATATCGAAAAAATGTTTCCTAATGGTTCAACTTACTCTGAATTAGCCTTGATATAAGAAGACCTTTTACGCAGGGCTTTCTTTATATCACTCTGCAGAACTTCTTTGCTGTCCTCAGCTACAGATTTGGATGTGTTTTCTTCTGTCAGTAATCCCATCACCGGAGAATCTTCCATTTTCTCATCATCACCAGTCGTACCATCCTTATATTTTTCCACCTTGTGATCTTCAGATAACTTAGCTTCTTCTTTCCCTGGAGTTACATCATCTTTCTTCTCAGTTTCTTGAGATTTTTCTGAAGTGCCATCATTTTCAGCACCTTCATTTAAGCACTGTTATCACCAAGAAAACATATATGAGCCATAACTATCCGAGTAACATATCTTGTCTTTTTCATACAAAAACTTGGGATTAACCATATAGCAAAAACGGAGACCTCAACCAAATGTTGTTTAACAAAGCTCTTATGCACATCCAAAGCATATTTCTCCATTTTCAGATCCTCCTCCAGCAACCTCCGCACACTTTCGAATGTGAATGAGCTGCAAATTCCAAAAATGAGTTTGCTTTCCATGAATCTTCTCAAGAGAATTTCTGACAACTATCAAGAACCCTTTTAAGCATAAACCAATATCTTAGTTATTTCTGAAACGGAAAGCCAATGACGTTCTCATAAACCAAACGAAAATTGAAGTTATGCTTCAGAACCAGAAAGCCAAGTTTCCACCAAAAAAAAACAATAAATGTTCCAAAATCCAACTCTACATCAACACCAATCGCATCTTATACAAAACCTAGTTTTGAATTTTAGCCTACCACCAAGCGGTGAATAGTACTCGAACATCACAAAGTCTTGTTTTTTCATTTAAAATCAACAAGTATCGCTAATAATTCTTACTCTGCTTTTTCTCTGAGGTAGGTTACGCGAGCCCGCATAGCCGACAGAATCTGGGACTCGATATCTGTTTCCTTAGCGTCGTTCGAGTCTATCTTGTCGGAGATCTCCATGGATATGGTCGTCAACTCGCCGGACATGTGTCTCTGAGAAAAGAATAGTAACGGAGAATAACGAAGGAACGAAGGAACGAAGCCGATGGGCGATGGAATCTGAACAATGTGGAAAAAGCACAGAAACTCAGTGTGAAATTATAACACAATAGTCAAAATTGTGTTTTTTCCCCCACTAGATTAAAAGGGTGTATATGTAAACTAAGAATGTATATCGAAACAAACGACTCAAATCTTCCAAAATAATAATTAAAATAATATTTTTAAAATAGTAGAAAATATTTTATAAAATAATAATATTAAAATAATTTAACGTCAAAATAACTAATCTAAATTCTTTTTATATAAATTATAAATAAATTTGGAAAATATTATTCAGAGGTAGAACAGTTTCATCGATTTCAACGCTATTCGGATACGACAACAAATTCACCTAAAAAATTGGGAGGGGATGAGTAATTTGAATTACCCAGTAAAAAATGAGTCTAAGGACTCATGAATCCATCAGAACAACTTATAACAATAATCTAAAACAAGTCTAAGACTAAAACATGTAAACAATCATAATGTCTTGAATACTCAAACATATGACCATTCAGTGTCACACACACAAACCATGTGACACATTTTCATGCAGAGCACACCATACATGACAAACGACCAGACGAATCTTCATGCAGGGCACACCATACATGACAAAAACTCCTTCCCTTCACAAACACAAGAAAACATGCACGTCCTCATGCAGGGCACACTATACATGACAAACGGTCATGCGAATCTTCATGCAGGGCACACCATATATGACAGACCATCATCACACCATATCTCAATCCCACATGATTCGAAAGTCTAGGTCTAAATGCCACAACACCACTTTCGAACCAACCTATCGCGAGCTCCTAACGCTTGTATCTAATACAACACGTCCATACAACTTAGCATGCTCAAACAACCAATCATCACACAAATGTTTTAGTCCTTTAATCATATGAATTCTATGTGATACATATATATTTGTTTACATAATATATAGTTTATACAATCACAAACAATAACGCGTCTATTATTAATTAGACTCGTTACATACATATTTTAAACAAAGACTCAAACTAGAGATTAACGGCTATACGAATGAACTAATGGAAATACTCGACGAATTCCTCACCTTAGCAACAGAAGAACAAATTTTCCTTTTATGGAAACTGCCAAAAAGAGAAACCTTCCTTAAATGGAAACCGGAAAATTACGCAAATCGGAGATATTTCAATTTTTCGGCGAACCTTCCGGCGGCGATTGACGGCGCGTCCGGCGACCGATTCTGGAGCGTCCGGTGTGTCGGGCTTCGTCTCGGAGAGATCTCACGACTCCGGCGAGTTGCGGTGCTTCTGACGACGGCGGGGACTGTAGCGACGACGACGACTCCAAATTTTTACAGAGCTTCGCTGAGAAATGTTTGTGTGAGGCAAAAGGGGCATTTGCTCTCCTTTTATAGACTTTGGGAAGGGGAGATGCCCTAGGGTTAGAAAATTGGGCCACAATTTCACATGGGCCTTGGGTTGGGGTGTTACAATTCTCCCCCACTACAGGAAAATTCGTCCCCGAGTTTAAGTCCAAGTCATTTCTCACTTCAGCACACTCAACAAAGAACTCCGGATAATTCTCCCGCATAAACTTCTCAGGTTCCCAAGTCTCTTCACTAATCCCATCTCTTTCCCTGCGGACTAAAATTTTCCACACATTTTTCCCTTGCTCTTCTTTTTCACAACCCTGCAAGATCTCTCGCGGTAAACTCGGGGCTGACAGATCCTGATTCAAATCCATCGGCGGCTGTGACAAAATCAACTATGGTTCTCGAACTACTTTTCGGAGAACTGAAATATGGAACACATCGTGGAAATCAGCTAACTCTGACGAGAGCTTAAGCTTGTAAGCAACTTCCCCAATCTTTTATGTGATAACATATGGTCCCATGAACCTCGGGTTAAGCTTCTTTAGCTTCATGTAGCTGTCAGCTCCTCTAAAAGTTCTCATCTTCAAATATACTGAGTCTCCCACTGCGAAAACCAAATCCTTCCTTCTCTTATCAGCATAATTTTTCTGACGATCATGAGCTTCTTTAAGTCTACTGCGCGAAATCTCAACTTGTTTCTCTGTCTCTCGAACCAGATCTGCATCCAGATCCCGTCGTTCTCTAACTTCAGTCCAACAAAGTGGAGTTCGACAAGGTCTACCGTACAAAGCCTCATAAGGTGCCATCTGAATACTCGCATGGTAACTGTTATTATAGGAAAACTCTGCTAGAGGCAAAAACTTTCCCCAACTGTCACCCCAATCAAGAACACAAGCCTGAAGCAAATCCTCAGGAGTCCTAATGGTTCGCTCTGACTACCCATCTGTCTGAGGATGGTTCGCTGTACTGAGATGCAGCTTAGTACCCAGGGCTTTCTGAAAAGCTTGCCAGAAAATCGAAGTGAACTTTGGATCACAATCTGATACTATGCTCACTGTAACACCATGCAGTCTAACAATTTCGTCCAGATAAATCTGAACCAAAACCTCGGTCTTAACCGTCTTTTTGATAGCTATAAAGTGTGACGACTTGGTGAGTCTATCCACCACTATCCAAATAACATCATTATTGCTTGTTGTCCTTGGAAGTCCGGTCACAAAATCCATAGTTACCATATCCCACTTCCATTCTGGTAATAGTAAATCCTGAAGTAACTCACTCGGGATTTGACGCTCAGCTTTAACCAACTGACAGTTCTGACACTGAGATACCCAAGTCGCAATCTCCCGCTTCATGTCTTCCCAATGGTAATAACGTTTCAAATCAGCATACATCTTGTTACTGCATGGATGTATAGAAAAACGAGACTGATGAGCCTGACTTAGTATCTCTCTCCGTAATGCCTCAACTGGAGGGACACAAACCCGGTTCTTGTACAAGATAGTACCATCGGATGCAGTGCGATATCCAATCACTAGTTTCTCGATCATCCTCTTAAGTCCCAAATCACCTGATTGAGCATCCCGAATCCTGTTAAGAAGATCAGCTCCCACATCGCCAATCCGGTCTGGTTATCCTCAACCAATGTGACACACAACCTCATATTTTCCAAGGTATCAAGCAACTCTTGCACTTCCTTAGTGCCTGAAACATCTGCCCTTCGATGGCTTAGAGCATCTGCCACCTGATTGACCTTTCCTGGGTGATAAGCGATGTTCAAGTCGTAATCTGCCAATAACTCAATCCAACGCTTCTGCCTTAAATTCAAGTCGCTCTACGAGAAAATGTACTTCAAACTTTTATGATCTGTCAAGACTCGGACTTTTTCTCCATAGAGATAAGCTCTCCATATCTTAAGCGCAAAGACCACTGCAGCTAACTCAAGATCATGCGTCGGGTAATTAGCTTCATGACTTCGAAGCTGCCGGGAAGCATATGCTATTACAAGGCCCTTTTGCATCAACACACAACCGAGCCCCATCCTAGAAGCATCTGTATAGACATCATATGGAACACCCATTCGCGGTAGAACCAATACAGGAGTCTTAGTCAAACAATCCTTCAACTTTTGAAAACTCTTCTCACACTCTTCTGACCACTCAAACTTTACCCCCTTCCCTGTTAACGTGGTCATAGGCTTGGCTATAATAGAAAAACCTTCGACAAATTTTCTGTAGTAACCCGCCAAACCAAGGAAACAACGAATCTCAGTAGGACTAACTGGTGTAGGCCACTCCAAAATTGCTACTATCTTCTGAGGGTCAACTGCTATGCGTGTCTCAGAAACAACATGACCCAGAAATTCAATCTCTCCCCCACTATAGAGATAGTCGCCAAATAAGTTTTATTACCTTTAGCAAGTAAATCCTCTGCATGAATCATCGATATAAGCGGAATATCGATGCTAATTCGAACACCTTGAAAAACCAACTTTCCACCATCTCTCTGAATTAACACTCTAGTGCGATGACAATCGAAGGACACCATATGCTTTGATAACCAATCCATCCCGAAAATAACTTCATAATGGTTTAGCTTCATCTCGACCAACTCTTCAGGCAATTCAACTTCATTAATTACCACCGCAACATTGATGTAAACTTTGGAGATCTCCTTAATTTATGTACCAACAGACTGAACTCTTTTCGCATTAGGAAAAATTCTAAACACATAACGGAATATTAGATAAGCAGGTCGATGAGCTGTTCCCTTGTTTTTTGAAAACCACTAAAAAACCATTTCCTCAGGACTGCCTATCCGGGTCAGCACCGGTTTGACAAACCTGGGCTCTGATACCAAGTTGAAACGACCCAAATTTCCGAAAATAATAATTAAAATAATATTCTCAAAATAGTCCAAAATACTTTATAAAATAATAATATCGAAATAATTTAACGTCAAAATAACCAATCGAAATCCGTCTTATATAAATAATAAATAAATCTGGAAAATATTATTCAGAGGTAGAACAGCTTCATCGACTTCAACGCTATTCGGGTACGAGAACAGGCTCACCTGAAAAATTGGGAGGGGATGAGTAATTTGAATTACCCAGTGAGAAATGAGTCTAAGGACTCATGAATCCACCAGAACAACTTGTAACAATAATGTAAAGCAAGTCTAAGGCTAAAACATGTAAAAAATCATAGTATCTTGAACACTCAAACATATGACCACTCAGTGTCACACACACAAACCAGGGGACACATTTTCATGCAGGGCACACCATACATGACCAACGGCCAGACGAATCTTCATGCAGGGCACACCATACATGACATAAACTTCTTCCCTTCACAAACACCAGAAATCATGCACGCCCTCATGCAGGGCACACCATACATGACAAACGGTCATGCGAATCTTCATGCAGGGCACATTATACATGACAGACCATCATCACACCATATCTCAATCCCACATGATTCGAAAGTCTGGGTCTAAATGCCACAGCACCTGATGTAAGCTTAGTGGTGGTGCAACTGTTGATCGAGAAACTCGAGACCTTCAGAATCTAGTCTGATGGAAGAGGTGGATTCAAAGGACCACACAAGCTGCGGAAGGCTTGTGATACACGGAGTTGCTCTTCTTGTCACAAGAAGAACGAGACAAGCTTCCCCAAGGAGAGAGGCAGCCGTCAGTTTAGAAGTAGTCTAGGGTTTTGTTTTGTTAAAATTCGAGTTGTATTATTACTTGCAAGTAGTGAAGCTTATATAGGCCTTGTATTTATAACTTAGGGTAAACAACATGATGTTTAACCCAAACAACAAGTAGTGTAAATAAAAACAGCATGTAGTTCTTTTTGCTGTAGAAAAACAATGGGCTTAAGGCCTAATGACTTAAACATAAAAATATGGGCTTAAGGCCCTAAACTCACACTTAGTCTAAATAATAAAGAAATGAGATAGATAAGCCTTGTTGATGAAATAAGGCCAAATTTGACTATGACTTGTGAAGGGTGGCGGATTGTGTGAACAACCTTCGTCATCATGCGCACTAAGAGTTTTGCCTCATTAAAACCTTCTCCAGAAAATCCAGTGGGACAAAACCGAAGATAGGAAAAAAGTACAATTTCTTAGAACGTCTTTTGGTGTCTTTACCGAATGGTGATGGTAAAGACACCAGAGGTGGAAGAGTATTCGAGTAGGTACCTCCAATGTTCCTTAGTTGAAACAAACGGGCCTTGCTGAACTCCTGAGCCGTCTGGTGGGTCTTCATCCGTGGTCTCCTGGGCATCTGCCTGTTCCATTAGCTGGTTGAACTTGTCTCCCAAAGCTCGAGCCTTGGAACGTGTCAGTGGTCCTGGTGGGACTCGTGGTGCAGTCGTTGGTAGGATGTCCTCATCATTCCCTCCCTCTTCAGGTGCTTTGGTCTCCAAAGAAAAGTCTTCCCCTGCATCAAACAACTCTAAGTCAGCAACATTAAACGTAGTGGAAACATTATACTCACCTGGGAGTTCCAGTTGATAGGCGTTGTCGTTGATTCGCCGCAGGACTCGGAACGGGCCATCTCCTCATGGTGCTAGTTTGCTCTTGCGCCGTTGGGGAAAACGTTCGGGTCGCAGATGTAACCAGACTCAATCTCCTTCTTTAAATAGCACGTGCCTCCTGCCTTTGTTGACGTGCTTTGTTGTCTGAGAGTTCCTCCTCTCCTGATTCTCCTTGACCTCCTGGTGCAAGCGCTTGACATACTCTGCTTTGGCTTCTCCATCCAGGCTGACAACCTCTCCGAGGGGAATGGGGGCGAACTCGATTGGGGTAGTGGGGTTGAAGCCGTAGACGATCTCGAATGGTGTCTTCTTAGTCCCACAATGGATTGCTCTGTTGTAGGCAAACTCGACATAGGGAAGACATTCGAGACAGTTCTTCAAATTACGACCAATTGTTGCTCGCAGCATCTGGGAAAGTGTCATGTTGACGACCTCGGTCTGACCATCCGTCTGTGGGTGATATGCCATAGAGAAGAGTAAGTTGGTGCCAAGTTTCTTCCACAGTACGCGCCAGAAATGACTGAGGAACTTAGTGTCCCTATCGGACACAATGGTCTTAGGAATGCCGTGCAAGCGGACTATCTCTCGGAAAAATAAATTCGCCGTCTGAATTGCATCGTTCGTCTTGCTGCAGGGTATGAAGTGTGCCATCTTAGAGAAACAGTCTACTACGACGAGGACGGAGTCCTTGTAATGGACTTGTGGTAAGCCAAGCACGAAATCCATCGAGATATCCGTCCAAAGAGACGACGGAACCAGAACTGGCATGTATGGGTCTTGGGGGTGCATCTTATACTTAGACCGTTTGCAGACAAGACATTTCTCGCAATGGGCTTCCACGTCTCGGCGTTGACACGGCCAATAAAAGTGTTCCTTGAGCATACTCAAGGTCTTGGCGACACCAAAATGCCCCATCAACCCGCCACCATGAGCTTCTCTCAGAAGAAGTTCGCGAACTGAACCGCCGGGGATGCAAAGACGCTTGTCCTTGAAAAGAAATCCATCAAACAAGTAGAAGCGGCTGTACTTGCCCTGACCATGTTCCTTAAACGCTTCCTTGAAGTCTTGATCTTCAGCATAGAGGTCCTTTAGCATTTCAAATCCAATAACCTTTGACTCCATGACCGAAATCAGGCTGTGTCTACGGGATAATGCATCAGCGACGACATTGTCTGCACCTTTCTTGTTATTGATGACGTACGGGAATGTCTCGATAAACTCCAACCATCTAGTGTGCCTTTTCTTGAGCGTCGTCTGACCCTTGAGGTGTTGGAGTGTCTGGTGGTCCGTATGTATGACGCATTCTCTCGAGAGCAGGTAATGTTGCCAGGTTTGCAAGGCTCGGACCAATGCGTAGAGATCCTTGTCGTACGTAGGGTAGTTTAACGCTGCTCCGCTTAATTTCTCACTAAAGTAGGCAATTGGTTTTCTACCCTGTGTCAGGACTGCTCCAATGCCTACACCTGAAGCATCACACTCTACCTCAAAAGTCTTATCAAAATTCGGCAGTGTAAGGACATGTGCGCGTGTGAGACGCTCCTTCAACAACTGGAATGACTTTTCTTGTTCCGGACCCCAGTTGAAATCTTTGTTCTTCTTGATGGTTGCTGTCAATGGGCTGGCAATCGTACTGAAATCTCGTACAAATCGTCTATAGAAGCTTGCTAGCCCATGAAAGCTCCAAACATGGCTGGCATTAGTCGGCGTGGGCCACTCCTGAATGGCACGAATCTTTTCTTCGTCGACTCGAAGTCCCTGCGAGCTCACGACGAATCTAAGGAAGACAACCTGATCCGTGCAGAAGGTACACTTTTTAAGGTTTGCGTACAGCTGTTCCTTCTGAAGTGTTACGATCACAGTCTCCAAGTGCCCCAAGTGATCTGAATAGGACGCAATATAGACGAGTATGTCATCAAAGTAGACCACAACGAATTTCCCTAGAAATGGCCGAAGGACTTGTTTCATGAGACGTATGAAGGTACTTGGTGCGTTGGACAGGCCAAAGGGCATTACCAACCACTCGTAGAGACCTTGCTTAGTCTTGAAAGCTGTCTTCCACTCATCTCCTTCTCGCATTCAGACTTGATGATATCCACTCTTTAAATCGATTTTGGAGAAGACAGATGCTCCACTTAATTCATCCAACATGTCATCAAGTCGCGGGATAGGATGCCGATACTTGACAGTGATGTTGTTGATGGCGCGACAGTCGACGCACATTCGCCAGCTTCCATCCTTCTTTGGCACAAGGAGGACGGGAACTGCATAAAAGCTAAGGCTTTCTCTGACGTAGCCTTGAGCCATGAGATCCTGAACCTGTCGCTCGAGTTCTTTGGCTTCTTCCGGAGTAACCTTGTAAGCTGGTTTGTTTGGCAGCTGGGCTCTTGGGATGAGGTCGATGTGATGCTCAATGCCTCTGAGAGGTGGCAATCCGGGTGGGATCTTGTCTGGGAAGACATCCGAGTATTTGTCCAAGAGGGACTGGACATCCGCAGGTAGGATGCTGCTGGTGGCCTCGGATGCGCTCAAGACCTCCTGGTAGAGCATGAGGACGAGCTGAGTGCCTGTAGTGCTAGCCGCCTTCCTCATATCTGCTATGTTGACGAGGAAGTTTTCTTTCCGTGCATGTTGGTCTTTGGCCATCTTGGATTGCATGTCGTGCACTTCTTGTGGGTACATAGGCGCCAGGTTGTACCTACGTTTATCATGGACGAAAGAGTAGAAGTTTGTGTGTCCATTATGTGTAGTCTTTTTATCGAACTGCCAGGGTCGTCCCAATAGGAGATATTCGGCTGAGATGGAGACGACGTCGCAGAAAACTTGGTCCTAATATCGTCCTATGCTGAAAGAAACTCGGACCTGGTCGGAGATATACAGCTCTGTCTTGTTGTTAAGCCAACGAAGCCTGTATGGTTTCGGATGCTTGGTCACTGGTAGCCCAAGTTTCTCTACCATGTACTTGCTAGCGGCATTGGTCCAGGATCCGCCATCGATGATCAGAGAACATACTTTTCCGAGGATGGTGCATTTAGAGTGGAAAATGTTCTCACGCTGCTCAATCTCCTCTTGCTCTAGTCGCGAGCTGAGAACTCTCCTGATCATTAACATATCGCCTGAGTTAGCGTATTCGACTTCCTCGTCAGACATGGGGTCTGCCGTGGAAGGGTCCTCTTCTTCCTCATCTGCTGAGTCGTAGTCTCCAGAGGCAGTCAAAACCATTGTCCTTTGGTTAGGACATTCGCGAGACATGTGCACTCGACCTTTACATTTAAAGCATGTAATGGCGCTGCTCTTCTGTGGTTGACCTGCGTTAGAAATCGGTGGACTAGGTCTGGAAGTCGTCGTTGGTGCCTTAGTAGGCATGTTACCGTCCACGGCCTTACTCCTCTGCCGTGGGTCACCGGGGGCAGCGCGGTCAAATGTCTTAGGGCCAGTACCCCAAGTGCTCTTTGGTCGGATGGGTGCTGAGGACTTGCGCCGGTTTTTTTTCTCGATCTGAACCGCCAGATGGAAAAGCTCACCAAGGTCATGATAAGGTTGCAGCTTGATCTTCCGTGCTATCGACTCATGTAAACCGTCGATAAACTAAGCCATGAGGCTTTCTTCTGAGTCTTCTATTTCGAGCCTGTTCCGTAGGTGCTCGAATTCGTCAAAGTACTCAGACACCGATTTGCTGCCTTGGGTAAGGCGTCTGACTCGTCTCTGGAGTTCTCGGTGAAATTGAGGTGGTACGTAGCGTCTCCTCATCAGCTGGGTCAGCTCGTACCAAGAAGTGAGAGCTCCCATTCTTGCTCTCCTGCGAGTGGCTATCTCGCGATCCCATCATGCCAGTGCGTGGTCGGTGAACTGGGCTGTTGCTAATGCAACTCGACGGGAATCATCGTAGTTATAGTATTCGAAAAGTAGCTCCATTCTCCGTTCCCAGTCTAGGTATTCCTCGGGGTCCAGCTTTCCCGAGAAAGGGGGTGGGTTGAGCTTGACGTCGGGGTGGACGACTGGCTGCCTGGGCAGCGGCAGTGGCTCGTCATAGTAGTGGTCTCTTCCTAGACCATAGACCACGGCGGGACGCCTCGGGTCGGTCATGCCGGTGCTGGTGTGTGTGCGTAGCGGGTGCGGGTGCCGGCTCCTCCAAACGCTCAAGACGAGTCGTGAAGTTTGACATCTGGGCAGTCAATGTTTGCAATAGTTGCATCATTGTTTGATTGGTCTGCCCAGACGTGGACTCGTCATGCCCTGACATATTTCCTTTTCCCGAGAAAAGGAAATTTTCAGAAATAGAAAGTTTCCCGAAAGGGAAACTTGCAAATTATGGGAACTTTTCTTAAATAGAAATTCCCACAGATATTTATATTTTTTTTTTTTATTTATAGATAGTTAATTAAAGTAATTAACAAAAAGGAAAACAATCAAAGAAATGAAATTTTCCTAAATCTAGAAAACGAAACCTAAAATATGGAAAATATCATAAAGATATATTTCCTAAACTAAAAATGGAAAACTAAATATCTAGGAGAATAATATCTACTTATTTCCCTAATCCTAAATGGAAGCTAAATATTTGTCTGGTAAAATCTAGGAAAATTCCTAAAATTATCGAGACAATTTCCTAAACTAATTTTCTTGCCTAGAAAACTTAGGGAAACTATCTAAAATACTAAGGAAAACTTCCTAAAACTAAAACTAAGACCCTAAACTTCCTAGGAACCCTAGCCGCTAATCCGAGCTAGACGTGGGATGGGGACGTGACTCGCTAGACCTATCGAACTAAGACGCGACCATGGGAACGGACGCAGGACGGTACTAGGCGCGACCTGAAGACCGTGCGACTTAAACCTAGACCTACACACGCGTTCGGGAACACGAACTTGACCTAAAACTAAACCGAGGACCTAGCACGAGCTGGACTAACAACACACGCGGGACGAACACGACCTAGGGTGCTACACGGGTCACGAACTAAACGCTAGGGACACAAGAACCCGCGGACGAGTATGCTAAGGCTACGGTACGAGGGTGGGTATCCAAGGGTGCACTCGACTAAGACTCGCGCGACCTAGCGAATGAAGACGCGTCCTTGACCTAACCCTAGACGCGACCCAAGCTGCTCACGCAACACGGACACGGAAACTACCTAGCTAGCGACACAGACACAGCACACGACTAGGTGGGCTGCTCACGGCTTGGACCTAAGGATGCGGACTCGAAAACTAAAAAAACTTGACTAGAAAGCAAGCGAACCAAGTAGCTAGACGCGGGACACACACGCACAGCCTAGGAACTAGACTAGACACAACACAACCAAGGAACCCTAGAACTACAAGCGAACGCGACACAACTAGGAAGACTTAGCAAGGAACAAGCAACACACCTTTATGGACTCACGATTTTTTTTTTTTTTAATGAGAAACAAGTGCTCTAGGTGAGTCTCTAAAACTCCTAATTTTTTTTTTTTTTTTTGTAAATATGTAAAACAAATAAAATGATTGATAGAACCTGAATTTTTTTTTTGTAGGATGTTTTGTGGTAGATGAATTGATTCTTCTCCTTCTTACCGAGAACCTCAGGGGGAAAGAGAAAGAAATACAATCAAAAGCCAAAAAACACTGTTGAACAAAGACAGTGAAAAATCGCAAAATAAGAGGATAGAATCAACCTGATGTTTTAAGAGCTTTTAGGCTATGATACCAGATGATGTAAGCTTAGTGGTGGTGCAACTGTTGATCGAGAAACTCGAGACCTTCAGAAGCTAGTCGGATGGAAGAGGTGGATTGAAAGGACCACACAAGCTGTGGAAGGCTTATGATACACCAAGTTGCTCTTCTTGTCACAAGAAGAACGAGACAAGCTTCTCCAAGGAGAGAGGAAGCCGTCAGTTTAGAAGTAGTTTAGGGTTTTGTTTTGTTAAAATTTGAGTTGTTTTATTACTTGCAAGTAGTGAGGCTTATATAGACCTTGTAGTTACAACTTATGGTAAACAACATGATGTTTAACCCAAACAACAAGTAGTGTAAATAAAAACAGCATGTAGTTCTTTTTGCTGTAGAAAAACAATGGGCTTAAGGCCTAATGACTTAAACATAAAATATGGGCTTGAGGCCCTAAACTCATACTTAGTCTAAATAATGAAGAAATGAGATAGATAAGCCTTTTTGATGAAATAAGGCCGAATTTGACTATGACTTGTGAAGGGTGGCGGATTGTGTGAACAAATCTTCTTCATCATGCACACTAAGAGTGTTGCCTCATTAAAACTTTCTACAGAAAACCCAGTGGGACAAAACCGAAGATAGGAAAAAGAGTACAATTTCTTAGCACGTCTTTTTGTGTCTATACCGAATGGTGATGGTAAAGACACCGGAGGTGGAAGAGTCTTCGAGTAGGAACCTCCAATGTTCCTTAGCTGAAACAAACGGGCCTTGCTGAACTCCTGAGCCGTCTGGTGGGTCTTTATCCGTGGTCTCCTGGGCATCTGCCTGCTCCATTAGCTGGTTGAACTTGTCTCCCAAAGCTCGAGCCTTTGAACGTGTCAGTGGTCCTGGTGGGACTCGTGGTGCAGTCGTTGGTACGATGTCCTCATCAGCACCACTCTCGAACCAACCTATCGCGAGCTCCTAACGCTTGTATCTAACACAACACGTCCATACAACTTAGCATGCTCAAACAACCAATCATCACACAAATGTTTTAGTCCTTTAATCCTATGAATTCTATGTGATACATATATATTTGTTTACATAATATATAGTTTATACAATCACAAACAATAACGCGTCTATTACTAATTAGACTCGTTACATACATATTTTAAACAAAGACTCAAACTAGAGATTAACGGCTATAAGAATGAACTAATGGAAACACTCGACGAATTTCTCACCTTAGCAACAAAAGAACAAATTTTCCTTTTATGGAAACTGCCAAAAAGGGAAACCTTCCTTAAATGGAAACCGGAAAATTACGCAGATCGGAGATGTTTCAATTTTCCGGCGAACCTTCCGGCGGCGATTGACGGCGCGTCCGGCGACCGATTCCGGAGCGTCCGGTGTGTCCGGCTTCGTCTCGGAGAGATCTCATGACTCCGGCGAGTTGCGGTGCTTCTGACGACGGCGGGACTGTAGAGACGGCGACGACTCTAAATTTTTACAGAGCTTCGCTGGGAAATGTTTGTGTGAGGCAAAAGGGGCCTTTGCTCTCCTTTTATAGACTTTGGGAAGGGGAGATGTGAAGCACCCTAACCCGGGAAAACTACCCCAGGTTAAAGGTTTCCTACCCGCGGTCGACCCAAACAACCACACTTAGTAAAAATTTCTTGATTCAAATTTTTACTTAACTTTTTCTTAGCATTTTCAGATTTGATTCAGCGGAACAGTGCATAAACGTGTAATAGATTACTTATTATAAAAACCGAGGTTCTAGTACAACGATAAGTCTACCAATACATCGTCTAAGCTACTAGACCCAGTTATTCTACTAAGCCACCATCCCTTCTTTCCAGCCTTCGTCTCGCGTTCTAGCCACTGCTGTTACCTTCCCGAGTATTACCTAACCCTGCATCCATAAGGAGACATAAGCAACGAATTGCTTAGTGAGGCGGTCATCCCGTCTCACATAGCTATGGTCAAGAAATCGAAAACAAGTAATCCAATCAATAAGTCAATCATGCAAAATCAGGCCGATATACTTTCCTAAACGTGATTCACCAACCACTGTTGGATCATTCACCAGGACGAGTCACACAAGACTCTCTTATTCACGCTTAACACTTAAAACAGGACAGGACAAGTATATTAGATCAGACAGTCAAGCACTTATTGAATCCACACACGCTCACGACCCTAGACCATAGCCACAATCACGCACTCACCTTAGGATTCCGATGATCCGATGAAAATCCCACGTTCTGACACCTCTTGACGCAGATCGTCCAAGCTGCACCGACGCGCGTCACACAAACCTAGCGATTTACTCGGAACACATCGACCAAACACTAAGTCTCTCGATGCTTATTGCCCAGAAAGGTAAAACTGTAAGTTTATCGATGCTTACCCGGATTTCCTTAACCGAATGAACCGCTATCGATGAATACTTAGGTAACTGGGCGCCTCTCGAACCTTTCTAGGATAATCGCTTATCTTCCTCGAACTTTCTTTCTTTCGGAGTTCTAATTTTCGTTTTTGCTCACGCAGGGAATTATGAGGCGACCTGCCTTCTTATTTATAAGGGAAGGCGGTTAGGATTTTCCCTTAATCCGCAGCCTCTCTTATCCCTTCGAATGTCCATCCGTTTGTTAGGATATCAGCATGATTTTCGGGAAGTGGTTGGGATTTAGCGCGAAAATCTCGGAAGTTGTTACCAACAACTTCGACCAACCCAATCCCCTTATCCGCTGGGAATAATCCCTTATCCTTTGGGGATAATTCCCTATCCTTCGAGAATAATTCCCTATCCGCTGGGAATAATCCCTTATCCTTGGGGATAATTCCTTTTTCCTTTGGGAATAATCCATTATCCGGTTGTTAGGATATTGCGAAATTTCCGGGAAGTCTGTTACAAGGATATTTCGAAACTTCCTTCCCAGATATCTTCGCCCATAATCCCCGAAATTTCCTTTTTCCCCGCCCTTGCCAGTTTTGCCCTCGATCGCGGTCATTACAATTCTCCCCCACTTAGGTGGATTCGTCCTCGAATCTAGGACTTAGTCTTTTTGGACTTAGAAGTCTCGACCGCTTGTTTGTCGAACCATTTGGGAAACTTTTCCTTCATAATGATTTCAGGTTCCCACGTGATTTCTTCTTTTCCATCACAATCCCAAACGACCTGAATCATTTTGGTTTTCTTCCTGCGATCTGACTTAACTCTCCTTCCCACGATTCGAACTGGCCTTCCTTCCACAGTCAGATTTTCCTGTAAATCTGCTGGTGGTTCCACTATCACGTTATGTCTATCACTTATGCACTTCCTTAGCATAGAAACGTGGAACACATTGTGGAATGCACTTAAGACTTGTGGTAATTCCAACTTATATGCTACTGGCCCGATCCGTTCCAGGATCTTATACGGACCCATATATCTCGGACTTAATTTTGCGGTCTGATTCGTTTTTTCCTTTCCCTTATAGGTGACCGTCTTAAGATAGACCATTTCCCCAACTTCGAATTCTAATTCCCTTCGACGTTTGTCTGCATAACTCTTTTGTCGATCCTGAGCTTCCTTAATCTTAATCTGTAAAATCCTGATTTTCTCAGTCGTCCTATCGACTAAGTCTGGTCCATAAATGCTTCGCTCCCCCACTTCGGTCCAACATAGCGGGGTTCGGCAAGGCCGTCCATACAATGCCTCATACGGAGACATTCCAATGCTAGTCTGATAGCTATTGTTGTATGCAAACTCGGCCAATGGTAAGTATTGCTCCCACTTACCGCCCCAGTCTAAGAAAGCCGCTCTTAACAGATCCTCAAGTGTCTGGATCGTTCGTTCCGATTGACCATCCGTCTGCGGGTGATAAGTCGTGCTCAGGTTGACCTTAGTCCCAAGCCGTTTATGCAATGACTTCCAGACCGCCGATGCAAACTTAGAGTCCCGATCTGATATTATACTCGCAGGAACTCCATGTAATCGGACAATTTCTTTTATGTACTACTCCGCAAGTTTCTCCGAGCCATCTTTTCGATTAACTGCGAGGAAATGAGCAGATTTGGTCAAACGGTCCACAATGACCCAAATCGCATCTTTCTTATCACACATAGGCAGTCCGGTAACAAAGTCCATCGTGATCAAATCCCACTTCCATTTGGGGATGGGTAATCTCTGCATTAACCCAGCCGGAACTTGATGTTCGGCTTTGCCCTTTGGCATATATGACAACCAGCCACCCATTTGGCTACATCCCGTTTCATTCCAACCCAGTGATAGTATCGTTTTAAGTCTCGATACATTTTAGTCGCTCCTGGGTGAATGGAGAATTTGGACTGATGCGCCTCTTTAAGAATTTCCTCACGCAACTGCTGATCTTTGGGAACACACACCCGACCATTCACCAATATCGTCCCATTATTCGATATCTGATACTCAGTGTTCTTGTTCCTTGCTGCCTCATTAAGTTTCTCATCAGTATCCTGAGCTAGCCGAACGCGGGTTAACAAGTCCGCATGGTCGGCAGCACCTAAGCCCAACGGTTCCACATCATCCGTCAATGCGGTAAGGCGCAAAGTGCTTATCATACTGACCAGACCTTCCATATCCTTTACAGCATCCTTGACTACTTTCTTCCGACTTAGTGCATCTGCAACCGAGTTGGCCTTTCCCGGATGGTAATCGATGGTCAAGTCGTAATCGGCAACAAGCTCCATCCATCTCCTTTGCCGAAGGTTCAGCTCAGACTGAGTGAAGATATACTTCAAACTCTTGTGATCCGTAAAGATCTGAATTTTAGCACCGTAAAGATAAGATCTCCAGATCTTTAAAGCAAATACCACAACCGCCATCTCTAAGTCATGGGTTGGGTAATTCGCTTCGTGTTTCCTTAGTTGTCTCGATGCATAAGCGATGACCTTACCCACTTGCATCAGAACGCACCCAAGTCCCAATCGAGATGCATCTGTGTAGACTACATAAGGTGCATCGGGTTCTGGTAATGCCAAAACTGGAGCACTCGTAAGCATTTCCTTCAGCTTAACGAAACTAGTCTCACAGTCTGCTGACCATACAAACCGAACGTCCTTACCGGTCAGCTTGGTCATTGGCTGAGCCATGCTTGCAAAACCCTTAACAAACCGTCTATAATAGCTAGCCAATCCCAGAAAGCTCCGCACCTCTGAGGCATTCTCGGGTCTCGGCCATTCTGCCACAACCCTGATCTTTTCTGGGTCAACAGACACTCCTTGATCCGAGACTATATGACCCAAGAACCCAATTTCACTTTGCCAAAAGCTACACTTGCTGAGCTTAGCAAACAACTTCTGTTCTCGCAACTTATCCAAAACCGTTCTTAAGTGACCTTGATGCTCATCTTGGTTTTTCGAGTAAACCAGAATATCATCTATGAAAATGATCACAAGTTCATCCAAGAAATCTCAGAAAACAGTGTTCATCAGCTTCATAAATACAGCCGGTGCATTGGTCAATCCGAAAGGCATGACTACGAATTCGTAATGTCCATACCTTGTCCGAAAAGCTGTCTTTCGAACGTCTGACTCGGCTATCGCAATTTGATGATATCCCGAAGCCAGATCAATCTTGGAGAAACAAGTCGCCCCTTTGAGTTGGTCCAATAACTCGTCAATCCTTGGGAGCGGATACTTGTTCTTTACCGCAACTCGGTTAAATCCCCGATAGTCGATGCAAAGCCTAAAGCTTCCATCTTTCTTTTTAACGAACAGGACCGGTGCTCCCCAAGGTGAACTGCTCGGACGGATGAACCCTTTCTCCATCAATTCACCTAACTGTTTCTTTAATTCAGCCATTTCAGCTGGTGCCATTCGATAGGGAGCTTTTGATATCGGGGCGGTTCCAGGTTCCAATTCAATAGTGAATGGATCCGACCTTTCCGGTGGTGGTCCAACCAAGGCCTGGAACACATCACCGAAATCTTTAACTACCGGAATATCGTTAAGCCCTATGTCTGGCCCAACTTCTGATGTTGTGATCGTGGCCAAATACGCCTCACATCCTTTCTGGATCAATTGTTCTGCTTGAATCGCTGAAATGATCAAGCTTCCTGAAGTGGATCGAATTCCCTGGTATTCCAGCGTTGAGTTCCCTCTCTCAAACCGGATTCTCCCTCGATGACAATCGAAATGGGCCTTATGCTTTCCAAGCCAATCCATGCCCAATATCACCTCATAAGTTTTCACTCTGCATATGACTAGGTCAGCTGGCATGTCCACACCGCATACCATTATCGGAAAGTCAAGCACTTTTCCAAAGGTTTTCATAGCTTGACCACCCGCTGCTCGGACAAGTCCGAGTTCCTTATGGAACCCGCATTTCCCAATCACTTCAGGGCTATTAAAACAATGTGTCGCCCCGGAATCAAACAGAACATGGGTCGGTATTCCGCCCATAAGGATGGTCCCTACAATATCCCCTAAATTGCTAAGGACACAAGCAGACATCGAATTTACTTAGTAAGTGTTAGGAACTTACCAGTGATCGGACGAGACGAGCTGCCTTCTATCGCATCCTCAGAAATTGAGAAGACCCGTGGTGTTCCACCAGTTGCATTCGCCGGTCTCTTAGCCGGTGGTGGTGGCAGCAGCCCTTCATTTGCCCGTTTCCCGGATGACTGCGCCAGCTTCGGACACTGAGACCTGAAGTGTCCCGGCTCACGGCAATGATAACATATTTGTTCCCCAAAATTACGTCCCAACTCTCGCGCCCCAGGGTACCTCTCTGGACAGTCTACAATCTTATGGTTCAGACTGCCACACCGGAAACACACACCCGAAATGGTCCTGCACTGACCAGAGTGTGTTTTCCCGCAACTTTGACATGCAGTTTGCACCGTCAATACCTTGTTGCTCCTGAGACTCTTGTCTGAGTTTCTCCTTTGGCTCGACCCAAGTCTCAGTCTAGCAGAAGGTACCGTGGACGCTTTCCACTCCATGTTTGCTAACTCCGCTTCCTCCTTCAGGCCCATTTCCATAAGAGCCGCTACTTCTACCAGCTCAGACATAGAGTCGTATCTCCGCACTTGGCAACGATTGCGGAGATTGACTCGAAGTCCCCACAAGAACCGACTTATCCTTGTCTGTTCATCCTCGAATTCGCGCCCCGCAAACTTCATGAGAGAGTTATACTCTATCTCATATTCGCGCACATTCATGGTTCCTTGGCGCAACTCGAGAAACGCACGTTGGCATTGGTCAAATACCTCCCTTGGAAAGTACTTAGTGCGGAATTCCTCACGGAACACCATCCATGAACAATTACCGCGCCTTGCCTCAACCGTGGTCCACCAAGTGTGCGCGTCACCTTCCAGATAGTGGACCGCGATGTCCTTCTTATACTGATCCGGACATCGAATGGCTGCAAAGTTCCTCTCGAGTCTCGATTGCCACTCATCTGCCTCGATTGGTTTTGCACCACCTGCAAAGTACTTTGTACCCAGCTTGCGCATGTGATCAGCCATCGTAAGGTACGATGCGATCCTTGGCTCTGGCAATACCTCCTCATCCGCTGCCGCGGCGACGCGGTCATTCACCGCAGGCGGTGGTATCACCGGTGCAGGTGCAACAGGCGCAGGTGCCGCAGCCGTCAATCTTTCCAAGATCTGTCCCAACATCCCCATCAACTGTCCCAATTCGGTCTGGGGTGCAGCGACTCCATCCGCAGGCACATCTGTGGTGCGTTCCTCAGGCGCACCACCGTTCCCAATCTGAGATCGAGTATTCCTTACCATCTGCATCAATCATACAGTTTATTAAGTTAGCATGAGACTAACTTATTCTCTAAAATATCACTTACCGCGAGACTGGCTGGAAAGGATGGCTTAACCCACTAACCCGTTTATGCTTAACACTGTCCTAGAATCGACCATGCTCTGATACCAAACTGAAGCACCCTAACCCGGGAAAACTACCCCAGGTTAAAAGTTTCCTACCCGCGGTCGACCCAAACAACCACACTTAGTAAAAGTTTCTTGATTCAAATTTTTACTTAACTTTTTCTTAGCGTTTTCAGATTTGATTCAGCGGAACAGTGCATAAACGTGTAATAGATTACTTATTATAAAAACCGAGGTTCTAGTACAACGATAAGTCTACCAATACATCGTCTAAGCTACTAGACCCAATTATTCTACTAAGCCACCATCCCTTCTTTCCAGCCTTCGTCTCGCGTTCTAGCCACTGCTGTTACCTTCCCGAGTATTACCTAACCCTGCATCCATAAGGAGGCATAAGCAACGAATTGCTTAGTGAGGCGGTCATCCCGTCTCACATAGCTATGGTCAAGAAATCGAAAACAAGTAATTCAATCAATAAGTCAATCATGCAAAATCAGGCCGATATACTTTCCTAAACGTGATTCACCAACCACTGTTGGATCATTCACCAGGACGAGTCACACAAGACTCTCTTATTCACGCTTAACACTTAAAACAGGACAGGACAAGTATATTAGATCAGACAGTCAAGCACTTATTGAATCCACACACGCTCACGACCCTAGACCATAGCCACAGTCACGCACTCACCTTAGGATTCCGATGATCCGATGAAAATCCCACGTTCTGACACCTCTTGACGCAGATTGTCCAAGCTGCACCAACGCGCGTCACACAAACCTAGCGATTTACTCGGAACACATCGACCAAACACTAAGTCTCTCGATGCTTATTGCCCAGAAAGGTAAAACTCTAAGTTTATCGATGCTTACCCGGATTTCCTTAACCGAATGAACCGCTATCGATGAATACTCAGGTAACTGGGCGCCTCTCGAACCTTTCTAGGATAATCGCTTATCTTCCTCGAACTTTCTTTCTTTCAGAGTTCTAATTTTCGTTTTTGCTCACGCAGGGAATTATGAGGCGACCTGCCTTCTTATTTATAAGGGAAGGCGGTTAGGATTTTCCCTTAATCCGCAGCCTCTCTTATCCCTTCGAATGTCCATCCGTTTGTTAGGATATCAGCATGATTTTTGGGAAGTGGTTGGGATTTAGCGCGAAAATCTCGGAAGTTGTTACCAACAACTTCGACCAACCCAATCCCCTTATCCGCTGGGAATAATCCCTTATCCTTTGGGGATAATTCCCTATCCTTCGAGAATAATTCCCTATCCGCTGGGAATAATCCCTTATCCTTGGGGATAATTCCTTTTTCCTTTGGGAATAATCCATTATCCGGTTGTTAGGATATTGCGAAATTTCCGGGAAGTCTGTTACAAGGATATTTCGAAACTTCCTTCCCAGATATCTTCGCCCATAATCTCCGAAATTTTCTTTTTCCCCGCCCTTGCCAGTTTTGCTCTCGATCGCGGTCATTACAAGATGCCCTAGGGTTAGGCAATTGGGCCACAATTTCACACGGACCTTGGGTTGGAGTGTTACAAATGCCTCCAACTTTCGTTAACCGAAATCAAACCGTTTTTCGGTTAACCAAAATCAATTTTGGTTCGGTTCAGTTCATTTATCGGTTGATTTGGTTCAAATTTTATTTTATTTTATTTTTAAAATTTGATAATTCGATTTAAAACGGTTAAATTAAATTCCGATATTTTTTAGTTAAATTTGGTTATTTTCATTTAGTCAAATTAATATATTGATTAAAAATGATCTAGTCTCAATATAATAATTAATTTTGATATAAGTCGGTTTTTTTTTTGACGACAAAAAAAATCTCTCACCTATTATGGGTTTCTATCTAACCAAATAGGTAGGGCTTGACCAACATAGACCGCTTCTGCTGACATCTCTCTTGTCCTCCTAGCTAGCTTGTCTGCTATCGTGTTTGTCTCCCGTGGTCTGTATATAATCTTTATCTCCTGAAAATTGTCTCTGCATCTTCTGATTTCGTCTAAGTGGACTGCAAACGCTGGCCACTCCTCTGGTGAAGACACCATCTTCACAACTCCTCACAATCAGTTGCAAAAATTACTTTTAGTCGCTGAGAAAGTATCATGCATTCCATTGCCCAGATGAGTGCTTCTAACTCCGCGTGGAGAGGGGACTGACTGCATCGAATGTTCCTTGCTCCAAAAACTTTATCTTCTGTCCCATCCTTTGAGAAAACCCACCCTTTCCCCGAAAATCTTTCCATAATTTTCTATGACCCATCCACTTGACACCACCAAACATCTTTGTCCATGAGAATCTAAGCAACTGATTTTTCGATCCCTTGTTTTAATTTCCTCCATATCCTGAGCTGCTTCCCATACTCCTCCTTCTGTTTCTGCCAGCATAAGTATATCCAGGGGCTGTCTGTCAATATTTTTGAAAATTTTATCGTTTCTACTTTTCCATAAATTCCAAATTATCCAGGGGAAGAATCCTTGGGGATTATCCTTAGGTATCCTATGAAATAGGTAATCCAAATTGTTGAAAATTGAACCCTTGGGAAAGTGATCTGGATTCGAAGGGATCTTTGATAGTGCCCATGTTTGCACTGCCGGTGGGCATTCAAAGAGAACATGGTTAATAGTCTCTTCTTCCGCTCCACATAAAACACATTGTGTTTCACAATTTATCCTTCGAAATTTCAAATTTGTCGCCACTGGTACACAACCCGATATTACTTGCCAAAGAAAATGTTGCACCCGATATAAGTCGGTTTAATTTGAGTGTAATTTAATTTTTAAAAGATAATAATAAAAAATCAGACAACTGGTCGATTCGTTGAATAACCAAATTGAACTGAATTTATAACCGAATTATATAGAGAGTGGCTACTGTAATTTATATTCGGTTATAAATTCAGTGACAGTGAAAAATCGCAAAATAAGAGGATAGAATCAACCTGATGTTTTCAGAGCTTTTAGGCTCTGATACCAGATGATGTAAGCTTAGTGGTGGTGCAACTGTTGATCGAGAAACTCGAGACCTTCAGAAGCTAGTCGGATGGAAGAGGTGGATTGAAAGGACCACACAAGCTGTGGAAGGCTTGTGATACACCAAGTTGCTCTTCTTGTCACAAGAAGAACGAGACAAGCTTCTCCAAGGAGAGAGGAAGCCGTCAGTTTAGAAGTAGTTTAGGGTTTTGTTTTGTTAAAATTTGAGTTGTTTTATTACTTGCATGTAGTGAGGCTTATATAGACCTTGTAGTTACAACTTATGGTAAACAACATGATGTTTAACCCAAACAACAAGTAGTGTAAATAAAAACAGCATGTAGTTCTTTTTGCTGTAGAAAAGCAATGGGCTTAAGGCCTAATGACTTAAACATAAAATATGGGCTTAAGGCCCTAAACTCATACTTAGTCTAAATAATGAAGAAATGAGATAGATAAGCCTTTTTGATGAAATAAGGCCGAATTTGACTATGACTTGTGAAGGGTGGCGGATTTTGTGAACAAATCTTCTTCATCATGCACACTAAGAGTGTTGCCTCATTAAAACCTTCTACAGAAAACCCAGTGGGACAAAACCGAAGATAGGAAAAAGAGTACAATTTCTTAGCACGTCTTTTGGTGTCTTTACCGAATGGTGATGGTAAAGACACCGGAGATGGAAGAGTCTTCGAGTAGGAACCTCTAATGTTCCTTAGCTGAAACAAACGGGCCTTGCTGAACTCCTGAGCCGTCTGGTGGGTCTTTATCCGTGGTCTCTTGGGCATCTGCCTGCTCCATTAGCTGGTTGAACTTGTCTCCCAAAGCTCGAGCCTTTGAACGTGTCAGTGGTCCTGGTGGGACTCGTGGTGCAGTCGTTGGTACGATGTCCTCATCAGCACCACTCTCGAACCAACCTATCGCGAGCTCCTAACGCTTGTATCTAACACAACACGTCCATACAACTTAGCATGCTCAAACAACCAATCATCACACAAATGTTTTAGTCCTTTAATCCTATGAATTCTATGTGATACATATATATTTGTTTACATAATATATAGTTTATACAATCACAAACAATAACGCGTCTATTACTAATTAGACTCGTTACATACATATTTTAAACAAAGACTCAAACTAGAGATTAACGGCTATAAGAATGAACTAATGGAAACACTCAACGAATTTCTCACCTTAGCAACAAAAGAACAAACTTTCCTTTTATGGAAACTGCCAAAAAGGGAAACCTTCCTTAAATGGAACCCGGAAAATTACGCAGATCGGAGATGTTTCAATTTTCTGGCGAACCTTCCGGCGGCGATTGACGGCGCGTCCGGCGACCGATTCCGGAGCGTCCGGTGTGTCCGGCTTCGTCTCGGAGAGATCTCACGACTCCGGCGAGTTGCGGTGCTTCTGACGACGGCGGGGACTGTAGAGACGGCGACGTCTCCAAATTTTTACAGAGCTTCGCTGGGAAATGTTTGTGTGAGGCAAAAGGGGCCTTTGCTCTCCTTTTATAGACTTTGGGAAGGGGAGATGCCCTAGGGTTAGGCAATTGGGCCACAATTTCACACGGACCTTGGGTTGGAGTGTTACAAATGCCTCCAACTTCCGTTAACCAAAATCAAACCGTTTTTCGGTTAACCAAAATCAATTTTGGTTCGGTTCAGTTCATTTATCGGTTGATTTGGTTCAAATTTTATTTTATTTTATTTTTAAAATTTGATAATTCGATTTAAAACGGTTAAATTAAATTCCGATATTTTTTAGTTAAATTTGGTTATTTTTCATTTAGTCAAATTAATATATTGATTAAAAATGATCTAGTCTCAATATAATAATTAATTTTGATATAAGTCGGTTTTTTTTTTTGACGACAAAAAAAATCTCTCACCTATTATGGGTTTCTATCTAACCAAATAGGTAGGGCTTGACCAACATAGACCGCTTCTGCTGACATCTCTCTTGTCCTCCTAGCTAGCTTGTCTGCTATCGTGTTTGTCTCCCGTGGTCTGTATATAATCTTTATCTCCTGAAAATTGTCTCTGCATCTTCTGATTTCGTCTAAGTGGACTGCAAACGCTGGCCACTCCTCTGGTGAAGACACCATCTTCACAACGTCCTCACAATCAGTTGCAAAAATTACTTTTAGTCGCTGAGAAAGTATCATGCATTCCATTGCCCAGATGAGTGCTTCTAACTCCGCGTGGAGAGGGGACTGACTCCATCGAATGTTCCTTGCTCCAAAAACTTTATCTTCTGTCCCATCCTTTGAGCAAACCCACCCTTGCCCCGAAAATCTTTCCATAATTTTCTATGACCCATCCACTTGACACCACCAAACATCTTTGTCCATGAGAATCTAAGCAACTGATTTTTCGATCCCTTGTTTTAATTTCCTCCATATCCTGAGCTGCTTCCCATACTCCTCCTTCTGTTTCTGCCAGCATAAGTATATCCAGGGGCTGTCTGTCAAAATTTTTGAAAATTTTATCGTTTCTACTTTTCCATAAATTCCAAATTATCCAGGAGAAGAATCCTTGGGGATTATCCTTAGGTATCCTATGAAATAGGTAATCCAAATTGTTGAAAATTGAACCCTTGGGAAAGTGATCTGGATTCGAAGGGATCTTTGATAGTGCCCATGTTTGCACTGCCGGTGGGCATTCAAAGAGAACATGGTTAATAGTCTCTTCTTCCGCTCCACATAAAACACATTGTGTTTCACAATTTATCCTTCGAAATTTCAAATTTGTCGCCACTGGTACACAACCCGATATTACTTGCCAAAGAAAATGTTGCACCCGATATAAGTCGGTTTAATTTGAGTGTAATTTAATTTTTAAAAGATAATAATAAAAAATCAGACAACTGGTCGATTCGTTGAATAACCAAATTGAACTGAATTTATAACCGAATATAAATTACAGTAGCCACTCTCTATATATTTCAACTCCCATTGAGCGCTCCATCCGAACCCGCGACATCAAATGTAGTTTGTTTCGTTCAGTTTGGTCCAAATTGAAGGTCTACGTGTATGTATAAAAAGCAAACAAAAATTCACTTGAGTACTGTTGTAATTTTTTTTTAACACAAGAATCAAATTCATTGATTGAAAAGAGAAACCAATCAATTGACTGAAAAAACTAAAAAGTAAGTACTGTTGTAATTATTTTTTAATTTATTTTTTCAAATTGGTGTAATTTTATTTTTAAATTACATTTAAAATTATCAAAGTAGTGAAGATTTTCTATAACATACACAGAATTAATAGATACTAGAAATTTATTTTTATTTAGAATAATTAAGATTATATATTGACAGATTATAATGACCAATTCAACAAATAACAACTATACGATGTAATTTTCCAGTAACATACATAAATCTACGACGAATGATTTTATTTGCATTACATTTTGTGGTGACAGTTTTTTTTTGCATTATTTGAAATCTACAACGAACAGGTCTATATTTGTAGTCTGGAATATCCAATAAGTTTTGCATTCGTTAATTTGAAAAAACTGTATTTTTTTAGAACCGAATGCCAAACATATGTGTTTATAATTTTTGATTCTACATACTACTTGTTTTTTTTTGACACAAAACAACCATTTCCATAACTATAACCTGAAAGTAGTGCATTACAAACCATCACCATTTATCAATGGCCTTAGCCATGGGGGCAATGTATTATCGATTGATGCATAATAAATATTACAGTTTCTAACCCTTTTTGCCACTGCATCTGCTGCCTTATTCACCTCTCTCCTTATCAGTTGGACCTTAAAAGACGGATTTTTTGTCAGCAATGTCCTAATATCTTGAATGAAGCCATTCAAGGAAGGATATTCTTCCGGAGTTTTAAGAGCAGCATCTAGATTCCAACAGTCTATCTAATAGCTGATATTGGTACATCCCATAATAGATAGGCATGTTGTTGCCCATGTCAAAGCCGCAGCCTCGATATGGAATGCAGATGCCATTTGCGGATAAGCTTTCATGCCAAAAAATCTAACTCCACCCAAATGATTCCTAATGATCCATCCTACCCCTGTTGTATTGGAGTCAACGATCCAAGAAGCATCCACATTGCAAGAGAATGTACCTGGTAGAGGCAGTGTCCATCTTGTAGGCCCTTCTTCATCTTGCAAGTGTGTAGAGCTTCTCCTACAATGAATTTGAGGCGAAAACCTTGGCTGGATAGACTGATCAATCGCTTTTTGGGCCTTAAACCATTCTACTGCATCTATCATAGCCTATGTACCCGTCTCTAAGGGTTGGTGATCCTTTCCTTCATAAAACCATGCATTGCGTTATTTCCATAATCTCCGTAAAACCCACGGCCAAAACTTTATGTGCTTTTGGTTTGTCTTTTCCATAAGACATTGTCCCATGTTGGCATCCACCGAGTACTGTGTAAGAGCAAAGAGAAACCACGCAGGCGTTGACGCCCACACTGCTTTAGCATAAGGGCATACAAAAAACAAGTTGTTGACGTCTTCGGTGGTAGTCCACAGTGAGACAATCCGGTTCACTTATCAACGTTTTTTATGGAGGTTGTTGTTAGTGGATAGATTATTGGTGAGAATTCTCCACATTAGGTGTTTAACCTTAGGAATTGTGCACACTTTCCAGATCTCCAAGAATAATGGTCTCAGACTGGGGTTTAAAACGGTCTCCAAAGAGCTTGCCATCTTGATTTTCTCATACCATATTCTATAACTCGATTTGACTGTGTAGTTTTCATTTGCTTGATGTATCCAGGATAAGAGCAGAGATATAGCTTGCTTGCTTGGGAATATCCAACATATCAATTGACATTCTACGTCTGGGAAAGCTTCCATTAGTCTACTGAGCTGCCATTGGTCTGACCTCTGCTCCTTTAAGTATGCAATAGACAACATTTCCTTATTGAAACCATCTTTTAAAACTGGAGGTCTGGGGAGTGAATCCACCATCCATGGGTCCTCTAAAATCTTGATACTTGTCCCATCACCGAAGTTCCTTTGCATTTCAAACTTCATGAGTTGTTTAGTCAGTTGGATTCTTCTCCAAACAAAGGAGGGTCAAGAGCCTATATTAGCTGATAAGATGTTACCATTTTTGAAGTATCGACCTTTCAATACCTTAGCCAAATTCAAAGGTTTTGAGCTATCCTCCCTAGCTGTTTCCCAAGCAGAGCCTAGTTGAATCCCTCTACATCCCTGAATCCCAAACCACCATTAGCGTTTGAGGAGCACAGTCTATTCCATTCCATCCAATGAATCCCTTTGAAAGTAGTTTGCTTTCTCCACCAAAATTATGCAACCAGTGTATTGATTATCCTGCAAGTCTCATTCGGAAGGAGGAAGCCGGAAGCGCTGCTACCACTGATTTGATCAAAGTATCTTTCCCCGACAGTGAGATAGACTTGGACTTCAACGAGAAAATTCTGTTGTTCACCCTTTCCTCTATGAATCTTAAAGTGTTGATCTTTTATCCTATAAAAATTTTTGGAAGTCCAAGGTATAGGCCTTTCCCACCTTCATTTTGGATGCATGTGAGTTCCTTAATAGCCTTGTTGCTTCCCTGATCAACTTGACTTCCAAAGATAAGGCTGGATTTTTTGCAATTTATGCACTGACCTGAGGTTTCGCTGTATTCATCAAGAATCTGAAAAACTACCTTGACCTGCGCTTGTTGAGCTTTGAAAAAGAACAGTGTATCATCCGCGAAGAGCAGATGGGATATTCAGGGACTTCCCCTTGCAATCTTAATCCCGTCGATTTCCTCTAATTCCTCTGCTACTTTAGCCTTTTTGCAAGCATTTCAGCGCAAAGAATGAAGAGGAAAGGGGAAAGGGGATCCCCTTTCCTAAGACCCCTTGAGTTAATTATCTTTCCATAAGCTTTCCCATTAAGCAAGATGTCAAAAGTAGCTGTGGTTATGCAAGTCATAACTTGGATGATCCATATATCTCCAAACGCCAAAGCTCTGAGCGTATCCTCTACGAATTGCCACTCAATCCGATCGAAGGCTTTCTTCATATTTGATTTGATAGCCATGTAGTTCGTGGCTGTCTCTTTGTTAGTGCGGAAGCTGTGGATAAGTTCATGGGCAATCATAATGTTGTCAGTAATAAGTCGGCCCTTGACAAAAGCAGCTTGTTGTTCCGAGATTAATAGTGGAAGGAACATTTTGAGTCTAAAGGATAAGAGGTTGGAAACAATCTTGTAAGCAAAATTGCATAAGCTAATAGGACTGTAATCTCTTATGCACACTGATTTATCCTTTTTTGGGATGAGACATATGCTGGTATGATTTAATCTGTTGTCAAGAAATCTCGTTTGTATAAATTCCTTTACCATTGAACATATGTCCTTCCTGACAATGTTCCAATTGTCCTGGTAGAAAGCACCGGAGAGTCCATCCGGTCCTGGGAATTTTTGTGGGTTCATCCCAAATTGATATGATCCTGATCAAGGCTGGGCATATGGACGTCCAGAAACCATTGGGTCCCATGACCAAGTCCCAAACCAGCAAGCTTGAGGACGTTCCAGGAGATTACCTGAAGACCATCAGGACCAAAATGCGACCAAGATCAAGGATGGACATGACTGCACCCACCTAATTTTGGAGTGGGAGCAAAAGGTCGAGTTGGTAATTGATTACCAATTTTATTCTGAGGGCAATAAAGTCAAAGTTGCAACCACCGATTTCTACGACCATGCATTGAGTTGGTGGGATCAATTAGTCACATCCCGAAGAAGGAATGGAGAATATCCCGTTGAGTCTTGGTAAGAAATGAAGAGGGTCATGAGGAAACGGTTCGTACCAAGCCATTATCATCGTGATCTACACCAGCGTCTAAGATTGCTGCAGCAAGGAAACCGTAGTGTTGAAGAATATTATCAATAAATGGAGACCCTTCTCATCAGGACCGATGTCCTTGAAGATAGAGAAGCTACTATGTCCTTATTCCTTGGAGGTCTTAACCGAGATATCCAGGACCGTTTGGGATTGCAGCACTACGTTGAGCTAGAGGAAATGCTACACAAGGCCAAACTTATGGAGCAAGCGCCACCAACGCCAAGTCTGCTTATATCCACGACTTCAAGCCTACTTATCCTCAGGAAACCAAGATATCCACGCCCAAGGTTGAAGTCAATCCTTTTCCAACAACCCAAGACAAAGGCAAGACCATTGAGCGCTCCACCCGAACCCGCGACATCAAATGCTTCAAGTGCCATGGTATGGGTCACTATGCTAGTGAATGTTCCAACAAAAAGTGATGATCCTCATGGAAAATGGTGACGTGGAGACTGAAGATGAGGAACCAAAAGATGACATTCCCTCGTATGAAGGTGAAGAGCGACCAGTCCCAGGTCAATTATTGGTGGCTAGACGATCTCTAAGTATCCAGCCCAAGATGGATGAACAAGAGCAGTGTGAGAACTTGTTTCATACAATATGCATGGTACAAGGCAAGATTTGTAGCCTTATTATTGATGGAGGAAGCTGCACCAACGTTGCTAGTGAAGAAATGGTGAAAAAGTTTGGATTGAGCGTAATGAAACACCATAAGCCCTATCCGCTTCAACAGCTGAATGATTCTGAAAAAATGAGAGTCACTAGTCAAGCGATGGTCCAATTGTCCATTGGGAAATATGAGGATGAAGTTCTTTGTGACGTTCTATCAATGGAAGCTGGTCACATACTTCTTGGAAGGCCATGGCAATCAGACCGCAAGGTAACCCATGATGGCTTTACTAATCGCCATTGTTTTGTGTTTAAAGGCAGGAAGATTACCTTGATCCCTATGACGCCTCAAGAAGTTTATCAAGACCAGTTGCATTTGAACCCACACGAGCAAAAGGATAAGGTCCATGGTCAAAAGAGTAAAACAAACTTCTTCATCAAGGCTGGAAATGCAGATTTGAGTTCAAATCCTTTTGAAGAGGGAGGAGATGATATGATCCTGATCAAGGCTGTGCATATGGACGTCCAGAAACCATTCGGTCCCATGACCAAGTCCCAAACCATCAAGCTTGAGGACGTTCCAGGAGGTTACCTGAAGACCATCCGGACCAAAATGCGACCAAGATCAAGGATGGACATGAATTAAGTAAAGGGGAAAGTTGTATATCTTAGTACTCTTTTTTTCTTAGTGACTTTTTGTCCCATTGGGTTTTTCTCACTAAAGTTTTGATGAGGCTTGGATATACATCTTGGATGAACCTTTGTTTAAGGCCCATAGCATTTTGTTGGATTAAACTTAGTATTTTCGGCCCAGCCCATTTTATCTTTTCTTTCTTCTCTTTTGCATTAAATAAAGTAGTTGGTAGTTGGGAGTTGGGGGTTATCTCCTTTACTTCCCTTCTTGTATGGCTTTGCATGTTCTTGGAGTTTGTTCCGAACATGCAAGCCTTCTAGCTCCTTCCTTTCTCTTCTATATATAAATGGCTTGGCAATTTGTAGTTCTCATCGAAAATTTTAATAAAAAGAGTCTTTTCTTTTTTAAGAGTTTCGATCACCGAGTAGTGCGTCATATCTAATCTCTCCTAGGCTCTCCCTTGGTGCGTAATATCCTTGGGCCCGTCTAGGAAACCCTTGTTGAACCTTGGTGCGTCAAATCCTTGATTCATCAAGTCCGATAAATCAAAAGTCTTCCGCAGCCTTTGTGTGACCACTTCCTCCCACATCCATTGGCAGCTTGAGCTCATGCTCGTTTCGCAAGCCTTATCCCCCTTACTCCCTTGTTGTGTCGGTTTTGGGTTTTTGATCTTGACCGAGATCATATCACAAATACCGCAGCTTTTATCTCCCCATCTTCGTGTACAGCTAAGAGCTCTCTGTTCATTTTCTCTATGATTACTGATTCCACATTCTGAAACATTGGTGACACTCTAACCTGGCTTGTGTCAATAAGTTCTAAAGTATAAAGCTGACTAAATAAGCTAATTGTGAGGACGCCCACATCTCATTCAAAGTATAACATTTTACCCGTTAATTCATCTCTTAGCATGGAGATCCTGTTGATAGCACGACGTTATTTTGTGCAGGCATAAAAGAACTTGGTATTTTTGTCACCTACTTGGAGCCATTGAATTTTACTTAGCAGACTTTAGTAAGCTTCTTCCTCATTTTACGCTTTATCCAAGTCAGCTTTTAGAATCCTAAGTTCCTTTAATTCAAAAGAGTCTTGATGCATGAGGGAGTATATCTTGGCCTTTATCGCTAAAATCCTGAGCTTTGAATTCACATTGTGCTGCTTCTTCTTGAGAGGTATACGCTTTCTACACTCGTTGATTTTGAACATAATATATGTGAATTCAGGATTCCCATGTCTAAACACGTCCTCCACTTCCCAGCCTATTGCAACAGCCTCTTTAAAACCTTATTGGTTTTCCCATCTTAAATCATACCTGAAATGTCCTGTTCTCTTGAGATCCTCCCCACCCAGAAAAGTGCAGATGGGGTTATGATCAGAACCGACTCTGGATAGATAACAAGATATGACTTTGGGGTGTGCAGAAAACCATTATGCATTGCATAAAACCGTATCCAATTTGCATTAAACTATCTCTTTCCCTCTATTACCATACCACAATAGTGAATTCCCCTCATGCGGAGGTTCTTGCAATCCACATTTGGCTATAAAAGCACTAAATGGGTAAAAATAGCTTTCCGATCTGTGTCTACCCCCTCTTTTTTCCGTCGCGCTTGTAATTTCATTAAAGTCTCCCATGAGTATCCATGGCTCTTTCTTGTTCTCCAATGTCTGTCAATTGATCCCAAAGCCTTTGGCGTTCATTTGTGACTGGATTTCCATACACTATGGTAAAATACATTAGTTGATTCTGTCTGACAACTTGTACATCTATGAAGCGCTCAGTGGCTTGTATCTTTTTCACATGTATCCCTTGTTTCCACATCAGTGTCAGGCCACCGCTCAGTCCATCTGGCACCACAGGGAATAAGTTAAAGAATCCCTACTCTTGGCAAATCAATTACATTCTTTCTCTCTTATTTTTGGTATCGCTGAGAAAATTAAACCTGGACAATGTTGACCACACATGTCCTTAAGGTGTCGAACAGTCAGGTATTTCCCTATTCCCTGACAGTTCCAAGCAATAACTTTCATATCGACTTGGGTGGTTTATGGTGAACCACCAACCTTTGTGATGCAGGTGTACGTTGAATTATAGAAGATAAAAGCTGTCGGAGATCAGACAAGGGAGGATGAAACTGGGAAGAGCTCCCAACTGAGCCTGAGGCTGAATTTATCTTAGGAAATTCATCGTTAGGATGAGAGAATTTTAGTCTCTTTATAGCTTGGTTCCGATCAGAACTTGTTCTTCTCTTGCGATACGAGGTCCCTAGCTCTTTTCTCGTCTCTTCCACTCTCAGCCCAGAGGAAAGTATCATCTCCAATGGCTGCTGCATGAGAGGTTTAATTCTTTGGAGTGCCGAAATTCGATTAGGGTTAGATGTTGATAAGAGAATTTGCCCTTCTTCTCTTGTGTAATCTACTTCTTTCCCTTCCAGCGATGGTGCCACATTCCCAGATGGCAGTCTCTTTTCTTTTTGAGTCATTTCTGCTTCAAATTCCTTCACAAACAAGTGAGATCTGCCTGCCACAATTTTGTTTTGATTGAAGTGCCTATAATGTGGCATATCCTTCTTTAGTCTCGAGGCAGTGATAGGCTTCCCACTTCCTCGACCTTTTGTCATGTCAATTGCGCTCCCTTTCCTGTCTTGCAATGCCCTCGTTTATGATGCTTGTGATTGAGAGGGTACTGCCTGATGATTTTCACGTCCAGATGTGTTCTTATTTTACGAGGGTTAAGGTTGGGTTCTCTGATTGTGACACCCTTCTTTTGACGCTTGTTCTCAGATACAGCTCCTTTTAGGGACTGAATTTGTTTGTAGTGATATTGATCATGCGTGAGTCGCTTGCATTTCATGCAATTTCTTTGCAGATTTTCATATTCAAACTCTATTACCACTGATCCACCGTCATGGAAACTGATTGGGATCTTGAAAATGATAGGCTTATCTACAGGTACCCAATACGAGCTATTACATACTCCATTGTGTCTGGCGTGTGTGCATGAAATAGTAGCTCATCAGTGACATCTCCAACAGCTCTCCCCACATTACAAACTGTATCTTCTGCTACGTAATTAATTGGAATGTTTTTAATGTGTACCCAGAAGAGGATTCTTTGCAAAAAGGTTGGAGATGGGTTTGCTGTCCATCTGATGCTGTCCATCGCTCCCCTGTAATCATCCACCCGTTCACAAACCATGGCGCTTTCTCCATTACCCGCTATAGATCCCACGAAAAGTCCAAATATAACTGAACTTGATCCTGCCCAAATGGTCTTGCTCTGATATTCTTATCCATATCCCATATCTTGGGTAATGCAACTACTAACCCCGATGGCTTAATCGACAATGGGTTGAGAATGCGGACTATCAGAATGGAGTCAAGTTCTTCCACTATTGCAGGGTTTTCCGAAGCATTTATGACTATCACTTTTCACATATCTACCTGGTCTTGGTCCTTTAGCTTCTGGAGGACCTCTTCATCCCGTTTCCTTGAGGATTTACTCATCCTCCTTATTATGTGAATCTTTGGTTGATTACAAGACCTAATCTGTTCTAACCAACAGCTACAAAAATATATTCTAAGATTCCAACGATACAAGACAATAATCTACCTCTGTTTGATTATAGCAAATCCTTAGATTCAAATCAAGGTAATCAAGCATAGACTTGATAAAGTTGAAAAAATTCTCGTATACGTAACTTAAGCCCGCTTGTTACCCCCAGAAAGGAGGCTCCAAACTTTATAGTTCCACGAAATCCACGATAACCCAAGGCAATCATTTCAATATACACAGATTCTTCTGTCCTGAAATTGCTGGATTATCAGGTAAGAGATTCAACAGTAGAGATTGCCATCGAATGGTAGCGAAATTAGGGTTTGGGAGTTTTGTGATGAAAAAGTCAAAAGGAAGAAGAAGAGGTATGAAATTGTAGATCAGGAGGAGCTGAAGGCGGATCTGTTCTTATTTTCTAGTTTATAATTGGTCATGTGTTTTCTTTTATAACCTCGTATCTAATTGTAGTAATTCTAAAGTCTGTTCTTGGAGATCTCAACAATTAAGTTTAAAATTGTAAGATTTAGTTATTATTTCTTTCTTTGTAAATGTTGGTTGTAGGTAATTCATGAAGTTAAACAAGAACAAATTGTGGAAGAAATTTGATCGACATGATCTGAGACAAACTATTTTTGAAAAAAAAGTTTGGAAATACTTTTGGTTTTGTGAATGAAGGTGACACACATATTTTTCCAAGGCCTCAAGGAACCTACACAACATATAATGGGGAGATAATAGTGAATCATGCATCCCTCAAAAAGCCAGTTTGTGAATTTACTGAACAAAAACCTTAATGTCTTGGAAGTATCTATCCAACATGACAGATTCCTACGAATGCTTGAGGAAAAAATTGAGATGGACTACAAAGAATCAATTATGTCAAAGAATATCTTGTACGGAAATGCAATTGGAAACTAAACGTTATGTTGGTAAAAAACTAGTAGTTGGATGACCTATGTTCTTAACATATTTATAAGATAAATACATTAGAATATATCACAATTATTTTTTATTGCTAAACTATATCATCTTAATATTGTAACATGAAAACGTAAAAAAAATGTCATAAATTCTAATACATTTCATTCAAATTACATTTTATACAATTTTCAGATAATTTTTTGCTTAAAAAACTGTAAAACAGTAACACAAAAAGTAGTTTATTTTTCTCACATCTGCATATTCAATTTTTCATCTTCTCTCTCGTTTCTTTAGTTTCTTCTCTTTGTTGTATTGTTGTTTGTTTGTTTTTAACATGTATTCATATCTATAGCCATTAGAACGGGTTAAGGAGGCACGAAATCCGAGTTTAGGGTTCCATCTCTGTTTCTTCTCAATTTTCTTCCACCGCCGAAGGTTTTCTCATCAACAACTATTTTTACCATAGTGTTGTTTTAGCGTTGGATCAAGCATTTTCATCCGAATTTCAGTATCTTTGCATAATAGAGTAGATTTGTCTTACATTGTTGCATATTTTGTTTTGGTTTTGGTTTTGGTTGAAATGATGTGTCGATCTGTTTGGATTTGAGATTAGTTTCCTTCATATTATTATAGATTTATTATTAATTAAAATTTTATGGTTGTAGATTTGTTTCTATAGTTATAAAATATTTAATAATGATATCTATGGTTTTAGATTTATTTTCGATACGTAAAAGTTGATTTATTAGTTGGTGTTTCTATGATTGTAGATTTATTTGTTGTTTGCGGCTTTTGTGGTAGATTTATGTTTTGAGATTTTGCTAAATTTTGTGTATGTTATAGTATATTAGTTGCTTTAATATGATTGAAATTTTTTATAGATTTATATGTAGATTTTAATGTTGTGTTAATGATTGTAGAGTTGTTGGTATATGTCAATATATATTTATTTTTCTTATCATTATAAATTCTTAATACTATATATATGTGCTATGCAGATATCTTGGCAATGGCGTCTTGAAATGAGTTGGAGTAACTGTGAACTTATTATCCGGGCAAAAAATGTTCTATGCAGCTAAGAAGTATGAATCAGTACTGTGTGTTTGACCAATATTGCGATGCTGAAAGATGTGATTGGTCATGATGCGTGGAGACATCTGATAGCTTCTCCAGTGGGTGGTACTGTTAGACTTGCAGAAGGTGAATTCATATGGTCGCAAAGCCAGTTTATTATCTGATAACTCATCAGTTGGCTACAATGAAGAATCATGAAATATGAAGTTTAATTGATGATCAAGCTATAAGGTTTCATTGTGTAAATTTGATGCAATGACTGTGATGAATACAGATCCGTATTAGGTTGCAGAGAAATGGGATGTTGATCATTCTAAACTATGGCATGAAATGGGTGTGGGTCTTCGCAAAGGACCAAACTGGGTGGAGCTGGTAAAAGTAGTAGAAAGGTGTAGGCATTGGAGCTTTGAGAAGTGTAGAATGGTCCTATGTTTATACATTCTTTCTCTTGGTATCTTTGGGTTGCATCATGGAACCAAAATTCCTATGAACTTAGCCAAAAGAATCTTGATATTGATGCATTTGAGAAGTTTTCTTGGGATAGGTTGGCTTGTGAAAACCTAATGAAACATATAAAAATAGCTGATTACAGCAGATCCTCTTATGTGATTGAGGGCTTTGTTCATGTTCCGCAAATATGGTTGTATGAGTCATTTTCTATTGTTGGACATTGTTTTGGTCGTAAGGTTACATGTAATCTAAGTCCGCCTTCTATCTTGGCTCGATAGTCGTAAGCGCATTAAATTTGAAGATGTTATACGAGAAACATAAAATATAGAGTTACCAATAAAGTTTGCAATAATATATTGGTTTGGTCACAGTTAGAACATATGTGAAATAATGTATGGACAACATCTAAATCTTGCCTTTTATGATATATGTAGGTCCAGATCAGACATATAATCTTGAATCCGGGGAAGGATCCGCTACCAACCTGGACTGATGATACTGATGATCCCAGAGTGAACAATCTGTTTGGTGATATTTTAAATGGATCTATCTCTCCAGATGCTTGGATGTTTGAAGCTATAAATGAGGAAGAGAAAAAAAAATTCTCAGCCTATGAAGAAGATGAAGAGAAATGTGCATTTTGATCAAGTAACAGAAGAAGCAAGAGAATAAGAAAACAAAGCAGAAGAAACCAAATGTTACCAAAGTGAAACGCGTACACATCAAGAAAAATCAAGAAAGTTGCTGATGAGGAATAAGAGCTTGTGAAATAAAGGGAAACTGCAAAGATAAAACAAGAAGAACAAGAAAAAATTGAAAGTAAATCGAAGGATGAAAGTCATAGTCCAGTGCCAAAGAAGCAAAACATTTCAAATGAATCTTTGTATGATACCGAGACAGTCTTGGTAGACGTATTGCATGGATGGCAAATGAAAAAACAAAACAGCAAATAAGCATAACATGTCAGTTTCAAAGTGAGTAATGTTGCTTGTGTGCTTGTGTAGATGGTGGCTAAGTGATTATCAAGCTTTGATTAGCGGTTTTGTTGTGGCGTGATGAAACATAAGTGTCTTGTGAACTTTTTTCTTTGTCAGGTTTTTGGTCCATGATATCTAGCCTTTTATTATGATCGTTTTTGCATCGTTTTTGCTTTGCAATCTTGCATTATTAGGGTTATATAGGATGCATTTGCATATGCATTGCATACATAGGTGCTGAGACAAAAAAAACGAGCACTTAAAGGAAAAGAGTAAAGCGAGGGACAACAGGTAGCCGGGACTACGGGTTACTGCCGTCAGTTTTCTAAGCGAGGGAGGAAAGATTTGAAAAATGGAAGAAACCAAATAAGGAAAGACCAAGAAAAGGACGAAAGGAGAGATCGCGAGAGATTCTCCCTAGAAACCATAATCTACTTCTCCACTCTCTCCAATATAAGTACATTGCCCTATGCCTAATTTAAGGGGGCTCAAATTTTATCACTTTTATGTTATAACTATTTTAGGTTTAACGCGAGGGACATGCTTTTTGTCCCAGACCTATTTTATAGCTTTTAAGTTATAGTTTTGAACAATTTTAGTTTGGTATTTTATGCAGAACTTGTTTTCATCAATTTTTGTTTTTACTTTACCTGCTTAGATATTTGTCTTTTGATTTATGGCAAGCCGTTAAATAATGAAGAGAGCTTCATTCATCAATTTGATGTTTTCCCTCATGAACATTAGCGAGTAGATCTTCTTTTGGGTTTAAGGGTAAGAGTTTTGGAGGATGTTCTATAGAGAAGCAAGAGTGCCGGAAAGGTGAGCGGCTCTACATACCCATGTCATGTCTAGTAATCTGATCACTTGAACTTGATTTCTTTGGCTCAGATTACCTTGACCGGAGTTTGTTTAAAAGCTAGAAACGCTAGATAATGAGCTTGGCTAGATCTAGCTGACGAAAATTACGTAGGTGGCCTTGTCTTAAAGCTAAGAACCTGCTCTTAATGATTGTCTCCACTCAAGTATCCAAAGGGATTTATAGATACTTTGGTGTCTGTACAAATGGTTTTTGCCACGAAAGTGGACTACTCGTCATTCGCACTTCTTAAACCTTTGGGATGAGCCAAATACCCTTAAAGCATTTCTTTCCTCTTGAACATCTGACCTTAGTTTAACCCCTAAAAACCCGACTTTAACCGATTTCACAAGTTTACTTCTTAGAATTTTTATTAAGATTCTCTTTAATTAAATAGTTTTGTAGGAGTTAGCTAAATTTACATTTATATTTATTTCGTATGATAGGTTTACATTTCAGCTCCAATTTTGTAACACCAGTTTACCAATCCACAACTACTTCCTTGCACTTGAATTAAGTTTCATCCTACATTCTTAGTGATTCAAAACCTCCTCATTTGGATTTACACCCTAAGTATTATAACACTAGGGGTTGATATTCCACGATAAAAAGTGTGTCTATCAACTGGCACTGTTGCCAATTAAGATACACTTTCAACATTAGGATTTGGATCTAACTTGAGATCAAACACAAATCTAATCGATATCTTACATCCATCTTTCGGGATCATGGAGCGACAACATCAAAACAATGAAGATGTCGCAAACCAGAATACAACAAAACACATTGGAGGTTATGAAGAACCACACACGCATGGCCACAGATCTGGAATAAGACCAGCCCCAATTGAAATCAACATCTTCGAAATCAAAGCAAGCTTGATAAGGATGGTACAGAGAAACAAGTTCTATGGACTATTTATGGAAGACCCGCTAGACCATATTTTGACATGCTTTGATTGACAGTCAACATCCAAGGAGTATCAGAAGATGCTTACAAGCTACGCCTATTCCCATTATTCCTTGGTGACAGAGATCATATTTGGCAAAAGAGTACCACCAAATGCAATCATAACCTGGGACGACTGCAAGAGGATGTTCCTGACAAAATTCTACTCAATAACAAGAACAGCTCGCTTAAGGAATGAAAACAAAGAATGGAAAGCTTAAGTGAAGCATGGGAAAGAATAACCCATGAGTACAATGCCATTATCCCAAAGAAAGTCATCAAAGAAAATGTCGCTGATCCAGGAAAGCTTTACACTACCATACACATTAGGATCATTAAACTTCACACGATGTCTATGCAATTTGGGAGCTAGTGTCAACTTAATTTCTCTGTAAATTAAAACAAATTTAGGTTTTTAAAGATTCTATAAATGTTGTATATCGTTAGACGTAGTCGACCGTTCAATAAGGCCTACCAAGTGTGGTGGGGAACATCGAAATCACCACAAACTTCATAGTACTGGAAATGGACGAAGATCCAAATGATCCTCTCATTTTTGTTAGACCATTCTTGACAACCGCATGAGCCTCCATTGACGTTAAAGAAGGGAAGATCAAGTTACAACTATGAGACGAAACCTTAAAGTTTGATATCAACAAAGTGATAAGGAAGCCAATGATAAAAAAACAGATAATTCAGCTCTCATAAACTTGATGACTTAGCTAAAGAACTCATAGAAGAGATAATCACAGAAGATCCCTTACAGAAAGCACTATCGATAAAGCAAGGCGAATTTGGGTTGCTGGATCCAATGGGCAGAGAGTATGAGAAACTGCTTAACTCGAGAAAAATTTGCTTAGACGAGTTCAGGCTATATGACCTCGAGAAAGATGTTAATGCCGCTGAAACAAGGGAAGAGTGTGGGGGCAGAAACATACCAAGATGAGGATCAGAACAAACAGAGAGCCCCAAACATTGAGCTAAAAACTCTCCTTTAAAGACTCAGGTACGAGTTCCTAGGCAAAAACTCCACCTATCATGTGATAATTAACGATTCATTGAGCACATGCAAAACAGATGACCTTTTAGCTGAGTTGAAGAAGTATCAGAGAGCGATAGGATATTCATTGGTAGACATAAATGGTATATCACCAAGTCTGTATATCCTAGAATCCACTTGGACGAGGAATCAATGACTTTCAAAGAACACCAACAAAAGGCTAAACCCAAACCTAAGAGACGTAGTGCGGAAGGAGATTATCAAACTCCTAAATGCAATAATCATCTATCCAATATCTGATAGTAGATGGGTTTCTCCTGTTCACGTGGTGCCGAAGAAAGGTGGAATAACAGTCATTACTAATGAAAAAGACTAGATAATTCCCACAATGACAGTGACCGAGCATAAAGTATACATATATTACATGAAGCTAAATGCCTCAACAAGGAAGGACCATTTCCCCCTGTCCTTCATAGACCAAATATTAGAAAGGCTGGCTAACCATTCCTACTATTGCTTATACTCAGGATTTTTCCAGATACCTATCCACCCCGAATGATAAAAAAAAGATGAAATTTAAATGTGTTTACGGAACCTTTGCGTACATACGCATGTCCTTTGGTCATTGCAATGCACCGGCTAACTTTTAGAGGTGCATGCTTTTGATATTTTCTGACTTAATTGAAGACGTGGTGAAGGTATTTATGGAAGATTTCTCTGTTTACGGCTATGAATTTGCTACATGCTTGTCCAACCTATGTTGAGTAGTGAAGCGGTGTGAAAAGTCTAACCTAGTACTCTACTAAGAAAAGTGTCACTTCATGGTAAGAGAAGGAATAATACTCGGTAACAAAATTTTGGAGAAATGAATGAAGTGGACAATGCCATAGGCGAAGTCATAATGGGACTAAAACTACCAACAACAGAGAAGGGCGTGAGGAAATTCCTAGGACACACTAACTTCTATAAAAAATTTAACCAGAACTTCTCAAAAACTGTGTGCCCGCTCACTCAGCTATTGTGCAAAGAGAAAAACTTTGAGTTCGATGAAGACTGCTTGGAGGCCTTTCGGAAAATCAAACAAGAATTGATTAATGCTTCCATTGTGCATGCACAAGATTGGGAACTACCGTTTGAGATTATGGGCGATGCAAGCGATTATGTTGTGGGAGAAGTACTAGGACAAAGACAAGACAAGAGACTAAATGTAATATACTACGCTAGCCGCACACTAGATGAAACTCAGGTTTAACGCGACCACAGAAAAAGAGCTTCTAGTTATAGTGTTTCTCTTTGCAAAAGTCAGATCCTACATGGTGGGGTTGAAAGTGTTCATGAACAAAGACCACACAGCTCTGAGACACCTCCTCACCAAAAAGAACGCCAAGCCAAGACTCTTACTATGGATCTTCTACTCCAAGAGTTTAACTTAGAAATCAAGGAAAAGAAAGGAACTGAGAATGGAGTAGCAGACCACCTCTCCAGGCTGCGGGTAGAAGGTAGGGTACCAACATATATCATATCACCTGAAAAGCAACTAATGCACCTAGAGATCCTTGAGAACTTCGATGGAATCAGCACCCCATTGAAGAAGTAGACACAATAGAGGATAAACTACCTTGGTATGCTGACATAGTGAATTATCTTGCCTGTGAGAAGAAAACACCAGACTTGGATTTATACGAGCGGAATAATTTTTTCAAGGATGTCAACATATACTACTGGGATGAGCCATTCCTCTACAAACTGTGCAGGGACAATATCTATCGGAAGTGTGCTTCAGAAAGAGAAGTCGACGGGTTACTAACACATTATCACGGGAGAGCTTATGGGGGTATTTTACAACATTTAAAACCGTGAGGAAAATTCTGCAGGCTTGTTTATGGTGGTCAACCATGTTCAAAGACGCCCATTATTTCATTAGCAAATGTGATGCATGTCAAAGGAAGGAGAACATCAACAGGAGGAATTAGATGCCACATAATCCTATCTTTGAAATGGAAGTCTTAAACGTTTGGGGGATTGACTTTATGGGGCAACTCTCGCCTTCATATGGAAACCAATACATCCTAGTAGCTGTAGATTATGTCTTGAAGTGCGAAAGAGCCATAGTGAGTCTGACAAATGATTCAAAAGTAGTATTGAAGTTTTTCAAACAGTGATATTCCTGAGTTTCTGAGTGCCAATGGCAGTCATACATGATGGTGGAAGCCACTTTATCAATAAGGTTTATGAAAACCTCTTGCAAAAGCATGAAGTGATATACAAAGTAGCTAAACTTCACCAGCTTCAGACGAATGGAAAAGTGGAAGTTTCAAACAGTGAAATCAAGGTCATCTTGGAGAAAACCATAGGAACAACCAGAAAAGATTGGGTTATGAAGCTTGAAAATGCAATATGGGCCTACCGGAACACATTTAAGTCACTGATCGGAATGACATTTTTCACGCTACTCTATGGGAAAGCTGTCATTTGCCAGCCGAAATAGAATACAAGCTTGAACTACGACTTCAAGATTGCGCAAGAGAATCGGTTAATACAGCTAGCTGACCTCGACGAGATTAGACTAGAAGCCAACAAGAGCTCAACAATATACAAGGAGAAGACAAAGATGTTTCATGACTGGAAATTTTTCCAAGAGAGTTCAAACAGGATGATCAGATCCTGCTGTTCAACTCACATCTAAAGGTCATTATGAGGAAGCTTAAGTCTATATGGACAGGACCATACATGATCAAAGAAGTTAGGCCATACAAAGTAATGGATCTCCTAGAAAAAGAGGGAAATGAGTTCACGGTTAACGGTCAAAGGCTGAAACCATACATGGGAAGGGAAGTGATTGGAGGGAACACGGTTGTGGATCTCCACGACGCCCAAAGAACCTGAGGGACGTAGCCGTGTCGAACTTAAGACATTAAACAAGCGCATTTGGGAGGCATTTCCATGATTATCCTTTTTTATATATGTATATTTTATATATATCTTATGACGACTCTTATCTTAGATATTAAAAAAAATTCAAAGAAAGGACTACATTTTACCAACTTGAAGCAAGGAAGACCGTAACCACTAGGTAAGTCCACTAGCATTGACCAGTTTAGATAAAAATTTCTTGATTTTTCACTGCTAGAGCGAACCAGTCAACCGCGATCTCCCTTTAAAAACAGAATATTCTCGCACAGCCCTTCTTCACTTGCGTCAAATATTACAAACATGAGAGAATATCTGATAACTTCTGAATCGCTTCAATTTACCGCATCCGTTCGAATTAGTAACATTTCCAAAATCTTTTCAACTCCTAATCCCGCCTTAATAAACCAACATTCAACCTTTTATTTTTCACAACTTAACCTGGATCGACAAAATCAAGGAGAAAAAATTCTGAGAACAAAGAGAAAGGTTATCCATCGCAATGCCCAAGCAACCAATGAGAAATTTCAAACTTATGGAGCATTCAAAGAGATCAGTAACTCGAGTCACAACTCCGAAGAAGCAATGCAAAGAACCGTTAGCAGCCGTTCAAGAAGAGCGGAAGAATGGAGAAAGGGAAGGGAAGATAATGAGATCTCTGAGAGGAGAAGAAAAGGCAAAGAAATAGCAGTCGAAGACGACCTGATGGATGAGGACGAAAGAGGAAAACGAAAAAGCAGACGCTGATGGGAAAAGTGAAGAGGACCTGCCTCAAATGTCCCTGAAGGAAAAAAAAACAGAGCAGTGTGAGCACCGGCTACCAATTCAAGTATGGGGAAGTACCAGTACGCGCTGACAAAGGTCGACTTCTCAGCAACAAAGTATGATGATATGACACTGTTGGGAAATCAGGGGATAATGGAGGACGTGTGCCAAATTTTTCAGAACATAGGATTAGAAACACTAACTCCTTTCCCATGAAAACGTACATAGCATAACATACAAGTTCTTTGCATTGTTGAAGCTCCACCTGAACAAAGATCCCAGAGACGAGCACGTAGGGAAGATAACGTTCAAAGCCCATGGAGAAGGGGTAGAAATGGACCTTTAGGACCTAGTTGAGCTGTTTCAGTTTCAGGAGGAACCGCTATGGATTTTGCTGATGCAGGGTTCAACAACCTGGAGGATGTTTGGTGGAGCATATCTGAGAAGGACTATGAACCGGGATCAGCAAATCCTCCACGATCGTGCACCCGGGGATACACTACGTTCACAAATACCTCACTCACTCATTTTACTCGTGGAAGGAGGCAAAAAATGGTGAAAGAAAAGGAGATGATTCTCCTCACAATGGGGATCTAGCCGCTGATGAAGAAATGTCTCAACAACAAGAAGGTAGAAGGGGATGGCTCTAACGTCAACATGACGGTCATCCTGGATAAGCAGCTGATGCGGCTGCGAGAAAAGCCAATCCTCTCGGGCCGTAACAAATCAGCACAACTTAGTGTTGGGGCTGTTGTAATGGATATCGATAAGGAGTGAAACCTTGATGTCCCGAAGACATGGCTGTCGCTCCTCATTTCTTTGACGAACTCAGACTCTCCAATGCATGGTTCCTCCGTGGGATGGTAGAAGAGAAATATATCTACCAATTCCAACTCGGCAACGATAAAACCAGAGGATCCTTCTTCCTAACAAGACCCTCACTTCCATGCACAACCGAAAGCAAGTAATGTTCCTCCCTCTCCGTGAGGAACTGTATAGAACGGGGCCCCCTCCGACGCCATTCTGGAAGGTGAATAAAGACAAAGACAAGAAGAAGTACAGCCCAAAATCGTCCTCTGCACCGGTGAACGAATTGGAGCATGAAAAAAGGCAAGTCTACGGTGCTTAGCGGTATAAGTTTTCCCCCTATCGTGATCCAGTTGCCAGCCGCCCTCTCCAAGAAACACACATACAGATAGGCTTTCTTCAGTGCCTATGCAACTACCAGGAGAAAATCATGGAGAAGATGGACAACACCATCCGTGCCCTAAAACACGAGGTCAAAGAGATCAAACTGCAAATAGGTTGTCAATCTTTTGCAGGACAAAGTGTGAAACCGTCAAAGAAGACTTTAAGGAAGCGAAAAATGTCTAAGTCCCCTGGTCAATCATACTCTGATCAATTCTCCAACGCTGACCAATCCCACTCCGATAATTTCTATGTACCACTATGCACCACTCATAAATACTTAATCATCTGTATGTTCATTATTTTTCCTTTTATTCATGTTCCTTCTCTCCTGCTTATTCCCACTGAAATGGTGTGAACTAAGTATGGAAGAGGGAATTAGTCGCTAACATCTTTTTTAACTCTTTCATGCATTCATTAAAATAAAACGCATTTTTCATTAGTCTAGGTTGAATAGCATTTCTTGTGGTCACTCTTGAAAATTGCTTTGAAAAAATAGAAACACTAAAGCTGGACTCACAGTCGAAAGAACCCATCAATTTTGGAACTAACTCGTCTTTTCAAACTAATCTCATGAACTTGAACCTAAAATAATCGTTTATTTTTTTCTCTCTCTCTTAGGGATTTGATATACATTTCTTGTGGATTTCAATTCATCAAGTTTTCCCAAACACATTTACTATCCTTCTTTAAACTGGATACCTACCTTACCTTGCAACCCAAACCAATCTTCCAATATTATTCCTGAGTGAAGCCTATGCGCAAAAGGGTTTAAGACAGGGAGCGAAAAGAGACTCATCCCCAAGTTCGGGGATTTTTTATTAGGAAAAGAAAAGGGAAGTGACAACGGAAGTGACAACGGTTTAGTAACCCATAGGTTGTCCTAGAGTTAGTAAAAGGAATAAGAAGCCAGAAATGGGTTAGTAACCTGCAGCGCTCTATCATCAAATAAAAAAATGGTGATGTTGCCAGGCCCTTAGTGTGCTTAAAAAAATGGTGATGAAGCTAGAAAACTGATGGCTATGGTAAAGTACAAGAGAGTAGTAGCCTTGGATTACTTAGGATGACTGCTTAGGCGATTTGCAATTTTCTTCCTCTGCTTAAAACACTATGGCTGAGTTAGTTTTAATTTAGGGATTCAGTTTTCCAGGGCATCCTTAGTGTGCTTGAGGACAAGCAAAGGGTAATTCATGGGGAGTTGATATCTCGCCTTTTTATTAGTTTTAAGATTCATTTTGCATCGTTTTTGCTTTGCATCTTGCATTATTAGGGTCATATAAGACGCATTTGCATAGGCCATACAGAGATGCTGAGACAGGGAATTAGGAGAAACGCATGAGGATCTGAGCGGAAAAAGCCGAAAGCGAGAGCTTAAATGAAAAGAGTAAAGCATGGGACAACGGGTTGTAATGACTATAGACTGCTGCCGTCAGTTTGCTAACTGAAGGATGAAAGATATAAAAATTGGATGAAACCGAAAAAGAAAAGACCAAAAAAGGAAGAAAGGAGAGATCGCGAGTAATTCTCCGTAGAAACCCTAATCTATTTATCATCTCTCTTTACCATAAACCATAATGAGTTAAATTTCATTATGCATTCTTAGTGATTGAAAACCTCCTGATTTGGATTGAAACATTAATTACTATAACACTAGGGATTGATACCCCCTCGCTAAAAAGCGTGTCTATAAGTCAGTTTCTGTTTTTGGTCGTTTTGATTTAGTGGTTGTTCCAGTAGCAGGATTCCTCATCTTATGCTTGTTTAGGTAACATTCTCCCAACTCCTATTGGTTTCTCCATATCGTTTTAATTTCTCCAGGAGTCATAAATTTGATGCAAAGGTGGTAAGCTGATTGAACAGCCCTGATCGCGTTTATGCAGAGTGTCCCCATAATAATGTTGTAGATCGCAGAATGGTAGGCGACTTTGTTACTCCTTCAGGTTGCACGGGTAGCCTGATCATTCCAAAGAAGGGCTATTGTCATTTCTCCCAATAATTCAGTCAAGGGTTTTGAAGTCGCGATGACTATAGATAGGCTGATATTCATTCGATTTAGGGTCTCTAAAAAACTACATCAACAAAGCTTCCAGTATCAATTAGTACCCTTTTCACATCATGATCCTATATAACCAATTTAATGACGAGTGGATCGATGCATGTTGCATGATCTTCTTTGAATGAGATTTTGACATTTGGATATTCAAAGTATTTTTCCCAATTGATGCTAATGTTTGCTGCTTTGCGTTGATATGGTTTTATCAAAAACACCGTGTCATGGCAATGTTGGGAGCCTCCCATTATTATTTTTATCTTTCTCCGATTGTTGAAGTTAGTTCTTTCGTTTATATTTTTTCCTCACTTGTTGATATTGATTGTTCAGTCTCCTTGGAATTGGCCAATAGGCTCACTGGCTGGATTGGCCTCATCAGCCTCATATTTTTCCTTGCCACAATAAAAATTGCTAAGGCATGCGTCTCCAAGATTTCCTGCTAGAAGCTTTGCCACAAGTCTTAGTACCAGGTCCCAGGCTTTGATAATCTGTTGTTGAATGTCCGTGGGTACAATGACGTTCAGAATAGGCTTTCTCATCATAAGAGTTTGGATTTCTGGTCCAAGTGTTTCAGGGTCCTTTTTTATCCTAAGCCTACTTGATAGTTATGCGCAGCGCTGTAATTAGGTCCTTCATGATGCATGTATCTGCTAGTCAGGTTACTCTTTCTATTATTTGGTAAATTTGATTTGGTGTGCTGCTCCTATTCGTTAACTTGATTGTGCGATCCCTGATGATAAACCCTGATGCTCGATGCAAGGCATCTTGAATCATGCTTAGCGAGATTTTAATTTAGAAGTCTGATTAAGTCAGAATGATATTTTTGAGTGCGTCTAGGGAAGATTTATGTCTTAGACCATGAATCTTTGAAACTACAGATTTGAATCGTCCCCATGAAACAGTGCAAGCTTTCAGTCGGTCCTTGGGATAACGTACGAGATCTGCTGATATGTTCGGTTTTTGACACATTATAACCTTTGTTTTGTGTTGTTTATTGAGTCAAAAGTTTGTTTTTAAGTGTGTTTTAGAGTCTTTTAGTCCTTTATCGAGTCATTTAAGATTTTAGGTGACTTTGGATGAAGAAGGAAATTTTTGGAGCAAAAAGGGTGAAATTAAGCAAAGAAGAAATAATTTCACATTCGTAGCAGTCACTCCGGTCTGACAAGAAGGAAAATAAAACTTCTCAGTTTACCTAATTTTGTTCCAAAGATCCCCAAAATTTTCCCAAGCTTCTCAGCATGGGAGAGATTGAAAGATTACGCAAAGAATACCCTAATCATGATTGTTCAGATTTGCAGATTCTTGGTGTTTCCTATGAGGGAGTCAATTGGGATTTCATGAATGCTCTTATTGATGTTAGCAATAGAAATTTTATGACCAAGATCAGGGATGGTGCATATAAGTTGATAGAGAACTTGGATTCAAGTTCCACTATTCATAGCCTTGAGTATGATAGGTTTAGATGTGTCACCAGTGTTGAGTCACATAAGATTGATGAGCTGACATCAAAAGTGAACATATTGTTGAAGGAAAATCAAAGAAGTGTGCAGCTTTGTGAGAAAAAAAAATGAGATTAACAGCAAGTTAAGGTGAATTAAGTGAGTAACAAAGGCTATCTTTAGATTTTCCAAGCTTTTACGAATAACTTTCAAGATGAGCTCAAGGCTGTCATGCAACTGCTTCTATTCAGCCAGCAGAAATCTGCTAATGAAATCAAATGTTAAGGTGAAAAATATATACAATAATTGAAAGATTATGAGATTCAGAGATTTTGAGACTGAGAGAGAGAAAGATTAAAGAGAAAAGTGAGAATGATTATTATTGAGAAAATGAGAAAATTGAATTTTTTTGCTTACAAAGGAAGATAGAGAGATATTTATTTATACTACTCTAGTCTAGGCTTGTTTGGATACTAGGATAGGTTAATACATGTTTGGCTACAAGGATAACATATCATAAATCACGAACAAGCCTAGGACACTCCATTAGTCTACACGCCTTTAACCTTAGAGTCTAAATCCATATTTCTTCATTTCTTCTCTTTGTCTTCATCATTCTTCTTCATTACAACACTCCCCCTCAAACTCAAGTTATGGAGAATGCCTAAGCTTGCAACCATAAAGCATTACCTCATTAAAAACCTAAAGAAGGAAAACCCAATTGGGACAAAACCTTTTCTAGAGAAAAAGAGTATAACACTCCATGATCAGGATCAGTGGTGTGGAATGGACATGAGGCCAAGCCTAGGATAGATAGAGCCGCCAGTCTTCAGTGTTGTAGCCTTGGTGAACACATCAACTAGTTGATCTTCACTCTTTGTGTAGCAAGGTAAGATGGTTCCATTTACAATAGCTTCTCTCACCTTATGGCAATCTACCTCAATATGTTTGGTTCTTTCATGAAACAAAGAGTTAGAGGCAATGTGTATAGCTGCTTGATTGTCACAGTGGACAGTGATAGGGGACTCTAAGCTCATGCCAAGTATGTCAAGAAAGAGTTGCTTCAGCCAGATGCATTATGTGGTAAGCTTCCTCATAGCCATGTATTCAGCTTCTGCACTAGGGAAAGATAAAACCATCCGCTTCTTGGTCTTCCAAGTCATAAGATTACCTCCTATGAAGGTGCAGTAGCCGGTTGTGCTTCTCTTATCTTCTCTGTCTCCTGCCCAATATGCATCACAATAACCTATTACTTCTGTATTTCCATTGCATCCCATCCATATACCTTGTTCTTTGGTGCCTTTCAAGTATCTCAAGATGCACATAATCATGTCCCAATGCCTTTATCTTTGGGTCTTGAATATGTTGAGACACCTGATTCACAGCAAAACATAAGTCAGGTCTAGTGATGGTTAAGTATATGAGCTTACCAACCACTTTTCTATACAGCTTTGCATCATGAAATTTTTCATTTCCCAGCTCCCCCTCAGGTTCTATCTTGTAGCCTTCTTCTAGGGGCGTATTAACTGGTTTAGCTTCCATCATGTCTGTAGAGGTTAGTAAATCTACAATACATTTTCTCTGAGATAAGAAGAGACCTTCTTTGAACCTGCACAATTCAATTCCTAAGAAGTATTTGAGTTCACCTAGATCATTGATATCAAAGACACTATTTAAATAAGCTTTAGTCGATTCAATGCCTACTTGATCACTCTCTGATATGATTATGTCATCCACATAAATGATAACCACAATACCTTCCTTACTCTGAAGTGTAAAGAGAGTGTGTTCAACTTCTGACCTTTTGAAGCCTCTGTCCCTTAAGGTCAGATTCAGCTTATGGTACCAAGCTCTTGGGGATTTTCTTAATCCATAGATAGTCTTTATTAACCTCAGTGTATTGCCGCCACCTACTTGATCTTCCAGACCTGGTGGTGGTGTCATGTATAATTCCTCTTCTAGCTCACCTTGTAAGAATGCATTTTTAACATCCATTTGTAATAATTCTCAATCAAGGTTAGTAGCAAGAGATAAAAAAACATTAACATAGTGTAATTTAGCTAGAGGAGCAAAAGTATCCCTATAATCTTCACCATAAGTCTGTGTGAATCCTCTAGCCACCAACCTAGCTTTATACCTATCTATCTCACCATTAATTTTATACTTAATGGTGAAAATCCATTTAGAACTTAAAGCCGTTTTTCCTTTTGGTAGAGTGGCTGGCGCATAAGTTTGATTCTTTTCCATAGCTTGTCTTTCAGCTTGAATAGCTTCTCTCAACTCCTTTATCTCCATTGTTTCCTCATAGCTTCTTGGAATCTGTTCTTTATTAAGACTAAGGTTAAATGCAACATGAGACTCAGGTATATGAACTAAATTTCATACTCCCTGATCATGGTGAACTACTGCATTGTTGTTGTAGTAGTAGTTAGGTCGAAATCTCTGTCTTGTACTTCTTCTAATTGTCACTGGTTGTTCTTCACGGACAGTAGGTTCTGCTTCTTCTAAAGCTTAGACAAGATTGGGTTGTTTCCTTGGTCTTTTGGAGGCTGAAACTAGAACATGGTCCTCTCCTTCTGAATCATCCTGAGCATGTGTTGATGATTCTCCCCCCCCCCCCCATGATCAAGAGGATGAAGTTCAGGTGGACTGGAGGGAGCTGAAGCCGGTCCTTGCCAAGGAGAGGTTGGAGCCAGGTCGTGCTAGGATGGAGCCGGTTTGTGCCTGGTTGAGCGCGGTTTGTGCTGAGCTTGTCCTGGTTTGTGCCAAGCCAAAGAGATGTAGGAGCTGGCGCTTGGTGAGGAGGAGTTGGGACAGGTGCTGGCGCCTTAGGAGGAACTATGCCAATATTTTCTAAGATCTTCCTTAGGTTCTCAGCTTGGTCAGATCTTGTTGTTGAGATATCCTTGAATTCTTCCCAAGTTCCTTCTTCATAGAATCCTTTGGACTCTTGGAATTTTACACCTCTCGATACCAGGACTCTTCTAGTCTCTATATTATAACATTTGTATCCTTTTGTGTAGTAGATTATCCAATGAACATTGCCTTAGTACTCTTTAGTTCCAACTTGTTTCTTTGTGCACTTGGTACTAAAACAAAGCAAACACATCCAAATAGTCTTAGATGTTTAATAGGCTTTGTTTTATTCAATACCTCAAATGGAGACAAATCATCTAGAACTTTGGTTAGAATTATATTGATTAAGTAACATGCTGTCATTAAGGCATCTCCCCAAAATCGTTTGGGAACTTTCTTGTGAAACATCATGGACATCACCACTTCCATCAAATGTCTGTTCTTCCTTTCAGCCACTCCATTTTGTTTTATAGTGTATGGACAGCTTGTGTTGATGTGTAATGCCATGCTTGAGTAAGTGTTTATGGAACTTGATTCTAGTGTACTCCCCTCCGTTATCTGACCTAAAACAATTTATCTTGGCATTGTTTTGGTTAGTCGCATGTGTTTGGAAATTAATTGATGACTCTAACACTCTATCCTTTGAACTGAGCAATGTGACCCAAGTATATTTAGACTTTTCATCAATGAGAGTAACAAAGTACTTGTGGATTTCTCTAGAAGGAAAAAGAGAGGTCCAAACATCAGAATGCACCAAATCAAAACAATTTTCATATATGTGATTAGATTTCTCAAACACATTTTTACAATGTTTTCCTAGAATACATGCTTCACATATTTCATGTTGCAATTTTATTCCACGGATTGTTAACTCTAAAGCTCTAGGATGAGGATGACCAAGTCTAGGATGAGGATGACCAAGTCTAGCATGCCAAAGATCAGATTTCTCATTGATATCTACACTATTAGCACACGGTTCAAAGGCCAAATGCATGGACAAGTCTTCAAGCACATACAAGTCATTCTTTGTTGTTCTTTATCCAAATTTCCTACTTGTTTCAATATCCTGAAAGTAGAAATCATTAGGCCCAAAGATAGCTTGACAATTAAGATCAGTTGTAGCTATTTTAATAGACAACAAATTAGATGTGAAAGATGGCATATAAAAAGCTTTAGATTCTTTATCAAACAAAATAAGCTTTCCAATTCCTTTAATTGGCACATTGATTCCATTAGCTATTACCACACTACCTAAGAAAAGTTCTAAGTTTTCTAGTAAACCTAAATCACTTATCATGTGATGAGAAGCTCCAGAATCAACAATCAAAGGTTTAGAAGTAATAGATGATTGAAAAAAGCATGAAGAGATTTATCCAACACATTACCAGAGCTAAAGGCTTTGAAGAGAGCTTACAAGTCTGATTTCTTGACAAACTCTGATGGAGAAGTAAGAAGAGGAGTTGTGGTCATATGTCCTTAATCCGGATTATAAGGCATAGGAGAGGCGACTGTATGAACAGCTGGTGAAGGGCCGGGACCGTTTGCTGTTGAAGGCTTGGACCTGTCTATGAACCAGCTCGGCTTCAACTCAAGATGAAGAACCCAGCATTCCTTCTTGGTGTGGCCAGTTTTCTTGTAGTGATCACACACAGACCACTTTTTCTTGGATTCAGCCAGTTTGTAGAAGCTTTTGTGAGCCACCACCAGGTCTCTTTTGTGGTAAAACAACTCATGAGAAACTTGCTCCTTCTGAATCTTAGCGCAGACATCCTCTAAGCTAGGTAGCTTGTTCTTCCTAAGAATGTGCTTAATCAAGTCAGTATAGTTGGTGTTTAAAGTCAAGAGCAGCCCAATTACCTTATCTTGTTCCCTCTTTTCATGGAGAGTGATTGGATCAGCTGTAGCATGTCTAAGCATCTTTAGCTCTTCCCACAGTCCTCTGAAGGATCCAGTTATTGAAATTTGTTAAAACCTTTTAACGAAATCGAAAACAACTTTTCCCTTCCAATTTTAAAAAACAGAATTTTAACAACTTTCAAGAAAACCTTTCTTGAAGTAAAAAACTCTTTGATTTGAGATGAAAATTCTTGAGACCCTACAAAAAATTATTAACTAAATTCTGATCGTCCAAGATCCGAAAAAATTGAGAAAGAATAGGGCTTTTACCACCAATACCCCGAAGAGGTCAAATATGGACACGTCAGAGTAAATTGATCCAGAAAGCTTCAAATCTTGAAAAATGGAAGAGTGGACCTCCAGAATCATCAACTAAACTCGTTCTAATTGAGCTTAGGCTTTGAAATATCTCGATTTGGTGAAAATTTGACGGAGATATGCTCGTTACAAAACCAGAGATTTGCGGCGGAGGCGATCGCGACAACACCTGATGGGAACTTGGATAACTTTTGACTCAGACCACCAAATTGTATGAAACCACCGGGGAAATACTCAGAATTGGCCGGAGAAGAACCCTTGATGAAGAAACTGGCAAGAAATTGCAAGTTCTTGCCGGAAACCTTGATGAAAAGACGATGCACCGCGATGGGTCTGGTTGAGGATTCACGATGGGATAAAGTGAGAAAAGAAAATAGATTACGAAATTTTATGCCAGATTGATGTAACCTGTAATGTAAGAACCGTGTGGTGGCTGTCCTTTCACTTAGAAACTCAGGTTGCTGGACAGAAGAGATGGAAGCGAAAGATGGATCGATGGGACCACACAAACTGTGAAAGGGCTTGTAATACTCCAAGAACTTCAACCCAGGATTAACCAAGGATTGGTTGAAGAACACAGCTGCTCCAAGTAAGCTTGGTGGCGGCGCCGGGGTAGTTAGACAAGAAGTCTTATGTTTTTGTTTTGTTCTAAATTGCTTATTATTTTATTAATGAATGGACCAAAGGCTTATATAATGCATTGTTACAACTTAGGCTAAACAATATAAAGTTCACTTAATGGCGATGTTTAACCTCTTAAAGAATAAAAAAACAATAATTCACATAATGGCAAAATTAAAATGTACTTTGGGCATAAGTAGCAAACATGACTCATAAGCACAAATAACATACTTAGTTTAGAAATATAATTAAAGACAGAAAAGCCCAATAAACACTTAGGCCAGAAATCGGTGATGACTTGTGAATGGTTTGAAGTTGTGAACAATTATTCACCGTCTTGTGCACTAAGAGGGTTGCCTCATTAAAACCTTCTTCCAAAAACTCAGTGGGACAAAACCGAAGATAGGAAAAAGAGTACAATTTCCTAGAACGACTTTTGGTGTCTCTACCGGATGGTAATGTTAAAGATACCGGAGGAAGAAGAATCTTCGAGAAGGAACCTCCATTGTTCCTTGTCCGATTGGAAGGGGTCGGGGTCGGATGGACCTGGTCCTGGCACGGTCGGAGCGGTTGGTCCAGGGCTAGGCGCGGTCGGTCTGGTCGGTCCGAGTTCCTGTCTGGTTCCACTCTCCAATAGCATGCTGAGCTTGTCTCCTAAAGCCTTCCTCTTGGACCGTGTGAGAGGTCCTGGTGGGATGACTGGTGCAGTAGCTGGCTCGATGTCCTCATCAACCTGGCTCTGATACCATGAAAGATTATGAGATTAAGAGATTAAGAGATTTTGAGATTGAGAGAGAGAAAGATTAGAGAGAAAAGTGAGAATGATTATTATTGAGAAAATGAGAAAATTGAATTTCTTGCTTACAAAGGAAGAGAGAGATAACTATTTATACTACTCTAGTCTAGACTTGTTTGGATACTAGGATAGCCTAATAAATGTTTGGCTACAAGGATAACATATCATAAATCAAAACAAGCCTAGCAGACTCCCTTAGTCTACACGCCTTTAACCTTAAAGTTTAAAGTTATAATTCTTCATTTCTTCTCTTTGTCTTCATCATTCTTCTTCATTCCAACAATAATTTCAACTAGTATGAAGTTGTTTGTACTAATGTCACTACAAGAAGAATATCTGGAAACTGACGGCATTTCTGACAGACAATTAATCTGTTGGTTTACCTACAAGTTGTGTCCGTCAAAAATCTGTAAAAAAATTATCACAGATTTTTAACATTGCAAACATCTGTCGAAAATGGTTGAGAGATTTCCAATGGACCTGTTTATTTCTGATGGATTTCCGAAATTATCGGAACATATGACCATTAAGTAGAGCCATTGTTATAGCCATTGCAAAGTGATTGTTATACCGATATTATATTATGGATTTATGACGGCCACATTCAGATATATATATATATATATATATGTTTCCACACTTTTTCATCTAATCACAAAATAAAAATAATTCATAAGAAACACCAAAATTTTCGAAGAGATGAGTGGATATTTTTGGTCATCGATGACGAGCCTATGACGTATTTGGAGCCGAACTTATTACAATATTAGTATGCACAAAGTATATGCAAGTTCATGGAATTGGCCAGAAATCATCATAAAGCAAAAAAAAATGATACAATAAAATGTGCACGTTCTATTCGCCGGAATAATATTAATGTTAAAGTTGAGTTAGTTTGGAATCACTTATACAACAATGGGTCTACACCAGTAATAAATTTTTGTATTTACATAGAGAAAAGAATTACGAATATAGTAGTACTAGTAAACCATATGTTGTGGATAGCTTAGGGGAACATAAAATGGAAGTAGATGTAGGTGTATGTACTGTTGAGATGGTGAATGATACGTTTAAAGAGAATATGCAGTCGGCTGGTTATGATGAAGATAGGATTGAGGAACCTAATTTAGAAGCGTGAATGATGAAGGTTTTGTCTAGATGTCATGCATGTTGAAAATGATCTTATTGGAAACCTCAATAAATGATCTTTCCAATAAGAAGAAGAAGTGTGAACACAATAAATGATCTTTCCAATAAATGATCTTTTTAACATGCATGACACCTTCAACGGGCTCATGAATATTACACCCATAGTAAGGAGTTTTCTGTGCTGCAGTTGGAACATATTAGTGTTCTCTTGGCAATACGGACATGATAGTCTTCCATGCGTATTTCATCCAGATAACATACTGTAAGCTAGAAAATTACTTATGGTCCACATAAGAACCACACACATCTCAAAATTCTATGTTTCAACATCATGATCCCACAACATTTGTAACTCATATATCAATTACTAGAAGAATCTATCGAATGACTTCCATGGATGATATGAGCTGAGAACTAAAATAGAGAGAAACAAAAACTCTCTACATACAAAATGATCATATTGAGGAAATTCAAAAAATATGCTTCTTATGATGAAGGTTCATCCGGAGATTCAAAATAGTTAGTTATGTATTAATGTGTTATTATGTCAATTTCAAAAATGGTTTATAAATATTTAAATTTTAAATATTTATAAATATTTACCTAAAATCATCTGGCCGTTAAAAATACGTAAGAAACTTGCAACGGATTTCCATCGGACTTAGGATCTTATGTTATAAATTACCTATAGTTTTAATAATCATAATTCTAAACAAAATTATATGACGTATTTGAAAACATTTTGGCCAAAGAAACCTTAAATCCGACGGATTTAGGGTCTTTTTGATTTATATGTATATTTTTTATATTTTTTATTCATCATAATTGTAAACAAAATTGTAAGACTTATTTGAAAACATATTAGACAAATAACACACTAAAAATATATTAAACTTATACAAATGATTTAATGATTACGGTTACATATTACATATGGAAACAATACTTAAATAAACACTTATAACTATAACAACTCAAATTTAAGTAGTTCGTTTAAATAATTTATCATTGTAATTGTAACGATAGAATATATCTGACTTATATGAAGTTAAAAAATCTGCAAATAACCCCTATACCCCCAAATCCATCGGATATTTTTGATAAATTTCCGACGGATTTAGGAATACATGTGTACTATGAGGGCAAACCTCTTATATCTGTTGAAATTCTATTGGAAACTTTGGACAAATTTTTTACGGATTTTGTCAAATTTATGCTACAAAAAAAACACATCGTAAATATTAACTGAGCGGGTAATTAATTTTTGTTTTTGACAGATAAGAGGATTCGTCTCATAAGCCCCTTTTGCTCGATCTATGTTCCCATATACCCCTCTTCCTAAATCAATTTCTAACTGATTTATTTTTAATGAAAAAAATATGAAAGGACAAAAAAACCAAAGATATTTTAAAATATTTACAAAATAACCTGGATACTATCCACTTACCCAAACAATATGGATTTATCCAATTAGGTTTTGTAAACAATTTGAAACGTTACGCTCAAACGTTTGGTTTCTTTTCTTTTTAATTTCTTATTTAATTACCTCATCATTATTCAAGACTTCTCTCCACAAACGAACATTATCTTCCTCCACATATCTCTCCGTAAAACTAACCTTATTTTCCAATTCTCCTTCTACTCAACCCAAATCTTTAATTCTTCAAACATGAATCTCTAAATCTATTCCGATGGCGCCTATTACAAAAAATTGAAGCGGAGGACGATGATTACTCTGACCGAACACAAGAAAAAAAATCAAAATAGCAGGGTGAGTCATCGGTGCATGTTGAGACTCAGCTGCAGGTCGATTCGCGGATCCCATCTCCGTCGATCATTGACGAAACCTAAAGTTTGCCATTGTTGTTTATAAAAAACCAAATCAAGTGGAGGAGCCGGTTGCGGAAGCTGTGGGGGGTCGTTGGCGATAAAGGAGTTATCAGAAGAAATAGAAAAATTCAGGGAATTCAGGAAGGACGAAGTGAGCTCGGACAAAGTATAAAAATAAGAAAAAGATGAAGAACAAGAAGAAGAAATGCTGGTAGAAATCGAAGTCCCGGCGAGCTCAATCACGGCAGAAATGGAAGTTTTGACAAGCTCAGTCCCAACAGAAATTGAAGTCACGGCCTCTGTCCTGGCAAGCACAGTCCCGACGAGCTCATTCTTGGGAGAAATTGAAGTCATGACCTCAGTCCCAGCGAGATCAGTCCCCGCGAGCTCAGTCCCGACAGAACAAGAAGAGAAGCCAATCCACGGAGGAAGCTCCAGTCAGACAGTGAGCGACATGAGAGCGATGGATGTAAGTATAACTAGTAAAACATAAATTGATTACGTAAAACTAGTAAAACAGTAGAATTGATTAAGTAGAACTAGTAACACTGGATAATTGTTTGAGTAGAACTAATAAAATTGTAAAAATGTTTACGTAGAACTAGTAAAACTGTATAATTGTGTAAGTAAAACTAATAAAACTGGATAATTATGTAATTGGGTATTACTTTTTGTTATTTGTTGCAGGATCACATGAGAGATTGTGAGGCGATACTTCTTTTGGCAAGATTTGGATGTATCTGTTGAATTTATTTTAATATTGGTTGAAGTTAATTATGTTGAAGTATTTTTTTTAGTTTATGTTTGAACTTTTTACTAATATCTGGTTTTTTGAAAGTAGAACTATAGTAGAACTAAACAACTATGATTCAAAGCAAATTACAACCAAATTTACTAGTTTTATTTAGTTTTTCAATATCAAATCAAAGCAAATTACAACCAGATTTACTAGTTTTCACCTATTTTTCATTTAAGACTTTTATCTCCTTAAAAATTTGTTTAAGCTGATGTTCCAAGTCTCGGATCTTTGAATTTTAAGAATCAACCTCCTTCTTCACCTTACCATGGGGTGAGAGAAAGAGAGAGAGAAAGAGAGAGACAGAAAGAGAGAGAGAGAGAGAGAGAGATAACACGTAGAAAGAGAAAGAGGGAGTGAACACTCAAAAAGAGAGAAAAGAGATATATATATATATATATATATATATATATATATTAGATTTTGGTTCAATATGAAAGAAGAAAATTCTGTTTGGGGGGCAAATTTTGAATATTTTAACATTTGAGCGGGAAAAATTTCACAGGTGGGCGCAAAAAAAATTGTACTTAGTTATACTGAAGATTATAGTTGTACAAAAAATGCATATAGTTGTACTTAATTAGTTATACCTTGCTAAATTTTATGTTTTGCCAGTTATACAATTGATTACTGTCGATTAACTTACAATTATGAGTGTTTTATGCATTCAAATGTTGTGAAAGTATATGAATGCAAATTTTTCACAATAATTTGTTATAATTGATAAAGTGGCATCAAAAGTGTAAGGAGTATGTTGTTTGTATTCTTTAATAACAAACTAATAAAAAATATTTTTATCATTTATTCTTAATATGTTTGTAATATCAATTATGATGTTATAATGTCAATTTGTCTATAATCATTGCTAACATAACATATTACCAATTATATCATATATATCATTTATATCAGTTATATAGTTTTACTGGTTATACCAGTTATACTAGTTATACCAGCTGTACCAATTATATCAATTATACTAGTTGTACCAGTTATACCAAATGTACCAGTTATACCATTTACACAAGTTGTACGAGTTATACAAGTTATACCAGTTGTACCAGTTTAGTTATCCAAATGGCTTTGCATCGCTACCAATGATATTATAGTCCAACTCGTAACTGTTTAGCTCTATCGTAATTAATTTATCAACAGTAGACCATATGTCATGCATATAGTTCTTCACTAACGGCACCAATTTCCGTTCTATTGATCCAGAAACGACATTTTTTCAATGATCATTAAACCATTCAAAAAGTTTTCTAATGATCGTGTCAACCTTATGGAAAAAGGAGTATTTATTGCGGTTTCTAATACTATTTTAATCAGTATATTGCTCATTGTAATATAATATTTATTAGTTCTATTAGTTTTACTATTTTTAATAGTTTTCAAATTTTTCATAGTTTTACTAATTTTGCTAGTTTTACTATATTCACTAGTTTTACTATATTCCCTAGGTTTACTATTTTCACTAGTTATACTAGTTTTACTAAATTCATTAGTTTTACTAGTTTTAAAACTTTTACATTAATCCATATTTCAATTCCGCCTACTCCAGTTTACTATGATTTTATTATTGCAATACATTGATTTTCAATGCCCAATCCTAATATACTCATAAAACATAGTTACAACTTGTTAAATCGAAAGATTACAATGAAATCGAATTTGAAATCTGAGTTCAATGTGGATTTGAAATCAGATATTGTAGAATCAAAACTAAGTTCGACGGAGGTTGACGGCAAGTTCGACGGAGGTTGACAGAGGTGAATGAGGACGTCGACAAACTGAGAGCAATAGAAGCAGTAGCTGAGAGCAAGAGAAGCAGTAGCTGAGAGGGAAGAGGAGGAGATGCAGAGAGCTCGAGCTTGCATGGAGAGGAGAGAGAAAAGAAATTGCTTTCGTTTTTTAATTGTTAAGGGTAAAATTGGAAATTCATATTTGAAGGGTATTGTAGATTAATAAGGGGTATAAGAGATTTTGTTTGCCATGAAAAGGGTATATGGGACGATGCCTCGACGAATAATGCCATTGGAAACTTGGTATATTTACACATTCATCTTCCTTGTTTTTTCCGGCGTAACTCTCTCTTATCTATCTCTCTCGCCGGACCTTACCTTCGTCTTCTCCCTTGACGCCTTCTCCTCCGCCATTGGCTCCTGCCACTCTTTCAACTCCCTTTACCCCATCTCCTCTGCGCCGCCGTCTGATTCTAAGTATCTGCCTCCACCTTCTCTCGTGAAGCCTTCTTTTCCCCCACCTCTGTTTCCCTTATCTCCCTCCACCCCCCCCTTTGCCTTGGTCGGTAACTCAAGTGGAGGATCTCTCTCCCTCCCACCACCGCCTCTCGCTGCCTTTCCCTCTCGCCAGCCGCCTCTCCTTCTCGCTTCTGTCTCTCCCTTTTGCTGCCGCTCCCTCTCACCGCCACTCTCTCTGTCGGCGGCCGCCTCTCTCTCTTACCCACCCCTCTTGCATGCTGCTTCTTGCCAGCTCAAGTTTGATTTTTACTTGCCTTTACCTGTTTTTGTTAGATCTAGATTGTTTAGGTTTTGTGAATGAAATTGTCTAGGTTTTATGGTTAGATTGATTAGGTTTTGAGAATGAGATTGATTAAATTTTTAGTTTGATTGATTAGGTTTTGAGAATGACATTGATTACATTTGGTGGTTAGATTGATTAGGTTTTAGATTTTCAACAAGGTTATAAACTGTTAGATATTTAATTTTAATGTATTTTTAGGGATTATCATGTGTTTCAACGTTTCTCCGAGACCGTCGTCGGTATCAGCCTTGTGATTCGAGTCAGTTTCAAATTCCTGAGATTCCTGGTTTTGAGATGCAATAACTGTTTCCTTCTCATACGGCAGATTCAGCTCCTAATAAAATGAGCATCCATGACTTCATTTTCCAACATGGTGGTCAACAATTGACAATATTTGATCCAGAATGTCCACCTGAAACTACTTAATAAATCTTATTTAAAAATATATTAAATTTATTAAATTTATAATTAGTTTATACTAAATTTTCAATTTCTACAAATCTTTTTTAGGTTTCAATATTTTGGTAATGGGATCTCTAAGTATATCAGAAGAATTCTTAATTCTTTGATAGTGCACCCCTATTCAACATACTTTATAATGCCGTTGGAAGATCATCAAACGTGGTTTCAACAATTTGTGGTAACTTTATTTATTTTTATTTTAATTTTGATTTTAATAGTTTATATTTATTACTATTTTGTTTTTGCATAAAGATTTTGCTTAAGATAGAGAACTCACGTCTAAGATTAGCCATACATTCGACGCTAAAGCTTCACTAATGTACTCAAACAGATGAAAGAGTGGAAGGACAAGAGGAAGAAAAATGAAGTGCCTAGAGAGCTGAATGGGACTCTTGGCCTATGACGTGATCTGATTGTCTATTAGATGCCAGCGGAAACTGAGGCGAAATCTGCAACTCATTCTAATAACCGCAAGATTGATCGGAAGAGGAAAAGACTGGCAACCAATAATCTGTGAGCAATAAGCAATGCAACCCTGGCACAAAAACTTGTAAGTTTTTAAATAATTAAATTTAAATTTTAATTCTTTAACATATTTGTGTTTTTACTATGTTAACAGTTTCAGAAGGAATGCGTGTGTCTTTCACATCTTAAGCTGCTTGAAGATGCTCACATCAACAGACAGACTGGTCAAATTGAAGATCAGTTGCTCGTGAGATTTTCGAGACCGTGTGGAGGCTCAGTGAGGAGTTTCTCCAATCCCAACTGACTGTCGAAGGAACTCCTCTTTACACTGAAGTTCCGTTTGCGAAGGTGAACGAATTTGTCTATGAGGTTAGTAAGGTTTTGAGTTTTTTTGAACTTTTACTTACAATACTTTTTAACTTATATATGTTTATGTTGTATTTTATATTGCAGGCAACTCCGAATAGCAAATGTTATCTTTTCTTGGTCTTCCTCAAGACTGTTCCAGTTCATATGTTTTATCCTTTAAGATTGGTGGTGATTATGGTGTTAGGACAGATCTCGAGGCAAAAAATATTGAGCTTCCGAACGGATGACTGCAATAGAAAAAGAGTGAGCATCGGATAAGAAAAGCGAATTGGAAATGAAAATAAGATATGGATGCATTTTTTCTTTCATATAATAACCCACCACCACAATTTTATTTCTTTAGTTGTATAAAATAACTTCTAAAACATATGACTGCAATAAAAAGAGAGCGAGCAGCGGATAAAGAATTTCTGTGTGCAATGAAAAAGAAAGATGAATGCATTTTTCGTTCATATAATAACTCACCACCATAATTTTATTTTCTTTATTTGTATAGAACAAATTTTAAGTTTTATGTTTTAAATTAATTTTAATACTTTCAATTTTAATTATTTATAATTTTAATTATAACTTATATTTAATTTTAATTCATTAATTATATTATCAATTTTTTTAAAAAACAAAACTTAAATGTCAAAAATCTATTGGTTACGAGATCGTTGAAAATCCATCGGTTACACGGTCATCAGAAATTCATTGATTACGCGGTAGTCAGAAATTCATCGGTTATATGGCCATCGGCACTTCGTCGGAACCCACTGAAACCACGGCCGTCCGATATGAAAGAATGTAAGATTTAGAGAGAAAAGATGAAAAAATTCGCCGGAATGAGAGAGAGATTGAGAGAGATTTAATGATGCAAGAACCGTGTGGTGGCTATTCTTTTACCGAGAAGCTCAGGTTGCTGGACATAAGAGATGGAAGCGAAGGGTTGATCGATGGGACCACACAAGCTGTGAAATGGGCTTGTGATACTCCAAAAACTTCAACCAAGGATTGGTTGAAGAACACGGCTGCTCCAAGGACACTTGGTGGCGGCGCCTAGGTTGTTAGACAAGAAGTCTTAGGTTTTGTTTTGTTCTAAATTGCTTGTTATTTTTATTAATGAATTGTCCAAAGGCTTATATAATGCCTTGTTTCAACTTAGGCTAAACAATATGATGTTTAGCCCCTTAAGAGATAAAATAAAACAACATGTACTTTGTTTATTGGTGAATTTAAAGGGAACTTTGAGCATAAGTAGCCAACATGACTCATAAGCCCAAATAACACACTTAGTCTAAAAATATAATTAAGAAAGAAAAGCACAGTAAACACTTAGGCAAAAATGGATGATGACTTGTGAATGGTGTGGAGTTGTGAACAAGTCTTCATCGTCATGCGCACTAAGAGTATTGCCTCATTAAAATCTTCTTCGGAAAACCCAGAGGAACAAAACCGAAGATAGGAAAAAAAGTACAATTTCCTAGCACGAGTTTTGGTGTCTCTATTGGATGGTAATGGTAAAGACACCGAAGGAAGAAGAATCTTCGAGAAGGGACCTCCATTGTTCCTTGTCCGGCTTGAATGGTTCGGTTGGTCCCGGCACGGTCTGGTCGGATGGTCTTGGCATGGTAGGATCTAGCACGGTCGGCTCTGACACGGTCACGGTCGGATCTGGCACGGTCGGCTCTGACACAGTCGGTCTGGGGCTAGGCCTGGTCGGTCTGAGTCCCTCTCCGGTTCAGCTCTCCAATAGCATGATGAGCTTGTCTCCTAAAACCTTCATCTTGGACCGTGTGAGAGGTCCTGGTGGGATGACCGGTGAGGTAGCTGGGACGATGTCCTCATCATTCCTTCCCTCTTGAAGTGCTTTGGTCTCCAAAGCGAACTCCTCACCTGCATCAAACAACTCTAAGTCTGAAACATTAAATGTACTAGACACGTTATACTCACCTAGAAGTTCGAGATGGTAGGCATTGTCGTTGATTCTCCGAAGGACGCGAAATGGACTATCTTCCCGGGGTGCAATCTTGATTTTTCGTCGCTGGGGAAACCTCTCTGGTCGCAGATGTAGCCAAACCTAATATCCCTCCTTGAACACTATGTGTCAGCGGCCCTTGTTGGTATTCTTGGTGTTCTGGATGTTCTGTTACTCCAGATTCGCCTTGGTCTCTTCATGGAGACGCTAGATGTATTATGCCTTTGCTTCTCCCTCTAAAATGATGGCGTCTCCCAGAGGAATGGGTGTGAACTCAATCGGCGTGGTAGGGTTGAAGTCGTAGACTACTTCAAATGGAGAACGCTTCGCTCCGGAGTGTGTAGCCCTGTTGTAAGCAAACTCAACATACAGAATGCACTCCAACCAGTTCTTCAGATTCTTTCCAAATGCCGGTCTCAGTGTCTGTGAAAAGTTCCTGTTGACCACCGCTGTTTGTCCGATCTGTGTGTGGATGATACACAGTAGAAAATAAGAGGTTGGTCCCTAGCTTGCACCACAATGCTCGCCAAAAGTGACAGAGGAACCTGGTGTCTCTATCTGACACAATAGTCATGGGTATGTCGTGCATTCGTACTATCTCCTTGAAGAATAAGTCGATAGTCTGGCTGGCGTTATTGGTCTTGTTACAGGCGATGAAGTGCGCCATCTTGGAAAAACGGTCAACCACTACAAAGATGGAGTCCTTGTGGTTGATTTTCGGAAGTCCTAGTACAAAGTTCATGGAGATGTCTGTCCAGGGCACAAAAGGAACTGGTAATGGCATGTAAGAACCTTGCTGATGTATCTTGGATTTAGCCCATTTGCAGATAAGGCACTTAGCATAGTGAGCCTATACATCTCGTCGCTGGTGGGATCAGTAGAAATGCTCCTTAAATATGCTTAATGTCTTGTCGATTCCAAAATGACCCATTAATCGTCCTCCGTGGGCCTCTCTCAGAAGTAGCTCTCGAATCGATCCTCTCGGGATGCAGAGACGATTGTCCTTAAAAAGGAATCAGTCAAACAAATAGAAGTTATTGTAGGTGCCCTTGTCGTGCTCCTGGTATGACTGAGTGAAGTCGGCGTCTTCAGCATACGGCTCTTTGATCATCTCGAATCCCATAACCTTTGATTCCATCACGGAGATGAGATTGTATCTTTGGGATAAGGCGTCAGCCACAACGTTGTTCGTTCCCTTTTTAAACTTGATGACGTAGGTGAAGGTCTCAAAATACTCTAGCCAACGAGCATGCCTCTTCTTAAGTGTAGATAGTCCTTTAAGGTGTTGGAGTGTCTGATGGTCGGTGTGAATCACGTACTCCCTGGCAAGTAGATAGTGCTGCCAAGTCTCTAAGGCGTGGACCAATGCATAGAGCTCCTTGTCGTAGATCGGATAGTAAAGAGCGGCTCCACTTAACTTCTCGCTGAAGTAGGCGACGGGTCTTTCGCCTTGGGTCAGGACTGCTTCTATGCCGATTCCTGAAGCATCGCATTCAACTTCGAAGGTCTGGTTGAAGTCGGGAAAGACTAAGACTGGGGCGTGGGTGAGGCGTTCCTTAAACAGCTTAAAGGACTTTTCCTGATCGGAACTCCAACAAAATTCTTGGTTCTTCTTTATCGCAGAGGTTAATGGACCGGCGATTGTGCTAAAGTCTCAGACGAACGGTCGATAGAAAATAGCGAGTCCGTGGAAGATATGGACGTGGCTGGCATTCGTCAGTGTGGGCCACTCTTGTACAGCCTTGATCTTCTCGTCGTCCACTCGGAGTCCTTGTGAACTCACGATGAATCCAAGGAAGACGACTTGGTATGTGCAGAATGTACATTTTATGAGGTTTGCGTACAACTGATCTCTCTGGAGGGTGGTGATAACGGCCTCTAGGTGCTCCAAATGATCTGAGTAAGTCGTACTATAGACGAGAATATCCTCGAAGTAGACTACTACGAACTTGCCAATGAACGGTCGAAGGACTTGGTTCATAAGGCGCAAGAATGTGCTTGGGACGTTGGATTGGCCGAACGGCATTACTAACCACTCATAAAGACCCTGCTTGGTCTTGAAGACCGCGCCTCCGCTTAATTCGTCTAGCATGTCGTCCAAGCGCGGAATGGAGTGCCGGTACTTGATCGTGATGTCCTTGATGGGGCGACAGTCGACGCACATCCTCCAGCTCCCGTCCTTCTTTGGTACAAGTAGGACAGAGACGACACAAGAACTAAGACTCTTTCTGACGTAACCTTGAGCCATAATGTCCTAGACATGCCGTTCTAATTCTTTAGCCTCCTCGGGGTTGACTCGGTATGCGAGTCGTTTAGGTAGTTGAGCTCCAGGAATGATGTCGATATGGTGCTCAATGCCTCAAATGGGTGGGAGGCCGGCTGGGATCTCGTCTGAGAATACGTCGACATATCTCTCTAACAGGGCTCAGACCTTGGTAGGTAAGGTGCTCTCTGTGCTAGACGTGTGTAGGCTCTCTCTCTGTAGAGCATCAGGACGAGTTGGGTTCCCTTGATACGGATGGCTTTCCTCATGTCTGCCACATTGATTAGAAAATTTTCTTTGTGGGCATGTTGGTCTTTTGCCATCTTGGAGACATTGGTGCCAAGTTGTATCTACGCCTGTCGTGGACAAATGAGTAGAAGTTGGTCCGTCCGTTGTACTTAGTCTCTCAGTCGAATTGCCATGGTCGTCCTAGGAGAAGATGTCCAGCTGACGTCGGGACGACATCGCATGTGACCTGGTCTTGGTATATGCGATGCTGAATGAGACTTTAACTTGATCCAAAATGTATAACTTCGTCTTGTTGTTCAGCTCGCAATTTATAGGGCTTAGGATGCTTGGTCACAGGAAATCCTAGCTTCTCCACCATGTACTTGCTCGCGGCGTTGGTGCAGGACATTTCGTCTATAATCAACGAGCACACTTTCTCAAGGATGGTACATTTAGAGTGGAAAATGTTTTCTCGCTGTTCTACCTCTTTCGGCTCAAATTTCGAGCTGAGAACTCGTCTGATAATGCATTTCTCCGGAATTGGCATACTCTATTTCGTCGTCGGACTGCTGATGAGTCGTAGGGGCTGGCTTCTCATGCTCGTCCTTGGACTCCTAGTCTCCTGAGGCAGTCAGTAACATTGTCTGTTAAGTGGGACATTCTCGGGACATGTGTCCTCTTCCCTTGCACTTGAAGCATATAATCTTGCTGCTCCGCTAGGGCTGGGTCAGAGTGGTCGTGTAAGTGGTCGGCTTTGGGGCAGCTGGGGTGGCCCTGGTAACCGAGCTGCTGACCACGACTTTTCCCTTAAGGCACAGGTCAATGGGCCAGGTCGTCCGTTCAAACGGCTTGGAGCCGGTGTTCCAGGTACTCTTAGGTCGAGAAGGTGCAGTTAACTTCCGTTTATTGCACTTTTCTATCTGGACCACTAAGTGGAATAACTCGCCTAGATCATGGTAATGCTAATCTTTTGGGCGATGAATTCGTGCAATCCGTCGATGAATTGGGCCATTAGACTCTCCTTGGACTCTTCTACGTCAAGTCGGTTGCGGAGGTGCTCGAATTCATCCAAATATTCTGACACTGTCTTACTACATTGGGTCAGGCGTCTGAAACGTCTCTGAAGTTCACGGTGGAAATGAGGTGAGACATAGCATCTCCTCATGATCTGGGTGAGCTCGACCCAAGAGGTCAAGGTACCCTTCTGAGCTCTCCTGCGAGCTGTTACTTATCGATCCCACCACGCCAGTGCGTGACCAGTGAACTGAGCCGTTGCTAAGGCGACTCTACAGGGATCATCGTAGTTATAGTACTCGAAGAGTAACTCCATCCTCTTCTCCCAATCTAAGTACTCCTCGAGATCAACTTTTTCTGAAAAGGGAGGTGGGTTCATTTTTACTTCGGGGTAGTTCAGGGGCTGTCAGGGTGGTTGCATGGGCTCGTCGTAGTACTGATCTCGACCCATTCCCTGGTGGGCCGCCTCTGGTCTGGCAGGTTGGTACAGTGGTGTTGGGGGTGGCGCGGGGGCTGGTGTAGGCGCAGGCTGCTCTAATCGCTCGAGACGTGTTGCTATGGTCGACATCTGTGCAGTCAACAATTGCAGTAGCTGCATCATGGCTTGTTCTGACCCGACGTTGACTCATCACTCCCTGACATATTTCCTTTTTTGAGAAAATGAAATTTTCAAAAAAGAAAACTTTTCCAAAAAGGAATCTTGCAGAATTGGAAACTTTCCTATTATGGAAAGGTTCCACAAATATTATGTTTATTTTTATTATTTATTAAATTTAAGTCTATTTAAAGAAACTACCTAAATGCAAAAAAGAAAATTTATAGAAAAAGGAAACTATCCTAAAAATAAAAATATGGCTTAAGGCTAAAAGGAAACTAATAAATGGCAAGTATCCTAGAAATTAATGCCTAAATACTAAAAAGAAAACTATACTAAACTAAAAGGAAAACTAATCAATTGCCTAATTTCATAAAAGTAAACTATCATAAACTAAAAGGAAAATCTAATTATTGCCTAAAAGTTTTAAGAAAACTTCCTAGAAGGTTTTGGTAAATTTCCTAAACTAATTCCTAGCCTAATGAAAAATTGGAACTAATTAATTCTATGCCTAAAATGTTTGGAGAAATTTCCTAAAAACTATATGTTAAGAATCTGGACACAATGAATGTTTGCAGACCTAGCCGCCTAATGCAGAACTATGGAACTCAATTTGCAGGTTGTAGGATGACTTGGGGGCTAGAGATGAAGCGCTAAGGCTCGGTGCAGGCTACGCAGGGGGGGAGAACTAGCTAAGCGCGGGACACGGGGGGGGGTTAAACTAGCTAAGCGGCTTGGTACAAGGGTTCTAAGAGGAACCTAACACTAGCGATTGGTGGAACCTAGGGTTAAGATACACGGAGGGGATCCTAGGCTACACGGAACGTGTCATAGGCGCGAGACCTAGACTACTCGGGCAGGTGCCTTTCGACAAGCATAGGACGTGGACCTAAGCTATAATACACAACACATGGAGCAAAGGAACTAAGGTGCGGTTCTACACTAGCGAATGCACGAGAGAACAAGACCTAAACCTAGCAAACAACACTCTCGTGTAGTCCAAATACTTGGGCGAACGATTTCTCAAGATGAAATTAGTGTTCTAGGTGAGTTTTCTAAGTTCCTAATTTGTTTTAAACAACCTTAAACACTTTTGTCTTAAAAAAATAAACAACAAGCAAGCAATCAATTTCTTCTCTTTTTTTATAGATAAAATATAACAAAGTTTATGGATTGATAGAACCTGATTTTTTTTTTGTATTTTTGTGGTAGGAGTCTTGTTTCCTTCACCTTCTTACCGAGAACCTCAGGGAAAAAGAAAAAGAAACAAAATCAAAAGAAAAACAGTTGCAACAAAAAAAAATCAGTAAGATAGAAAAGGATAGAATCAACTTGATGAGCAAGAGCTTTAAGCTCTGATACCAGATGATGCAAGAACTGTGTGGTGGCTGTCCTTTAACCGATAAGCTTAGGTTGCTGGACAGAAGAGATGGAAGCGAAGGGTGGATGGATGGGACCACACAAGCTATGAAAAAGGCTTGTGATACTCCAAGAACTTCAACCAATGATTAGTTCAAGTACACAGATGCTCCAAGGACACTTGGTGGCGGCACCTAGGTTGTTAGACAAAAAGTCTTAGGTTTTTGTTTTGTTCTAAATTGCTTGTTATTTTTATTAATGAATTTTCCAAATGCTTATATAATGTCTTGTTACAAATTAGGCTAAATAACATGATGTTTAGCCACTTAAGAAATAATAAAAAAACAACATGCAGTTTGTTTATTGGCTAATTTAAAGGGAATTTTGGGCATAAGTAGCCAACATGACTCATAAACCCAAATAACACACTTAGTCTGAAAATATAATTAAGAATAGAAAAGCCCAGTAAATACTTAGGCAAAAATCGATGATGATTTGTGAATGGTGTGGAGTTGTGAACAAGTCTTCACCGTCTTGCGCACTAAGAGTATTGCCTCATTAAAACTTTCTTCGGAAAACCCAGTGGAACAAAACCGAAGATAGAAAAAAGAGTACAATTTCCTAGCACAACTTTTGGTTTCTCTACCGGATGGAAATGGTAAAGACACCGGAAGAAGAAGAATCTTTGAGAAGGAACCTCCATTGTTCCTTGTCCGGCTTGAATGGTTTGGTTGGTCCTGACACGGTCTGGTCGGATGGTCCTGGCAAGGTCGGATCTAGCACGGTCGGCTCTGTCACAGTCACGGTCGGTCTGGAGCTAGGGCTGGTCGGTCTAGTCGGTACGAGTCCCTCTCCGGTTCCACTCTCCAATAGCATGCTGAGCTTGTCTCCTAAAGCCTTCCTCTTGGACCGTGTGTGAGGTCCTGGTGGGATGACCGGTGGGGTAGCTGGGATGATGTCCTCATCATTAGAGAGAATAGAGAAAATGAAAATTTTATTAGAGAATGAGATTATGATCTCTTAGGTTATAAGTGAGGAGAGAGAGACCTATTTATACTAACTTAGTCTAAGCCTTTCTGGCTACAAGAGAGACTAATACATATTTAGTTACAAGGATATCCTAACTTAAGTGACAAACACTCTCCTTCGCTTTCTAACCTAGGCGCCAAATATCCCATTTTGTCTCTTCTTCATTTAGACACTCCCCATTAAGCTTATGTCATGAAGAATGACTAAGCTTGGATCATGAAGCATTACCTCATTAAAAACATAAAGAAGGAAAACCCAATAGGACAAAACATTTTCTAGGAAAAGAGTATAACACTCCATGATCAGATTCAGTGTTGTGGAAGAGAAGTAAGTCAAAGTCTTGGATATATGGACTCGCCAACCTTAGAAGTAGTAGCTTTGGTGAACACATCAGCTAGTTGATCTGAGCTCTTAGTGTAGCAAGGTATAATAACTCCTTTCCAAATAGTTTCTCTCACTTTATGGTTTGGTTCTCTCATGAAACACAGAGTTTGAAGGTATGTGTATTGCTGCTTGATGTCATAATGAAATGTGATTGGCGCCTCTATTGTCACTCCAAGGTCTTGTAAGCTTCCTCATTGCTCTATACTTAGATTCAGCACTTGAGCATGAAACAAATTTTTGCTTCTTAATCTTCCAAATAACTACGTTCCCACCTATAAGAGTGCAATAGCCGGTTGTGGACCTCATGTCCAATATATCACCTGACCAATCTGCATTACAATAACCAACTACATTTGTGTTTCCATTATTACCCATCCATATACCTTGATTATGTGTGCCTTTTAAGTATCTCAAGATCCTATGAATCATCTCCCAATGCCTTGTCTTTGGGTCTTGCATATGTTGAGATACCTGATTAACTGCAAATTACAAATCAGGTCTAGTGATGGTTAAATATATTACCTTACCAACAACCTTTCTATACATCTTTTCTTCATTAAACTCGTCATCTTCTAGATCCCCCTGAGGTTCTACTTTGTAGCCTTCTTTTAGTGGGGTTTTGGCTGATTTAGCTTCTAGCATTCCTGTAGAGGTTAATAAATCCAATACATATTTTATTTGTGAGAGAAATAGTTTCCTTAAACCTACATCAATTCCTAAGAAGTATTTTAGTTCTCCTAGGTCTTTGATATCAAACACACCTTTTAAATATTCTTTAGTAGATGTTATCCCTACTTTATCACTTCCATATATGATTATGTCATCAACATAGGTGAGAATTACAATGATCCCATCCTTACTCTGAAGTGTAAATAGAGTGTGTTATACTTCTGACCTTTTGAAGTCTCTGTCCCTTAAGGTCACATTCAGCTTATGGTACCAAGCTATAGGGGATTGTTTTAAACCATATATAGCTTTCCTTAGCCTCAGTGTGTTGTCAGTTCCCACTTGATCTTATAAACCTGGTGGTGGTGTCATATACACTCTTCTTCTAGTTCACCTTGCAAAAATGCATTTTTAACAGCCATTTGCCATAGTTACCAATCCAGTTTAGTAGCAAGTGATAAAAAAACATTAACAGAGTGAAATTTAGCTACTGAAGCAAAAGTATCACAATAGTATTCACCATAAGTCTGTGTGAATCCTCTAGCCACCAACTTAGCTTTGTATTTATTTATCTCACCATTATTTTTATACTTAATGGTGAATATCCATTTAGAACTTACAGACTTTTTTCTTTTTGGTAATGTGGTTGGCGCATATGTTTGGTTCTTCTCCATAGCTTGGCATTCAGCTTGAACAGCTTCTCTCCACTCCTTAATAGTCATTGCTTCCTCATAGCTTCTTGGAATCTGCTCTTTATCAAGACTTAGAGTAAATGCAACATAATAAGCAGGTATATGAACTAAATTACATATTCTCTGATCATGGTGAACTACTGCATTGTGATTGTAGTAGAACTTGGGTGGAAATCTATGCCTTGTGCTTCTTCTAAAGGCAACAGTCGGTTCTCCTTGAGTTGTATTGTCTTCTTTTTCTAATGTTTGTACAAGGTTAGGTTGAATATCTCTTTGTCTTTTTGAAGCTGAAACAAGTGTAGGTTCATCATCCTCTTTTGAATCATATTGATCATGTGTAGATGTTTCTTCCTCTCGTGATCAAGAGGATGAACTTCAGCATCCAAGGGCCGTGAGTGTACCTGCGTTGGAGGCACTTGAATCACTTGTTGTAGAGCAGGTAGAGGGATTGGCGCCTGTTATGAAGGTGGCCGTGAGCTTGGCGCCTGTTGTGGCACTTTTTGTGGAGCAGGACGTGGGCTTGGAACCGGTTGTGGAGTTGGTGGATTTGCTTGGTTTAGAGATGAAGTAATACCAAAGCTTTCTAGGATCTTTCTTAGGTTCTCAGCTTGGTCAGAAGTTTTTGAGGTGATGTCTTTGAACTTATCTCAGGTTCCTTCTTCATATTAACCTTTGGTTTCATAGAATTTGATATCCCTAGAGACCAGGACTCTTCTATTCTCTGGATTGTAGCATTTATAGCATTTTTGTGTTGATGAGTAACTAATGAACATTGCTTTGGTAATTTTTTCTTCTAATTTGTTCATTTGTTCACCTAGTACTAAGACAAACCAAATACACTCAAATACTCTTAGATGTTCAAGAATATGTTTTGTTTGATTGAGTACCTCAAATGAAGACAAATCATCTAGAACTTTAGTAGGAGTTCTATTGATTAGATAGCATGCTGTCATAAGTGCATCTCTCCAAAATCACTTGGGCACTTTCATGTAGAACATCATGGATCTCACCACTTCCATCAAATGTCTGTTCTTCCTTTCAGCTACTCCATTTTGTTGAGGAGTGTCGGGACAGCTTGTTTAGTGTTATTCCATACTTTGAAAGATGTCCTCGAAACTTGTGGCTAGTGTATTCACCACCATTATCTTATCTAAAACACTTTCTTTTGGCATTGTATTGGTTAGTCACATAAGTTTGAAAGTTGATAAAAGCTTCTAGCACCCAATTGTTAGATTTAATCAAGGTAACCCATGTATACTTAAACTTTTCATCTACAAAAGTAACAAAATATTTATGGTTTGAAAGGAGATGTCCAAACATCAGAGTGTACTAAATAAATAAAAATGCTTATAAGTGTGTGTGTAGATTTTTGAAAAACTGTTTTACAATGCTTAACTAAAATGCAAACTTCACAGAATTCATTTTGAAACTTTATGCTAGGCATTAACAATTCTAAAACTCTAGCATGTGGGTGCTCTAATCTAGCATGCCATAGATCAGATTGCACACTACTATCTACACTAGCTACACATGATTTTGATGCATCACTCATTTTAAGATCTTCAAGCACATACAAGTCATTCCTAGTAGTTCATTTTCCTAAAAATCTTCTAGTTTCAATTCGTGAAAGAAGAAATCATTATGACCAAATATAACATGACAGTTCAAATCAGTGGCAGCTCTTTTAACAGATAATATGTTAGATGTGAATGATGGCATATATTAGATTCTTTATTAAACAACTTTAACTTTCCTATTCCTTTGATAGACACTTTAGTTCCATAACACATTTTCTAAGGCAGGTTCTAGGTTCTCAATCAAATCTAGATCAATAATCATGTGATGAAAAGTTCCAGAATCTACTATCAAAGGTTTAGAATCACTAGAAATTTGAAAAGAGGCATGAAAGTATTTACCAATCACATTACAAGAGTTTAAGGCCTTGATAAGGGCTTCTAGGTCAGATCTTTTGACATATTCTTATTGAGTTATCATGGTGGAGGATGATGGCGCTGTGGTTTGAGCTTGAACAAGGCCAGACATTGGAGAGAAGGAGACACCAGCTTGGTGTGAACTCCCGGCTTGGTAGGAAGAAGAACCGCCAGCGCCAGCTTGGTGTGAGCTCCCGGCTTGGTAGTGACCAGAACCGCCAGCTTGATTGGAACTTCCAGCTTGAAAGTTCCTCATTATGGCCCTTGACTGTCATGGGTTGAGTTCAGGTTGAAGAATCCAGCACTCCTTCTTTGAATGACCCATCTTTTTAAAAATTGTCACAGATTACCTTCTTTTTCTCTTCAGGTTTGTAAAAACTCTTGTGAGCAATGGCCAGTTCTTCTTTGTGTCCAAACAGTCCATGAGAACCTTGTTATATTTGTATCTTCACACACATCCTTATGACTTGGTAACTTGTCTTCTCTTAGCAAATGTTTTATCAAATTTGTATAGCTAGAGTTAAGGGTCATAAGGATTTCAAATACCTTATCTTGCTCTCTTCTTTCATTGAGAGTGATAGGATCAATTGTGTCTGGTCTGAGCATGTCCAATTCAGCCCACAAGGCTCTAAATGTCCCATAGTGTTTGGTGAACTCTACTTCTTTTTGTCTGAGTTCATTCAAGGACTTCTTTACCTCAAAAATTCTCATGAGATTTGAAGTGTTACCATAAACATTTTTGACGTTCTCCCACAGGTCCTTGGCATTCTCACAGTATGAGTAAGCTTCTAAGAGTGATCCTTCAAGCGAGTTCTGTAGGATGGAAAGGACAAGCTGGTCATCTTGAAACCATTTTCCCAACATATCAGCATCCTCCTTGTCTTGATCACCTCGAGCTTCACTTTTAAAGGCCATTAATGGCACCTTATTTTGTAGGATATGAGACCACAAAACCCTGCTGCACAGGGTGGTCTTGATTATTCTTGACCATAGGAGATAATTGACTCCATTTAAGATCACTGAAGCTTGAATGTTTTTATTAAACTCCATGTTAATTTTGTATAATTAAAAAAAAATCAGGCAGATGAAATTAAGACAGCCTGTTTCCGTTGTTATAACTGTTTCTTGATCCTCCTGTAACAAGGAACTAACTAATCTCTAACCACTCCCAACAACCTATAACCACTGCCTGGCACTTAACTACTAACCGCAAGTAACAACTTGTATAACTACTAACCACTAACTGCTTCTCAACCAATTGGCCTAATAACCTTCAACTACCTAACTGCCTTTCTAACCACTTAACTAACCAAGATCTAGGCAGTTTTAATTAGTTTTAACCACCTAACTGATTAGTTACATAATAACCAACTTAATCTACCCTTTTTAAAAAAAAAAAATAGTTTTCAAGAAAGTAGTTCTTGAAAACCAAAGCAGAATTGATTGGTCTAAAAACTTCCAAATACCTTCCTAAGGACTTAAGCTAACCATTTCTTATTTCAATAATTGATTCTATTAAGTATATATACTTAAAATTTCTTGAAAACTAGAGAACACCTTGAATCCAAAAAGGAAAGTTAATGGACTTCTTGAATTGTAGATTATGGTCTATCTTGTGAAGAAGTGGAGCAAGATGAGGCTGAAACCACAAGGTTTTGAAGGTGTATTATTTGCGACAATGGTGGTGCAGCAAAGAGGTTAGGTACTTCTTTGATCAAAGAAGATCTTCAAGCGGAGTGTTGATCGTAGATTTCTGTTTGCTTGGGTGAGGAGATCGGCGGTTTCTGATGATATTTCAACAAGAATACCTTCTCATGATCAAGAGATAATGATCTTCTCTTGTAATCTCCAGAAGTGAAAACAGATGACAAAGAATTGATATTTGGAGATGTAAAAGTATTAGAATGAAAAGATTAAGAGATTTTGATTAAGAATTGCTCTGACATGAAAGAATGTAAGATTTATAGAGAAAAGATGAACAAATTTACCAGAATGAGAGAGAGATTGAGAGAGATTAGAGAGAATTGAAAGAATGAAAAATTTATTAGAGAATGAGAATATGATCTCTTAGGTTACAAGTGAGGAGAGAGATACATGTTTATACTAACTTAGTCTAGTCCTGTTTGGCTACAAGAGTAGACTAATACATATTTGGTTACATGGATAACCTAACTTAAGTGACAAACACTCTTCTTCCCTTTTTAACCTAGGCGCCAAGTATCCCCTTTTGTCTCTTCTTCATTTCAACATGATATTTGTCAGTACACGGCCATCAGACCTCCATCGAAAACAAAACCCTGTCGGACGAAAACATGGCCCGTCGGATATCCACCTGAAATTTTCTGATAATAGTCCGACAGGTGCATTTTTCGACAGATATCCGAGGGTATCCAGCTGTATGAAAGTCTGTCAGGATCCCGTCGGAAATATCAATGAGTTTTTTTATAGATTTTCTATTTTTGACAATATAGATCAGATGATGAAATCTGTCAGAAATATCTGAATTCAACGAATTTTTGACGGATGTGAATTTGACAGATTTTCGATGGATTTTGCCATCTGATTCTGACTGTTTGTTGTAGTGTGTGAAAAAGTTCGACATTCAGTTTGTCCAAACTGGTAAAGCGATAAAACAAAAGTACCAGAAGCAAAGGTGAATTCTAGAATCAAGTATTGTAATGCAATAAAATTGAGGAGTAAAAAGTGCATCATTCTATAGCAAAAATCATGAAAACCCCAAAAGTGACAGCGGAGCATGCTGAGGAGCACCTTGTCACGGACCGGACATTCAAGATGTCCTTGGGTCGTAACAAGGACGTCCATCCCGCAACAAGAGAAGACTGTCCAGGTTCAATGTATGGAAGATTCTTCACCAAATCCGGGATCCCTAAGAATCCGCCCTCAATCGCTAAAGATCCGTCTGGGATCCCTTAGAATCCGCCCGGGATCCCTAAGAATCCGTCCATACATATGAGTATCTTTGTAATATCCATTGGATTAGTTTAATCTCCACTGTCCATTCTGAAGGTGTTTTGTATAAATAGGGGTGATATCTCTCATTTGTAATCATCTAGCATTTTCATCAATATATGAGATATTGAGAGCATTTCCTTCTTGTTTTCTGAGTTTCTCTTATTTTTCTAAGTTTTCTTTGAGAGTTAGGCTGCCTAGACCGTTTGTCTAAACTCAAACCAGTCTAGGGCCGCACGGTTTGATCCTCTAAAATCAAGTCCGTGACAAGTGGTATCAGAGCCAGGTTCTATCAAAATCGAAGAAGAGATGGCGGGACACAATGAAGAAGGTGTTATCGTGGGGAATGATGGTATGGACGAGAGGGGACGAGAGGTCTTCGCTCCTGATGTTCCAAAGAAGAAGCGTGACAAGAGCAGGGTCCGAGATGAGCTTGGAGCCCTGAGCACCACAGTGACGGAAATGGAGGAGAGACTCGAAAAAGTCGAGTACTCCACCACCGAGCTAGAGAGCATGGTTTTCACTGCGATCGAAGGAATTAAGGAGGACGTTGGTGGAGTGGAGACAAGATTCCACCAATTTGAAGAAAACGTGTTGGGAGCAGTCCATGCATTGCGAGTGAGCATCGAGGCGATGCAAGAAGACCTTGTGTTGTCAAAAAAGGCGGTTGCCAATGCAGGTACTAGCAATGCGGGCGCAGTAGAGTGGATTACCCTAGGCCCTCATGTTTTGATGGGGCTCGGGATGCCAAGGAAGTTGAGAATTTCCTGTGGCAAATGGAGCAATACTTTGATAATCTCGGTCTAGGAGACGAGATGGCAAAGATCAAGGCGGCCACATCCTACCTTACGGATACGGCCATGCTTCGATGGCGAAGGCGTCACTGTGACATTGAACGAGGAGTGTGTCGGATGGACACATGGGACGAGTTCAAGAAAGAACTGAAGCGTCAGTTCTACCCAGATAATGTGGTCTACGAGGCCAGGAGGAAGCTGATAGAACTCCGGCAAAGAGGTAATATCCGAGACTATGTTAAGGAATTTACAACTCTTACGCTACAGATTCCTAACCTGTCCGACCAAGACTTGGTGTTCCATTTCGTTGATGGACTCCAAGGGTGGGCAAAGCAAGAGTTGCAGCGCCGCGGGTGTAAGTCCGTAGATGAAGCCATTGCAACAGCAGAATCCCTTTCGGACTTCTACGTCCATAACCAACCAGAACCCTACAAGAAAAGGGTGGTGATGGAGAAAAGAAGGACCAACCAGCACCGACTTACACTCGAAACCAAAAGAAGAGCTCGGTACAAGAAGACTATGAAGCAAAGAAGCGCTCTTTTGTTCCAAGGAGTGGTTGCTATGTCTGTAAGGGGCCACATCCTGCGAGGGATTGCCCCAAACTGGGGTCATTATCGGCCCTCATTGAGCAGGAAGAGGCTCGTACCCACGAGGAAACAAGCGTGCTTGGGTCCTTACAGCGGCTCAATGCTCTAAAGGAGACAGCCACATCCAAGAGTACAAGAAAGGACTTGATGTACGTGGATGTGAACATCAACGGGCAGGAGGCCCAAGCGATGGTTGATACTGGTGCAACACATAACTTCATCTCTGAGGAAGAGGCGAAGAGACTCGGACTACGATGGACCAAGGTATACGGTTGGATTAAGGCCATGAATGCACCCGCCAAGCCCATTCATGGTGTTGCACATGGAGTTGAGCTGAGAGTTGGAGCATGGAAAGGTACGGTGAAGTTTTCCGTCGTACCTATGGATGATTTCAAGGTAGTGTTAGGCCTTGAATTTCAAAGGCAAGTATCGGCGATCCCAATGCCTGCCTTTAGCACGGTGTGCATCCTTGAGAAGGGTTCGATGTGCATGATTCCTACTGTGGACATTGCAAGTGATGGAGAAGTTAGACAACTTTCGGCCATGCAATTGTCCAAAGGAATCAAGAAATGCGAGCCAACATATCTCGCCATGTTGAAGATGGACGACGAGTCTGAAAGAGTGTCTGTCATCCCTCCCATGATCGAGAAGGTCCTTGAGCAGAATAAGGACATGATACTGGCTAAGTTGCCCAAAGAATTACCGCCTAGAAGAGAGGTGGAGCATCAGATCGAGCTGGAAGTTGGGGCCAAACCACCTGCGATGGACCCATATAGAATGGGTCCCTCTGAGTTGGCGGAGCTGAGGAAGCAACTCGACGAGTTACTTTCAACGGGAATACTGAGACCGTCAAAGGCCCCATATGGCGCCCCGGTGTTATTTCAGAAGAAAACGATGGATCCTAGAGGATGTGTGTGGACTATCGAGCACTGAATAAGGTAACCATAAAAAATCGTTACCCTATCCCATTGATCGCAGATCTGTTTGATAGGTTGGATAGTGCCAAGGTCTACACCAAAATGGACCTGCAGAAATGATGAGGACATCGTACCAACGACTGCACCACGAGTCCCACAAGGACCACTGACACGTTCCAAGGCTCGAGCTTTGGGAGACAAGTTCAACCAGCTAATGAAGCAGGCAGATGCCCAGAAGACCACGGATGAAGGCCCACCAGACAGCTCAGGAGTTCAGCAAGGCCCGTTTGTTTCAGCTAAGGAACATTGGAGGTTCCTACTCGAAGACTCTTCCACCTCCGGTGTCTTTACCATCACCATTCGGTAAAGACACCAAAAGACGTGCTAAGAGGAATTGTACTCCTTTTCCTATCTTCGGTTTTGTCCCACTGGGTTTTCCGGAGAAGGTTTTAATGAGGCAACACTCTTAGTGCGCAAGACGACGAAGACTTGTTCACACAATCCGCCACCCTTCACAAGTCTTAGTCAAATTCGGCCTTATTTCATCAAAAAGGCTTATCTATCTCATTTCTTCATTATTTAGACTAAGTATGAGTTTAGGGCCTTAAGCCCATATTTTTATGTTTAAGTCATTAGGCCTTAAGCCATTGTTTTTCTACAGCAAAAAGAACTACATGCTGTTTTTATTTGCACTACTTGTTGTTTGGGTTAACATCATGTTGTTTACCCTAAGTTGTATATACAAGGCCTATATAAGCCTCACGACTTGCAAGTAATAAGACAACTCGAATTTTAACAAAACAAAACCCTAGAATACTTCTAAACTGATGGCTGCCTCTCTCCTTGGAGAAGCTTTGATGTGAGCTAAGGTGGTGGTGCAACTGTTGATCGAGAAACTCGAGACCTTCAGGAGCAAAGCGATGGAATGGGTGGATTGAAAGGACCACACAAGCTGCGGAAGACTTGTGATACACCAGGGTGATTCTCCTTGGCAAGAAGAATCCGTGAGGCAAGCTCTCCAAAGGGAGTTGTAGCCGCCAACTTGTTTAGAGACTAGGGTTTTTGTTTCATAAAAATCGTGTTGTATTTCTCATTCTAAGTGATGAGGCTTATATAAGCCTTATGGTTACAACTTAGGGTAAACAACATGATGTTTTCCCAAAACAACAAGTAGTGTAAACTAAAACGGCATGTAGTTCTTTTTGCTGTATAAAATAAAAGGGCTTAAGTCCTAATGACTTAACCATAAAATATGGGCTGAAGGCCCTAAACTTATACTTAGTCTACAAAAGAAAGAAATGAGATAGATAAGCCTTATATAGGAGTAAAAGGCCGAATTTGACTAAGACTTGTGAAGGTGTCGGATTGTGCGAACAAGTCTTCGTCGTCTTGCGCACTAAGAGTGTTGCCTCATTAAAACCTTCTTCGGAAAACCCAGTGGGACAAAATCGAAGATAGGAAAAAGAGTACAATTTCTTAGCACGTCTTTTGGTGTCTTTACCGAATGGTAATGGTAAAGACACCGGAGGTGGAAGAGTCTTCAAGCAGGAACCTCCAATGCTCCTTAGCTGAAGTGAACGGATCCGGCTGGTCTTCTGAGCCGTCTGGTGGCTCCTCATCCGTGAGCTCCTGGTCGTCTGCGTGTTCCATGAGCTGGTTGAACTTGTCTCCTAATGCTCGTGCTCTGGATCGTGTCAAAGGCCCTGGTGGAACTCGTGGTATAGCTTGTGGTACGATGTCCTCATCATTCCCTCCCTCTTCAGGTGCTTTGGTCTCCAAAGCAAAGTCGTCACCTGCATCAAATAACTCCAAGTCAGCAACATTAAACGTAGTAGACACATTATACTCACCTGGAAGCTCCAGTTGGTAGGCGTTGTCGTTGATGCGTCGCAGGACTCGGAATGGGCCATCTCCACGTGGTGCTAGCTTGCTCTTACGCCGTTGGGGAAAACGTTCGGGTCGTAGATGTAACCAGACCCAATCTCCCTCGTGGAAGACCACGTGCCTCCTTCCCTTGTTGGCGTGTTTTGCTGTCTAGGCATTCCTTCGTTCCAGGTTTTCTTTGACTTCCCGGTGTAAGCGCTTGACATATTCCGCTTTGTCTTCGCCTTCTAAGCTGACGATCTCACCAAGTGGAATAGGGGCGAATTCGATCGGTGTAGTGGGGTTGAAGCCGTAGACAATCTCAAATGGTGTCTTTTTGGTGCCGGAATGAACTGCTCTGTTGTAGGCGAACTCGACATAAGGGAGACACTCGAGCCAATTCTTCAGGTTACGACCAATCGTCGCGCGCAACATCTGAGATAAGGTTCGGTTGACCACCTCGGTCTGACCATCCGTCTGTGGGTGATATGCCGTCGAAAAGAGTAGACTGGTGCCAAGTTTCTTCCACAGAACCCGCCAGAAGTGACTGAGAAACTTAGTGTCCCTGTCGGACACAATGGTGCGGGGAATGCCATGTAGACGAACGATCTCTCGGAAGAACAGGTTCGCTGTATGAATCGCATCGTTCGTCTTGTTGCAAGGTATGAAGTGCGCCATCTTCGAGAAACGGTATACGACGACGAGTATGGAGTCCTTGTGATGGACTTGAGGTAAACCCAAGACGAAATCCATGGAGATATCCGTCCAAGGAGATGACGGAACTGGAAGTGGCGTGTAGGGGCCTTGAGGATGCATCTTAGACTTAGACCGTTTGCAGACAAGGCATTTTTCGCAATGGGCTTCCACATCACGGCGTTGACGAGGCCAGTAGAAGTGTTCCTTGAGCATGCTCAAGGTCTTGGCGACGCCAAAGTGTCCCATCAATCCGCCTCCATGAGCTTCCCTGAGTAGAAGTTCGCGAACTGAACCGCCTGGGATGCAAAGACGTTTGTCCTTTAAAAGGAAACCGTCAAACAGGTAGAAACGTGTGTATTTGCCCTGTCCGTGCTCCTTGAAGGCTTCTTTGAAATCGTGGTCTTCAGCATAAAGGTCCTTGAGCATTTCAAATCCCATAACCTTTGACTCCATGACCGAGATCAAGCTATGCCTTCGGGAAAGTGCATCTGCGACGACATTTTCCGTACCCTTCTTGTACTTGATGACATACGGAAATGTCTCGATAAACTCCAGCCACCAGGCGTGTCTCTTCTTTAGGGTCGTCTGCCCTTTGAGGTGTTGGAGTGTCTGATGGTCCGTGTGTATAACGCATTCTCGCGAGAGCAAGTAATGCTGCCATGTCTGTAGAGCTCGGACCAAAGCGTACAATTCCTTATCGTACGTGGGGTAGTTGAGAGTGCCTACACCTGAAGCGTCGCACTCTACCTCGAAAGTCTTATCGAAATTCGGTAATGTCAGGACAGGTGCTTGCGTGAGTCGTTCCTTTAACAGCTTAAACGACTTTTCTTGTTCTGGGCCCCATCTGAAATCTTGGTTCTTCTTGATAGTCGCTGTCAAGGGGCTGGCGATCGTACTGAAGTCACGTACAAATCGGCGATAGAAACTCGCCAAGCCATGAAAACTTCGGACTTGGCTGGCGTTGGTTAGCGTGGGCCATTCTTGAATAGCACGGATCTTTTCTTCGTCAACTCGAAGCCCTTGTGAGCTGACGACGAATCCAAGAAAGACGACCTGATCCGTGCAGAAGGTACACTTCTTAAGGTTGGCGTATAGCTGTTCCTTTTGAAGTGTCGTGATCACTGTCTCCAAGTGCTCTAAGTGGTCGGAATAGGAAGCACTGTAGACGAGTATGTCGTCAAAGTAGACTACGACAAATTTGCCTATGAATGGCCGAAGGACTTGGTTCATGAGGCGCATGAAAGTGCTGGGTGCGTTGGACAGACCGAAAGGCATAACCAACCACTCGTACAGACCTTGCTTGGTCTTGAAAGTCGTTTTCCATTCATGCGAACCTGATGATATCCGCTCTTGAGGTCAATCTTCGAGAAGATGGATGCTCCGCTTAGTTCGTCTAGCATGTCGTCAAGTCGCGGAATCGGATGCCGGTATTTCACGGTGATGTTGTTAATTGCTCGGCAGTCGACGCACATTCGCCAACTTCCATCCTTCTTTGGTACAAGGAGGACGGGAACGGCGCAGGGGCTAAGGCTTTCTCTGACGTAGCCTTGAGCCATGAGGTCCTGAACTTGTCGCTCAAGTTCTTTTGCTTCCTCCGGTGTGACTTTATAGGCGGGCTTGTTTGGCAGCTGAGCTCCGGGAATGAGGTCGATATGATGCTCAATGCCTCTGAGTGGTGGCAGCCCGGGCGGAATCTCGTCCGGGAAGACGTCCGAATATTTGTCCAGGAGTGCCTGGACATCCGCCGGTAAAAAAGCGCTGGGGGCCTCAGATGCGTTCAAGACCTCTTGATAAAGCATGAGGACGAGCTGGGTGCCGGAGGTGCTTGCAGCCTTTCTCATGTCTGCGACGTTTACGAGGAAGTTCTCTTTTCTGGCATGCTGATCCTTGGCCATCTTGGATTGCATGCCGTGGACTTCCTGGGGGGACATTGGTGCTAGGTTGTACCTACGCTTGTCGTGGACAAAGGAGTAGAAGTTTGTGCGACCGTTGTGAGTGGTCTCTTTGTCAAATTGCCATGGTCGTCCCAATAGAAGATGTCCTGCTGACATGGGAACGACGTCAGACAATACTTGATCCTGGTAGCGTCCAATGCTGAAGGAAACTCGGACCTGGTCGGAAATGTACAGCTCCGTTTTGTTGTTGAGCCAACGAAGTCTGTAGGGCTTGGGGTGCTTTGTCACGGGCAAGCCAAGCTTCTCGACCATGTACTTACTGGCGGCGTTGGTGCAGGAACCGCCGTCAATGATCAGTGAGCAGACCTTTCCGAGAATAGTGCACTTCGAGTGAAAGATGTTCTCACGCTGCTCGATTTCTTCTTGATCCAGGCGTGAGCTGAGAACTCTCCGGATCATCAACATCTCTCCTGAGTCGGCGTATTCGACTTCCCCTTCAGACATGGGGTCCGTCGTGAGAGGATACTCGTCTTGCTCGTCTGCGGAGTCGTAGTCTCCGGAAGCAGTCAAGATCATGGTTCGTTGGTTAGGGCATTCACGAGACATATGCCCTCTACCCTTGCACTTAAAACACGTGATGGCACTGCTCTTCTGGGGTGGACCTGCATTTGTGGCCGGTGGGGCAGGCCTAGGAGTGGTCGCGGGTGCCTTGGTCGGTATGGCGCCGTCCGTGGGTCTCCCTCGAGGTCGCGGGTCACTGGTGGAGGCAGTGCGGTCAAATGCCTTAGGGCTAGTACCCCAAGTGCTCTTAGGTCGGATTGTCGCTGAAGACTTGCGCCGGTTGCTCTTCTCGATCTGAACGGCCAGGTGGAAGAGCTCTCCAAGGTCGTGGTAAGGTTGCAGTTCGATTTTTCGGGCTATCGACTCATGTAATCCGTCGATAAACTGAGCCATGAGACTCTCCTCTGAGTCCTCCATTTCGAGCCTGTTCCGAAGATGCTCGAATTCGTCGAAATACTCAGACACCGACTTGCTGCCTTGGGTAAGGCGTCTGAATCGTCGCTGCAGCTCTCGGTGGAAGTGAGGTGGGACATATCGTCGCCTCATTATCTGAATCAACTCGTACCATGATGTGGGAGTTCCCATTCTAGCTCTCCGGCGAGTGGCTAACTCGCGATCCCACCATGCCAGTGCGTGGTCGGTAAACTGGGCTGTCGCTAGGGTGACTTTGCGTTCTTCGTCGTAGTGGTAGCAGTCGAAGATTAGCTCCATTCGACGTTCCCAGTCTAGGTATTCTTCGGGGTCTAGCTTTCCCGAGAAGGGGGGTGGGTTGAGCTTGATGTCATGGTGGCCGGCTGGTTGCCTGTGTGCCGGCGGTGGATCATCATAATAGGGGTCTCTCCCTAGACCACGGTGGGACGCCTCGGGTCGATCATGGTGGTGCGGGTGGGGATCTTGTCGGTGATGGTGGCGTGTGTGGGTAGCTGTTGCGCGAACCGGCTCCTCCAAATGATCTAGTCGAGTCGTGACGGAGTTTAGCTGGGCAGTGATGGCTTGCAGCATCTGCCTTACCGTGGGGTCGGACTGTCCAGACGGGGATTCATCTCGACCTAACATGTTTCCTTTTCCGAGGAAAAGGAAATTTCAAGAAAAGGAAAGTTTCCTTTTCGGGAAACTTGCAGACTTGAAAACTTTCCTTATATGGAAAATCTCCAAGGATAATATTTTATTTTTAATTTATGTAGAAAAAGGAAAATAACACAAGGAAATAAAAATTAAAAGAAAATTTCTTAAAACAGCAAAGGGAAATGAAAAAAATGAAAATTCTCCTAAATCTAGAAAAAAAAGGAAACCTAGATTATGGAAAATATCCTAAGGATATATTTCCCTAAACTAAGATATGGAAAAGATACTAAAATTAAAAGCTAAATATCTAGGTGAATAAAATCTAAGTATTTCCTAATTCTAAAAAGGAACTAAATATCTATCTATTAATTTCTAGGAAATTTCCTAAAAACTAACTAGACAGATTTCCTAAACTAATCTATTGCCTAAACTTTTTAGGAAAACTTTCTAATAAATCTAGGACACTTAAGGGAAAACTTCTCAAATTATACTAAAGTGCCTAAACTATCATAAACCCTAGCCGCCTAATGCAAGCAGGGAGAACTGGTCGCGAACCTAACCTAGACCAAAGGCGACCCAGAAACACGGCTGGAACAGGGGCGGGACGCGCGGAACGACTGGCGGCTAATGCTGGACGCAACTTAACCTAGGAACCGAACTAGACGGCTAAACGACTGGACACGAGACGCGACTAGCCTAGACCAAGACGCTACACGCGGGACGCGGACACAAGCCCTAACAAGACGGAACGCGGACGTGACCTAACCTAGCAAGGACTCCGGGACAAGCCGCGACCTAAGCTGATGAGCGCTGGACCTAGAACGCGGCTAACAAGAACGCGACCTAAACCTAGATAGACACACGCTGGCAGAAACTACACCTAACGGCACCGTGGGACCTAGACCTCGACACTCGCTAAAACAACCTAAGGGCACAATGCGACCGAGACCTAGACACACGCTACGCGGTTTGGGACAGGAAGGAAGGCTCACGGCTTGGGTGCAAGACGCGAGCGCTGGACACCTAGACCTAGGACACAAGCGGCACAAACAAGCAAGCAGCAAGGACCTAGACCTATGACTTGGCAACTAAGAAACCTAACAAGAACAATCAGCACACAACTCCTTAAGGATTTCAGGTAAGTGAAAGGTGTTCTATGTGTGTTTCTAAAAAAAAATTTCTAGTTGATTTTAAACAACCTAAACAAGATATAATTTTGTTTTTCTTTTCTTAAAAAAAAATTTCTAGCAATAACAACAATGAAACAAACAAGCAAATTTCTTCCTTTTTTGTTTTTTTTTATGAAAACAAGTAAAGGATTGATAGAACCTGATTTTTTTTTTTTTTGTATGGATTGTTTGTGGTAGATGACTTGAATCTTCTCCTTCTTACCGAGAACCTCAAGGGGAAAGAGAAAGGAACAAAATCAAAAGCCAAAAACTTCAAAACAGGACAATAACAAATCGCAAATTAGGAGATGAACAAGGATAGAATCAACCTGATGTCTAAAGAGCTTTTAGGCTCTGATACCAGATGATGTGAGCTAAGGTGGTGGTGCAACTGTTGATCGAGAAACTCGAGACCTTCAGGAGCAAAGCGATGGAATGGGTGGATTGAAAGGACCACACAAGCTGCGGAAGACTTGTGATACACCAGGGTGATTCTCCTTGGCAAGAAGAATCCGTGAGGCAAGCTCTCCAAAGGGAGTGGTAGCCGCCAACTTGTTTAGAGACTAGGGTTTTTGTTTCATAAAAATCGTGTTGTATTTCTCATTCTAAGTGATGAGGCTTATATAAGCCTTATGGTTACAACTTAGGGTAAACAACATGATGTTTCCCCAAAACAACAAGTAGTGTAAACTAAAACGGCATGTAGTTCTTTTTGCTGTATAAAATAAAAGGGCTTAAGTCCTAATGACTTAACCATAAAATATGGGCTGAAGGCCCTAAACTTATACTTAGTCTACAAAAGAAAGAAATGAGATAGATAAGCCTTATATAGGAGTAAAAGGCCGAATTTGACTAAGACTTGTGAAGGTGTCAGATTTTGCGAACAAGTCTTCGTCGTCTTGCGCACTAAGAGTGTTGCCTCATTAAAACCTTCTTCGGAAAACCCAGTGGGACAAAACCGAAGATAGGAAAAAGATTACAATTTCTTAGCACGTCTTTTGGTTTCTTTACCGAATGGTAATGGTAAAGACACCGGAGGTGGAAGAGTCTTCAAGCAGGAACCTCCAATGCTCCTTAGCTGAAGTGAACGGATCCGGCTGGTCTCCTGAGCCGTCTGGTGGCTCCTCATCCGTGAGCTCCTGGTCGTCTGCGTGTTCCATGAGCTGGTTGAACTTGTCTCCTAATGCTCGTGCTCTGGATCGTGTCAAAGGCCCTGGTGGAACTCGTGGTATAGCTTGTGGTACGATGTCCTCATCAAGCTTGTCTCGTTCTTCTTGTGACAAGAAGAGCAACTTGGTGTATCACAAGCCTTCCGCAGCTTGTGTGGTCCTTTCAATCCACCTCTTCCATCTGACTAGCTTCTGAAGGTCTCGAGTTTTTCGATCAACAGTTGCACCACCACTAAGTTTACATCATCTGGTATCAGAGCCTAAAAGCTCTTAAACATCAGGTTGATTCTATCATCTTGTTTTGCGATTTTTCATTGTCTTTGTTCAACAGTTTTTTTGGCTTTGATTGTGTTTCTTTCTCTTTCCCCTGAGGTTCTCGGTAAGAAGGAGAAGAATCAAGTCATCTACCACAAAACATCCTACAAAAAAAAAAAAAATTCAGGTTCTATCAATCCTTTTCTTTGTCTTTCATATTTTACAGAAAAAAAAAGTTTGCTTGTTTTATTGCTTGTTTGTTGCTAGAAATTTTTTTTAGAAAAAAAAAAAGAAAACAAAATATTGTTTAGGTTGCTTAAAAATAATCTAGAACTTTTAAGAAACTCACGTAGAACACCATTAACATACCTGAAATCCATAAGGAATTGTGTGTTGTTTGTCTTTGCTAGGTTTTCTTGATTATCAAGTTCTAGGTCTAGGGTTCCTTGGTTGTGTCATGTCTAGTATAGTTCCTACGCTGTGCGTGTGTGTCCCGCGTCTAGCTACTTGGTTCGCTTGCTTTCTAGTCACGTTTGTTTAGTTTCTGAGTCTGCATCCTTAGGTCCAAGCCGTGAGCAGCCCACCTAGTCTTGTGCTGTGTCCGTGTCGCTAGCTAGGTAGTTTCGTGTCTAGGATACCTTTAGTTGTCGCGTCTAGAGCTCTAGGTCTGCTTGTGTCCGTGTCCGTGTTGCGTGAGCAGCTTGGGTCGCGTCTAGGGTTAGGTCTAGGACGCGTCTTCATTCGCTAGGTCGCGCGAGTCTTAGTCGAGTGCACCCTTGGATACCCAGCCTCGTACCGCAGCCTTAGCATACTCGTCCGCGGGTTCTTGTGTCCCTAGCGTTTAGGTCGTGACCTGTGTAGCACCCTAGGTCATGTTTATCCGGCGTGTGTTGTTAGTCCAGCTCCTGCGAGGTCCTCAGTTTAGTTTTAGGTCGAGTTCGTGTTCCTGAACGCGTGTCTAGGTCTAGGTTTAAGTCGCACGGTCTTCAGGTCGCGCCTAGTATCGTTCTGCGTCCGTTCCCTGGTCGCGTCTTTAGTTCGATAAGTCTAGCGAGTCACGTCCCCGTCCCACGTCTAGCTCGTATTAGCGGCTAGGGTTCCTAGGAAGTTTATGGTCTTAGTTTTAGTTTTAGAAAGTTTCCCTAGATATTTAGTTTTAGTTTATGGTCTTAGTCTTAGTTTAGGAAATTGTCTCGATAATTTTAGGAATTTTCCTAGATTTTACTAGACAAATATTAAGCTTCCATTTAGGATTAGGGAATTAAGTAGATATTACTCTCCTAGATATTTAGTTTTCCATTTTTAGTTTAGGAAATATATCTTTCGGATATTTTCCATATTTTAGGTTTCCTTTTCTAGATTTAGGAAAATTTTCTTTCTTTGATTGTTTTCCTTTTTGTTAATTACTTTAATTAACTAGCTATAAATAAAAAAGTAATAATAATAATAATAATAATAATATCAATATATGTGGGAATTTCCATTTAAGGAAAGTTCCCATAATCTGCAAGTTTCCCTTTCGGGAAACTTTCTATTTCTGAAAATTTCCTTTTCTCGGGAAAAGGAAGTATGTCAGGGCATGACGAGTCCACGTCTGGGCAGACCAATCAAACAATGATGCAACTATTGCAAACATTGACTGCCCAGATGTCAAACTTCACGACTCGTCTTGAGCGTTTGGAGGAGCCGACACCCGCACCCGCTACACACACACATCAGCACCGGCATGACCGACCCGAGGCGTCCCACCGTGGTCTAGGAAGAGACCACTACTATGACGAGCCACTGCCGCCGCCCAGGCAGCCATCCGCCGCCCAGGCAGCCAGCCGCCGTCCAGGCAGCCAGCCGCCGTCCAGGCAGCCAGCCGTCCACCCCGACGTCAAGTTCAACCCACCCCCTTTTTCGGGAAAGTTGGACCCCGAGGAATACCTATACTGGGAACGGAGAATGGAGCTACTTTTCGAATACTATAACTATGATGATTCCCGTCGAGTTGCATTAGCAACAGCCCAGTTCACCGACCACGCACTTGTATGGTGGGATCGCGAGATAGCCACTCGCAGGAGAGCAAGAATGGGAGCTCTCACTTCTTGGTACGAGCTGACCCAACTGATGAGGAGACGCTACGTACCACCTCACTTTCACCGAGAACCACAGAGACGATTCAGACGCCTTATCCAAGGCAGCAAATCGGTGTCTGAGTACTTTGACAAATTCGAGCACCTACGGAACAGGCTCGAAATGGAAAACTTGGAAGAAAGCCTCATGGCTCAGTTTATCGACGGTTTACATGAGTCGATAGCACGGAAGATCGAGCTGCAACCTTATCACGACCTTGGTGAGCTTTTCCATCTGGCGGTTCAGATCGAGAAAAGCAACCGGCGCAAGTCCTCAGCACCCATCCGACCGAAGAGCACTTGGGGTACTGGCCCTAAGACATCTGACTGTGCCGCTCCCGGTGACCCACGGCAGAGGAGTAAGGCCGTGGACGGTAACATGCCTACCAAGGCACCAACGACGACTTCCAGACCTAGTCCACCGATTTCTAACGCAGGTCAACCACAGAAGAGCAGTATCATTACATGCTTTAAATGTAAAGGTCGAGGGCACATGTATCGCGAATGTCCTAACCAAAGGACAATGGTTTTGACTGCCTCCGGAGACTACGACTCAGCAGATGAGCAAGAAGAGGACCCTTCCACAGCATACCCCATGTCTGAAGGGGAAGTCGAATACGCTGACTCAGGCGAGATGTTAATGATCAGGAGAGTTCTCCGCTCGCGACTAGAGCAAGAGGAGATTGAGCAGCGTGAGAACATTTTCCACTCTAAATGCACTATCCTCGGAAAAGTATGTTCTCTGATCATCGATGGCGGATCGTGCACCAACGCCGTTAGCAAGTACATGGTAGAGAAACTTGGGCTACCAGTGACCAAGCATCTGAAACCATACAGGCTTCGTTGGCTTAACAACAAGACAAAGCTGTATATCTCCGACCAGGTCCGAGTTTCTTTCCGCATAGGACGGTATCAGGACCAAGTTTTGTTCGACGTCGTCCCCATGTCATCCGGACATCTCCTATTGGGACGAACCTGGCAGTTCGATAAAGAGACTACACATAATGGACCTACAAACTTCTACTATTTCGTCCATGATAAACGTAGGTACAACCTGGCGCCTATGTCTCCACAAGAAGTGTACGGCATGCAATCCAAGATGGCCAAAGACCAACATGCACAGAAAGAAAACTTCCTCGTCAACATAGCAGATATGAGGAAGGCGGCTAGCACTACAGGCACTCAGCTCGTCCTCATGCTCTACCAGGAGGTCTTGAGCGCATCCGAGGCCACCAGCAGCATCCTACCTGCAGATGTCCAGTCCCTCTTGGAAAAATACTCGGATGTCTTCCCAGACGAGATCCACCAGGATTACCACCTCTCAGAGGCATTGAGCATCATATCGATCTCTGAGGATCTTATGGCTCAAGAACTCGAGCGACAGGTTAAGGATCTCATGGCTCAAGGCTACGTCAGAGAAAACCTTAGCCCATGTGCAGTTCCCGTCCTCCTTGTGCCGAAGAAGGATGGAAGCTGGCGGATGTGCGTAGACTGTCCCGCCATCAACAACATCACTGTCAAGTACCGACATCCTATCCCGCGACTCGATGACATGTTAGATTAGGGCCTTAAGCCCATATTTTTATGTTTAAGTCATTAGGCCTTAAGCCATTGTTTTTCTACAGCAAAAAGAACTACATGCTGTTTTTATTTGCACTACTTGTTGTTTGGGTTAAACATCATGTTGTTTACCCTAAGTTGTAACTACAAGGCCTATATAAGCCTAACTACTTGCAAGTAATAAGACAACTCGAATTTTAACACAAAAAAACCCTAGACTACTTCTAAACTGACGGCTGCCTCTCTCCTTGGAGAAGCTTGTCTCGTTCTTCTTGTGACAAGAAGAGTTACTTGGTGTATCACAAGCCTTCCGCAGCTTGTGTGGTCCTTTCAATCCACCTTTTCCATCCGACTAGCTTCTGAAGGTCTCGAGTTTCTCGATCAACAGTTGCACCACCACTAAGTTTACATCAAGAAAGGGTACTACCAGGTTTGGATTGCAGAAGGGGATGAGCCCAAGACTGCATGTGTCACTCGGTATGAGTCTTACGAGTGGACGGTCATGCCGTTTGGACTCACCAACGCTCCAGCCACATTCTGCACTCTCATGAACAATATCCTCCAGCCTTACTTGTACCAGTTCGTGCTGGCCTATCTAGATGACATCGTCATATACTCCCAATCATTAGAGGAACACATGAGACATCTTCAGACAGTGTTCCAAGTTCGACGGGAGAACATGCTATACGTGAAGCGGGAGAAGTGCACGTTTGCGACATAGGAAGTCCAGTTCCTAGGACACGTCATTGGACGAGGGAAGCTTAAAATGGACAATGCCAATATATCTGCAATCACCGAATGGGAAGCAACAACCAAGATACCTGAACTACGGTCATTTCTTGGTCTAGTTAATTATTATCGGCGATTCATTGAGGGGTACTCTAAGAAGGCAGAACCATTGACCGACCGTCTCAAGAAAGCCAAAACTTGGGAATGGTCAGATCAATCTAAGGAGGCATTTGAAGCTCTTAAGGCGGCCATTGTCCAAGAACTGGTCCTCGCCCTTCCCGACTTCGGTGTCCCCTTTGAGGTACAATCTGGTGCTTCAGACTTTGCAATTGGAGGAGTTCTGATGCAGGAAGGCCACCCTATAGCTTTCGAAAGTTGTAAGCTAAACGATGCTGAAAGGCGGTACACTGTGCAAGAAAATGAGATGACAGCGATTGTTCATTGCTTACGAGTTTGGCGACATTACCTCTTGGGAGTGCCTTTCTCCGTGAAGACGGACAATGTGGCAACGAGTTATTTCCAGACTCAAAAGAAGTTTTCGCCAAAACAAGCCAGATGGCAAGACTTTCTAGCCGAATTTGACTTTTCCTTGGAGTATAAACCAGGGAAGGGAAACGTAGTGGCTGATGCACTAAGTTGGAAGGTCGAACTTGCGGCGATCATCTAAGTGGAAAGTGCCCTCAGGGAATGGATCCGAGAAGGGCTTGACCACGATCCTACCGCCAAAGAGTTGGTGAAGATGGCTTTGGAGGGAATGACTGTCCGGTTTTGGGTGGAAGATGATATACTCTACACCAAGGGTAGACGAGTATACGTTCCAAACTATGGGAGTCTACAGCGCGACATTATCCGGGAATGTCGTGACACACTTTGGGCGGGACATCCGGGACAGAAGCGGACATTAGCCCTTGTAGAAGCGGCCTATTTTTGGCCACGTATGTGAGACACCATAGAACTCTATGTGAAGACGAGTGGCTGGGCAGCGAGTGGATATTAGTGGAGATGGAGAAATCGATCAATTACGACACAAAATCACTCAATTTGGATGAGAAATCAGAAAGTTAGAATTTTATGAAGAAGCTTTGAGAAAATTTTCTTATGAAAGAAGGTTGATGGGGTCATCCAAGCTACACCGACCAGATACTTAGAGGATGAAGGCCAGACCATTCCTTATGTGCCCCACCGTATTATGACCCGGAGCAGAGCCGCCCAAGGAGTCCAAGACAGGAGCAAAGGAGATCATGCCCAAGGACACCAAGTGGAAACCGCTCTAGCTCATGCAACCGGCCTTGGAGAGGGAGAGGAGATTGAAGACAGGAACCGGCCTCCTGATCATGTTCAGCTGAGTGTTTCTGACCAAGACACTCATGCACACAGCCTTAGGGATAAGGTCTTGTGTGTCCTTACTATCCATGAGTAAGGGCACTTCTAAAGACCTTAGGTGATTAGGGTACTCTTTTCCTTTCCGAGTTTACCATAATGGGTTCTTGGAAAGGTTTTTAATGAGACCTGAAAATCTAAGGCATCAAGCCTAGTGTCCCATTGATTTAATGTGGATATGTCCCTTAAATCAATTAGGCTTGATCTCTATCTTAGGCACATGTTAGCCTTTGCATTTTCATTAGGACTTAGCCGTTATTTTGGGGTTTTGAATGTTTTGTTGACCACGGTCAACTAGGTTTTATGTCTTAAGAATGTAGCCTATAAAAGGCAAACTCACTCTAATTTCTAAGGCAGACAATTATGAACCCTATTCCTAGACTCGGCAGCTTGGTCATTTCTCTCTTTCATTGTTGAGTGTGTCTCCAAGTGAGAGTGAGTGTTCCTTGAAGATTGAGTGTGTCTCTCTTCTTGGAAAGGCTGTATCCAAGCCAGTCATAGCTTGGTGTGTTGCTTTCTATCCCCCTGTTCAAATCGCCCACAAATCCCTATCTCATTTCCTAAGCCGCTTCTTAGTTCCTTGGTTCAGCCGTTCCATCGCTTGTTGTCCACTACCGTCCCAGCCTTCTTTCACTTCATTGTTCCTTCACCGAGCTTGTCCTTCCTTCTCGCTCAGGACCAGTTCTTGGTCGCTTGGCCCTGAACCTCAAGAAGGTTATTCGAGGTCACGCCTCCAAGCCAAGTCCCGTCTAGCCGTTCCTGGTTCGTAGCCGTTCGCTCACTCGCCCTTACAAGCCGCGACCAGTTCACCCTCGTCGAGAACCGTCCGTACCGGCCAAGTCATCGGCCTACACACCCTCCTCGATTGTCTCTTGAGCTCAATGGCCCTGGCTTGTAACATTTTGGTATCAGAGCCCAAGTTTCCTGAGAAAGGTTGTTTCTTTCCATCCTAGTACTTAGGGTTTAAACTTTCTGTCTAAGCGTGAGTAGTACGGTTCATTAGGGTTTGTTATTAGGTAAATTTAGTACTTGTGTTAGGTTGCTTAGCTGGACTGGTTGAATCTGTTTTCCTGTGTTGCAAAATCGCCATTGTTGAAAACCTAAGGAGGAAGAAGGAGTTAGGTGGACACGGCTGCTTTTTGGCAGACCTGGTCGGTGACGCACCGTGTGGTCCTCACCGGCTGATGTCATCTTGTCCACTCCTTTGACCAAATTTGAATTTGAATGTTTCCTTGTTATTTGAGTTGGCGGTTCTTGTTGCTAACCCTAGGAGTCGAATGTTGCTTGTTAATTAGTCTAGAAATTAGTTTAAGTTTTAAATTAAAGTCTAATTAGATCGTTAGTGATTAATCTAGGTTAATTAACTTAAGTACTTCGGCTTTGACCTGTTGACTTTTCCTTGGCAGGTACCCTTTGAGCTAGATGACTGATCCAACTCTAGCAGAGATCCTCACCAGCCTCCAAGCTCAACTCCAGCAGCTGGGAGACCGTCTAGGCCGAGTAGGGCAGCCTCAACCCCAACCAGAACCGGCGCCTCCACCTCCACAACCAAGAGCGCCGCCACCCTTATGGCCTAAGCAAGACATGGAGGGATTGTCTGAAGAAGATGCCTTCCCATTTCAGACGGCCAAGGCACAGGGAGAGGAGGTTTCCTGAGGAGAGGGGACATCACCACCCACCTAGAGCCCACTCCCCACACCTCAAGCTCACGCCACCCACTTTTGCCGGCAAGGTTGATCCAGAAGCCTACTTGGATTGGGAGAGAAGAATGGATCATATCTTTGAGGTCTCTGGGTTTGAAGAACCCAAGAAGGTGGCCTACGCAGCAGCCCAACTTACTGACCATGCCCTGTCCTGGTGGGATCAAGACTCCGCCAAGAGAAGGAGGAGAGGAGAAGAACCGGTCAGATCATGGGAGATCATGAAGTTCATGATGAAGGGAAGGTACATTCCACCTATGTACCACAGAGAGCTACAGAAGAAGTTCAGGAAGCTCAGCCAAGGCCAGAGAAGTGTAGAGGAGTATTTTGGAGAGTTTGAACACTTGAGAAACCGGCTTGGGCTGGAAGATACTGAAGAGACTCTCATGGCACAATTCCTAGATGGTCTTCAAGAGAAGATAGCCAGCAAGGTGGAAATGTACTCCTACAATGACCTCAATGAGCTATTGCACTTGTCTACCCAAGTTGAAAGCCAGCTTAAGAGGAAGACTAGAACCAGACCCGTGGTCCACAGCCCATGGAGAGCCTCTGCCCAAAACACCCATCCGCAGGCTTCAAGCTCCCAGCCTGCCTTCCCTAGGCAATCCGACCGTGGCAAAGCCCTAGCTCAGGATGTGAGAGCCCCATACCAACCCAGGGAGACCAATCCTGCCCCACGGCCAGACAACAGACCTGCCTCCACTGGTCCCAAAACCAGGGACATTATGTGCTTCAAGTGCCGCGGCCGTGGACACTATGCTCGGGATTGTCCAAATCCTAGGGCCATGATCATCACAGCAACTGGTGATTATGAGTCTCAAGATGAGATGGAACCTCCTGAGGAAGCTGATGAAGAGGAGGAGGATGTGGCCTACCCTGAAGTGGGAGACCTCTTGGTCTCAAGAAGGGTCCTTAGCACCATCCAAGAGCCGGATGAGACAGCCCAAAGGGAGAACATCTTCCACACACGCTGCATGGTTAATGGTAAAGTATGCTCACTTATCATTGATGGTGGATCTTGTGCTAATGTAGCTAGTACTTATATGGTTGAGAAATTGAACTTGGTAGCTACTAAACATCCTAGACCTTATAGATTGAGATGGCTGAATGATAAAACCGAATTGAGAATTAGTGAACAGGTTAAGGTTTCATTTAGCATAGGCAAATATGTTGATGAGGTTCTTTGTGATGTAGTACCTATGCAAGCCACCCATATATTACTAGGCAGACCTTGGCAATTTGATAGGGAAGTTGTGCATGATGGTAGGACAAATAAATATACTCTTATGCTTAATAAAAAACGGATTAGTTTAGCACCATTGTTGCCTGCCCAAGTTCATGAAATGCAAGTTAAGCTAGCTAAGGAGAAATGCATGTCTAAAACCAATTTCTTGATTACACCTAGTGATGTTAGGCGATCTCTCTTTGATCCAACTTGTCAAGTTGTTTTGGTTGTTTATAAGGATTTGTTGAATTCTAGACATGCTAATGTGATCTTGCCAAGAGAAATCAGAGCTTTGCTTGACAGGTACAAGGATGTATTCCCTGAGGAGATACCAGCAGGCCTGCCGCCCTTGAGAGGCATAGAGCATCAGATAGACTTCATTCCTGGCACCCAACTCCCAAACCGGCCTGCATACCGAGTCAATCCCGCGGAGGCAAAGGAGCTTGAAGCTCAAGTCAGGGATCTGATGGCCAAGGGGTATGTAAGGGAGAGTCTAAGCCCTTGTGCCGTGCCTGTGCTCCTGGTGCCCAAGAAGGATGGTTCCTACAGGATGTGTGTTGATTGTAGAGCCATCAACAATATCACCATCAAATACCGCCATCCAATCCCAAGGCTAGATGACATGTTGGATGAGCTGAGTGGAGCAACCATCTTCTCTAAGGTGGATTTGAAGAGTGGGTATCATCAAGTGAGGATGAGGGAAGGGGATGAGTGGAAGACCGCCTTCAAGACCAAGCATGGTCTGTATGAGTGGCTAGTCATGCCATTCGGCCTCTCCAATGCCCCAAGCACCTTCATGCGCCTCATGCACCATATCCTTAGACCCTTTATGGGCAAGTTCTTGGTAGTTTATTTTGATGATATTCTGATATATGGCTCTTGGTTGACTGATCATGTGCTGCATTTAGAACAGGTCTTAGAAACTCTTAGGAAAGAACACATGTTTGCCAATTTGTCTAAATGCATCTTTTGCACAGATGAGGTTGTTATCCTTGGCTTTGTGGTTAGCTCACAGGGACTGAGAGTAGATGTGGAGAAAATAGAGGCCATCCTCAGCTGGCCTAGACCGACTTCAATCAGCCAAGTCAGAAGCTTCCATGGGCTGGCCAGCTTCTATAGGCGCTTTGTGAAGGACTTCAGCACCTTGGCTGCACCCCTGACCTCCTTGATCAAGAAGAATACCGGCTTTGAATGGGGAGAGTTGCAAGAGCAGGCTTTCTTGGAGCTTAAGAATCAGCTGACCCATGCGCCCATTCTTGCCTTGCCCAACTTTGAGAAGACCTTTGAAGTGGAGTGTGATGCCTCAGGAGTAGGCATAGGGGCAGTGCTAACTCAAGGAGGAACACCAGTGGCATACTTTAGTGAGAAGCTGACTGGAGCCACCCTGAACTACCCAGCCTATGACAAGGATATGCTTTGGTCAGGGCAATGCAGACATGGCAGCACTACCTCTTGGCTAGGGAGTGTGTGATTCACACAGATCATGAGACTTTGCAGCATTTGAGGGGTCAGACCGTGTTGAAGAAGTGGCATGCTAGATGGTTGGAGTTCATAGAAACTTTTCCCTATGTGATCAAATACAAGAAGGGAAAGGAGAATGTAGTGGCGGATGCCTTGTCTAGGAGGCATGCTTTGATCTCTACTATGGATGCTAAGGTTTTGGGGTTTGGACATTTGAAGACCTTATACCCAGAAGACCCATACCTCAAGGCCGCCTATGAAGGACATGGAGCAGGAGCCTACGCACGTTTCTTCATTCATGATGGATTTCTCTTTAAGGATAGGCGCCTGTGCATTCCCCAAGGATCAATGAGGGAGTTGCTAGTGGAGGAGGCTCATGGAGGTGGCTTTATGGGACATTTTGGAGTGGAGAAGACTCTTAGTGTTCTTAAAGAACACTTCTACTGGCCAAAGATGAAGAAGATGGTAGCCACTCACTGTGATAGGTGCATCACTTGCAGGAGAGCCAAGTCAAGACTCCATCCTCACGGCCTGTTCATGCCCCTGCCTGTCCCTACTCTTCCATGGGTAGACATCTCCATGGACTTTGTTCTGGGATTGCCCAAGATTCAGCACAAGGACTCAGTATTTGTAGTGGTGGACCGCTTCTCCAAGATGGCCCATTTCATTCCCTGCTCAAAGACCAATGATGCTTCTCAAACCGCTACACTGTTCTTTAGGGAGGTGGTGAGACTCCATGGCATTCCAAGAACTATTGTGCCTGACCGTGACACAAAGTTCCTGTCACACTTATGGAGGATCCTATGGAAGAAGCTGGGTACTAAGCTGTTGTTCTCTACCACATGCCATCCTCAAACCGATGGACAGACTGAGGTAGTCAACCGCACTCTAGGAGCATTGCTGAGATCGACCGTGGGAAGACATTTAACTACATGGGTGGAGAGCTTGCCCTTGGTGGAATTTGCCTATAATTCAGCTAAGCATTCAACTACAGGCATGTCACCATTTGAAGCTGTGTATGACCGCAACCCAGACACTCCCCTGACCCTGACACCCTTGCCACCAACCGAGACCATGGACCTTGAGGGAGAGGCCAAAGCCGCGGCCATGAAGAATATTTTTGAACAAGTGCATGGCAACATTGAGAAGAGGAATGATCAGATCCGATCTAGGATCAACAAGAAGAGGAAGCAGCTGGTGTTCCAACCAGGAGATTGGGTGTGGCTACACCTAAGGCCAGAGCGCTTCCCCAACAAGCGCAAGCACAAGCTAGATTTCAGAGGAGATGGCCCATTCCAAGTGGTGGAACGCATCAATGACAATGCCTACAGACTCAAGCTGCCAGGTGAGTACAATGTGTCCTCCTCATTTAACGTTTCTGATCTATCTCCTTTTGATGCACAGGATGTTGGTTCTTTGGAGACCAAAGCACTTGAAGAGGGTGGGGATAATGGGGTCATCCAAGCTACACCGACCAGATACTTAGAGGATGAAGGCCAGACCATTCCTTATGTGCCCCACCGTATTATGACCCGGAGCAGAGCCGCCCAAGGAGTCCAAGACAGGAGCAAAGGAGATCATGCCCAAGGACACCAAGTGGAAACCGCTCTAGCTCATGCAACCGGCCTTGGAGAGGGAGAGGAGATTGAAGACAGGAACCGGCCTCCTGATCATGTTCAGCTGAGTGTTTCTGACCAAGACACTCATGCACACAGCCTTAGGGATAAGGTCTTGTGTGTCCTTACTATCCATGAGTAAAGGCACTTCTAAAGACCTTAGGTGATTAGGGTACTCTTTTCCTTTCCGAGTTTACCATAATGGGTTCTTGGAAAGGTTTTTAATGAGACCTGAAAATCTAAGGCATCAAGCCTAGTGTCCCATTGATTTAATGTGGATATGTCCCTTAACTCAATTAGGCTTGATCTCTATCTTAGGCACATGTTAGCCTTTGCATTTTCATTAGGACTTAGCCGTTATTTTGGGGTTTTGAATGTTTTGTTGACCACGGTCAACTAGGTTTTATGTCTTAAGCATGTAGCCTATAAAAGGCAAACTCACTCTAATTTCTAAGGCAGACAATTATGAACCCTATTCCTAGACTCGGCCGCTTGGTCATTTCTCTCTTTCATTGTTGAGTGTGTCTCCAAGTGAGAGTGAGTGTTCCTTGAAGATTGAGTGTGTCTCTCTTCTTGGAAAGGCTGTATCCAAGCCAGTCATAGCTTGGTGTGTTGCTTTCTATCCCCCTGTTCAAATCGCCCACAAATCCCTATCTCATTTCCTAAGCCGCTTCTTAGTTCCTTGGTTCAGCCGTTCCATCGCTTGTTGTCCACTACCGTCCCAGCCTTCTTTCACTTCATTGTTCCTTCACCGAGCTTGTCCTTCCTTCTCGCTCAGGACCAGTTCTTGGTCGCTTGGCCCTGAACCTCAAGAAGGTTATTCGAGGTCACGCCTCCAAGCCAAGTCCCGTCTAGCCGTTCCTGGTTCGTAGCCGTTCGCTCACTCGCCCTTACAAGCCGCGACCAGTTCACCCTCGCCGAGAACCGTCCATACCGGCCAAGTCATCGGCCTACACACCCTCCTCGATTGTCTCTTGAGCTCAATGGCCCTGGCTTGTAACAAAGGTGGTCATGGGGAAGAAGAATAAGAGAGGAGAGAGGAGAAATAAAACCAGGGGTCCACTTTTTAAGAAATATGGGTTTGATAATTAGAAAAATCAAGTTTTTAAAACTAGAAACCTTCGGAAAAGAGGAAAATTTATTTGGGTATGGATTGGTTTTCAGAAAAATTTCTCCATTTTCCAGTGTTTGTGCTCCATAAATTTTGCAAAAGATGCTAGAAACGGCGAGTTATGCCTAGAATGTCACAAACAACATCCAAGGCAAGTGTCCCGTTTGGAGCGACTGTTCCAATAATTTGCAAAGAGTGCTCCAAAAGGCAAAGTACGCCTAGAACATTGCAAACAACATCCGGAGCACTCCGTTTGGAGTGACTGCTTTGTTCTTCTTTTTCTACAATCTTCTGCGATTTGTATCTAAGTAATACTCTGAAACACTTGAACTAAAACCAACAGTTATAAATAAAAGAATTCAAATTGAAAGAGTATGTACACTTACCAGTGGGTTATCTCCCACTTTGTGCTTGGTTAAAGTTACTAGATTAACTTTGGTACCATGTATTAGTCAGGTTGAAGAGGAGAACTTGTGGTAATACAAGCTCCACTACCAGACATCTTCAAGTTCATCACCTCTCTCAGCATACCATTCACAACATCCATGTCTTTCTCTTTCAACTCCAAAGGAAGAATAATTCTGATTTTAGAGAAAGCTTTAGAAGTACCTTTGCATATCACCTTGTACTTAATTGTGTTTCCATCACATCCTTAAAGAATCAAAGTCATTTTAGAACTCTCTTTGGTCAGTTTGCTCTAGAATTTTTCATTTACCTTTGTTTTCTCCCTAAGTTTCTTGGTGATAGTATGAGGATCTCTACTAGGATTTCCTTAATCTCTCTCTTATCACCATGTTCTTTCACAAAATCAACAGTCAGTTTCTCTCTATATACTCCTGAGATGCAAGAGGCATGTGTGGTGGCTCTTTTAGTGGGGATGACTTTGTAGAAAACCTTTTTTATATTAAAAAAGAGACTCGCTTATTAGACACATCAATAATTTCACCCACTGTAACCATGAATGGTGTCCCAAGAATCAAAGGCATTTCATAACCTCTATCATCTCCATAACTTCAAATTTAGTATGGACTATACAATCCCCCACTTAGACAGGTAAATCGTGAATCGTACCAAATAGAATTGTTGTGGAAGAGATTGCAAATGTAAGAGTCACCCGAGAAGGTTTAATCTTAGCAATTCCTAACTTCTTTGTAATAGCTTTTGACATGAGATTCGCACTGGACCTAGAATCATAGAGAGATTTTTCAAAATCAACTCCTGCAATGGAGCTTCAAACAACAAAATTTTGAGGATCATCAAGCTTAAGCAATACTTTTAGTGGTGGTGGTGTACTCCTTGCTTTTATAAAGATTATCTTAATCTCTTCTTGAGTATATCTACAGTTCCAAAAAAATCATGTATGAAGCGATTTTTCAAAGCTTATTCAAAGAAGAGCTTCAAAGAAGATTTCTTTAAAAATCTTTCTCACCATCTTGTTAAAGCTAGCCAGTTTTCCTGCACATATGGGCTTCCTCAGATTTCTTGGTGGAATTGGATAAGAAATCTTAACAACTTACATGCAATTTGGAGGATTTTCTGCAGATTCACCCGGAGTACGTGCTCCATAAATGTTCACAGGATGCTCCATTTTCTCTTATTCACCTGGAGCATCGCGAGCCTTTCAGAGCAGGTTGTCACGAGCTTGATTTTAGAGGATCAAACCGTGCGGCCCTAGACTGGTTTGGGATGGAATAAAGAGATCGATGACGAAAAAGAAAGGTAAAGTGAAACCAAAAGGATTTATTGTTCCTCTGGAGGTAAGTTTTTATCTTTATGTTTATATGTTTATTGTATAATTTTGAGTAGAAAATACATTGTTTTTGCTTTTAACTCATGTTGTTTGTATGTGTAGATAATGGCCTTTGAGTGCATTCCAAGACTTGGCCAATCATTTCGAGTAGATGTACCCACAAATGACGATTGTCCAAGGATGTGTAAGCGCAGGTTCAGTGACAATTGCAACATGAAAGGCATTCCATTGGAAGACATCAATGAAAAAATTGGAAGAACCAAGGTTAGAGTTTGTAATTTAGTTAGTATTTGTTGGTATTTGCATATGATTAGCATTAGATTTAAAGTTTTATTTGTTTTGACAGGATATTACTAGCCTTTTAAAATCGAACTCTGCAGAAAAAACTCTTTTGGCTAGGATTTTAGGTGATGAAGATAATAATAATATAGATTCAGGGATAGGTGATATTGAGCCAATCGTTAATAGTTGGAGAGATCATCTAACCAAGGGGAAAAAGATTTGGTTTAAGAGTATGTATGATTTAGATGTTGGAGTCCGAACTACAAGTGTTTTAGAGGATGTAGGTTGTTCAGTTACTGAGAATGTGGTCCATGCAACTTCACGTGGTTTAAAGGAAGTCATGGAGGAAGGGTTTGAGCGCTTCAAGAAGGAAATATTTGAGAAGTTAAATGTCATTGATGCGAGAGTGACAGCCCTTGAAAACCACATTCATAGTCGGACTGGAGTAGGAGGTGAGTTTAGGGCCGTTGGTTTAGTATTAATGATTTTGTGTTTTTTTATTTATTTAGTTCTCATTGTTACAACAGGTACAATGGAGACAGAGCGAGAGCAAGAAAAAGAAGGAGAAGAAGGAGAAGCAGGAGAAGGAGCTGGAGAAGGAGAGGGAGCAGGAGGAGAAGGAGAGAAGTAGCAGAAGGAGCAGGAGAAACAAGAGAAGGAGCTGGAGAAGTTGGAGAAACAGCTGGAGAAGTCGGAGAATCAGCTGGAGAAGTCAGAGAAGCAGCTGGAGAAGTCGGAGAAGCAGCTGGAGAAGTAGGAGAAGGAACATGAGGAGAAGGAGCAGGAGGAGATGGAGCAGGAGGAGAAGGAGAAGGAGAAGAAAGAGCAGGAGGAGAAGGAGCAGGAGGAGAAGAAGAGGAGAAGGAGAAGAAGAAGGCAGAGAAGAAGAAGAAAGGAAAGAAACGTGATGAGACGGTGACACTTATACCAACGGGGGAGAAGAGAATCATGCACCGTCCGAAAGTGTTATCGTCCCCATGGGTAAACAGGGCGAAGAAGCAGAAAAGGAAGAGATGAAGGAGAACACTTATGTTGATATTTTCGTACATCTTCTTTGGTTGGTACAACCAGGATATTTGGTACAATTATGTTAATTTGGTATTTTCGTACATCTTTTTTGGTTGGTACAACCAGGATATTTGGTATAATTATGTTAGTTTGGTATTTTTATACATCTTTTTTTGTTAGTACAACCAGGATATTTAGTACAACTGTGAAACATATATGTCATAAAATATATATAACACATATCATATAAACCTCATTTGTCTGGAAATAAATAAATACAGAAGGGACAACAAACAAACAAGATACCATAGGATAATTCTTCAGTAAACCTCATTTGTCTGGAAACAAATACAGAAGGGAAAACAAACGTTCCAAAGCAAACAAACAAGATACCGTAGCAATTTCTTAAGTAAACCTCACCGCCTTAGCAATCTCTTAAGCTTCTCAATTTCTATGCTTTGGCTGGGAAATTCATGCATCTCGCTCATATATATACTACAGCTCAGTTCAACATGAAGTATGAAGACTATAAGAGAAGGTTTCCTACTGTCCATCAGTATCTTGACGTGAGTATAGGTATGGAAAAATGGACAAGGTGTTATTTTCAAGGAGACAAATACAATATTGACACAAGCAATTCTGCAGAATCAATGGACGCCATGTTTGAAAAAGCAAGGAAATACTCTCTATTACCTTTGATTGATTCGATCGTAGAAAAAATATCTGAGTGGTTTAACCTACGTAGGGAAACAATTGGGACTGCACCGGAGATAAAGAAATCGGTGCCTGTTGTTGAGAACGAATTGCACACACGATGTGCAGTTGCATCACATTTGAAAGTTTCTGAACTAAACAGCTTCCAGCTTGAGTATAGCGTTATCGGATTGGATGGGATGACCTATTTGGTGGATTTGAGAAATAAAAGTTGTTCTTGCAGGACTTTTGATATTGACAAGTACCCGTGTATACATGGAATTGCTGCAAACAGGTTTCTGATGAGGAAGGAAGACAAATCAGCATATATTCAACTCTATCAACTATGCTCTAGATATTACTGGATTGATACATGGGCATTGGCATATCACAGAACCATTTATTTGGTCCCCCATGAGTCTAAGTGAAGTATTCCATGTGAGGTTGTTGAATTGTTTGCTCTACCGCCGGAATACATCAAGAAGCCGGGAAGAAAGAAAGAAAAACGGTTTCTTTCAACTGGAGAACGTCGACGGAGGAAGAAAAACAAGTTTGTAGATGGCATAAACTTGGAAAAGTGGTTACAGCCTGAAAGTCCTAATGAACAAGAAGCAAGTATTTGAGTGTTTATACTTGATTGAATTTTAAATTTTCAAAGACGTATTTGAGTGTGTTTTTTTTTGGATTTTTAATCTTTCAGACTATGATTTGTAACGTATTAGTACAACTAGGAACAATAAAGAACAACCACGCTTGTACAGGAATTGGTACAACCAAGTACAACTTATAAAACATCTTAAATATCTTAAACCAAGTAAAATAGTTTAGTCGTCGAGTTTTGGTAATATTGAACATTTAGAAATATCTTATAAAACATTTCTAGATATCTTATAACCATTTAATAAAAATAAATTAACAAATTAACATTTTTCTATAAAATATTATAGTTCACACAAAACACTCCATCTATTATATGAGTTAATATAAGTAATTACCAATATATGAAATAAATTTTGTGAAAAGTTGCATTTAAAAGGTTTTATTTTATGAATACATTTTAAATGATAATTAATATTAGGAGATCATAGGTCCAACTATTAAATAATAATTTAAATTCATGTCTAACTTGAAAAACACTAATATTGGAAAAGTACAACTATGAGTAATCAAGTACAATTGTACAACTTACGGTTCAACTATGTTTATACCCAATTTTTTTGAGTTTTTATTTTTGCGGCACCCGATATAATACGACAACAAGTTTGCACGTGGATCTAACAAAAAAAAATAAAAAAGAAAAACAAAAAATCGGGCCCAATTCCAAAACCCCTTCGAACCCAACTTTCTCTCCCCTCACTTTTTCTATCTCTCTATTTTCCATTTTACATTCATATCTCAAAAGGGGAAAAAGTAGATCTAGGGTTTGTGATTTCTGGGTTTTGTTTTCAATTTCGACAGCAAACCATGCCATACAGTTACAGCCAACCTTCAAGCTCGAAAGCAAGTTTAAGTGATGGCTGCGCTGAAGTTGATGGTGATTTTGGTGTCCCAACACAATGCTTTTGTGGAGCTTCGATCTTTATCGAAGTGTCCAACGAAGGCCGCAAATACTACAAGTGTGAGATGAATGAAGTTCCTCGTAGGAATGGTCAACCACATCTCTATAAATGCTGGGAATTGGCCATGGAGGAGGAAGTCTGAAAGTTATGTTCAGACACTCCTCAAAGGTATAGCGGCCCCATGGAAATGTCTCATAAGCCTTCAGATCATCAATAATGCTAAGAAGAAACCCATAAATGTTTCCATTTGCCTTTGAGTTTGCTTTAACTATCCTGCATAAAAAATACAAGATCATAATGTTCTTCCTGTCCAGACTCTGTTTCTTCATTTCCTTCAGCTTATCTTCCACATCTTTCAATTTAATTCCACTTTCCCTTTTAAAGATCCTCTTCACAAATCTCAAATCCCAAGTCTTCCCCTTCGAGTTCTTCCTATAGCTGTCCGGGTACTCATGGCAAGAGAAACATGTTAGGAGCGCATGCTCTTTCAATGAGTACCTAATAGGTACACCATTGACCACAAACCAAAACTCTTTAACTAAACGAGTATTAGCTTTGCTAAGTAGAAGCATCCACATGCCTTGTATCATGTGGTTCGGCTCCCTATACATGTGGAATACATGCTTAAATTGAGAATGATTTTGAAACCATTTCACTTCGGTTTTAAAACACTCAATGTATTCCACAATCTCCTTCACACGACACCTTGTTCCTATTTTATAACCCTTGATGTATTCTTCTGGCTCAAAGAACATCTTCTCTACAACCAGTGGTGCTCCTTCATTATCATCATCGGCTCCCTGCACATATTAACTATTAGTTGTTCCAGTTTTACCAACAAGTAATTCCAATTATCTGAAGTTGTAAACAAATTATAAATTAGTTGTTCCAGTTGTTCCGGTTACTCCAAACTATACTATCTAATATCTAAACTATACTCAATTACCATACCTGATCTGATGATTCACCATCGTCCTCCTCAGAATCATGTGGAGGAGGAGCCTCTTCTTCCGCATCCTCTTCTTCTTCTTTGTCTTCTTCTGCTGCCTTTTCTTCTTCTTCCTCTTCTTTTGCTGCCTCTTCACCTTCTTCCTTTTCCTCTTCTTCTTCTTCTTCTTCCGCAGCATCTTCTTCTGCAGTCTCTTCTTCTTCAGATTTTTCTTCCTCTGTTTGTTCCGGATCTTCCTTCTCTATCTGCTGCCTCCGTTTTCGTTTAAGGGAGTTTCTCTCTGTTGATTCATAGATGGTTTTCCCTTCTCTTACACGAGCCATTACAACTGAAACAAGGACGGGGGACGGAGTCGACTCCGAAACCGCGACAAGATGAACCCTAGGGGACATGGTTTCGCGAGATGGACGAAGGTTCCATGAAGGGAGGCAACAAAATTTTTTTTTCTCTTAACCCTCCTTTTCACAATCGGGGAAGAATCCCTAAATTATTCGACGAGTGGGGATAGATCTCGGGTTTGGGTCGGGGGTCGGGTATAACCCTGGTTTTTTGGACAATTTGTATTTTTCTGTATAAAAATAATTCAAAAAATAAAACTAAATATTGGTCATGGTATTTTAGACATTGTTCCCTCATATTATGGCATTTGAGACATTGTTCCTGAGTTATATGGACAAAATATCTCCACCTTGATTCAAGAGACCGTTATAATTCGTTTTACAATTATTGTTGTAAAAAAAAACCGAATTAAAGTTAAGTAACATATTTGGATCGACAAAATTAAATCCATGAGATCAAATTTGAAAATGATTTCATGGCAGATTGGATAATTACTTAAAATAAGTAATTAAACACTATGATTATAAACAATTTTATTCACTATAGTAAATAAAATTAATGAAGAATAAATTGTTTTAAACAATAAAAACAGAAAAATGAGTACTAACTAATTTTTATTTGTAGGAATCATGTAGTACAATTCAGCCATTTTTAAAATTAATTACACATGTATGGAGTTCGAACATAACACTCTGCAATATTAAAGAGGATAAAATCTATAGGCTAAGTTGAAAATTCATATTTGTTGGGATCAAAATTCATATTTTAGATGAGCCATGGCCGAGCCGATGCTTAGCAGAATGGAGCCTTACTGAGCCAAATTGAAGCCACCATCAATTATGTGCCTAGCCGATTTCAAGCCACTGTGAAAACAAAAATGGCTCGGCTGAGCCATGACCAAACCAAAAGTGGCTCATTTGAGCTGCAACCAACAAAATACAGCCCGACTGAGGTTTGGCCAAACCACATTTGGTTTGGCCGAGCCAAATTGTTGAACAATCAAGCTTTTCCGAGAAAAAGCACTTCTTTTGGTCCATGATTTCACACTTTTGAGTTTTGTCGAGCCAAATTTGATTAGGCCAAAGGGAAAATTCTTTCATCGTGTAAACTTGAGGCCTTCAAGGACAAAAATAAAAAATCTAAACGAAAAAGTCTATACAAATGGAAGGAAGATCTAGGCAACAGTAGAAAAGGAAAGAAATCTTCGAAAATATATTCTTCAAAGCATCAAGACCATCAATATATAAAGATAAGAAAGACTTGGAATGAAGAAATAAATTCTCAAACCGAGAAAACGCAAGACTAAACACTTTGCATTTTTTTACGAGTTTAACATGAATAAATCGAGAATCTTGTACAAAAAAGTTAACTAAACAACAATAATAATAGAAACCACCTTTGGTATTTGCGTTTTTTAATTAGAGTTTTTAGAGCCATAAATTTTTATTAACAAATTTAGTTGTGTGAGTTTCGACTACCACATTTTAGCACCATCTATGGGGACACAAAATTCTCTGACACTAAAAAACCCAGGAACACGAGACCTGAAGAGATGACTGACGATAACGTAAACAACGAAGTAGTTAATAACAATAGCTAACATCAACCTCACACAACAGCTGCAAGAACAAGCACAGCGTCGATGACCAAGATGGAAGAGATGCTGGCTAAGATCCTCAAGAAGGAAAAATAACAGGAAAAGGTGAATAGCTCACTAGCTGGGAAGATGGAGGAGTTGTAAGCAGAAAGACAAGCTCGAATTTCTCGTAATGGTGATTTCAACTCGACAACAATTCAACAGTGGACACTGGGTAACTTGACAGGGATTCTCAGAGGACAAACACTTTTGCGACAACACGATGAGCAGACTCCCGTATAAACAAGAGTAATGCTAACTGAACCATCACCATTAAACAAATGATCAAGAGGCGTTAACAATGGACATACTATTAGGTCCGCCAAAACCACCACCATCAATGGAAGAGCAGACGAAGAAGGGCGCGAAATAGGAGATAACTCTACAATTCAAAATCAAACCGCAGATCAGCTCGAGGAAGGATAATTTGTTTCTGACCAAAAAACAGCGATAAAAGGAGCAGGAGAAGGAAACAATGGCTTAAAGAAAAGAGCCAACAGAAGAAGAGGAGAGTCATCTTCGATCGCCGCAGGAGCTACAAGCCAAAGAGAGGAGAAGGATAGAGCTACAAAATACAACAAGCCAGGAAGTACAAATCGCAAGAGCGAGATTGACGAACTCCGAGCTTATCTGACCAACAAAATAAAAGATGTTCGATCAAAAGTCGACAAGGCTATCAGCTAAGCACCTAAGATAAATCATGTACTAGAAGAAATTGAAAAGACATCATTCACGTCCAGAGTTACCAGGATGAGAGTCTCAGATAGCTGCTTTCTACGAAGGCATGATGGATTTGAAGCTCACATAACTGCTTTCTGCATAGCGATGAGCCAAGGCTATATCAAAGAAAGCGAAAAAGATGTTGGTTTCCGTCTTCTCATTGTCGAGAACCTTAAAGGAGCAGCCCTCAAATAGTTCTATTGACTTGAGTGAGATTCGATCATAAAAAGGGTAAATGGCTGAGATGCCACAAAGTGTGAAAATTTAATCTGACCTGCCATTTTTTAATCTGGAATGCTCTCCAATTAATGTAAACCTGAAAATATCCCTGGTCTTGATACAAAGACGAAAATATACCCCTGGCTTTGGTACAAAGACGGAAATATCCCTGACTTCGGTATAACTGATGTTAGTAATACTCCAGTTGTACCATTCAAGTATAACTATACACCCTAGTTATACTCAGTTGTACTGTTCGAGTACAACTAGATACCCTAGTTATACACAGTTGTACCACTCGAGTGGTACAACTAGCACAACTAGATATCTAGTTATACACAGTTGTACCACTCGAGTGGTACAACTAGCACAACTAGATATCTAGTTGTACTCGAGTGGTACAACTAGCACAACTAGATATCCAGTTGTACTCGAGTACAACTAGTATAACTGGATATTCGAATTATTCCAAGTTATACTACACATCTGAGACTCGAACCCAGGTTCTTTGGGTCGCGCGAGCACGTCATACCATCTGCTCTAGCGTGTTTCCGTTGGTATCATTTACAATCATAAATATATAATCTGTTATAAGGATAAAATAGTAACTTTGTCCATTTAAATATTGGTCATGGCATTTGAGACATTGTTTCCTCAGATTATGGCATTTGAGACATTAAAATTATGCCGTTTTCCTAAAGCATTACTCAATATTTATTATTTACAAGACCTCAGGCGCAAATGATACACTGAGATTAGTGCTTTTATTTTTTACCGCAAGAGCATAACAATTCACAATAGTATAAAGCGTTACATTTTGTTTCTATGAAAATTAAAACTAAGCTGAAAGTAAATAAACAATGTAAATACAATTAAAACAAAATGATATGTCAAGAGAAAAATTGCAATAAATCAAAGATCATGAACCAAATACTTATTCAGGACATAATTAAGCAAATGTCTTGAACTCAAATATAAAAGTAAGATTGATCCAATCGTGGCATCAACAATTTTATCTAGCAACCTAGAATTTCAAACTGTCATTTGAACATAGAGTTCTAAACAAGCATTATAATCATGTTCAATTTGTTCACAATTTGCTTTAACATCAACTATCGTTGGCTAAGGACAAGTCGCTCATCAAAGTTTTTTCTAGCAACTTATTACACTTTTGATGAATAAATTAAATCTAGAATCAGAGATTAAGTGATCAATTAAATTAAGGCATTAAAATCAGCTTTAGATGAAGATAATCGATTGGCAAAGCTCAATTTGTGTTCAGTTCATTGACTCATGAATACCTTTGAAACCCTTGATCTAACTTAAAAACTACTCAGACATAGAAAAACAAAACTAAGTAAAAGATGAATAAAAACCCATGAATGAAATAGATAAATAAAAAAGGGAGTTCATAAATCTTCTCAAAAGTTGTAAAGATTCTTCTCCCCAATCTCATAACTGCAAAACTCTCTAAAAACTGTGTAAAACTTGATATTACTCTCTAAAAAGTTTAAGAGAAAATATAGATTGGAGGTCTGAAGCGGCTTGGGCGAATTTTGGTGATCCTTTGAGAAAAATTAGATAAACTGAGAAGTTTCTTCTCCTTCTCTTCAGACCAGAGCAGGTTCTCCAAATGAAGAGACTGCTACAAACGTGAATTCTTGATTCTTTTCTTAATTTGGCCCATTTTGCTCTAAAAGCTTTCATCTTCATCTAAAGCAACATAAAACTTGAAAAAGACTAGATAAAGTAATAGAAGACTCTAAAACACTTTTAAAATACAAACCTTGACTTAATAACAACATAAAACAAATGATAAAATGTGTCAAATACCTAACAGATCAACACTCCCAAACTTAGAATTTTGTTTGTCCTCAAACAAAACATAAATCTCAGCACAAGAAAGAGGTTTGAAAACATAGGAACTTACATATCCTTTAAAATACCGCATTGATCATCATTTTTGTAAGAGTACTTTCAAGTAGTTTCCCCTAATCTTAACAACCATACCAAATTCTAAACCACAACCCATAAGAGTTATCTAAAATCACCATTGCTGACCTCTTAAAATTATTAAAGCGTGCAGTCTCATTGAGGGATTATATCGATCAAACAACATATAAACTATTACCCATTTAAGTTTCTTATCAGATAGACAGTCTTACTTCCGTTTTGTTCCTCTCCCTTTTTTTCACTCCCTTCGTCGATTTCTCCCTTCGTCGATTTCTCCCTACTTTGTAAGCTACCGTTTTATTTTTTTCTATTGACTGCTTTCTTTGGATAGGTTTTCATGAAACACAAAAATTAATAGGGATAACAACCAACTTGCCTGATTCACTTCTTTATCACTTATATCCTTTTGTCACTTTTTTATTAAAGGGCAGAGAGAGGGAAATTGTATTCACACAGACTATTCTTTTTAAACTTGAACGAGAAATCCGATTCATGTATAACCAGCCCCAAGATGCGATAATTTAGTTCATTAGGTGTGAGACCAGCTTTGGCTCCTTAAAAAGCTTAAACATATATGGGAGACACTGGTAGGTCGATCTACTTACGAGGTTTTTCATTCAGTAAAATCTGCAGTCAATGGTTGAAGTATGATCACTAAAGTGTTAGTTAAAACAGTTAGTTCAAAGAAAAACTCATAGTTCCCAACAAAGTTTTGACTCAATAAAAAACTGGCTCTAAGAAAACAAAAAAATGACTCAATTAAACATCAAAAAAGGAAACAATATTAGTGGCACCATCCTCCCCCAGACTTACTTCACACTGTCCCAATGTGAAAACAAATATAGTAAAAGGCTGAAAACCCAAAATAGAAATGAAATAGTACAATGGTTAAAAAGTGGTGTTACTATGATTCACGCAGGATTCTCACTTCTTGTAAACAGTTCTCTCACTTCCCTCACGATCTGGCTCTCTCCTGCACATGGGATGGTGCTCCTCATCGTCATCGAAAGAACTTAACAAAAACCTCAAACAATACAACTGTAAAAGTGAAATTTTGAGGACTTTCCTCTCACGTTTTGAGACAAATGATACACACAATGTGCATGGTGGGCGTTAGGGAAAACCTCAGCAACCCCATTGATGATGCTTTTATTCCTGTCACTTATAAAAACCAATCCAGGAACTTCGAGTATAACACTTTTCAACATTTTGAAAAACCATTGCCAACTAGCATCATTCTCACTGTCAATTACACCAAACGCAATGGGGTGGTGGTGACGATTAGGATCCTGAGCTGTTGCAAAAACTAACATACCACCATAGATACTCTTAAGGAAAGTAGCATCCACAACTATCACTTTCCTCATATCCCTAAACCTTTCAATACTAGCACCCAAAGCAATGAATAAATACTTGAACCTTATTTCTTCATCCAGTTCCACACTTGTTACTGTCCACCTGTAGCATGTGCAAATAAGAAAATAGAATATGGTAGCTTCTTTCAGGTGTTCCCCTAACATCACTAACATGTTGTTTTTTCCCTCTTAATGCTGTAGAGTATGACACGTTTAACCTAAGTTTTCCATTACCAATACTCATTATGCTTTTAGGAGTTGGAGTACTCAATAAACCTGGATAGTCTTCATGCAAAACATATGCTACAGTTGATGGTGTGCCTTTCAGTTTGCTGCTACTATTACTCGCTACACACCGAGAGCAAGTATGCATCTTCCTATGTACTCTCACACTGTAGATAGAAGAACATTTGATTCTTGCAGCATGTACATACCATTTACAACCTGATGTAGCTTGACTGCAACGTAGCATAATTCGTGATGGATCTGATTTTACAGTAACCACCCCAAAACAATTCTTACTTGCAGGTCTACGAATCAAATCCTGCAACGCCTCTTTAGAAGTAAATTCTTGACCTTTTTCAATACCACTACCATTTTCCCACTCTTTAATAAACTCAATTTTTTTTTCTTCTACACTACTTGGAAGCTCAACATATTCATGCCTACTATCAAAACCATCATCCACAAATTCTTCGTTACCATCATTCTCATTACCAGTATTCTCCCCAGTCTCATTACCAGTTTTCTCGCCACTCTCATTATCAGAAATCTCCCCAGCCACACTCTCCCTTGGCTCCTCAATTGTGTCTCCGAAAATCGTCATGATTCCACAATTATTCTCTTCTTCATCAACTTTGTCATTTGCCATCGGCTCCATATAATTCCCACCAACTGAACTTGCTCTGACCGCTCTTGAAACCTCGTCCACCACATTTTTATCCAAATCATTCAAAACCTTAACATGCAAAACTGATATACGTCTATCTTCATCCGTTTGTAGATAAATAGTAACATCATCGTCATCTTTAATACATATCTCTCTCGGAATCAAAGCTTCTTTGTAACTCAGTTTCACTTTGCATGTGGTATCATCAATCGAAATCTTCTTGCATATCTTCTCTACTAACATCGAATAAGTAATTTGCTCCAAAGATGATGTCTTCAATAATATAGCATATACATAATTTCTTGAAACCCATTGATAATCTTCCGTATAATACCCACCATAGTCAAAATATACGCTTGTTTGGATCTTCTTCCTCATCGTCTCCTAAAAATAAAATATAATGAAAGACGCTTCAGATTAGTTATACTACTTGTATTAGTTGTACCATTTTCATATATACCATAGTTATACTACTTGTACTAGTTGTACCATTTTCATATATACCATAGTTATACCATTTATACATTTTATCCCCTTACCCATAGTTATACTAATTGTTCCACTTGTATCATTTATACTAGTTATACTATTTGTACCATATGTACTAAATATCTCTAGATTTCGTGAAATTGGGAATGATGAGGGTAGGTGAACAATTAACCAATGCACCTATTTTTCCATAAATTCTACATGATTCAACGTGATTATCAACCAAATTAGCATACCCAAACCGGCGATATAGCGACGGAGGCGGAGGAGGAATGAAGAAAACGAAGCTCAGACGACCACGGACTCGACATGCGGAGGAAAGAAGAAGACAAAACTCGGCTCACCGGGATCGCCCAATGCGATTTGGGAGTCCGACGATATGGCGACGGAGGTGGAGGAAGAATGAAGAATATGATGCTCAGACAGACGGGACCTTGACAGATTCGACGGAGAAAGGAAGAAGACGGAAACCCGAAGAAGACGAGAGCGGCTTCCGCCTCCCCCAATCCAATTTTTGTTTTTCCAGTTTTTTTTTCTTTTTTTACAAAATAAATATTAATTGAATTAATTAAGAGTATTTTTAGCAATACACATTTAACTAAATATACCACAAAAATATTATGGCAGTGAGATTAAAAAATGGTAGTCCGGATTAAATTTTTACATTTTGTGGCATCTCAACCATTTACAACTCATAAGAGAAGAAAGGTTTTAAACACTCTTCGCTAAATTATCCACCATTATATTCATCAATTTGGGTTTTCATTTTGGTGATATAATTCTTCTAGATTTTTTTTTTTTTTCAATGAGTTCTAATTTTTAGGTTGAGATTTATAAATAACATTAGATTGGATGATTGATTGATTTCAGTCGAAATGAAAAGAAGATTAGGAGGCTTAAACCCGGACTATTATAACCCTGTTTCCAAACGGGGTTTTCTATTTGGCTTCCTCGACAGTCGACAACACTCAAATCGCAGAAAAAGAAAAATTCCAGATTCTTCTGTCCATCTCTCTCCAATGGCGAAACTAACGACGGAGTCTCCTATCTGCCGGAAAATTGTCCATTCTTTCTTGGATTTTCTAGATTCCGGTAATCACGATCACTTCAATTTCTTTTTCTCTTTCTCTATATCTATCTATCTATCTATCTATCTAAACACATGCACGAATGCGTCGATAATGATACCAATTCGTCATCTAT